>CM061268.1:3915000-4515000 GCA_030848825.1 Tadarida brasiliensis | reverse complement strand
CGTAGGGGGACCCAGCCAGGTTTCTCCTGGTTTCTGATTTGTTTCTCCAGACTCCGGGGTTCTAGAGGTTCCGGATCCGTCAAGTCCATGGGAAAAGAATGCGCCTCTCGCGCTTGACTGACGGAGCCTGAAAGCCAATCGGAGTGAGTGCAACGGGGGCCTCTGGGCGCCCCAATAGATTACAGGGGGCGGGAGAGGAAGGCCAATGACCGTGGAGCTGGGGGCGGGGTTAGGGCCGCAATTGGTTGCGAGGCGGCCGGAGGGAGGGCGGGGGGAACTCAAGGCCTGCTTGATACGTCCGCCATTTTGGGCGCTTCGCTGATGGTGTCGGTGAGCGCGTTTCCCGCCTGAGCGCAACTAGCGGCGGGTCGCGGGCACCTCCAGGTAATGAAGGGGGAGGAGGGGAGCGGCACGGGCGGCGGCGCGGGGTGCGCGGCGCCCGGACGGCGGTGGGTTCCCTGCGTCCGGGCTCGGCGGCGCGGGGAGGGAGCGTCCCGGCCCCCTCCCCTCCCCCCCGGAATTCGCCGCTCGGCGGCCCGGGAGGCGCGGCGCTCAGGCTTCCCGGGCGGTCCCCACCCGCTCCTGTCAGCCGCCCGCCCGCCCGCCGCGGGGTGGGACGCGGGCCCGGCGGCGAACTTTGCGCCCGTGTCGAGGTCCGCGGCCTTACGCGGCGGCGGGCGGGCGGACCCGGCGCGCCCCTAACCCGGCCGGGCCCCGCTCTGCTCCGGCCTGTGCGCCCCGAGCGCCGCGCCGCGTGCGGGTCCCGGAGACCTTCTCTCCGCGCGGGCCCTCCTCCGAGCGTGTCAAGTCGAGGGGCAGCTCGCCGCAGACTCGCGAAGACCATTGTTGGACCCCGTTCCCCGGAAAACAAGTTCTGTGGGTTTCTTCTGTTCGTTCGCCACAGACACTTCGGAAAACGCAAACGGCAGCTCGGAGCGTTTCAGTAGCCTTCCGAGCGCCGTTTTAACGCCAGTGCTGTGACTCGAATGTAGCCCTGGTCACGAATGCCTCCCTGGCGAATGTGAGCCGGAGGGGTGGTCCTCCTTGCCGCTGCAAGTACCTCCCTCTTAAAGAAGCCCGTTCGCTGTTAACTTGGAGGGGTGTCCTCGGAGATCCCGCTTGCTCTGATCACGGCTTGGACTTGGGTTGTAGGTGCACGGACTGAGCCCTTGGTAGCTCTGTGTCCTGACGTTTCGGCCTCGGGAGCTTCATGTGCTTTTCCCGGTACTTCACATTTTTTGCGTGGGTCCCGCAGAGCTTTGTTTATGTTTTGCTTTCATGGGAGGGGCGCTTGGTAGTGTTTGCTTTCTTTCTCACAGCACTTGATAAGGTGGATATTGTCCCACGTTGTTCATGTGAATTTCACTTCGATTTTGTCCTCAAGGTCATGTTGCAGGGAGGCAGCAAGTGGGAAAGGGACTCCAGATTTCCAGCCACTGGGACGTCTCCTAAGGGGTGGTGAATGTTTGAGGTTTTTTCGCCCTGGACTTAGATGGCCTGCATTCAAATCTTGGTGTCACCAGCTAGTAGCTTTGTGACCTTGGGCAAGTCACTCAACCTCTGGGCTTCCTGTGTAATGTGCGAATAATAATAGTGTTTACCGAATAAGTTAGTCTGGAGTAAATGAGTTCATACATGTAAAGCAGCTAGAAAAGATGCCTAGCATGTAGACTCAGTTTGGTAATTAGTGGCTATTTGTAATTTAAGTTTGATTTTTAAATGTTTAGGTATTATTAGGAAGTCAAATGAATGTCTTTAGAAAGCTCCGTGTATTTAAGAGTCAGCTAGACTGAGGAAATGAAGTGGACATTTTTTTAGTTTTTAACTAATTGAATTAAATAAACATTTCCAGGACTAATTATTAGTGGTGGTGCCTCAGAATGTTTTGTTTAGGAGGTGGTTAAATAAAGAAAAGCCCATTAGGAGCTCAAGTCGGATTCTGTCCCTCTGACCTTTGGATGCTACATCATAAGTGTGATTGGCACCCAAATCATTAACTCCAGGGTTTCTCAGCATCTATTGAAGATAGTTTGGGAAATAACTGTTGTCCTGGATGGATGCTCTGAAAGCTGTTTTGCACTTCAGTGTGTCTGATCAGGGAGTCTAGAGTATCTAACAGAATGCTATCCACTCAGTCACACTTATACTCACAGTATTATTAATTCCTGCCCCGTGTTCTTCTCCTTGGTACTCGAACCCATGCTCGCTCACTCTTCCCTTGGCATTCCTTGCTTGGGACCTGGCTAGCTCTGGGAAATGTTATTTTGATAGACTCAGTCTTAAGGCGAGATGAGCATCTTGCTGGTGTAACTTACCCAAGAACAGGAAGAAGATTGTTTGGGGTTAGAAAACTAGCTTTTGTGTAAAGTATAGCAAAACAAACAAAAACTTGCTAGTTTCAGTTAACTACTTGAGAATTTGAGTCAGACCATAGCTGGACATAAAATGAATAGTAATAAAATTAAGACTGGACAGGGTGATGTTTGCTTAGCTTCTTTAAGATAAGTTTTTTTATTGATTTGGTACAAAGATAATGTGCTTATTGCAGATAAAACAGCAGTTCTTCCTTAAAACAGTATTTGTGGTGTTTAGTTTGTTTCTGTGATAAACTTGTATCTTGCAGTTTTATATTTTGGATATTTGAGAGGCAGCCTGAGTATATATTGTTCTGAAATTTTACAGTGTTTGTATTACCCTTAAGAAGAGTAAATGGTAGTGACAGTGAAGCTCTTCTAACCATCTGCTCAACTAAAATTCAGCATTGAGTTTATTTCTTTTTTTTAAAGAATTTTTTTTCCTTTATTGATTTTTAGAGAGAGAGGAAGGGAGAGGGAGAGAGAGATAGAAACAGTCGATGAGAGAAAATATCGATTGACCGCCTTCTGCATGCCCCCCACTAGGGATCAGGCCCACCACCTGAGTATGTACCCTGACCGGGAATCGAACCAGCGACCTCTTGGTGCGTGGGTCGACGCTCACCCACTGAGCCACACTGGCTGGGCAGCATTGAGTTTATTTCATAAAAAGCACAAGAAGCTGTGGTTTGGTTCTCCTCATAAGTCAAGACCTGAGCCCCAGTAAGGGCTGAATAGTGCTAGCTACTTTTCTTAGATGAGATGGACTGAAAAATAGACCTGGCCTCTTGTCTTTAAGCAGCTTTCTTTTTTTTTCCCTTTCTTAAGGTAACTTCATATGATTGTTTTTTATTTACTGTAGATCAGTGCTTCTCAACTGGGGACGATTTTGCCCCCTAAGAAACATTTGGCAGTGGCTGGAGATATTTTTACTGTGGGAAGTGGGCAATGTGCTACTGGCTTCTAGAGGGTAGAGATCAGGGATGCTGCTAAACATCCTGTAATGCACAGGACAGCATCTCTCCTTCCCCGACAGACAGACAGACAGACACACACACACACACACACACACAAATTATCCAGCCCCAAATATCAATAGTGCTGAGGTTGAGAAACCCTGCTCTTAGTTACTAGACTGGCCTCCTTTAATCTTTTGGGATACTTTTTAAGACCATGGATGATAGATCCCATCTCTGGAAATTTGTGGTGGGATTGATATGTTTTTATTGATTTTATTTTTAGAGAGATGGGAAGGGAGCGATAGAAACACTGATTGGCTGCCTCCTGCACGTCCCCTACCGCACATCCCCTTCTGGGGATCGAGCCTGCAACCTGGGCACGTGCCCTGACTGGGAATTGAACTGGGACTTCTGAGTCCATGGTATGATGCTTAATCCACTGAGTCACTCCGGCCAGGTGATAATATATTTGTTATTTATTTATTTATTTATTTATTTATTTATTTATTTATTTTTCTGTATTGATTTTCAGAGAGAGAGGAAGGGAGAGGAAGAGAGAGGTAGAAACATTGATGAGAGAGAACATCAATTGGCCACCTCCTGCATGCCCCACACTGGGGATTGGGCCCACAACCTGGGCATGTGTCCTGAATGGGAATTGAACCAGTGACCTCCTGGTGCATGGGTTGATGCTCAACCACTGAGCCACACTGGCCGGGTGATAATATAGTTTTTAAAAGCTCCCAGGTAATACTGAAGTGCAGCTAGGTTTTGGAACCATTGTGCTACACCAAAAATTGTAGGGATTACTTGTGGGTCAAGGAATCCTTTAGGTGATTCATGAGCTGTCTTTGTTGTACCTAGATTCTACCTTGGAGGTTATTTAGTAGTGGGAGAGATGGTGTACATACATTATTTTCAGGTGCCTGAAGACTGAACTTTAAAAGAAAATTTTAATGAGTTGATTTTATAAAGTAATTTAGAAATATGTTTTTCCCCATGAAAATAATTACCATATTGTACCCTGGCTGGGTGGCTCAGTTGGTTGAAGTGTCATCCCATACACCAAAAGGTTGCAAGTTTGATTCCTGGTCGGTGCATCTGATCCATGCTTCTCACATTGATGTTTCCCTTCTTCTCTCTCTAAAATCAATAAAAACATATCTTCTGGTGAGGGTTTAAAAGAAAAACTTAGCCCTGGCTGGTTTGGCTCAGCGGTTAGAGCGTCGGCCTGCGGTCCAGAGAGACCCAGGTTCGGTTCCCGCTAGGGGCATGTACTTCGGTTGCAGTTTGTCCCCGGCCCTGGTTGGTCGTGCGGGTGGCAGCCACTCGATATGTCACCTTCGCATCGATGTTTCTCTCTCTCTCTCTCTCTTCCTCTCTCTCCCTCCCACTCTATCTGAACAAAAAATGAAAAAGTGTCCTCTGGTGAGGATAAAAAAAATAAATAAATAAAAAAATAAAAGAAAAACTTAACCATGTTATGTTGGATCTTAGCAGCACTCTCGGATATTTAGGGTTGTTTGCTCCTATGCTAAATAACCTTAAACTACTGTGATTTTTGAGTTTTGCATCTTTTGCCCTCATCCTGTTCATCATCTGTCAGTTCTGTTTTTAGATGCCAGCTTCATCATTATCTTTTTTTATTCCCAGAGAGTTGGCCTTGGTTCAGTTTGCAAATTTTGCCCTTTGAGGACAAGAGAGAGGCATACTCTGTGCTTAACCTTTCACACAGTGACCCTTGCCTGCTAGTAAAGGGGGCTCCGCTGTGCCCTGAACTCTGACCCAGATGGGTGTTTTCCTTCTGGGGAAGGTGAGGTGCAGTAGTAGAGAAAAGGACAGAGATCCTTATTTTCACATACACTTAAATTTTAGATGATCTAGTTTATTGAATGGAAGAATGTTAGTATAAAAACTGTATAGATTTTCAGCAACTTAATGTTAATATCTAGACATACAAAAAGGAAGATCATGCAGACACTTTCTAATCCTACATCCTGAAATTCAGCTTATGGCCGTTGTTGAGAGTGACAAGCAACTCCTCCCCCCATCTACTTCTTCTGATCTTCATTTATTTGATCAGCAAATATATTGAGTCCTTACTCTGCCAGGAACTGTATTAGGGATTCACTCATGAACAGGTGCTTAAGGACGTGCAGTCTAGAGGGAGAGAGAGCAATTTACAAGAGTTACGGTTTTGGCTGGGAGACCAGATAACAAAGCTTGTTAAAATTGTATGTGGTGTAAGTAAGTAGGCTCTTCGTGAGAGGCTCTCAAGGCCTCAGAGGAAAATGCTAATAATGTGCTAGTTAGGTGGTTGAGATCGCCAGGAGTATATTGCCAAAGAATAAAGGAGCTGTACATCTTTGTTTCTCCTGTGTATTAAGTGGTTATGTTGACTTGAGTCCTTGGTTTGGTGTGTCTGAAAAAGCATTGCCATTCTTCCCATGCTGGTGAAGCTGTTTTGTAATGACAAATATGATTGATCTATAATGTCTTATTTTTTTTTCCTCACCTGAGGACATTTTTTCATTTTTTGTTCAGACAGAGTGGGAGGGAGAGAGAGGAAGAGAGAGAGAGAGAGAAACATCGATGTGAAAGGGCCACATCGAGTGGCTGCCCCCTGCACGACCAACCAGGGCCGGGGACAAACTGCAACCGAGGTACATGCCCTTAGCGGGAACCGAACCCGGGTCTCTCCGGACCGCAGGCCGAAGCTCTAACCGCTGAGCCAAACCGGCCAGGGCTATAATGTCTTATTTTTTTAAAATATGTTTTTATTGATTTTTTTAGAGAGAGAGGAAGAGAGAGGGAGAGAGAGAAACATCGACGAGAGAACATCGATTGGCCACCTTCTGCATGCCCCCCACTGGGGATTGGGCCCACAACCTGGGCATGTGCCCTGACCGGGAATCGAACCAGTGAGCTCTTGGTGCATGGGTTGATGCTCAACCACTGAGCAATACCAGCTGGGCTCTTTTTTTTTTTTTAAATTCTCACCCGAGGATATTTTTCCATTTATTTTCAGACAGAGTGGGAGGGAGAGGGGGAGAGCCCTGGCCAGTTTTCTCAGTGGTTAGAACATCGGCCCAGACTAAGGAATCGTGGGTTTGATTCCAGTCAGGGGCATGTACCTAGGTTGCGGTTCAGTCCCTGGCCCTGGTCGGGGTCGTGTGGGAGGCAAACAATTGCTGTGTCTCTCTCATATAGATGTTTTTCTCTCTCCCTCCCTCTCTTCCTCTCCTTCCCTCCCTCTCCCCCTCGCTCTCACTCTATCTGAAGATAAATGGAAAAATATCCTTGGGTGAGGATAAAAAAAAAAGAAAGAAAAAAGAGAGAGAGAGAAACATTGATATGAGAGAGACACATCGACCAATTGGTTGCCTCCCACACGACCAGGGCTGTGGACTGAACCACAACCCAGGTACGTGCCCTTGACCAGAATCGAACCCGAGACTCTTTGGTCTGCACGCCGATGGTCTAACTGCTGAGCCAAACCTGCCAGGGTTATAATGTCTTTTGCTCCATAGATGTTGGTTGTCAGTCAAACTTGAAATACTGACTGGTTCCATACCTATCAGGGCGTGATGTAGGTTCATGTTAAACATCTTGAGTACCCTTGAAATGGATGATGCTTCCAGTGGTAATGGGTTTTTTCCTGCTACAGTCTGGATCTTAGGTTGACTAGAGATTTTTTGTGGCCTTTTGACTTTAGCTTAGATTTAGTTGCCACGGGAAACCCTTTTCTTCCTCTCTCCCTCCCCTTATTTTTTCTTTCCTGGGAGAGGGGAAGATATTAGTTACTAGTTGCATCAGTACCCAATTTATTTCAGGTTTTGGACGATGATGAGCTGCATCTGGATATGGGTAAATTGGCGAGATGGTAAAGAAGCAAGTAAAAGGGATCTTGGCACTACTCGAAAGGCTTCTTACCTTAATTGGAACATTTTCATGTCACAGACTTGGCAAAGATATGGGTTTACTCTGAGTAGAGGCAGTTTACTAGTCACGTACAGCTGGCTAGTGTTGACCTGTTTTATAAGTATGTATTAGTGAAGACTACACAGTCGGCTATGAATTTATATAAATAAAGTTTAGTAGGTTATGAACATCTTTTTACTGATATAAGGAGGCTCTGATTTTGTTCTTAAAGACTCTGGAGTCCAGCTGGTGTTGCTCGGTGGTTGAGCGTCACCCATGAACCAAGAGGTCACCAGTTCGATTCCCAGTCAGGACACATGCCCAGGTTGTGGGCCCGATCTCCAGTGGGAGACATGCAGGAGGCAGCCAATCTCTCATCGATGTTTCTATCTCTCTCTCCTTCTCACTTCCTCTCTCTCTAAAATCAATAAAGAGAAAAAAAAAAAACAAAACTCTGGAGAAAAATAGGGTATAATTAGTTCCATAGTTTCTTATAGTGGGAATATATACTGACTTGAAATGGTTTGTGTGCCCCAGAGGGTAACTGTCATGAAGTCTGGTGGTCTAAAGGAAAGATGAATAAAAAGATTGTTTTTTTGAATATTAGAAAGCAGAACTAAAAAAGGCTGCAGAAAAAATAAAAATTAATAGGTCAGAAGTAAGAGTATAATTGAATGTTGAGTCAGACTTGGAGAAAGCTGTGCAGATTCCTAGTTGGAGCTTTGACTTCTCTACCTGGATGTGTATCTGATCAACAGTGCTGGCGTCAGAGAGGCACTTTGACAAGAAGAGAAAGCAGAGTTTGCCTGAGAACATGTGGCACTCTGAGACCCTAATCAGGGTAAGTAAGGCAGCTGTGTTATACTATCCACTAAGGCATGTTTCGTGGTGGCCTAGTAGTTAATAGACATTGGTTGGACCTTGGTGAAATCTGGGCTTTCTTTTTTAAAACTTTTATTTATTTGTTTTTTTGTTTTGGTGCCCTGACCGGGAATCGAACTAGCAACCTTTCTGTGCTCCTGACGACGCCCAGCCAACTGAGCCACACTGGCCTGGGCAAATCTGGGCTTTCGATCCCCAGATAGAGGCAGTGGTGGAAGGAACATTGACAAGTATTGGCTCTGTTGGCTGTTTGGGGCTTCCTTTCATGAGAATCGTGGTTTTGGAGCTGGAACATAACTTAGAGATCATTGATTATCTTAGAGAAAAATTTAGGCCATGCTGGAGAATGAACCTGTAGGCAGCTGAGAAATCTCAGTTCCTGGGTGATTCCTTAGGGTTTTTTGCTGGCTTCACTAGACTACAGTTCCAAGTGTCATTTGTTTCAAGAGTGACATCACAGGTGGATCTCACTGAGAGTTAAGAACAAAGGGTTAACTTGTAAATTATTTCCTTTTGGTAGTAGTGCATGCCAGTTTTTGTCATTGTAGTAGATGAGGTGATAGTGTCTCCTGGTTTTCTTTTGTTAACATTGATACACAGGGTTTCTGTTGCCTCTGGACCATGGGTAGGTCTCATCTGCCTCTGTTGCTGTGAGTTCGGGAGACCCTGCCCTTTCTGATTAAATAGCACTCTTTGAATGAGCCCCACTCCTCTTTTCCTTTCCACCATAGACCTCTTGTCCTTGCTTTATTACATTGGATTCAACAACTGTGCATTTGACACCTATCATAGGCATAGTATTTTAAGCTAAGAGTTTTCACAGATTAGTACCTGCTCTGTGTCCCCAGTTCAGAGTATAGAATGGAGGTCAAGAGTGCTCAGGGTCGCCCTGGCCAGTTTGGCTCAGCGGTTAGAGCGTCGGCCTGTGGTCCAGAGAGACCCAGGTTCGGTTTCCGCTAGGGGCGTGTACCTCGGTTGTGATTTGTCTCCGGCCCTGGTTGGTCGTGCGGGAGGCAGCCTCTCGATGTGTCCCTTTCACGTCGATGTTTCTCTCTCTCTCCCTCTCTCTCCTTCCCACTCTATCTGAATAAAAAATGGAAAAATGTCCTCAGGTGAGGATAAAAAAAAAAAAAAAAAAAAAAAAAAAAAGAGTGCTCAGGGTCTAAAATTGCTTGTTTTGAGTTCTGGCTCCCACCATCTTCTAGCTGTGTAATCCTAGTATTAGATGACATTTCTGTTCCTTAGTTTCCTTATCTGTGAAGTGAGTATTAAATATAGACTAATTAGCACAATGCCTAGCGCAAGAGTAATATTTGTATTAATATCATTACTGTCACCGATCTTCTTAATAATAATAGAAATAATTGCAGAAATGACTCTAATATTTAAAGGTGAAGTGAATGCCCTGAAGAAGTGAAATGGACTATCAAGGGATCATAGAGGACCTCTGAGGTCTAACTAGCTGCTCTGGAGAAGTACAGGGTGATGGTGATATGGGTCAGGGGAGGTTAAGGAGTTAGTGTTTGTATGCAAGTGTTTGTTTTTTTCAAATTTAGATTATGTTATTAAAATGTCTCTGTCATTATAAAGATAACTGTTTGCTTTGGAGCCTCTCATGTTATATTGATCCATATTTTTTCAGTGTACTGTGCTCTTAAAGAAAAATCACATCTGCTTTGAAGGATCGGTGTGTTTTAACAGATGATTGGTGTTTTTTATTTTGCACTTAATTTCTTCACAAATTCCACATCATTACCAGACAATTCTTCTGTAAAGAGTCAGTTAGCAAAATGTTAGGCTCTGGAGGCTCTATGGTCTCTACAACTACTCAGCTCTGCTGCTGTTGTGTGGAAGCACCATAGACAGCATGTAAACAAATGAAGGTGGCTGTCACCCTGGCCAGTTTGGCTCAGCGGTTAGTGTTGGCCCGCGGACCAGAGAGTCCTAGGTTTGGTTCCCACTAAGGGCATGTACCTTGGTTGCAGTTTGTCCCCGGTCCCGGTTGGGGTCGTGTGGGTGGCAACCAGTCGATGTGTCTCTGTCACATCAATGTTTCTCTCTCTTCACCCATCTCTCCCTCCTGCTTATCTGAAGATAAATGCAAAAAATGTCCTCGGGTGAGGTTAAAAAAAAAAATGAAGGTGTCTGTCTTCCAATACAGTTTTATTTACAAAAGCAGGTGGTGGGCTGGATTTGGCCAGTCCTGTGCTAACCTATTTTTTATTTTTAATAAGATCATATGTTCAAAGAATAATATCAGCATGTGTACAGATATTAAGTGTTAAAACCAATAATTGTGTATACACTAACCAGCTTAAGAAACATGATGTTGCCCTGGCCGGTGAGTACAGTGGTTGGAGTGTACCCCCCCCCCCCCCGGGTTGATTTCAGGTCAGGGCACACACCCAGGTTGCAGGTTCTGTCAGTGTTTTTCTCGCTTTCTCACTCTCCTCCCTCTCTCCCTCCCTTCCTCTTTCCTCTCTGAAATCAATAAAATAAAAAGACATTTCACAGAAAAGTCATATACCAGTCATGTGATATAGCAGGGAGAAAAGTAAAGAAGGGAAGTGGGTAGTTTGCAGATTGAAATATGGTGATCAGGGTGGGCCTCCCTGAGAAAGGGACCCTTTTTAACAGAAGGAGGTGAGGGAGAGAGCCTGGTGACTATGGATGGGGTGGGATGGGAGGAGAGCCCAGTGTGCCTGAGGTGCTCAGAAGGGTGGGAGGGAGGGACAGTAAAGAGAGGCCATCCTAGCTGGAGGGAGAGCCCTAGGAAGAGTGGCAGAAGATAAGCTCAGAAGGGGTGGGAGCCCCTCACCCAGGCTTTTAGTTAGGATTTTGTCACTTTCTCTGAATGAGATGGGAAATTGGAGTGTTTTGAGCAGATGTGTGACGTGAGATCTGATTATGTCTTTGAAAGGTCCCCCTAAAGCTGTGTTAAGAATAGCTGTCACCGTGCTGCTACAAGATAATGCAGCTGGGACTGAGGGAGGACATGGGTGACACTGAGAAGCAAGCGGTTGGATTCTGGATGCATCTTGAAGGTAGTGGCATGTAATTTGCTGAGAGCCAGTGAAGGATGATGATACTGGGGGTTTTTGCTTGCTATGGGAGTTGCCATTTATGGAGAAAGGGAAGACAGAGGGAGGCACAGGTTGTCGAAGTAAGATCAGGAGTTGGATTTGGGGCATGTTAAGGTTGAAGCTTTAGAGCCAGCTGGAGCCATGTAGGATTAAAACGTTTGGAGTTGAGCCCTGGCTGGTTTGGCTCAGTGGTTATGTACTCTGCCCAAGGGTCACGGGTTCAATTCCCGGTTAAGGGCCCATATCTGGGTTGCAGGTTTGATCCACGGCCCCAGTTGGGGTTGTGCAGGAGACAACCAGTAGATGTATCTCTCTCATATCAATGTCCCCTCCCCCTCGCCCCTTCCACTCTGTCTGAAAATCAATGGAAAAATATCCTCAGGTGAGGATTGAAAACAAAGCTAAAAAAAAAACATTTGGAGTTGAGGGGAGAGGTTGGAGCTGAAGATAGAAATCTGAGACTGTAAAAGCTCTAAGGTTGAGTGAAAGCTCTGAGGAATGAGGTCTGAGTCAGCAAGGAAAGCAAGGCCCTGGTAGAGGTGAGCGCTGCATCTGTGAAGCCAAGGAGAATGTTGTCATGGAGGAGGGAGTGTGAGACCTGTGCTCAGGGCTACTGCTGTAAGGTCAAGTCGAATGAGGGCCAAAACTTGTCTGATGGCTTTAGCAGCACAGAACATTGATGACCTTGACAAGAGCAGTTTCCAGAGGATGGTGCTGGAAAAGCCTGGAACGGAGGATTCGTGAAGAACTGTCTAGAGAAGAGGACCTCAAATGCTGCAGGGAGATTTGGGGCCCTGAGAAGGTTTTGTTGAGATGGGAGAAATTACAGCATTTTCGTCATGTTGGTGGGAGATGATCCTGTACAGAGTGAGCAACTTGATGAAGCGGGAGAGGGGACACTTGCTGGAGCCTTGCTTCTGGGAAGGCCACAGGGGATGGGCTGATTGGAGGTCCATAGGCTCCTCCTTGGTGAGAGGAGGGAGAGCAGAGTAGGGGAGTTGGGAAAGTGGGAGCAGGTGGACATTTTCTTCTGTCTTTCCCAGTAAAATAGGAAGACATTATTATCAGCAGTCATTGAAAATGAGGGTGAGTAGGGGCTAGTGGGTTGTGGGAAGAGAGAGGGTATGAAATATTTTATGGTTAAATAAGATAAAAATGCGAGTGGATTAGCAACATGGAATGGCCTAGCTGAGGGGAGTGATCTGAGGAGTTGTGTTCTTTTTAGCAGAAGCAGGATAGGCTGTGCTGCAGTTGTGTTGGAGTTTTGTCCCCTGCCCCGTTCCCAGCAAAAGTGGCAACAAACAGGTCAGAGGAGTGAGTCTGCTAGTGGGGCATGGAGTTGAAGCTGGGAAGGGATGAAGTGAGGACGTGGGGGTAGTGAGGTTTGTCAACAGTGAGGCATGTAGCTGTAGTTCATTCCTCTTCACTTCTGTGTCCTGTTTTAGACTGAATACATCTCATTTTATTCTTTGTCCTATCATTGGAGGATAGGATTGTTTTCAGTAAAGAAACAGTTATCAACAAGTACAAAAACATTTCTCTAGGGCAGTGGTTTTCAACCTGTGGGTCGCGACACCTTTGGGGGTCGAACCACCCTTTCACAGGGGTTGCCTAAGATGTAACAGTAGCAAAATTACAGTTATGAAGTAGCAACGAAAATAATTTTATGGTTGGGGGTCACCACAACATGAGGAACTGTATTAAACGGTCATGGCATTAGGAAGGTTGAGAACCACTGCTCTAGGGTGTAGACCTTGTTAGAGTAGTGGGACCTGTACATCTTTAACTTTAGTAGCTGGTGCAAACTGTTTTCCAGAATGCTTGTCCATTTTACCTTCCTACCAGCAGTGTTCTACATCTTTGCTAACCCTTGGTGTTGTTAGACTTTTTTTATTTGCCAATTTGTTGGGTGTGAACTTATGTCATTTTTTTTTAAATTCTCACCTGAGGATATTTTTCTGTTTTTCTTCAGTGGGAGGGAGGAAGAGAGAGAGAAACATTGACGTGAGAGGGACACATCGACTGGTTGCCTCCCGCACAACCCGGACCAGGGCTGGGGAGGAACCGCAACTGAGGTGCGTGCCCTTGACTGAAATCAAACCTGCGACTCATTGTTCTGTGGGCTGATGCTCCAGTCACTGAGCAAAACTGGCCAGGGTGTGTTGTTTTTTAAAAAATAACTTTATTGAGATATAATTCACATATCATGGAGTTCACTAATTTAAAGTGTACTAAAAATTTAGTGGGTTTTAGTATAATCACAGAATTGTGTAATGATCACCACAGTCTAATTTTAGAACATTTTCATCACCCCAAAAAGAAATCTTGTGCTGATCAGTAATCTTTCTTGATTTCTACCTAACCCCTAGGCAACTTTCTCTTTCTATAGATTTGTCTATTGTGGACATTTCAAATGAATGGAATCATACAATATGTCGTCCTTTGTGTTTGGCTCTTTTGCTTAGCAGAATGTTTTCTTTTTTTAAATATGGTTTTTAATTTATTTTTTCAGAGAGAAGGGAAGGGAGAGAGAAATAGAAACATCAGCGTGAGAGAGAAACATCGATCTGCTGCCTCCTGCACGCCCCCTACTGGGGGATTGAACCCACAACCTGGGCATGTGCCCTGACTGGGAATCAAACAGGGAGCTCTCAGTCCATGGGATGACACTCCATCCACACTGGCTGGGCAGCAGAATGTTTTCATGGTTCATCCATGTTGTAGCGTGTGTCAGTATAGGTAATTAATTTTTATTGCCGAATTAATACTTCATTGTATATGGATATACCACATGTTATTTATCCATTCACCAGTTGATGGACATTTGGGTTGTTTCCACTTTTTGACTATTCTTTATTTTTACTTTTATTTTTTTGTTAATTCTCACCTGAGGATATTTTTTCCATTGATTTTCAGAAAGAGTGGGAAGGAGGGAGGGGAAGAGAGACAGAGACAGAGACAGACAGAGAGACAGAGACATCGATTGGTTGCCTCCCGCACTTGTCCCCAACTGGGGCTGGGTATCAAACCTGCAACCCAGGTATGTGCCCTTGACTGGGAATCGAACCCGAGACCCTTTGATGTTGGGGGCCAACACTAACCATTGAACCATACTCGCTGGGGCCACTTTTTTACTATTATAAATAATATTAATGAGCATTTGCATAAAAGTCTTTAGGTGGACATGTTTTTATTTCTCTTTGTGTAGACTTGGAAGTGGAATTGTTGGGTAATGTGGTAACTATGTTTAAATTTTGAAGAACTACTCAATTGTTTTACAAAGTGCCTATATGGTATATATTCTTAGCAACACTATATCAGGATTCCAATTTCTCCATGTCCTTGCCGATGTTTACTGTTTTCCATTAAAAAAAAATTGTAGCCATTTTGAGTATTGAGTGTGATATCTCTTTGTCATTTGATTTGCCTTTCCCTAATGATAATGCTGTTGAGCATCTTTTCATGTGATTATTGGCCATTTGTATATCTTTAGAGGAAAGCATTTAAAAACTTTGCTCATTTTTGTTAATTTATTTTTGCATGGTTTTAATGTTCTTTTTTCTCTGATTACTAATACAATGGAGTATCTTTCTGGCTTTTTGGATTCCCACTTTTGTGAAATGCCTGATTGTCCTTTTTATTTTATTCTACTGAGTTGTTTGATTTTTCTTATAGGAATTATACATTCTGATTAATAATCTTTTATGAATGATCTGTGTGACAAATATCACTTCCATTTTGTGAATTGCCTTTTTAAACTATATTTACGGGATCTTTAAGAAGTGGTTAATGAAAGCAGGGAATAAAAGGGCAAAAATGGATCTCAGTGTTCTAATCTTTCCTTCTAGCCTTCATGCTACACAGGTAGAAGAGGAAATAGATTTTTGGTTTATAGGTAGTTGTCTTTACAAAAGTTTTATGATTTTTCTGTCTATAAGTCTTGCACATCTTTTGTTAGATTTATTCTTTGGGTATGTTACAGGTTTGTTTTGCTGTTGTAAATAATTTTTTAAGTTAAATTTTCTATTTGCTGGTAAATGGAAACGCAGAAGACTTTATATACAGCTCTTATATGCAGTCACTTCTAACTTAATAATTTGCCTGTGGATTCCTTTGGGATTTTTATGTAGATAATCATCTCATCTTTGAATAATGACAGTTAATTTCTTTTCAGTCCTTTTACTTTTTATATTTTATCACACTGCTTCAGGACAGCCATTATAGTGGAGAATATAAATGGTACTGGCAGACATCATTGTATTCCTGGTTTTAAAGGAAATGCTTTTATCTTTCACCTTTAAATGTATAGGCATTTTTTTTTTTTCTTTAACAGGTTGAAGAAGATTTCTTTCATCTTAGTTTATAGAGAATTTTTAAAAAATCACAAGTGGGTATTGAACTTAATTGAATGCATTATCTGTATCTATTGAGGTGATGATGCTGTGATTTTTCTCCCTTCAATCTGGTAATGTGAAAAATTGCTGTAAAAGGTAATACTGATATTAACCTTACATTTCCAGGATAAATCCAGCTTGATTATGCCACATTCTGTTTTTTAAAAAAGTCTTTTTTGGGGTATGTTTTGTTTTGACTTGCTAATAATTTAGGATTAGTGGATCTGTGTTCATTGGTAAGATTATTCTGCAATTTTCCTTTTTTGTATCAACCTTGATGACTTTGGTCATCAAAGTTATTCTAGTCTAATAAAATAAGCTGTAGTAGTTCTTCCTTTTTATTCTCTTAAAGAGTTTTTATATGAAATTGGAAATAATTGTTTCTTCATTGTTTGGTAAAACTTGCCTGTAAAACCATCAGGGCTGCCCTGGCCAGTTTGGCTTAGTGGTTAGAGCATCAGCCCGAGGACCAAAGAGTCGTGGGTTCGATTTTGGTCAAGGGACATACTTTGGTTGTGGTTTGGTCCCCAGCCCTGTCAGGGTCACGTGGCAACCGATTGATGTGTCACATTGATGTTTCTCTCCCTCCTCCCTTCCTACCTTCCTCCCACTCTATCTGAAGACAAATGTAAAAATATGCTTGGGTGAGGATTTAAAAAATAATAATAATAAAATAAAACCATCAGGACCTGGTGATTTTTGTCTGAGATTTCAAAATTACTGATTTTCTTGCTTTATTATTATTATTAAAAAAATTTATTTTCTTTATTGATATTTTAGAGACAGGGGAAGGGAGAGGGAGAGGGAGATAGAAACATCGATGAGAGAGAACATCGATTGGCTGCTTCCTGCATGCCCCCCACTGGGGATCGGGCCCACAACCTGCGCATGCGTCCTGACCCGGAATAGAACAGATGACCTCTTGGTGCATGGGTCGACGCTCAACCACTGAGCCACACCGGCCAGGCTGATTTTCTTGCTTTAATAGTCACAAAATCATTAGAATCTTAATTTTTTTCTTGAGTTGCATTTGGTAATTTACATTTTTCTAAAATTTGTTTATTTTGTCTGCATTTTTCTTTTTTTTTAAGTCCTCACCCGAGGATACTTTTCCGTTTATCTTCAGATAGAGTTGGGGGAGGGGGGAGAAAGAGAGAAATAAACATTCGATGTGAGAGAGATACATCAATTGGTTGCCTCCCACACGACCCTGACCAGGTCCGGGGACTGAACTACAACCGAGGTCTGTGCCTTTGACTGGAATCGAACCTGAGACTCTTTGGTCCTCGGGCTAATGCCCTAACTGCTGAGCCAAACTGGCCTGGGCTGTCTGCCTTTTTCAAATATATTGGTAGAAAATTCTAATTTCTTTTTTTTCTTTTCATTCATGAGATATTTATTAAAATAACACATTTAGGGGAAAAAGTCACTACAATGTATATATACATCATTACTGAAAATTGAATACCATCATACAAAAAGGATTTTATTTTGAGAAAGCGATTCCTAATTTATGGCAAGTTTTACTTTCAGGAATAAGACCACAGAACAACACAATCTAATTCAATCTTAAAGGCTGGCATGCTGAGCAAGGAATGTTCTTATTCTTTGTAGAAGCTCCTTCTTTACACTGTCAGGTACCAGGGCTCTGCTTTTGGTGTGATTTTAGCCACCAAGTCATCAATAGTAACGTGTTCTAGTCCTTTTTCTTTAATTACCTCTTTACAGTGTGCCTTCAATTGATCCTTTTAGCCACATTCAATTAATTTAGCTCTCAGCAACTCTTTGAGGTGTTCTCTTTCTCCAGTTTCTGTCAGCTTTTGGTTAATTGCTGCTCTCATCTGCGCATCTTTGTTCATCTTGCTAACCACACTCTTCAGCTGCCCAGACTTCGAAAATTCTAATTTCTTCTCTTTTGAATCTCTGCCTTATTTGTAATTCATCACTAATATTTAACTTTTTAAACAGGATGTTTAGGTTATTGATTTTTAGATTTTCCCTATACTTATTATATATAAATAAAGTAGTAATGTTTCTTTAGTACCACTTTAGCTACATCCCAGAAGTTTTGTGCTGTAGAATGTCTGTCTTTCAGACATTCAGATTTTCATTTGGTTTTTAATTTGGCTTAGAAGTTTAGAAAGTATATTGAAAAATCTTGGTGTATACAGTATCTTTCTTTAAATATTATTGGTTGCTAACATGCATTGTGTTAATGAAATGTGGTCCAGTGTGATTTTGATTCTTTGAAATTTGTTGAGGCCGTTTTAACATTGTCTGGTTTGTGGCAAATTTTTATCAATATTCCATGCGTGTTTAAAAAGAATGTGTTTTTCCAATTTTATTTTATTCATTTTTTTAATTGATTTTTTTAGAGAGAGAGAGAAACATCAGTGTGAGAGAGAGAAACATCAATTGGCTGCCTCCTGCACACCCCCTACTGGGGATTGAGCCTGCAACCCGTGCATGTAGCCTGACTGGGAATTGAAATGGTACCTCTCAGTCCATAGGACAATGCTCAATTCACTGAGCCACACTGGCTGGGCTGTTTTTCCATTTTTTTTTAATCCTCACCTGAGGATATTTTTGCATTTATCTTGAGATAGAGTGGGAGGGGGAGAGAGAGAGAGAACATTGATGTGAGAGGCACATCGACTGGTTGCCACTCACACAACCCCAACTGGGGCCAGGGACAAACTGCAACCGAGGTATGTGCCCCTAGTGGGAACTGAACCCGGGCCTCTCTGGTCTGCGGGCTGACGCTCTAACCGCTGAGCCAAACCGGCCAGGGCTGTTTTTCCAATTTTAATGTGAGGTTTTTCCATGTCTGTTAGATGAAATGCATTAATTGAATTCACATTCAAACTAGTATCCTTAACTAGTTTAGTCTGCTTGTCCTGTCAGTTACAGAGAGGGGTGTTTTTAAAATCCCTTGTTATGGGAGATTTGTCAAATATCTGTAGTTCTTGTTTTTGCTTTGTTCCTGTAAGTTTAGAATTGTTAAATTTTCAGTGACTTGCACAATTTGTGAATATTTGTTTCTAGGAATGTTTTCTCCATTAAAGCATATTTTGTCAGATATTGGTATAGCTGTGCCAAGTGACTTTTGGCTGATGTTGGCCTGATAGATATATATTTTTCTGACCTTCACTGTCAAGTTTTTTGTGGCCTAAATGTTTTTTAGGTATATCTTTTGAAAGCATCACACAATTAGATTGCATTAAAAAATTTTTTTTTTCTTTATTGATTTTAGAGAGAGAGGAAGGGAGAGGGAGAGAGAGATAGAAACATCAATGAGAAAGAACATCGATTGCCTGCCTCCTCCATGCCCCCCACTGAGGATTGGGCCCACAACCTGGGCTTATGCCCTGATCTGGAACTGAACTGGCGACCTCTTGGTGCATGGGTCTGTGCTCAATCACTGAGCCACACTGGCTGGGCTAGATTGCATTTTTTTTTTTTTTTAAACCCTCAACCGAGGACATTTTTTTTGCATTCGTCTTCAGATAGAGTGGGAGGGAGAAGAGAGAGAGAGAAACATCCACGTGAGAGAGACACATCGAGTGGTTGCCACCCACACGACCCCAATCGGTGCCGAGGTACGTGCCCTTAGCGGGAACCGAACCCGGGTCTGTCTGTACCGCGGGCTGACACTGTAACCACCGAGCCAAACCGGCCAGGGCTAGATTGCATTTTTTAAATTTGACTTTAAACTGATGAGTTAGTGCATTTATGTTGTGATAGACATATTTACTTCTATTACCTTATTTTGTGCCTTCTAATTTGACTCTTTTCTTGTTCTTTTTATTTCCTTGCCTTTGTATTGTAGATTATTTTTCCCATCCCTATCCCCCCCCCGTATACCCACACCTTTTCTTGGTAGTCTTAGACATTTCATATTTAACTTACAGGCTAAAGTTAATTGATACCTTTGCCCTTATAAGAATCTTAGAATGCTTTAAGTCTTATACTCCTTCCCAATTTGTATGCTGTTATTGCCTAATTTTAATTTTAGGCGGTGTGTGTATGTATTCTTGAAAGGCATGTTGCCTAGCACTCATATGTAGATGGGTAATTATTTTCCCTTAGCACTTTGACAGTATTTTCTGCCTTCTTCCATTGTTGCTATTGAGATTAATTAGAAGTTAACCATCACTTTGACCTTATCAAAAAAATTTGAGGTATTCTGTACCTAAAGCATTTGTTATGTTGTCCAGTCCAGCAGATACATTTTTTTTCTTATATTTTTAAGTTGCTGATATTATCTCTTATTTTGGATAACTCTTTTGGTGTCTGGCTAACTCTGAATAAACAAATACCAGACAAGTGTTTTGGATAAATATTCAGAAAACTTTAAAAATTACAAGTAATGGAAGATGTTAATTTTTTTTACACCGTACTAGGATAGAATGGACCACCTCAGTAGCTTCTGAGGCTAATACATTTCTATCATCCCAATTACTTTAGCAAACCTGGAGGATGTTCATTTTAAGAGCTGGCAAATGTGGATTTTTTTCTTCTTTAATATAGAGTGTTCCTGTGCCAGTAGGAATTTCTTAGAGATTTTCTTCTCCTTCACATTAGTTAGCTAATTTTTATATCCAGAAATGGGAAAGATTTCAAGGATAATTACCTTTTAAAATTGGGATCATTTGGTTGCCAGAAAACGTTTATGTGAACCATAAATGTGACTGTAGCCAAGTACAGAACAGTGAAAACAAATCTGGAAAGGGATGTGGATCAAAATAGATTATGAGCTGAGAAGAAAGGCAAAGAGTGGAGTTTAGCATTTGTAATACATGGTCTGTCCCGGGAGAGAGGAGGGACTGTTTTATACTTATTTCCTCAGAGTAAAAAAGACTTTTTTTACTTTGACTAATAAATGAAAAAGAGGCAATCAGAAACAAAAGAGGCATCAAGGGACATAATGGCATGTAAATTGCTGGTCTAGAGTTGGACCTCACTTTTTGACACTCTGGTTAGCAGATCCTGGAAATTGTGGTCCTGCTTCTGCCACAGCTCACCCTGAGGAGGGTTTAGGATGTTTGCTGCCAGCAATGCTGATCCCAGGAGCAAAGACTTAATCCAGTCCCAGTAATTTTCAGTAAAGCTAAAGAGTTTGAAATGCATAGGCAATATAACTATTGTTTTCATCAAACTTCAAAAAATAAATTTTCATAGTCTTCCAGGGAATTGAAAGAATGAAAAAGGATTGTAGAAGGAAGGCATGGGGTAGAGAGAGAGCTTTTTTTTTTAGCAGAATTGTGAGGACTAAAAATAAACATTACTGGGCATGTTTGTGTTAATCCCTAGAAAAAAGTAGAGGGAGTCCATTCCTGCCATTTCATATATTCTCAGTCCTAGTTTTCCACTTTTTGGCATCATTTGCTACTGTATCACTGCCTTGTGATTAGTGTAAACCTTCAGCAGCCCACTGGTGCTCACCTGCCTGCTTTACACTAGGTAGGTGTCAGTTGTTTCTATTTTGTTTGCCCAGTGCCTGTTAACTACAGTTGTCACTTGTGCTTGATTCATTCCATGCATTATTTTTACCTGTTTTTCCCTCAAGGTGAGCGTGGGATGTTCATCTTTCACATGAGGAAGCAGCCTCTGGAAGGGAGGGGAGGCAGTCTAGCCAGAACGGTTTGGAGGGAGGGTCATTAAATTGTTGACCATTGACTTGCTGTCTGACTTTGGGCAAATTATTTAACTTTTCTGAGCCACAGTTTCTTCATATGTAAAATGGAAATATTATTAAAGTTCTCTAATGTAGAAATCAAAAACTTGCACAGAACAAGCGGTTAAGGCCAAGCTGACTTTGTTAATGATTAATATATTTGATGAACTCTTACTGGTTTTAGTTTTGAAATCTTGACTAGAGGTAGGATATTGTGAATTTTTATTTTTTATTCTATTGCCATTTTTCTGTTTGGAATACAAAGTCTTAGTTGTTTTTTTAAAAATTACTCAATATGTGATTATATTTGCTTTGCAAAAAAGTAAAATTATAGATAGGACTAAAATCTCTTGTGATCACCTTCTCCCAGTCCTTTTCCACCTGCTGCTTCTAATAGTTTTGTGTTACTTTCTTGACTTTTTTCCTATGTGTTTGCATACTTAATATGTTCTTATGGAAACTATACAGTTATGGGAACATACACTTTTTAAAAAACCATTCACCACTCTTTACTGAGTCCCATGCAGTACCTAGAGGTCTGCCTCATTCTTTTTTTTTTTAATCCTTACCCGAGGATATTTTTCCATTTATCTTCAAATAGAGTGGGATTGCGGGGGGGGGGGGGGGGTGTGGAGAGAGAGAGAAACATCGACATGAGAGAGACACATTGACGGGCCACCTCCCGCATGCCCCTGGCCGGAATCGAACCCGGGACTTCATGGTCTGCAGGCCGACGCTCTAACTGCTGAGCTAGACTGGCCAGGGCCTGCCTCATTCTTTTTAATTGCTACATAGTGAAAGTGTACTTAATAGCCATTTCCCATTAAAGTGGGCTTTCGTTTGGTATAATAAGCACTTTGTTCTTAGAAGCTTTTAGAAGTACAGTGTTTGCTGCAGACATAGATAAAATGCTAAATTATAAGCTGGATTCTTTTGCTTTTTGTCTTTGCATATAAAGTGTAAGTGTTAAGCAGTGGGAAAAAACCTTTTTTTAAGAAAGCCGTTTCGCCCTGGCCAGTTTGGCTCAGCTGTTAGAGCGTCGGCCTGCGGTCCAGAGGGACCCGGGTTCGGTTCCTACTAGGGGCATGTACCTTGGTTGCAATTTGTCCCTGGCCCTGGTTGGTTGTGTGGGAGGCAGCCACTCGATGTGTCCCTTTCACGTCGATGTTTCTCTCTCTCTCTCTCTCACTTCCTCTCTCTCCCTCCTACTCTATCTGAACAAAAAATGGAAAAATGTCCTCGGGTGAGGATAAAAAAAAAAAAAAGAAGAAAGCCATTTCAATTTATCTCCTTTTCAAATGATGTTTAAGTTATATAAATGAACCATTAGTCAATCTTTTATTGTAAAATATATATAACACAATATTTATATTTTAACTTTTTTTTTTTTAATCCTCACCTGAGGATATTTTCCCATCTATCTTTAGGTGGAGGGTGGGGGGAGATCGATGTGAGAGAGACATATCGATTGGCGGCCTCCTGCCCGACCTCAACCAGGGCTGGGGACCGAACCACAACCAAGCATGTGCCTTTGACTGGAATTGAACCTGTGACTCTTTGGTCTGTGAGCCAGCGCTCTAACTGCTGATCCAAACTGGCCAGGGCTAGACTTTATAGATTTTACAGATCACCACCTTCCCCTTTTTCTCCATAAGCTTTTAAATTAATAAACTTTATTTCATAGAGCAGTTTTAAGTTCACAGCAAAGTTGAGCCAAAAGTACAGAAAGTTCCCAAATACTCCTGTCCCACCCCCACCCCCTTCCATTATCAACAGCACCAGAGTAGTACATTGGTTACAGTGGATGGACTTACATTGACGAATCATTATCACCCAAAGTCCACAGCTTATATGAGGGTTTACTCTTGGTGTTGTACATTCTATGGGTTTTAACAAACATATAATGAGATGTATCCAACATTGTAGTATCCTACAGAGTAGTTTCACTTCCCTAAAAATTATCTTCTGTGCTCTGCCTATTCATTCCTGTCTCCCACTTAACCCCTGATAACCATTTACCTTCTTAGTGTCTCTATAGTTTTGCCTTTTCTTGAATGTCATATAGTTGGAATTACACAGTGTTTGTACCATTTTCAGACTGCCTTCTTTCACTTGATAATATACATTTAGGATTCCTCCATGCCTTTTCATGGCTTGATAGCTCATTTTTTTTTTAGTGCTGAATAACACTCTCTCGTATGGATATGTGACCATTTATCCACTCACCTACTGAAGGACATCCTGGTTGTTTCCGAGTTTTGGCAATTATGGATAAACATATGTGTGCAGGTTTTTGTGTAGACATAAGTTTTCAACTCCTTTGGATAAATACCAAGGAACATGATTGTTAGATGGTATGATAAGAGTATGTTTAGTTTTGTAAGACACTACCAAACTATATTCCAAAGAAACTTTATCATTTTTCATTCCCATCAGCAGTGCATGTGAGTTCCGGTTGCTCCACAATCTCACCAGCATTTGTTGTCAGTGTTCCATATCTTGGCCATTCTAATAAGTGTGTATAGTCGGCCCTCGTTTATCGCGGTAAATCATTTCCAGACTCTACCGCGATAAGTGAATTTCCGCGAAGTAGGATTCTTTATTTATAAATCGAATATTTTCGCAGTTAGAGCATAGAAAACCTGTTTACGACCTTCTAAAAACATTTTTTAACATTATTAGAGCCCTCTAGACATGAAAGAACACCCGTTAGTCACCATTACACTCATATTACCCAATATATCAGACAAAATAAGAGAAAATAAGACATATTAGGTGTTACAAATATCATATTATTATTGTACATTTAATTACACACACACAGTTCTTACACATGACCACTAACCTATGAAAATAGTGCAACTTGTTCGATGATGAAGCGATGAAGATGAAGAGATGTACTGCACAGCAAAGAAGAGCAAGGTTACTGCTCCTCTGAAGGCACGACCTCAGTAGGAGAGTCTTCAGGTGGTGCAGTATCTTCAGCAGGTGCATCGTCGTCTTCCGCTGAAGGAGTACTAGGGGTAGGCAGTGGGTGTCTGGGTGCACGGCTGAAGAACATCGTGATAGGCAGTTGCTGGCGCTGTCTTTTCATATGCGTGAGGAGGCTTTTGTAAGGTTCTATCGCTCCATCAAGTGCATTCCAGAACCACAATGCATGCATCATTTGTGGGTCCCATTCGCCAGTCATGTCCTGTACTACCTTAATAGTTCTCACGACTTGCGAGAGACGCTCAGGTGTAAGGCCAACTTCCTCCTCCTGAGCCCCAGGAACCTCTGGCCGCTCTTCCTCCTCCTCACTCGCAGACTTAGTCATCTCCACCAGATCCTCGTCAGTTATGGGATCCGAATGTGTCTCCAGCAGCTCATCCACGTCATCGCGGGTCATATCCGCGAAACCTTTTCCCAGCATCTGGGCTAGCCTAACTGCCTTATCCACTGCCGAGTTGCTTATATCCTCCGGGGTGTTGTTCATGTAGTCTTTCTGCAGCAGGCTGGTCAGCAGAGGCAGCTTCTCCATGGAGAACAACACTCTTCAGATGATACCTCTTCTGGAACTTCTCGAACCAATGCTTGCTCGCCATGAAATCCATGAAGGTTGCAGAAGAGGTTCCTGGTTGAGGTTCGTCTGCCGTAAAGCGCTGATAGAGCTGCCTCGCCTTCTCCCAGATGACCAGCGAATCCAACGGAATGTTTTTCTTGCCGCTGTCGCTGATCCAAACGGCCGGGGCAGACTCCATTTTCACTATGAACTTATTACGACTTGTCATGACGCGTTTTGCTTCCTTGTTGAAAGAGACAGTAGCTGTTGCACGGATGTTCTTTTCATCTTTACAGAGGGAGCGAACGGTAGACTCAAGTCGTAATGGTGGGCAACCTCCACGATTTTCTTGCCATCTTTGATCATATCCAAGAGTTTCACCTTCTCCTGGATGGTGAGCATCATCCTCCAGCGCTTAGTTTCATCGTCAGAAGGCTTAGAAGAAGCAGCATGTTTAGGAGCTGTCATAGGGCTTAGATAAAATTTCTCAGAAATCGCAAACACAAGAGCAAAGGTGCTTCTGATGCGTAGCGATGTAGAAGCGTGTATGAGAGAAAAGAACTTGCATGAGGCTGAGCCAGTCAGTGGCCAGGATAGGAAGAGGATAGGATAGCCAATCAGTGAACAGAACGCTCTGATTGGCTTGGTTTCACCACACCCGATTTTTTGGAAAAAAGTTATTGCCCACACATAAGGAGTGGTCGAACGGTTGCACCTGGCGTTGAAGGATTTGCTCGAATACATAGACCTATAGTCCACACGTACAGTAATTTTAATTTCAATTGTAATATAGGGATGTATAATTGACTCAGACAACCGAGCACGTGCTGTATCATTTTCACTGTCTCGATCAACTTTTTAATGAATATATTTGAAAAACCATGATAGAGTGAAGCCGCGAAAGTCGAAGCGTGAAGTGGCAAGGGAAACTGTAGTAGTTTCTTGTTTTAATTTGCATGTTGCTGATGACATGTGATGTGGATCATCTTTTCATGTGACCAATGTCATTTTTAATAACTATATTTCATTGGATGGATAAAAGAACTTTAGTGCAGATAAAATCATTATTTGTCATTGGATATTTTGGTACCATGTATTTGTGGATGACCTGGATTATTTGTCCTGTGGTAGTTCCAACACTGTCATGTGTTTTCTATATTGTCACATTTCTTTTTTTTTTTTCTGTTTTAAATTCTTTGGACATTGTTACATTATAAGACTTTTTACTTAGGATAAACTCATAGAAATAGAATAATTGGTCAAAGGATGTGTAGATTAGAGAGAGAGGAAGGGCGAGAGAGATAGAAACATTGATGTGAGAAACATGAATCAGCTGCCTCCTACATGCCCTCTACTGGGGATCGAGCCTGCAATCTAGGCATATGCCCTGACTGGGAATCGAACCGGGACCTCTCAGTCCATGGGATGACGCTCAACCCGCTGAGCCACACTGGCCAGACTGATAGTTTCTTTTTTTTAATCCTCACCCGAGGACATGCTTAGAGAGAAAGGGGTGAGGGGAGAGAAACATCTCTGTGACAGAGAAACATTGATCTGTTGCCTTCCAAATGTGCCCCAATCAGGGATCAAAACTGCAACCCGGGTATGTGCCCTGGCTGGGAATTGAACTGGTAATCTTTCTGTGCACAGGATGATGCTCAACCAACTGAGCCATTCTGGTTAGGCCAACCAGTTTTACATTAAGAAATTAAAACTTTTTTTTATTTGGGGAAAATTTCACATGCACAAACAGAATAGTATAATGAACCCTCAGTTACCCAGTTCCCAGCAACCATATACCCAAGGCCAGTCCTGTCCCACTTATTCTCCCATTCCTCACTTCTCTCCTGTATTGTTACTATTTTAAAAACTATTGAATTGAAGTACAAATACAGCGAAGTATACATATCATAAATGAATTTTCACAAGCTGAAACCCATCTGGGTAATAGACAATGCAGGTGTCCTCTTTGTCCACCACCAATCTTCCTCCCTGCTAAGGGCAACTGGTAACCTGACATCTAACTGCACTGATTAGTTTTGCCCAGTTTTTTTCCTTAAATACATAGAATCTTATAGTATGTTCTCTTGTGTCTGAGTTCTTTCTCTTGGCATTGTGTGTGGGATTGCCCATGTCACTGCACGTGGTTGTTAATTTGTTCTTGTTGCTATATGCAATTTCATTTTTCTTTTTCTTTTTTTAATCCTCACCCAAGGACATTTTTTGCATTTATCTTCAGATAGAGCAGGAGGGAGAGAGGGAGGAAGAGAGAGAGAGAAACATCAATGTGAGAGAGACACATTGACTGGTTGTCACCTACACGATCTCAACCGTGCCAGGGATGAACCGCAACCGAGGTATGTGCCCTTAGCGGGAACCGAACCCTGGACTCTGGTCTGCGGGCTGACGCTCTAACCGCTGAGCCAAACTGGCCAGGGCAATGCAATTTCATTGTATGAAGTTATATATTCTGTTGGTGGACAGTTGGATAAATGCCATTTGGGCTACTACAAATTGTGCTGCTCTGAACATTCAAAGTTTGTGTCTTTGATGAACATATGAATGCTTCTGTGGGTTAGGAATTGGGGGAGTGGCGTGGTTGGGTGGTTCTGGCTTGGATGTGATCAGCCTTCTGAAGGCTTCACTGTAGTTGGAGTACACTTCTGGAAGCGGCTCATTCACATGCCTGGCAAGTCAGTCCTGGCTGTTGGTGGGAGGCCCCAGTTTCTTTTGTAAGGGATTCCTTCGTGTTCTGTCCTCAGGACTTAGTGACTGACTTTCCCTAGACACACTGATTTGAGAGAAAGAGCACCAGGTGTAAGCTATTGTTTATGACATAGCCTCAAGAGTCAAATGACATTTAATTTTGCCATGTTCTATTTGTTAAAAGTCACCAAATCATTCCATCTTACATTAGAAAAGAACGGAGTTGGTCTCCATCTTTTTGGGAAGTATGAGTGTCAAAGCATTTTGACATATTTTTAAACACAACACTTGGTAGGATTTCTTTTATTCTGTATGAGTCTTTCAGGAGATGCAAGTATGGTGACTATCTTCACCTGCTCTGTTGGTTGTCATGTCTTTTGAAGAAGAGAAGTTACTATTAATGTAATTCATTTATCAACTTTTTTCCTTTTTGGTTAGCCCATTTCATATCACTTTGAAGAAAATCCCAAAATAATTGTTTTTTCTGTAAATATTATGTCAGTAAATCTTTCAAAGATACTGTTTTTGTTTTAACTGTGACATAACCACAAAACTATCATAGTTAAAAAGGAAACCCCACACAGTTGTTGCCTAATATTATTCAGTGCTTAGAGTTGAAATTTCCAATTGTCTCAAATATCATAGTTTTTTTTGGTACAGTTTAATTTGGCAAATCAGGATCCAAATAAGGCTCACCAATAAAAAAAAAAATCTATAGATTCCTATTCATCATTCTTTTACACCACCCCCCACCTCCTGCCATCTCTTTTTGGAAGACCTGGATTTTTTGTTTTGTGATGTCCCCACAGTGTTCTATACCCAGGTAGCTGTACGTTTCTCTTTGGGGTGGGGGGTGGGGGTGGAACTTTGTTGCACTCTCACTGGTGTTGCTTCTTTGGTTTTGATCTGTCTCTGGAGGTTGAATGTGGACCCAAATTGAAATTTTTGAAGAGCTTCCAAACTAAATCACATTGAAATTCATTCAATTTCTATTGAGTTCTATACTTAAAATGTAATGATGTCTGTTTGGAATCAGCTTTCTTCCCCATCATTCTCTGTGTGCTTGTGAGGCCATCTGAGCACACATTTTCTGTCTTCTGTTGATGACAACACACTGACTGGAAGCCTTGTCATCTGGAGTGCACCACACCTTCTCTGGTAGTTTAAAATGTTGCAGGGCTATTACTACTTAGTCCAGCAATTTTCAATAGGTGTACTGCAAGAATTTTTAAAACATGCAGTACCTGACTATTTAGTCAGGAACACTGACCTCTTTTCCCTTAGACTGTCAAATTAAAAAATGACAATAGCCACTTGGCCCGTGTGGCTCGGTGGATTGAGCGTCGTCTTATGGACTGAGAGGCCGGTTCTATTCCTGGTCAGGGCACATGCCCGGGTTTCGGGCTCGATCCCCTGTAAGGGGTGTGCAGGAGGCAGCCCATCAATGTTTCTATCTCTCTCCCTTCCTCTTTCTCTAAAAAATCAATAAAACATTTTTTAAAAAATGACAGTAGCCAACACAATAATAGCCGTCCTGTGTGAATGAATCAACATTATATCTTTTTTTTTCTGTCAGATAGGCAAAAATAGTTTTTGGTGTGCTGCAGAATTTAAGTAATTAGTTTGTGTGTGCCATGAGATGAAAAGGTTGAAAATTGCTGACTTGACACACTGTGTTTATCGTCTAATTGTAGTTTTCTTCTTTTACTGTCTACTAGCTTTCCTTCTTTTGCAACTGATTTTTTGAGTTGTGATGATCAATGTTTTAAAGGTTGATGACTCAGAGTCTTAAGGTCTCTTTAGGCCACTTTAAATTTCTGATCTTCCCCAGTCTCTGTTTTTCCCTTCTAATAGAAACTTTAGCAGTGAAAAATTAAGAAAATTAATGACAACATGATTAGAATAAATGTAAGAGAAATAGACATTATTTCTTAAAATTCATGTATTTCTTAAGTTTAACTTGGAAAGTTGTTTTCCTAATACCAATGGTATTTTTAAAGTATCATTCAACTTCAAGTAAGCACAAAATTTTAGTGTGTTGTTTTTAAGTGAATTTACAATAATGATGCCAATTGTTGGCCATAATTGATTCAGCTAACATCTGGGTACCTGCCCCATGCCAGGCCCGGTGCTTTCTATGCTTTGGTCACAAGTGGTTAAAAAAGATGGCCATGGTGCTGCTGGTGCCCTCTGTGAAATGCTCAGGACAGTGTCTCAATAGAGATACAATTCAGGCTACATATGTAATTTTAAATTTTCTAGTGGCCTCATGAAAAAAAAAACAAAACAGGCAAAGTTAATTTTAATGTATTTTTTTAACCCAATAATCCAAAATAGTATCATTTCAACATGTAATCAATATAAAAATTATTGAGATGTTTTCACTTCTGGTTTTTTATACTAAGTCTTTGAAATCAGGTATGCATTTTACATTCATAGCACATCTCAATTCAAACTAGCTGCGTTTCAAGTGTTCAGAGCTTTATGTGTCTCTGTTGAGTTTATATGAAGATACTGTAGCAGACTGCATAGGTCAGAATTAGCACCACTATTATCATTGCTCACATGGAGTAGCAGGGGACATTGACTAGGAACACAAATAAACAATGGCTTGGAAATGCAGGGAGATAAATTAGGAAGTTGTTTTTGGTTACAGGTGGTGGCAGAAGAAGATGGAGAAGGGGAGACATTCAGAAGGTAGAATTGACAAAATTTTGATGGATTGGGTTGGGAGGGAAAAGAGGAGTCAGGGCTAGTTTCTAGGCGCTGTCTTTCACATCTGGAATGTGCCATTTCTGAGACAGGGAAGACTTAGGGAGGGAAAGGTTTGGTCGATGGCTGGTATATGATGGAAGACAAAAGCTCTGTTTTGGACATCTTAAATTTGATGTGCTTGTGAGACATCGAGGGGAAATGTCTCCTAGTGGTTGGGTACCTGTGTTTGAAGCACAGAGATAATCTTACGGCATCTCAACTGTGTTTATACATGGAAAGAGCTGCATTTAGTCCACAAAACTTTTTATTTTATTTTAATTCTCCTTGGTCTTTGTTTCAGTTGCTGGGGCAATAGTGTGAATAGAACAAAAATGAATTGATACCCCAGCCAAATATAGTCACCTCGGGAGAGGGTGATAAATAGACAGTCTCCATAGCCTGAACCCTGTGGGAATCTATACCTCAGCAGTCGTATAGAAGAGGAAGAAGAGGAAATATCCTGGTAAGGAGGCTGAGAAGCTGCCAGTGAGAAAACAAAGAGTGTGATGCCAAAGAAGCCAAGTGAGGAGAATGTTCAGTAAGCAGGGTCTACTGGTCAATTGTATTGAATGCTGCTGAGTGCGAGGCTAAGAAGAGTTTCATTTGGATTTAGCCCCATCTGGAGGTCACTGGTGACTTGAAAGAGCAGTTTCAGTTGAGTGGTACAGCTAGACACCAGATTGGAATGAGTTGAAGAGGGAATGCTGTCGGACAAAGGGCTAATTTTCTTACTTTTAAATAACCACTACAAATCATTGACAAGACTAGCCCACTAGAAAAATGAACAAAGGATATAAACAGACATTTGGCAGGAAAGTGAAGTATAAATGGCTCTTAAACACATGAGCAGTGAGTGCCCTGGCTAGGTGGCTCCGTTGGTTGGAGTGTTGTCTCATACACCAAAAGGTTGTGGGTTCGATCCCTGGTCAGGGTGTGTATGGGAGGCAACCGATCGATGTCCACCCCCCCTTCGTTCCTCTCTGTAAAATCAATAAAAACATCCTCAGGTGAGGATTAAGAAAAACACATATGGGCAGTGCTCATAAGACAAGGGTATGAGGAAACAGACATTTCTACACTGCTGGTGGGAATATAGATAGGTGTGACCTCCATGGAGAGCCATTTGAAAATACGCATCTAATTAGAAATGCTCACTGTTTGATCCAGCAGTTTCACTCCTGGGAACTCTGGCATTTTTTGTAATATGAAAACTAGATGGTCATCAGTGCTGGCCTGGTTAAATCAACTGTAATATAAAGGAAAGTCTGTATCAGAAAAAAACATTATATTCTCCAAGAAAGTAGAATTTATTGTTGCTTTTTTCTCCTACCATATAAATCAGACTTTTTAAAGATCGAGAAAAAGATCAGCGGGCTGGTACAGGCCACGGAAGGTATTTGGACATGTGCCTTTGAAGAGCTATGTTAAGCTTGTCATTTTGCATTGACCTTTTAACACACTTTACAAAAGTTATTAGTCTGTATTCCCTTCTCCAGACACCTGTTAGGATTCTTTCAAAGGACCCTACCCTGTTTTATATAGGTACTAGGTTGTACACCACTGGAAAGGCTTCATGGATGAATTCACACTCCAGCTTACCTTACTGCACCTAAAAATAACCACAGCTCCTATCAAGAGAGCAATAAGTTACTCGGTTTGGGTCACTGACAGAGTAAGCAAATACATGATGTTTGAGAACCTGGAATGTAACAGTGGGTTTATGCTATAGCTGTCTGATGTAGGAGGAAGACTTTCTTGGTCAACATTTTGTCAGGGAAAGGGACACATGAACTTTTGTAAGCTGTATGTTTCCTTGCCACCTACATTAACCTGGTTCTACTGACCTTTCAGCAGTTTGACCTTCTTTGGAATAGCGTGTGTTCACATATGGACTTAAAAATAAAAATCCAGGCATACCCAAATCTGTCTCCCACTAGAGTACATTGGTATTGTTCAACTTTAAATTATCTGTCATCAGGACTCTTTAAGTCAGTGGTTCTCAACCTCCCTAATGCCGTGACCCTTTAATACAGTTCTTCATGTTGTGGTGACTCCCAACCATAAAATTATTTTTGTTGCTACTTCATAACTGTAATTTTGCTACTGTTATGTCTTAGACGACCCCTGTGAAAGGGTCGTTTGACCTCCAAAGGGGTCGCGACCCACAGGTTGAGAACCGCTGCAAGATCTTGTTTAAATTTAATTAATTAATTTCTTAAGAATTTGAGACTGTGGTTATTTGATTCCTTTTTCTTCATTTCTTTGAATATTCTGGTTTCACTTATATATATATTTTTACCTCTTAGAGCCATAGGAAAGAAGTATAATATTTGAAGCATCTTGATAGTTTAATCCTCTCATTTTACAGACAAGAAAACAGGCTCAGAGAGATGAGGTTTCTTGCCCAAAGGTTGACCGAATCAGAACCATGTTCCCTTAGTCTTCTTCCCCATCAAGTTTGGTGGTGTGAGAGGTAATATGATACCGTGTATTATCATCAGATCTAGATAACCTACCATAATTTTGAGGGATGTGTGTGGTTTTAATTACATTGTAACAATTCTAATGGAGACTATTACTTTATATGCTACACTAATATATTTACAGTCATGGAGACAGTCTAGTTGATCTCTACATTTTTTTGGTTGAGAAAGCTGAAGCCTAGAGATATGGATTAATTCATCCAAGATTATATATGTTTATTCTGTGCTTAGTTGTTAAAAAATTTATCTTTATTCTTGACCGGCTGGTGTGGCTCAGTGGTTGAGTGTCAATCCATGCACCAAGAGGTCGCTGGTTCAATTCCCAGTCAGGGCACATGCCCAGGTTGTGGGCCCAATCCCCAGTGTGGGGCATGCAGTAGGCGGCCAGTCGATGTTCTCGCTCATCGATGTTTCTATCTCTCTCTCCCTCTCCCTTACTCTCTCTCTAAAATCAATAAAGAAAAATTATTTTAAAAATTATCTTTATTCTTGAAAGTATTACATATGTCCCCCCTTTTCCCCCTATTATTCCCCGCCCTGCCTTCACCACACTATTGTCTGTGTTCATTGGTTATGCATATATACATATAAGTTCTTTGGTTTATCTCTTCCCACCCCCCTCATCCCTTCCCTTTGAGGTTTGACAGTCTGTTCCTGTGCTTAGTTTTTAATGATATTCTTTATCTGTTTTCAGTGTAAACAAAATTGAAAATGCAGTTTCTTTAGTCTTATTAGCTACAGGTACTCAATAGCTAGTTGTGTGTGGCTGGTAGCTACTGTATTGGACAGCACAAGTCTAGAGCATTCACTTAAAAAAATATTTTTTTGAGAACTTCAGAAGTGTTAGTGGTAAAAATCAAGGCTTTATGAGTATGATTAGAATTGCCAACTAGAAATTAGATTTGTGTTCAGAAGAAGGAGGAAAAATTTACTCTCTGAGTTCGTGATGGAGTTGGTACAAAAGCTACTACATCTGGCAATGGCTTGGGCCTTGTATATTTCACCCATTCTTTAGAACAGCAATCCAGAACCTATATGAGCCCTGGCTGGTTTGACTCAGCAGTTAGAGTGTCGGCCCAGATTGAAGGGTCAAGGGTTCAATCCCCAGCCCTGGTGGTCAGGGTCTGTGGGAGGCAGCCGATCAATGTGTCTCTCTCACATCGATGTTTCTTTCTCTTCCTCTCTCTCTCTCTGCCTCTCCCTCACCCCTTCCCTCCCACTCTCTTTAAAAAGCGAAAAAGTCCGTGGAGGAATTCCTTTGGTGAGAATTGACCCCAAAAAAAGAGCCTATATGAAGGGTTTTCTTCTTTTTCCATCACTTAGATATCTTGTTTTGCCAGTTGAAAATTCTGTCCTTGGCTTGAGTTTTCAGTGAATACATTCATCCACCTTCATGGTGTTCAGCCTGCTTTTCAGTCTCCATATTTTTATTTTACATATTAATCACTTGATTACCAAGATGCCCTACAAAAAGTGTTGATGTCTTTCTTGCTATTATACTCTGGATTCTGAAATTTTGACTTATACATCAAATTAAGTTTGATGTGTAAGTGGCTGAGCCAGCTAGGTACAGCTTGGTATTGGAATTGAGGAGTCTTTTGTACCATCGCGCTACATCTTTCATGCTGTTGTAACAGGCAGAGTTGGTTCTCTGTTCTTTTCTTTGGATGCTAATTTACTAATTTATGAGTTGGCTCCATTTTAATAGCAACTTAGATTGGGTTGGCTTCATGCATGACTGCAGTGATTTGAGTGTCCATTAGGGCGCATAACCAGACGATGATGTAATCCAATCAGGTGCCAAAGTTTTTACTTAAAGTCTTTCCATACATGATTTTGCTTTAAAAAGTTGGTAGTATGGATTTACCTTGGGTATTTTATACTTTAAACAGTAGTCTTTTTGCATCCTTAGTACAGTGATATTTGATTAGTGGTTCAGAAGCCTTGATATTCTTGTCACAGCTTGTATTAAAATGATATTTCTGGCCCTGGCCAGTTTGGCTCAGTGGTTAGAGCATCGGCCTGCGGTCCAGAGAGACCCGGGTTCGGTTCCCGCTAAGGGCATGTACTTCGGTTGCAGTTTGTCCCCGGCCCTGGTTGGTCGTGCGGGTGGCAGCCACTCGATGTGTCACTTTCACATCGATGTTTCTCTCTCTCTCTTCCTCTCTCTCCCTCCCACTCTATCTGAACAAAAAATGAAAAAATGTCCTCGGGTGAGGATTAAAAAAAATAATAATAAAAAAATAAAATAAAATGATATTTCTGTGCATGGGCTCAGCTTGAATGAATTTTGTATTCACAGTTTTATGGATTTTTAAAATAATCCACAGTGTGCTAGGCATTGAGGATAAAATGGTGGACAAGACCTCATAGAGATAGTTATCTTCCCATCTCATTATCTTCCATCTCTTTAGGCTTGCATGTTTTGGAGAACATGAATGAGGATACTTGCAGAAATGGTATTGAGCTACCTTAGGACTTCCTGGTATTAGTGAGAAGTAGAGTTACTTGCTTTTGTATGTACAGGCTTTGGGCTATATCACCTGTCTGTAATTGAGAGGATGTTTTTAGTTGTCTGTGGGATATGTGATGTAAGGAGAAAATGCTTTCTTGCATGTTATATAATAGCTATGGTTTGCGGATGTAAATTTTTTTTTTTCTTAAATCCTCACCCGAGGATATTTTTCCATTGCTTTCTAGATAGAGTGGAAGGGAGAGAAACATTGATGTGAGAGACACATTGATTGGTTGTCTTCCACATGACGTCCACTGGGGCCACGGATCAAACCTGCAACCCAGGTACGTGCCCTTGACCGGGAATTAAACCCGAGGCCCTTCGGTCCTCAGGCCGAAGCACTAAATGCTGAGCCAAACAGGCCAGGGCTCCTGTTGTAAATTTGCATTTAGTGAGGAATATTGTGGAACTTAGAGTAAAAATTCATATGACAGCATAGGGAACAGATTATTACTGCTTTTTTTCTTAAGGTGAGTTTTAAAAAATAAATTCAGTGTTCATATAAGGGTTATTTGGAGTAAATCCTTATTATCCTCAACTTTAAAATAGGAATAATGCCTAAGAGGATTGAGAAGCACTTGTATAATGCTAGCACAAAGGGTTTGTTAAGGGTAGATGTTTGTTCCTATTATTCTCAAGTTCTGTGACTAAGCAAGTACGTATTTAGATACTGTTTAGCTGAGAATCTGTTCTTCTGCTGTTTTAGGCTTAACCAGTCCTCGTTTCTGACTGATGTTTTTATAATTATGTTGTTCTTGCTTTCTCTTTATTGGTCTTAATCAGAATCAGTAGTGTTGAAAAGAGGAGACACTTTTTGATGGAGTGAGGTTGTATGGCTATTGAAGAAAATGTGGCTCCTTTAAGGAATAATTGGCAAAAATAAAAGTATATAATTTTTAAAAAAATCTAGATTTCCTCTTTTGAGGGGGTCCTTCTGGATCCATTTGCTCTGAGAGAGTAATGTAATGGTACCAACTGCCATAGACTGAACCTTTGTGTCTCCCCAAGTGTGATGGTATTGGGAGGTGTGGGTGGTATCTTTGAGAGGTGATCAGGTCATGAGGGTGGAGCCCTATGAGTGGGATTTGTTCCCGTATAAAAGAGACCCCAGAGTCTCTGCTTGCCCCTTCCCACAGTATGAGGACATAATGAAAAGATGGGCATCTGAACCAGGAAGTAGGTCCTCACCAGCCACTGAATCTACAAATGCTATGTATGATCTTAGACTTCCCAGTCTTTAGAACTGTGAGAAGTGGATTCCTGTTGTTTATAAGCCACCCAGTCTGTGGTATTGTTATAGCAGCTGGAATGGACTAAGACGTCAACTATTAAGTAACATATTATTTATTAGCAAATGGATGTTTTTTCTCCTTTAGCTTCCATGATATTGTGCTATTGCTCCCACTGTCTGTCAGTACTCTGCTCTGTAACCATGCCCCTTGTTCATAATTGTCCTTTAATTTTTATTATTTTTATTTTAGAAAAAATTTTTTTTATTTTGGAGAGAGAGAGAAAAGCACTGATTTGTTGTTCCACTTATTTATGCATTCATTGGTTGATTCTTGTATGTGCCCTCACCTGGGATCGAACCTGCAACCTTGGCGTATTGGAATGACACTCTAACCAACTGAATTATTCTGCCAGGGCCATCCTTTAATTATGATGTAAAACTTAACAGTTTCCTAGAAATTGAGTACTTGGGGAGAATTCCCCTTTTTGAGCTGTATTCTTTAGGAAGAACCTTTCATCATCCTCACGGATTTCACCATCATCTGTATATTTTAACTTTTTTTTTTTTATCCTCACCTGAGGACATTTTTTCATTTTTTGTTCAGATAGAGTGGGAGGGAGGGAGAGGAAGAGAGAGAGAAACATCGACGTGAAAGGGACACATCGAGTGGCTGCCACCCGCACGACCAACAAGGGCTGGGGACAAACTGCAACCGAAGTACATGCCCCTAGCGGGAACCGAACCCGGGTCTCTCTGGACCGCAGGCCGACGCTCTAACCGCTGAGCCAAACCGGCCAGGGCTATTTTAACTTTCAAGACAAACATCTCTTTCTGGCCTTGGTTAGCTTTTTTCCAGTGGTCTCAGGTCATAGTTGTTTGGATACTGTTAAATTCTTTCTAGGCCAGGGTCAGGAGCTTTTCTTCATTTTTTAAACAATGCTTTTCTAACTTCTCCTTTACTATCAATACCGTCGCAGTACCCAGGCTTAAAGCAGATTTTTTTCCCTAAGGTACTCTTTCCATTTATTCTTTCACCAAGTCCTGCTTAGTTCTTTCTGTAATTCAGTTTGCTAGTGTCTGTAGCGACTGACACCATATTTAAAGCTTTGTTTACTTTATTTTTATATTAGATTAATAACTGATTGAAACAGTTTTACAATGAGAAGTGTTTTTGTTGTTGTTGTTTTTAAGACAGATTAGAATAAGAGTGGTTCATTGGAGGCTCTGATCATGGATGGGCTCATTGCCTGTGAGCTTCCCAGCTGTGGTTACTTGAGCTCTTTGGTTGGGAGGCCCCCAAGTGTCACTATTTTTAGGCTTTTTTTCCGTGGAGGTCAGATCATTCAGAAAATACTTTTTCAGTCTTTAACCTGGCTGGGAATATTGGAGTTCTGTAGGAGGATCTGGTTTGGGGTGGGGCATGCCTGTCTCAACATTCATTTTGCAGTTCCCACAGTCCCTGTGTTTTCAGTGTGGCAGGCTCATTTCCAGCTGGGCTGGGACCTCCCTGTTCAGAGACCTTCCTTTTTGGCTTCCTCCTGTCATCTGCTAGGGGTGTGAAGGGAAGGAGATTTAGGAATCTAAAGTGTTCATTAAATAACTTTCAACCAATACTCCTTTTGCCTCTTTCTAGCACTCCTTCCAATTTTGTCTTATCCTGGTCCTTGTGGATTATGCCTTTAGAAAACAAGACAAAACAACCAAAACAGTTTTTTACTGTAGTTCTAGAGGCATTTCAATGTGTGTCCTTACACACTCTTTACCTAGGAGTCTCAGTACTGCATTTGTACACCATTCCATTCTCTTTTCCATCTTTTTATCTTGTATCTCAGATCCTCACACTTTAAAATAACCAAATTTCTTACCATCAATATGTAATATAGATGCACTCTTTACCCTCAATAGTCTAAGTGAAAAGACCAAGCAGTTAAAGACTTTCTCAGAAAAATGGGTTATGTCTCAGCATACTTGTTACAACGTAATAAGCACCTCTATTCATAATACTTTTTTTTCTTCTGGTTTCCCTGACTGGGAGTGTGCCTCACAGTGAGGCAGGCAGGTTGGTACAACTCCTCTGGGAGCCTGTGATTGACTGGTCTGCACAAATGGGTGCAGTGGGTGGTTCTGGCTGGTGGGAGAAATGATTGCTGTTCAGCTTTGAGGGTCCTACAGTCACTCTAAGTTAAATGCCTTCTGTGGCGTACATAACTTCATTAGAGATTAAAGGAGTCTGGAACCCCTGACACAGAGTGGTGGCGGTGGGACTAGATACCTCTGATGTTTGGTATTTAGTAGTGCACTTTTTACACTAACATGCTAAGCTTGTCCTGTCTAAGGACTGCAGTGGTACATGATCTGTTGTTATGATTTAAAGCAAAAGTTTAAATGATCAGTTACACTTTTTCAAGTGCATGTTCAAAATGCTTTTAGCCCTGGCCGGGTGGGTCAGTTGGTTGGAGCATTGTCCTGTACACCAAAAGGCTGTGTTTGATTCCTGGTCAAGGCACTTACCTAGCTTGTGAGCTTCATCCCCGTTTGGGGTGTATATGGCATTGAAACATCAATCAATTGATGTTTCTCTCTCTCTCTCCCCTCCCACCTCCCTCCTTTCCTTTCTAAAAGCAATAAACATATTCTTAAGTGAGGATAAAAAAACAATGCATTTAACTTAGAATTAAATATTATTTTCATTTTAATCTAGGTTTGTTACTGTTTTTGTCAATTCATTTTGTTTGTTTTATAGAAGCAGTTAGTATTGTTTCTGTTTATAATCTTATTTGAAGGAAAATGTTGAAGACACAACATAGTGTTAGTTTTATATGGAAGAAAAGCATTAAATGAACAGCATTTTTTTGAGATGCCTTTGCATTCTTACAGCATTTCTAATTAGTATATTGTCCAGAGTTTGAGTCTTTTTCTGCGGTATTAAGTTAAATGAAGTGTCTTGGAGGACAGTTTATACTTCTTCCATGTGTAGTGTTTGATTAATTGACATTAGAGATAGCTAGTACTTCAGTGACTTTAATGTTCTGCTCATAGTTCCTAGTAAACGTTACAATTGCTTAACAGTATTACATGGGACTACTTGTGGGCATTTAGAAGAAGACACTTTTAAAATTTGTTTTGGTACTTTAAAATATAGTGCCTTTTCAGTCAATCCTATGTTGGATAAGAATATTATTGGTGTTTTCGTAATACAAAGATGAGTGTATTTTTTCTTATTTGCTCACGGATAGTGCTATTATGGTGCTTCTACTTCTGGGTTATTGTTAGTATAGGATGAAAGCTGAGATATCGGGATGACCATGCCTTTTTTCTGTTTTCACATAGAAAAAAGTTCAATTAACTAGAACTTTTCAATCTTCTGAGGTATAGTTCTGTATGAGTCAAGATCCTAAACCAGTATCTTTAATGATAGTAGTCAGTCATCAGACCAAAAGAGAACATGTTATGATTATATGCTCTTTTTTCTTTATAGGAGAGTTTCTGTTTTATGTCCACATCCCACTTTATTCCTGCTAATCTGCTGATGCAGTAAATTGAAGACAGCCGTTGCCAGGATAACCTGTAATGGGCAAGGAGCCACAGAAAGAAAACATTTCTTTTAATTTTTAAACTTGGTTTGAAAGGTAAGACCATTAAGAGTATCAGGAGTTTTCTTCCATGAGTTACATCAAGGAAAGCAGTGTACAATCATGAGACCCTAGAGTCTAGGTGGACCAGGGCTAGGCCATCTCTTTCAGACAGGTACAGTATGGTTCTGTGGCACTATTTAGGAAGTTAAATAGCAGCCTCTGTAGTTTGCTTTGGTATGTCTTGCCATCTGCAGCACCCATGGGATTCCCAGTATCCTAGGAGAATTGATCTGAGACCTTAGGACAAGCCAGGCCTAGCAAGCTGAAGCAGCATGCAGAGAAAGACTCCTAGTGGATCAGCTGCTATTTCTAGGTCACCTGGCTGTGTGTGTGTGTATGTGTGTGTGTATGAGAGAGAGAGAGAGAGAGAGAGAGAGAATGTTTTGTTTTACACCAGCCAAAGGACATCTGGCTTCTAGCCAGACACCTGACTCCTTTTCAGTACTAATTGTAATCACTTTGGAACTCTTTACTGAATCTTTTCGTTAAAGACCAGAGGTTGACTTTGCATATTTGACTTTTGGCTCAATAGTCACTCCTTTGTGAACTCTGAGAGTATCTCATGAAATTATTTTAGGATTATTTCTTCTCTTTATGTAGATTTTAAACACTCAGTGGACAAAGTGCTCTGACTTCTATTTTAGTACTTTTAGTCTTTAGTACTTTTAAAATAATAGGTATTATTAATTGGTGGTAAGAGCCAAAATTTTAGAGACATTTCTCAGGATAACATTTTTAAGACTTTGTTTTTCCCTTTTTTTCTCTCTTTTTTCATTTGTTTTATTTTTATTTTTCTTTGCTGGCAGAGACTGTTAGCATTAATAGCTTATAGAACAGTTCCTTAACTTTAGCTTTATTCCTCCCTTTTCTTGTTTTATGCTCCTCTGATCATCAGCAAGCTGTCCCTAGAATGGATGAACTCTTCTCATAAGAAATTACCCAGACGTCTCCAGGATGCCTAGAATCGGTGCCAGATGGTTGAAAAGGATTCCCAAAGAGCCAGTGGTCATCAAACTAAACTTTTGTTGCCAAGGATCAGATAGTAAATATTTTAGGTTTTTGTGGATCAAGAGGCAAAAAAGAGGATATGATGAATGTATTTCTATAACGAGAGAAAACAAATTTTTACAAATTTTATTAAAAACATTCAAAATATAGAAATTGAGTTCAATTTTCTATAATACAGATCTAATGAGAAGGGTGGAATTCTCTTTTCTTAAGGGATAACATTTCACCTACCTGGTGTTTAGAATTAGAGGTCCCTTCTCAAAGTCTATTGCAAATAGCCATCTACTCTGTTAAGGCTGATCAGCAGTGAGAGTTTACATATTTCATATTTGAGATGTCTTTGCATAGCTGGTGCTGCCACATTCCGCTGTCCACAGCATAGGTTCTAGTTGAGTATATTCATCACTTGGAAGGCATTTATAGACTTCCGTCTGTTTTCTCTTGATATTTGCCTTTTAGCATGTAGATTAATTTCCAATCGAAAATTAGATGGAAGCTCCTTAGTTGCAGAACTAAATGGATTCTGAAATAGAGAAATTTTCTTCACCCGCGCATTAAGGTCTGAAAGCGCTGTTTAACTGTAGTTTGAGTTCAGGAAGTACACTGACTGCAAATTTGTATGGGAATGAGGACAGCATGGGAAATTTATGAAGCAGCCTGAATTTATGATTTAAACAAAGTTAATGTTGAAATGACTACCATCATACAAGTTTTGCAGGTTAGTGCTATTTTGCCTTAGAATTTTAGGTTGACTTCATTAAGAAACATCAGGACTTCAGCAAATGCAGATTTCCATAGCCATTCATTGTTCAGTAGTAGTGGTTGAGGGCTGTTCTTATTCAGAAAAACATCAGTCTTGGTTTTCATAGGATAAGTCAGGAACTAATGATGGCTAAGTCCCGAGAGTAAGTTCATTAATGTCAAATTAATGTTGACATCATTGGTTCAGTAACACACGAGGATTTAAAAAAAAATCCCTCGAAGTACCTGCTGATGAAAGTAGAAAGAATAACCCTAAGGTTTAAATACTAGATTTTCACAGGTTTTATAAATTTGTCCAATTAAGCCTTTTGGCTCCACCTAATTTTCCCACCATTGTAGCACATCATAGCAGATTCTACTGCATATTGTAGTGATTTTATCTTTTCTCAACTTCTCTGAAATCATTCTGCTGTAGTTGTTTAATGCAGACTATTCCTAGAAGCAAATTCTTCATTACTTCAAACTCCTCAAATAAACGACAACTGAGCTGTATCAACAGTCCTGTGAACTCATCAAGAAACAATGGAGACCATCATTGGCTCCTTTGCTTGGCTAGCAAGCCAAGTAGAAACCAACTTTGTGCCTTCCTTTTCATTGTTTATTTTTGTGAAGAAGTTCACCTGTTAGGAGATACTCCATTGTACATTTTCTAAGTTTTCTGACTGTTGCTTTTCCGTGAGTGGTGAATACTGTGATGACTGCTTAGTCTGGTAATGTTGACGTATACTGTATTCTTTTAGCATAGGTATGGTGTGATTGTATAATAAATAGCGCTTTGCCATCAGATTTCATAACAAAACAGTCCACATCCCACTGTGCCATAAAAGCACATTTGAAGTATAGTTTTCCTTTCCTTGTTTTGACATGTTGGGTATGCTGGGTAATAATAAAATCAAATGTTGCGGTACAGCATGTGGCCCTTGGAACACTGTTGCCTTATAACCCTGTCACCCATATAACCCTGTCACTGTGATGGGTGAGCCCAGCTGATCTGTAGTGCAGAGTGGTGACAGCACCACGTATGGTTTCCATCAGTTACTCAGCTCTGCCCTTGTGTGAAAGCAGCCAGAGACAGTCTTTGGATATGAACAGTGTGCCTGTGTTCTAGGAAAACTTTATGGACATGAAAATTTGAATTTCAAAGAATTTTCACAAGCCATGGAATGTCATTCTTTTGATTTCTCTCCCACCAAACAATTAAGAATGTAAAAACCTTTCTTTGCTCGGAGGTTGTATAAAAATAGGTGGCAGACCAGATTTGGCAATCTTAGTACCAGGTGTCCCAGGTCTCCGGAGTGGTTTACATGCTGTGGCAGAAAGAATGGGCTGAGAAGGGACCTAAAGATGAAAAGGTACCATTGTGGTTTTTGTTGTTGGTTGGTTTGGTTGGTTGGATTTTTCTCTTTCTTTCTTTGCTTGTTTTTGTACAAAGGAATCTTAGTCTTACCTCATGGTCTTAACTTTCTATAAGACTTGGCAGGTTAGGTAATCTTTCGCAGTGTCCTGATTTCAGATTGAGATTACATTTATAGAGCCCTCACTAAGTGCCAGGGATTGTACTAAGTGCTGTTATATTCTCTTTTCATAATTTTTAATTATATCATACGTAGGTTTATAGTTCAAAAAGTCAAACAGTATCACAAAATTTATAATAAAAAATAACAGTTATCTGCTCCTTTTTTTCCCCATTCAGTACCTTCCTCATCCCCGAGTTACTGGCTAGGGGCGGTTACCTTTATCTTTGAGCTGTTTTCTCATATTTACTTCCTTCCATATTTCTAAACTCATATGGGTAGCTATTTCTTATCTGACTTCTAACTATGAAGATGAAGGTTTGGCCCTGGAATGCATAGCTCCTTCCTCCCCATTCTTCCAGCATAGTTAAAGCACAGCTTTGGTTAAAATGAATATTACAAGTATATATATTTTGGTTAATTATTCCCAATCTCTGGCTTAATTTGCAGACATCTTCTCAGCACTGTCACATATGTCAGACAATTCATCTTTCTCTGGACACAGCCTTTCTAGAGCCCTCTGCCTCATTCATTTCTCTGGCTGGTTCCTCTGGACTTTCTCTGAGCTGCAGGAGTCCCCTTCATCATCTGTGTGTGTTGTGTCCTTGGTTTCGTGTATCCCGTATCTCCCCTCGTAGCTATTGCCATGCCTCGGGGAAGCCCATTCTCCAGGAGTTTTGAGACGGTGTAAATAAATCTTTCAGACCTTCCATGTCTGAAAGTTGTTCTTTTCTAGAATTGCAATCGAGGAAGCTGATTTCCATTCCTTTTATGAGTGTTTTTTTCTCTTTATAGAAGCACAGCTTCTCTCTCTGTCTGATGCCATGGAATTTCACATTGTGCCTTAGAGGATCTGACACACCACTCCCCAAGAGAGCATGTGAGGGTCCAGGGACAAAGTCATGTTATTTACGCTTTGAAACTTTATTTTTGACGAGAAGAGTGGTTGTGGATTATAATATGTTCTTCTAAAACGTCTGTTACTTGGATGTTGGACTTCGTGAATTATTTCTCCATTTTCTGTCTTTTCATAAATTTGTTGGCATTCTCTTTGGCTGCTGTTGCTCTTCTTTGTCTTTTATTGTTGTTAGAGAGTTTCCAGAGGAGTGGAAAACTGTTTGGGGTTCAGCCAGCCCACTGAGCACCTGGAAGGTGGTGTCATCCTTTCTATTTTCTTGTTGAGACTGTCAACCCAGATGTAGCCATGCCTTATAGATCAGATGGACTTTAAGAAGATGTTTATCAGACAACATGGTGATCACTTAGTATGGCCTTCCTCTCCGGAATGGAAATTCCTCTGCCGGCGCCCTCCCAGGGCATCATCATCAGGCTTTGCCAGAGCACCTCCAGCCTCAGGGCCTCACATGTGTTCCTGGCCCTCATCTTTAGCAAGTTCCTGCTTCTGCTCGCAAGCAATCAGTACCTTTCCTCACTGGCTCTCATTTTATCCTTGGGAGCTCTACATGATGGGGTAAAAAGAGCTTTAAGATATTCACCCCAGCCCTGGACGTTTTGGCTCAGCGGTTAGAGTATCTGCCTGTGGACCAAAGAGTCCTGGGTTTGATTCCGGTTAAGGGCACGTACCTCAATTGAGGTTTGGTCCCCCGGCCCTGGTCAGGGTCGTGTGGGAGGCAACCAATTGATGTGTCTTTCTCACATCTCTCTCTCTGTCTCTCCCCTCTCCCTCTCTCCCACTCTATCTGAAGATAAATGGAAAAATATCCTTGGATGAGGATTAAAAAATATATATATATATATAAATATAAATATAAATATATATATATATAAATATAAATATAAATATATATATATATATATTTTTTTTTTCACCCCAAAGTAGTGAGTCCCTTTGCCACCCCAATCATCTCCTTGGGTGCCTTGAGGTTGGCATTGTAACAGGATGTGATAATGCCCAGCCGTGAGGTGACCTGCCCAGGACAGGCTACCATGGGATTAGTATCCTCTGTGGTTCTAGACACAATTCAGCAATGACTACATTCTGAGACTGCTTTGCTTAATAGTCACATCATAATGTGACTTGACGTTGAGCTTCTAATCAACTGAAATCCTTGGACTTGTTTCTTTCTTCACTTTAACAGTTTTCTTATACCTGGTATGTCCCACCCCCCACCCCACCACCTTGCCTGCCATCGTGTTTTTTGTTTAAAAAGGACTTTACATTTATCCATGTTAAATAAATTTCTCTTAGTGTCTTCATGTCAAACGACTTCTGAGTGCTGATTCTCTCATGTTTCCTGTACATTTTAACAAGCCTCTGGCATCCTGGCCACATGAGCTGAGCTCCTCCAATGTCTATATATTTCCCAGGCAGCTCAGAATTCCAGAGGCAAGCCATAGATTATATCATCTGATACCAAAGTACAGCCAACCTGTCTATAATGCAGTCCTGTGCCCTGCACATGAGGGCACATGGTTCCCATTCGTGAACGTGTCCCAAAAGCCATTAGATTACAGGTTGACCAGCTGTGGTTGCCTGGGGCTGGCTTTGCCCTTGATGACTGCTGCACACAGCGGATCCCACTGTTCTGTGGCCGTGCTCTGATGGAGGGAGCTCAGCCTTTGGAGCTCCCCAGACCTGGTTGGAGTCCAGTTCTGACCAGCACATTTACTAGCTCTGGTCTTTGGTAGGTTATCACCTCTCAGGATCTGAGTTTTTCCATCTGTAGAATGAGAACCAAACCTTGAACGGTTGTTGTGAGGTCAGGATAATGTATCTAACAGCATCAAGCCCAGAGCCTGGCATATGGTAGGCATTTAATAATTGGTAGCTGCTATTAATCATGTTTCTAGCTTAAATAGAAAGTTGGGATGTCAAGACAGTCAATGTTACTGTGGCATAAAGAGATTGAAGATGGTTTTCATAAGGAGCTATCAAGACCATAAGAACTGTTCACTTCTCATACTCTCAACTGAGCTTTTATTCCTGAGCAGAGTCTAAATAGTACATGAATCTGCTTTTCCTTTTCTTTTTTAAAAATCCTCATCTGAGGATATTTTTCCATTTATCTTCAGAGAGAGTGGGAGGGAGGAAGAGAGAGAGAGAGAGAAACATCAATGTGAGAGGGACACATCGATTGGTTGCCTCCCACATGACCCTGACCAGGGCCAGGGACTGAACCACAACTGAGGTACATACGTACTCTAGACCAGAATCTTACCTGAGACTCTTTGGTCTACAGACTGATGCTCTAACTGCTGAGCCAAACTGGCCAGGGCTGCTTTTCCTTTTCTTGCACATTAAGTTGCATACTAGAAATTGTTCATGAAGGAAAGCACTTCCTGGAGGTTAACACTTGATTCCTGCAAGTCTAGGGGCTTTATGACCACACATGGTCTGATGAAAGTTTGCTGGGCAAGGAAGATCGAAAGTAATAGGAAGCAAAAAATAGGCTTTCAAGGATTTTTCTAATTTGTCAATTCTGTCTTCTGTTACCTAATTGGTTATAACTGCAAATTAACTAGGATGGTTAGTTTATTCTTAACCTGAACTCTGTTTCTTTTGACCTTTTTCCCAAAAGTGTGTCAGTATGGTCTGGAATTTGTACCTGACTTGGGAAGGCTGTTCTCTTTGGGCATCTTGTCTGTAACAGATACATGAATAATCAAGTGGCCACTGCCACCTGCCTCAAGTTGGGTGATTCACAAGCTGCATGTAACTTGCTTTCACTTAATGAAAACTTGGGTGAGTTCGATTTTCCAAGTTTTCCCCTACCCCGTGTTGGTATAGAGTTCTCTGTCGAGCTGAGCAATTCTCATCTTATTCCTTTTCTTGCTCAGGACCCCCTTCCTCCCTACAGTTTTAGGAGCTTAGAAACAGTTTTGTGTTTTTGCAGATAACAGCCATTATGTTTCCCTTGCTCTCCAATTACATGTCACTTCTTTCTCATGTTTGACTCAGCTTTCTTTTTTTTTTTTATCCTCACCTGAGGACATTTTTTCATTTTTTGTTCAGATAGAGTGGGAGGGAGAGAGAGGAAGAAAGAGAGAGAAACATCGATGTGAAAGGGACACATCGAGTGGCTGCCACCCGCATGACCAACCAGGGCCGGGGACAAATTGCAACCGAGGTACACGCCCCTAGCGGGAACCGAACCCGGGTCTCTCTGGACCGCAGGCCGACGCTCTAACCGCTGAGCCAAACCGGCCAGGGCTGACTCAGCTTTCTTGACGGGCCTACCTGGTTTCAGAGATTCAGAGGCTCCTGGATGCCTGAGATGGGAAACCCTCTATTCAGGATGTACAGGAGTTTCTTATTTCACTTTGACATTTATTGTTCTTTCTTGCCTGCGCTTTCCCCTGCAGCATGCATGTGTGCAAATGCACACACACGCTCACACGCGCATATACACAGAATGGATACCTAGATCTAGCTGGGTTTCCCTTGTCTTTATTCCTTTGCTCTCTGACAAGGTTCCTGGCAGGTCTTGATTACCATTATCATCATCATTACTCGTCTTTTTTCTTCCCATCCCTCAGTCTCACGTTTCTTTTTTTTATATCCTCACCCAAGGACATTAGCATTCATCTTCAGATAGAGCGAGAGGGAGAGAGGGAGGAAGAGAGAAAGAGAGAAACAGCGATGTGAGAGAGACACATCGACTGGCTGCCACCCACACGCCCCCAACCGGGGCTGGGGACAAAGTCCAACCGAGGTACGTGCCCTTAGCGGGAACCGAACCCTGGTCTCTCTGGTCCACGGGCCGACGCTCTAACCACTGAGCCAAACCAGCCAGGGCTCACGTTTCTTTAAAAACTCTTCTTAGTAAAATAAGTCATACTTTGCACATTCTTATACTGAAGTTTTTGAAATTGTGGGATTTATGCTCAGAAATTAATATACGTTTGAGTTTTCATAGTGAGAATTTGTAGAGGAACACATTATTGTACTTGCTTTAATGAGGACTAGGTGAGCAAAGCAAGGCTGGGTTTTCTGGATTGGCACTTGGCTTTTTAAATGTAGAAGTGAAGTGGGTGATAAGATGGGCTCTCACCCTGCCCTTATCATCTTAGTGTATTTGGAGTTAGCTCTCGTGTGTGGGTAGGCATTTGCTTTCTGAGGGTCATATATTTCCCAGGCAGCTCAGAATTCCAGAGGCAAGCCATAGATTGTATCATCTGATACCAAAGTACAGCCAGAAAGGAAGGGAATATGAAGATTATTAGGTTTTGAGGAGGCAGAATTGTGGTTGAAATTTTGAGGAAAATGGTAATTTAGTGTGAAATCTCATAAGGGACACCTTTCAAAGTAGAGGCCAATTGCAAGGCCTTGCCATCTTCTGTGAGTTCTTCAAAAGGTCCGGAGTCTTCCTTTGGGCTCATCTCTCTCTCCAGTCCATCTTTCACATTGTTGTCAGTTCTGTATTTAAACTATAGATCTGATCTTGTCACTCATTTGCCATGTCTTAGCATGGTGTTCCGTTCCTGCGGTGACCCACCTTAGTGGTCTTGTCTTCAGCGCTCCCTCCCCTGGCCCTTGTGTCCATCACCTTCAGACACATGGCCTTTGTAGGAGCGCAACCTCTGTTGAAAGTGTACTTGCCACAGCTTAAATGTCACCTCTACATCACCTTTCCTCTACTTCTATTTAGAGTTGTTTATGTTATTAAAATAAATTGTTTAATCTTTATGTAGATATCTTTTTTTAATCCTCACCCGAGGACACTTTCTGCATTCATTGAGCGAGAAGGAGAGAGGGAGGAAGAGAGAGAGAGAAACATCGAGGTGAGAGAGACACATTGACTGGCTGCCACCCACACAACCCCAACCGGGGCTGGGGACAAACGGCAACCGAGGTACGTGCCCTTAGCGGGAACTGAACCTGGGTCTCTCCGGACTGCGGGGTGACTCTCTAACCGCTGAGCCAAACCGGCCAGGGCTATGTAGATATCTTAATGTACATTTATCTCATTTACAACTCATTGATTCCCTCTTTGCTTCTGCAGCAAGCCCACACTGCTGTACTGTTCATTCCTGCATGGCCCTTTGTGATCTTGGCCTTGTGTTGCCTAACTTTATTCCTAGTGCCTTCTGAAAGGCTCACTCTTCTTGTCATCAGGGCATTCTACTTGCCATGAATTTCCTGAAGCTACTGGGTCTTCCTGTCCTCTGTGTTTATAGGCTTATTTCTCCTGGACTGAAATACTTTTTGCTTCTGCATCACCTACTAAACCCTATTTCTCTTCTGAAGCCTCATGTATAATCAAGTCTCTTGTGGCCAGGCTCCCTTCTGGTGAGCTCCCTTTCTACAGAACAGGCCTGGAGTTTTTATACCCTTTATTCTCTATGTTTTTTATTCTCTATTTTCTCTCTTCTCATGTTATTATATTCCTCAAGGGGGAGGGACCATCTATCATATTATTCCTGTATTCCTCAGTGCAGTGCCTGCTTTACAGGTACCTATTGATTAATATAGCGCATATTAAATGAAGTTGAAGTTTTTATTTACTACTCAAGAAAAAAATGAAATATCAAAGAAATTGCAAAGTAAAACTGGGAAAGATTCTGGAATGTCTGGATGGTAGAGACTTGATTGCCTTTGACATTGTTCTTTGAAAGAAGTAGTTGCAGAGCAAACACCATGAAACTGGCTCTAAGTTTGTAGTGCCCTTTCCTCTAAAAAATATGTTATCTCTGATAGGCACTCTGATATTAATTAGTCCGGACTTTGGGTGGGGGCGACTGTATGAAATGGATGCCTTTGCTAAGAATGGAGAAGCAGCTACTGGGTGGACTTTCCAGGGCTTTGCGATCTTTTTCCTTAGTACTTAGAACTGCCATTGAAGGCCACCTGTTATTTCTTTGTATCCCATGTTTTTGCCTCTTCGGATAAAAATTATATGTTTGCCTGGGCATCGGAGCTTTGCCCTTAGGAGGGGAAGTTTATGGTTAACTTATAACTCTGAGAGATGATCTCCCTTCAGAGTGACTCTGCATTCTCCTATTTATAGATGTTCTCCTCCATTGTCCCCTTCTTAGTGGCATGAAGCTTTCAGTGTGCCGGGTGAGCAACCACCAACCTTTCTTGAACCCAAGAGTTCCTTATTTGGGTCTTGTCAGACACTGCCCCGCTAAGTTCCCTGCATACCTGAATCCAAGCCCAGGGAGGCGTCCTGAGACTCCAGGTGTCTGGACGCTGACAGGAGCAGGTTAGCCAGTAAGGAGAGCCTTTCAGCAGTTTGCTGTGTTCAATACATCCTATTCCCAGGCTTCTTATAAACTCGGCCAGCGGTTTGGTGTAAGTGTGCCGCTGCTGGTGGAATGAGCAAGTTGTTTTGAATCTAAGTGGAGGCCATGAGGCTCAGTTTTCTCCAGGACAAGTGGGGAATCTAGTTTTTTGTTTTAAAGAATAGTTTATTATCAGGAGGAGGGTATCGGGGGGGGGGGGGAGAAACATCTGTAACAAAAATAAATTAATAAAAATTGCACACAGCCCTGGCTGGTTTGGCTCAGCGGTTAGAGCCTCAGCCTGCGGTCCAGAGAGACCCAGGTTCAGTTCCCGCTAGGGGCACGTACCTCGGTTGCAATTTGTCCTCGGCCCTGGTTGGTCATGCGGGAGGCAGCCACTCGATGTGTCCCTTTCACGTCGATGTTTCTCTCTCTCTCTCTCTTCCTCTCTCTCCCTCCCACTCTATCTGAACAAAAAATGGAAAAATATCCTCAGGTGAAGATTAAAAAAAGAGCACACAAAAAAAGAATAAACAGGAAAAAAAAGAATAGTTTATTGATTTTTAGAGAGAGAGAGGAAAGAAGGGGTGAGAGAGAAAAAAACACTGATGTCATCAATTGGCTGCCTCCTGCACACCCCCTACTAGGGATCAAGTCCACAACCTAGGCATGTGCCCTTGACTGGAATCAAACCTGCAACTTCCTGGTGCACAGGATGACATTCAACCAACTGAGCCACACCAGCTACGGATTTTATTTTATTTTATTTCTTTTCCTTTATTGATTTTAGAGAGAGGAAGGGAGAGGGAGAGAGAGACAGAAGCATCGATGAGAGAGAACCTCGATTGGCTGCCTCCTGCATGCCCCCCACTGGGGATTGGACCCACAACCTGGGCATGTGCCCTGACCGGGAATCGAACCAGCGACCTCTTGGTGCATGGGTCGATGCTCAACCACTGAGCCACACCGGCTGGGCCAGCCACAAATTTAAAAAAAAACAGCTTTAATCAGACATTATTGTTTCCCAAAATGTTTGTGTGACCTAGGCATTTTTTTCCCCTTTGTAATATATATATATTTAGATTGATTTTAGAGCGAGGAAGGGACAGAGAAACAGAGAGAGAGAAACATCGATCAGTTGCCTCTCTGAATGCGCCCCTACTGGGGATAGAACCTGGGAATGTGCACTAACTAGGAATCAAGTCTGCCACCTTTTGGTGTATGGGATGATGCTCCAGCCAACTGAGCCACACTGGCCAGGGCCTGTGTAATTTTTTTTTGTTTTGTTTTGTTAATCCTCATCTGAGGATTATTTTCCATTGTTTTTAGATAGATTGGAAGGGAAAGGGTGGGGAGAGAGAGAGACATACAGACAGACAAACACAGACCTGAGAGAGACACATCAATTGGTTGCCTCCTGCACGACCCTGACCATGGCAGGGGATCGAACCAGCAACCCAGGTATGTGCCCTTGACCAGGAATTGAACCTGAGACACTGAGGTCGGAGGGCTGATGCTCTAATTGCTGAGTCAAACCAGCCAGGCTGTAATATTTTTTAAATGATCTTATAAAATGAAATAAATTCCTGGAGACATGCACCTCTTTTTCAGCTTTGGTAGGTATATCTCAACCAGTAATGATCCACTTGTGGCCTTCCTGATTTAACATACAGCCTTTTTCATTATTTCAAGGCAAAGAATTTGAAAAATTTTCTTTTATTCCTACAGATATTCCTAGATGTAGAGGCTAAAAAACAGATCTAGTTTTCTTGTGACTTATTTTTTGAGTTGAAGAATGCTCATTTGTTATATATATAAGAATAAATGATTTCTCATGTAATTTTAGAAGAAAGGAAAATGTGGCCCATAACTTCTCCCCACCCACACTTCACACTGGCCATTGTGTGGAAAAGGTGGTTAACTATTGACTTTGGCAATGGAAGGAGAAGAGAGATGGAGGCTATTTTAGTACCAGGAGAAAAACTGAATCATAATTGTAGTAATCATATAATTAGAGCTGTCTTGTCCAACACAGCAGCCACTGGCCACATGTGACTTTTTTTAAAAACCTTGTTAGACATCTTTATTATACATGTTGCTATACCCTTCACTGCTTGCATTGCAACTAACCCTTTCCCTGAACTAACCCTCTCTGAACACACCTTGCAAGTAGGTTCATTAGAAACATCTTTATTAGAAATACTATAAGGAACATCACTAATTTTTTTTTTTAATTGATTTTAGAGAGGAAGGGAGAGGGAGAGAGGGATAGAAACATCGATGAGAGAAAACATTGATTGGCCGCCACCTGTATGCCTCCCACTGGGAATTTGGCCCACAACCCTGGGCATGTGCCCTGACCAGGAATTGAACTGACAACCTCTTGGTGCATGGGTCGGCGCTCAACCACTGAGCCACACTGGCTGGGTGAAACATCACTACTTTTTTACAGCAATGGGTATCACTTTTTTTCCCTGAAATTACAGTCTTGACTGCTGCTTGCCAGTTGCTGTGCTAGAAGTATGTGACACATGTGACTCCCAAGTACATGGAATCTGGCTTTTGAGACCTGGATTTTGAAGATTTAGTACCAAAAGAATGACATGTTGAAATAATGTTTAGATATGTGAGGTTAAATAAAATATACTATAAAATTAATTTTGCCAGTTCCTTTTACTGTATTGATGTGGCTACTAGAAACTTGAAACTTACATGTGGTGCCCTGGCCAGGTAATTCAGTTGGTTAGTGTCTTTCCCACCCAATACGCCAAGGTTGTGGATTTGATCCCTGGTCAGGGCACATACAAAAATCAACCAATGAATGCATAAATAAGTGGAACAGCCCTGGCCGGTGTGGCTCCGTGGTTAGAATGTTGGCCTGTGCACCGAAGGGTTGCAGGTTTGATTCGCAGTTAAGAGCACGTACTGGGTTGCAGGTTCAATCCCTGCCCCCCCCCCCCATCCGGGTGAGGGGTGAGTGCGGGAGGCAACCAATCGATGTATTTCTCAAATGGATGTTTCTCTCTCTCTCCCTCCTCTTTCCCCTTCCTCCCTCTTTCTAAAATCAATAAATTAAAAGCAAAAACAAAAACCCATGTGGCTTGCATTGTGGTTTGAGTGGTCTTTGTATTAGACAACCCCAGCTTGGATGATAGATGGAGCCAACACCATCTGCTAGTGTTGAGAGAAGGGGCCTCTAGGCAGTGCTACAGGAAGACTTGAACTTGGGCAGTGAGTGCTTACATGTCTTTGTATAAGATCATGACAAAATTTGTTTACGATTCCCTTCATAGCATATTTTAAAGAAATAGTATTAATAGTTATAACACATTTTGTTGTTTAGTCTTTCCCATGTGTTATCTTAGGCGGAAGCAGCTGCTTCTCCTGTTTTTGTAGTTTGCACTCTGTACGTTTAGGTAACTGCAACTATTTAAACTAGAAATATCTTATGCGAGGTTATTGCAAGACTGGAGTATGATAGCAAATACTCAGTTAGGATTTGGAATCTTGGGGATCACAGTGGGGCCAGTTATGAAATGGTATGGGTGGGGCTGGCTCCATGGGGGTGTGATCCATGTAGTCTCACAGGGCCCCAGACCCAGAGTGTTTGCTTGAATGCTCTGCCCTTGCTGTCTTGAAATTCTTCATAATCTTTGAATTCTGTTTTTGATTTGAACTTTTTGCCCTGTGCCCAGTCAGTCTTGCGTACAGATATTCCACAGTTGATAGTAACCTGTAGACTTGAGGTTTTATCCTATTGAGATAGAAAATTGCTAAATTTAAGCAGAGTTAGTTTATATGAATAGGAGATACTGAATTTTCAATTTGTTAAGTTCTTCCTTGTCATTCCCACAGTTTGCTTCTCAGTTGTAGGTAGGGTGATTAGCAGTTTCTTTCTTCAGAGCTCTAATAGTTTATCTGTTAGCATTTCTGTGGTATCCTTTTTTCTGGCTCCTATTGGAAAGTGATATAATATGTTATGTTCTGCTGCTGTCCTGTGGAAAGAAAACCCACTAATATCAGCTTGTCCACAGGGAGTTTCTGAAATAAACAGTCACATGTTTGCATAGCATGCTTTTCCTCTATTTCTCATGAATTACTTATTGCAGTTGAGTACAGATGGTCAGTAGTGGTTTCAACCCAAGGCAGCATTCTGAGAGCTTGCTAGAGAAGTTCAGGCCTGATCTCTGCTTTTTCTGAGTCAGAATTTTAACAGGACCACTAAGTGTTACCTGTGCCCATGGAAGTTTGGGAAACACTGATTTGAAGCTCACTGACTTCAACGGTTAGCATGTTTACTGCCCTGTAGCTCCTATTTGCCGAGTGCCTGTACGCTCCGGTTACTGTACTGGGCCTTTCTTGATGCCTCTCAACCAGTTTACCTGGGAGGATACTGAGGCTTAGAGAGGTGAGATGGCTTTCCCACAGCTTGAGGGCCTGCCAGCAGTGGACCTGGCATTGGAATCCAGGTCTGTTTAAATGCTTACTAGTCCTAACAAGGCTTTGGGGGAAATGGTGTTTATTGGTGAAAGCAAGAGGTTGTAGATTATTTACATAAACCACAATTGGGCCCCTACTGAATGAATGAATATACCCTACCAGCAGCAGTGAGTGCTGTGGCATGTTCTGCGGAGGGACTGTTGTTCTTGGCATTCCTCTTGTGGATGGTTTAAGCACATCACCCTTCCAGTTCCTGTGTCATAGAGACAGAGTAGCACCTTTTCTTTCAGAAACAAAGTGTCAGTGCCTAAATGCTGTGAAATAAAGGTACCATGGCGTAGATTTTGCTTCTGAGAAGGATGGTGTTTCAATAATTTCAGATAATCTTTAACTAAAGCAGTTGATCTGAGATGAATAGCTTTAGGGATCTTTTCGTCCCATTTTGCACATATTAGATGGTAATTTTCACTTGTGTCTTAAGTTATGAGGAATGTAGGAAACAGCAGAGGCCATTGTCTGTGGCATCAGGTAATAGGTATCTCCTCAGTAGCCTACCCATCTAATAATCCTCAACCCTTTTGGAGAAAAACCTATTTTAAAGCATCTTAATCAATTGTAGCTGTAAGATGACTTTTAAAGGGTATTTATGTTCACTAAAAATGAACTGTTGAAATTCTGGCTCCTTTTGGTTTTTCTGAGTATCTTAGAGTACTATATTTTTAAAAGTACTCTACTTTGCCTCAGGGTCCTGGGCAGTTGAACTTTGTAACTGTTAGTTTATTGGTAGCTTGCTTCTACTTACAGGGCACAAACAGAAGCCAGGGCCAAGCCAGTGATAACTAATTTACCAGCGCCATTCATTTCCAGTCAATTTGCTGTTTGGCTAAAAAATATATAACGTTTGCTTTAGGAATCCACTGTGGTTATATTTTATTTTTAAATTTGTAGTACCCAATTTAAAGAAAATGCGCTATGGAAATGTATCTTTCAGTGTTCTGACTTGAAAAATGCTATTGTAATTCAGGATACTGGAAAACAAGATGAGTTAGGCATTTTAAAAAGATAGTTGCTAAAGAATTCCTTTTCTTGTATTTAAAAAAGTTAATAAAACACGGAGTCACAGACTTGGGGAATTATAGGAGCTGGTTGGTCAGGTGGGCCACACTGCTGGGACACAGCCCAGGTGTAGGATGGCTCACCCAGAACACAGCCGAGGGCAGGCCCTTAGGTTGGCGGGCAGGTTTCTTCCCTATAGCGATTTGGGAACAGAAGCACCTCCATTTTCAGCTCTGTTATCCCTTAGAGGCTTGTATGTCATCAGCACCCAGCCAAAGGCAGGGGAGGGCGCATGGAGGTTTTTACTGTTTACAGCACATTGGTGGAAACTGTCATGTGGCCATACCTGACTGCCCCGGCCAATGGTCTAGGTGAGTGTCTAAGGAAAGGTGCCTAGATCTGGGCTGGGATGTGGATTCAGAGATAGATAGCAGAAAGGAAAGTTAGCAGGAACTCTAACATTGAGCCAGGGACACTAAACTTTTTCTGTCAAGGACCAGAGAGTAAATATTTTAGGTTTTGTGAGCTGCATATGGTCCCTGTTACTTAATCGTCTCTTTCCCTAAAACAAACCTTTAAGAATATCCACACTGGCCCTGGCTGGTTTGGCTCAGCGATTAGAGCGTTGGCCTGAGGACCAGAGAGACCCAGGTTCGGTTCCCCCTAAGGGCACATAACCTCGGTTGCAGTTGCAGTTTGTCCCCGGCCCGGTTGGGGTGTGTGAGTGGCAGCCATTCGATGTATCTCTCTCACATCGATGTTTCTCTCTCTCTCTCTTCCTCCCTCTCTCCCTCCCGCTCTACCTGAAGACAAATGCAAAAAAAAATGTCCTCGGGTGAGGATAAAAAAAAAAAAAAATATCCACGTTGTTCTTAGCTTGCAGGCTGTGGGCTGGATTTGGTCTGTGAGCGCAGTTTGCCAGTTCCTGCTCTTATTTCACCCCTGTTCATTATCAGTCTTTGTCATACATCCAGTAGTCAGCGAGTTAACCTTCAGAAGCTTAACATTTAGGAAGTCAGGTTTTACTTGAGGGTAGATATCATTGTATCTTGATCCATAATTTAGAAGTATGACTTTATAGTTTGTAGACGTTATAATTTATTTTTGATGGATGTAATTAGCCAATAGTTAGGACTCGATACCAGATTTGCTTTTTTGTGATTTATTTTTTAGTCTTTTTCATTATTGAAAAGACATGCTACTTTAAATGAGACCTAATTTTTAAAAAGGATTTCAAGCTAAATTATTAACTATGTCTAGTTTTCTGATTTCAGGTGGAGGTACTATCAGAGTATAAGAAATTTGGCTTATAGACCAAAATAAGCACATCTTGACCTGGTAATGTTGGTGTGGGAAGGTACTTTAATACACCTGGTTATTTTACTATGGCGTTTCAGTCTGTGACTTTGAAGTATTTAAAATAAGTAAAATGAACTATTTTGTCAGTCTGAGATCTAGGATCAAAATCCCGTGATCAACTTTGCCCTGGCCGGTTTGGCTCAGCAGTTAGAGCCTCGGCCTGTGGTCCAGAGAGACCTGGGTTCGGTTCCCGCTAGGGGCACGTACCTCGGTTGCAATTTGTCCCCTGCCCTGGTTGGTCGTGCGGGAGGCAGCCACTCGATGTGTCCCTTTCACGTCGATGTTTCTCTCTCTCTCTCTTCCTCTCTCTTCCTCCCACTCTATCTGAACAAAAGATGGAAAAATGTCCTCGGGTAAGGATAAAAAAAAAAAAAAATCCCACAATCAACTTTGAACACAAGGTGGACTGACATGATCGTTCTTGAAGGTGATTTTCTACTTCAGCTAAGCTGGAGCTCGCGTGCCTGTGTCTCCCCTTAAAGAGCAGCGCGGGTTACTGTGTGCGTGGAGTGTGAGCAGGGTCCAGGCCTCAAGCCCTGTCAGTGGGCATGGTGCTCAGCTTAGCTGTTGTACCCTCCGTGAGCCCTGATGTGCTACATGTGGGGAGGGAGGAGTGCTACAGTATGGGTACTTTCAGAGTGTGCCACTTAAAACCCACCGGTAGATGAGCCCAGTTGCTCCAACCGAAGCATTGTAGACTGTACTGACAGCGTTACTTTGTGCCCCAGACAAGGAATGACTTCATTCTCTTTGTAGGATTGGAAACCTGATTTTTTTTCTTTCCTCCTTTGGAATTCTCTTCTAATATCCTTTTGTCTTTTATTCTCCTTTTCAATTTTATTAGGATCAAGTGGCATTTTCCACAAATCTGAAAACCAAAACATTTATGTGTAAGATTTATTTCCACTGTCTTTTTCCCCAGAGTTCCTTTCTTGTTATGTGTATATGGATCATCTTTGCCATTATTTCCTTAGTAATTGCCTTAAAGTGGAAGTCAGTTGCTCTTATGTTTGAAGCATGTTTCTTTTGTTCACTAGCAAATGTTACATACCCACAGGCACTGTGCCCGCTCTTTTCCTTGGAGGAGAGAGGTCACTATTAGTGTGGGTGGTTGCTGACTGTGCTGGGAGTTGTGACATTGCTCTTCTAGCATGTTCTGTGATGTCGTCTGTACCTAATTATTGGCCTAATCATGAGTAGGTGAGAGACAGCTGTGCCTTATATTGTGGGCCCTGCTTTGTGTCATCCCCTTGAGCTTCATGGTGAACGGCAGCCTCACCTGCTGGCTCTGAGTGGCGCTGCCAGCCTGGTTTAGGTGAACCTTTGCGGGAGCTTCTCATCTATAACTGGGTCTTGGCTCTGTTACTGCTTTTAATGCGAACATACTGCTTTATGTCTCTTTTAAAACATTTAAAGATTTTTTTTTAAACAGACAACTACTATACCACTGTATTTCATAATATTTTTCCTAAAACTTGTTCCATTAAGTAGTTCTTTTTCCCCCCAGCTTCATTAAACCTTTGCTGTATTTTATACGCTGTGATCACATACTTGATTTTGAAGTCATCTGAAGTGGGTATGCCTTTGCACATCCTTGAGTAACCAGCTGTGGCACATAGGTTGCTTTGACTAGCAGTGTTAAAAAAAATGTTGCCCTCAATGATCTCTATTTTTAAAAATACTATTTTGAGCAGATGTTCATGAAGGTATCAGATTAGGGTATATTCCTACCCAGTCCCCCAATATGGGTAGATTTAGCAAATAATAGACTTCTAAAAATTTGTGTGTGCTGGTCATAGGATATGACCTTTTGCAGCTTCTTTCCTTTTACCCAGGCTTCTCCAGCACAGGATTTGAAATGAGCACATGTGGATATTAACATGCTTTTTAGTGATAATGATAATAGGTACCACTTCACTAGGTGGATAGTGAAGCTGCAACTGATCTGCAGGTTGAGATTTTGGGGTAAATGGAGTAAGTGTGTATCTTACCAAACCCTAGCTCAGGAATTCTGCAGTGAGCACCTTTGACAGATAGGAATGACTTTTGAATAGTCTTATGAACATTTGGCATCTTACCAGCTTTTGGTCAAAAGTAGCCTTTGAGATTGTCTTGTTATGGCAGCTTTAGATTATGTGGTGGGCCCTGTGTTTCATATTTCCAGTTGTAACCAATAAGGACCTTCTTTACCTGTGTAACTTGAAGAAAACAAAGTCTGTATTTTCATCGTTGAGGAGGGGTAGGAGGAAGAAGCAGGAACAGGATATTTGTGGCATTGTGGAACTGTTGGTTTGAGTGTGTCAAGTGTTTTTCTAATAACTGAGAATTGGTTTCTGTCATTCCTCAAGAATTGATTTTCAGTTTCTTAGTTTCTTTATTAAGAATGGCACAAGTTTTACCATTTTATGACTTTCAGAGTTTCAGCTGTGAAGGTGCTGTCAGTGGCTAAAAGTGCTGGTTGGGGTGGTCATTGATGTATTTGATTCTGAAGAGTAGTAGAAACTTATATCTCAGTACTTGTCATTGTTGCTGAAGATATTTGTTCTGTGTAAGAATGTGTTCTTCACCCTTAAAGGGTTTACTTTCTTCCTTTCCTAGTAGAAATTCATAAAGTGTGGATAATTTTGCAAGTTAAAATCCCAAGTTTTAGCATTCTTTCAGCATTTTCAAGTCAAATTTTTGTTATCAATAAAAACATTTTTTTCTGAGAAGGAAAAAATCCTGCTTAATTTTACTTAGAGAGTATTTTATAGGTTTAATGTGAAACTTATTTTACTTATTGCATTTTAGACTGTAAAACTGAAATGAAATAAAAAATTAATGTGTGAAATTGGAATTTTATTTGAAATACTCTCTGCATTTTGTTTAGACCAGCATGTTTTGGAAATTTGATCTTCACTCATCATCCCACATAGACACACTTCTAGAAAGAGAAGATGTAACGCTGAAGGAGTTAATGGATGAGGAAGATGTTTTACAGGAATGTAAAGCTCAGAACCGCAAACTTATAGAGTTTCTGTTAAAAGCAGAATGTCTCGAAGATTTAGTCTCATTCATTATAGAAGAACCACCTCAAGACATGGACGAAAAGATCAGATACAAGTAAGAAATTCAATATTCTCTTTAGGGTGGTACTGAAGTGAAGTGGGGGTAAAATGTTTATTCTAGTTGTCCAGCGATTCCCCATGGCTGCTGCAGACCATTTACAGAGGTTTAGGCGGCCAGGAGTGACAGACTCAGTGGAGCACACAATCTGTTCTAGAACAAGTCCAGTGAAATGACAAGGTTTTAAAAGCGAGTATTTTATCTTTCCCTCAGAAGGGCAAAGTGCTTTATAAATAGCGATCAAGTTTCTTAAAATAGTAAGGCCATCTAAGTAAATATTTTCTCTTTGCAAATAGGAAGATAGAGGTTATGTGACCATCCAAGATCACACAGCAAATCTAAGCCAGAGCTTGGGTTCTGAAGAGCCTTGGTGATAAAATAAATTCTGACCTTTTGTTAACTGAAAGTAAGGGTGTGGGTCTGTGTGTGTATGTGTATGTGTGTGTGAGAGAGAGTATGAGAGAGAGAATCCTCACCCGAGGATATTTTTCCATTGATTTTTAGATAGAATGTAAGGAAGTGAGGGAGGGAAGGAGAGGGAGAGGGAGAGAGAGAGGGAGGGAGGGGGAGAGAGAGAGAGAGAGAGAGAGAGAGAGAGAGAGAGAATCCTCACCCGAGGATATTTTTCCATTGATTTTTAGATAGAGTGTAAGGAAGGGAGGGAGGGAAGGAGAGGGAGAGAGAGAGAGAGAGAAACAAACAAACATCAATGTGAGAAAGACACATCGATCGTTTGCCTCCCACACTACCCCGACTGGGCCTGGGCATCAAACCTGCCCCAGGTATGTGCCCTTGACTGGGAATTGAACCCGAGACCCTTCGGTCAGTGGGCCGATGCTCTAACCGTTGAGCAAAACTGCCAGGGGCAAGGGTGTGGGTCTTGGTGAATATTAGTGTCGCTAAATTTAAGCACGTAATACCTTGGATAACTGCAGTGGATTTATCTATTCACTAGTTTCACCTGCTTACAAGCAGAACAACAGTACAGTGGGATCCTTTATCACCGTCTCTGTGACGTTTTGTATACAGACCCCTGGAAACTCTGAATATTTCTTATGTATTTGAAGTATTGGAGTTTCAGTTAAGTCATTGTTCCATCTCCAACTCTATTGAAATATTTGGCTTACCACTCCCACCCTCCACCCCCAACCCCCTGGGAAAATAGTACAGATTTAGGAACAAAAAGTTATTGATTATGTATTAAATAAACTTCATGGAATAGGAAGAATTGTGGGGAGTTTTTAATCCTCACCCCAGGATATGTTTTTATTGATTTTTGGGGGTGTGGGGGAGAGAAAGAGAGAGAAACATCAGTGTGAGAAACATTAATTGGTTGCCTCCTGTACACACCCCAACCAGGGATTGAACCCACAACTTAGGTATCTACCTTGACCGGAAATCACACCCACAACCTGTTGTTATACAGGACAGTGCTCCAATCAGCAGGGCCACCCGGCCAAGGGGGAAGAATTAACTTTTTTTTAGTAGGTTCTTTTTTGCCCTTTCTTCCCCAGAATGTCCCCTTTTTTAGATATCTTTTCATTTCTTTCTGGTGAGAATTTTGCTGTCAGGGATTAATACTTACTGATGCTCTCAGTTATGTTCTCTGCCAGCCATGAAGATTGACAACTAGCATTCAACAGCAGCCTCCAGTCAGAGATCAGTGTCTTAAAAGAGAAGAGGAAAGAAGTTTGGTGACAGAAATGCTAGCGGCTCCCATCCTGCAAAAGATAGACACTGTGCCACTTTGGAATCCCCCACGTGTGGGTGCTGCTTGTCTGGGGCTTATGCTGGTAGGACGCAGTGTGGTGTGGGCTTTGTATCAGGCCCTCCTGGGAGGGGCTGTCCGCTCTTAACAAGATCTGAGAACTTGAGCAGGAGACTTGCCCTCTGGAGTCTCTTTCTTCCTATACTGAATGAAGCTAATACCTCTTTAACAGGGGAAGAGTAGGCATGCCTATGGAAAGTTTATTTTACCAAAAAGTAGTTGTGACTTTTGTTGTAGTGCCATGCCAGCATTTTGTTTGTTTGTGTTTTTGTTGTTTTTGTGCTACGTTTTGAGGTTGTGAGAGTGGGTGTGCCTGCCCTGGACACAGTCTTCTGGATGGCACCATTTCAAGAGAGTATAACTTGGGCAGAGCAGTTCTCTGCTGTGCTCCTTGCCTAGGCAGAGCCAGCAGCTGTGTGGATGACTTAGGACAATTGGATTAGTACAGAGAGGTTTCTCCAATGGAATCTGAAAGCTTTTCAGAGTTAAGGTAGACTATAGTCATCTAAGGAAATTGAGGCTGGTGTTTTGTAGTTTCTGGATGATGGAATGATTGCTATGTTCTGTGAGCTTCACAACTGTATATTAGTTACACATATGTATTAAACTCATCACTGTTCTAACTTAGTTCAGTGATTGTATGCAAGCGTATTAAAGGATTGTTGTTTTACACTAACCTCTTAAAAAAATACATGTTTTTGATTTTTTTAGAGAAGAGGGAGAGAGAGATAGAAACATTGATTGGCTGCCTCCTACATATCCCCCACTGGGGATCGAGCCTGCAACCTGGGCATGTGCCCTGATGGGAATCAAACCAGGACCTCTCAGTCTATGGGACGACGCACAATACACTGAGCCACACCGGCTGATTTTTAAATAATTTAGTATAAATTTGAACTAACAGAATGTCTAAAATAGGCCTGTAAGTAGAAGTAGAAGTCCAGAAACTAAAATGCTGTTAGTTTGGTCAAGGTTCCCACAGAGGAACTGCGGATTGGCTAGAAGCAAGAGGAGAACCAGGAGGGGCTGCTACCCTGAGAGCCAAGGGAAGACAGGCTTTAGGAAGAAGGGACAGAATGGTGGGGCAGGGCAGCTGCCGTTGTGCCAGGTGACTGTTGGTGTTTGCATCATGGAGCACATGGGCCCTGGATGCCTTTGAGGAAGACAGCTCTTTCAGGTAGTTTCCTGGAAAGGGAGCAACAGAGGGAGAAAGTGGGAGCTACAGGCAGATGTGGGGTCAGGAGAAGGGTGGCATTTATTTTTACCCCAGATGGAAGAAATAATGGTGTGTTCATATGCTGGTTAGAACGGTGCAGTTCAGAGGGAAATGACGGTGAGCAACGGAGATGGAGTGATGCGTGCTTCGCTTTAGTAGGTGGGTGGGGATGGGATCAAGAGGACACGTGAGCTGTGGCTTTAGGAGCAAGGCTGGCTCCCATGTAGGGAGGTCATCTTTTTAATTCTGCACGCATTTTCCCACAGGTGACTTGGAAGTGTGATGTAGCTAAAAAAGGTGCATGTGGGGCCTAGGTCTGGGTGCAGTCGGGCTGGGTTCTATTCTGATTGCTTTTGCGTTCTCAGTACCAAGGGAGAAAGCAAGGTCAGAGTGTGTGGGGGATAGAAGCATAGGCCTTGCCCTAGAGTGGGGTGGGGGGGGTGTCTTTGGGTGTTTTTGAGGCTTGTTTAATGTTAAAAAGCGAGGGAGGGAGGGCTTAGCCCAGCCTGTCCGGAACCAGAACTTTGAGCCTTCTTTATAGTGCCTAGGCCCCACATGTGTGCTTTTTTAGCTAGATCATACTTCCAAGTCACCTGTGGGAAAGTGGGTGCAGAATTTAAAAGATGACCTCTGTGTCAGAATTTAGAGAATGTACCCTACACATTTGGTTTGCAGCTGGGGTTGAAGTCTACTACCTTTTACCAATCCTTTACTTGCCAGCAACTTTTAAATTGGGGCAGGTGAGACGTTTCCCCCAAGCCCTATACCAGCATTTCAGCAGTTCTGGAAAGTAGAAAATTAGGAATAAAAACAGCTAGCATTCATTTATTCCAGGCCCCTCTTCTCAGTATTTTGTATGTATTATCTTCCCTTGTGGGATAAGGACTATGTCTTAATATTAGTCTTGGAAACTGAGGCCCAGAGAGAAGTAACTTGCCTCAGGTCATACAGCTTATAAGTGGTGGAGACAGGATCCTAACCTCAACGGTATGACTCCAGAAGCCACACCTGTAATCACTGGATAATCCTGTCCTCAGCATAATGGTGACTTTATACTATAGCATCTATATGCCAACATGTTTCTTAAAGTGAGGAAGACTTTAATATGATTGAGCCACAAGCCTCCAGAAGAGGCTATTTGAGAATGTGATCTTTGTGCCCATATACCTGCCAGTTCTTTTGTCTTTTCAGTTTTCCCCCTCCCTGCAAAGGTTCATTTGGGGACATTGTCCTACTGCTCAGTCTTCTGACCTCACGCCAGACCCCCTCAGGTGCTGCAGCATTCTGGTTTGATGCCAGTGGCCTCTCCAGCCAGGGACCTCAAAACAGGCAGCCACTTGCTTATTGTGTGTTTCAGTCCCCAGTCCTCACCTCTCTCTTTTTGTCATACAGCTGCTTCTGGTGTCACTTCCCTGTCCTGGTCAGCATTTGAGCTTGCTATTCCTGATGACTAGATGGTTCTGGATCCTGGCTGTTCGATGGCGGGGGGTGGCGGGGGGTGGCAGGGGTGGAATAAAGAGCAGAGAAGTGAACTTTGGGTTGGGGAGATTATAGTCTGCATGGGCCTTGCAGTCTCCACTGCTGCTACTGAAAACCTGAGAAATTGTTTGTGGTCGAAGTAGTGAGTGAGTGGGGGAAATGGATCTACTGCCTATTTTTCAGCGAGAGAGAGAGAGCCCTCTGGTGCTCAGAGACAAGCTAGCTTGAGGGGTACAGGTATTTCTAGTGCTGTGGGATCCGTAGAAGAGGTCTGTGTCCACAGCATTTAAGTCTTATGGTGGGCTGATCCCCAGAGACCTTGGAAGGCTGGTGTGGAGAGCTCCTTTTTTAAAAAAAATACGGTTTTATTGATTTTTTTTTTTTTAGAGAGAGGAAGGGAGAGATAGAAACATCGATGTGAGAGAGAAACATCAATCGGCTGCCTCTTGCATGCCCCCTACTAGGGATTGAGCCTGCAACCCAGGCATGTGCCCTGACCGGGAATTGAACCGGAACCTCTCAGTCCATGGGATGACGCTCAATCCCCTGAGCCACACCAGCCGGGCGAGAGCTCCTTTTTTATATACAGCTTCCCACCTGGCTCACTCAGGCTGATGTCCTATTCTCCACTTCAGTATATTAGAATATTTATTTTCTTAAGATGTAATATAGACTGAACATTGGAGAAGCTCCAAAAACAACTTTTAGTACTATTTGCTACCCATGTGAAATTAGAAGTGGCCAGCCCAGGAACCTAAATGTGTCTTGAGTAGTTAGAAGGTGCTGCGTGCAGGGCACGCAGTGTCCCCCATGGTTGTCCTATGAGCTGTGCTGCTTTCCATGCCAGAGTAGCTGCTGATGGCTGCAGCCTGAGGCTTTTACCTGCCACATCTTGCCTTACCTGAGAAGGCCAGCGCCCTGCAGCATGACCCACCTTGGCTCCTGAGTGCTAGGTGTATTCTTATTTTGATGGGGAGAATGTATTCCCGTTAAACCTTGGTTTAAGAACAATTATTTTAGACATAGAAAATTCACTTTAAACTAGAGGTTAGACAGAATAGATTGAAACAATTTTCTAATTCTCAGAAGATAATTTTTTTTTTCCCACAAAATTTTAGGAAGCCCTTCTGATTTGTGTGTTACTTTATGTAATTAAACTGTTAATACAGATGATGATATAAGTATCCTGTTTTTCTAGGTATCCAAATATATCTTGTGAGTTGCTCACTTCTGATGTCTCCCAGATGAATGATAGACTGGGAGAAGATGAATCCTTGCTAATGAAATTATATAGCTTCCTCCTAAATGATTCCCCCTTGAACCCACTACTTGCCAGTTTCTTCAGCAAGGTGCTAAGTATTCTTATCAGCAGAAAACCAGAACAGGTAAATATTGTTTTCCAAAAGGTAAGTATTAGGGCTGATCGTCCCTCTGAGATGGTCCCCAGTAATTTTGTTGCTTCAGTGTTCTAAGTGTACCTTAAGTCCAGCTTCTGTAAAATAATATATTTTAAACATTAAACATTCTAGATGTTCGCTGGCTTAACACTGATTTACACTTTAATGAATATGTTCTAACTTGACATTCTTTTCTGAGTGCTTCACATCTCAGTTTTTTAGTAGACGGTGGTTTTCTCTTTTGACAGGTAGCTAGAAGCATGAGAATGTCATTCTCTGTGAAGATGGCATTACGGTGCATACTGAGTGATTGAATGTGTGAGTGGAGTCTTAGTGTAGTGACTGTGGTAAAGTAATAGTTGTTTATTTTTTCCTTTCCCTTAGTGATGATTACAAATGAAGCTTATATCAAAAAGCTTTCCTATAAATGTAATTGGTGATTGGTTTATGCAAATGGTGATTGTTTATTTTGATTCTACTCAAAAAGTTTAGCTTGAGACATCTGGGTATGGACTGTCACGTACCTTTGTAGCTCTGCAGTAGTGCCTGACAGCGATTCGTGCCTTACTCTAATGGCAGGAACTTCCCTCCCCACTTTGTTTGCTTTTTAAACAATTCAGATGTCCTTGGGAAATTTATTTTCTAAGTATCGGTTGTATGTGTAGTGGTTCTCAAAGTTTGGTCCCTGGACCAGCAGCATGAGTACCACTTGAGAATTTGTTGTTAATCCAAGTTCTTGAGCCCCACTCCAAACTGACTTGGACACTCTGGAGGTGGGGCTCAGCAAGCTGCCATTTTAACAAGTCTTCCAGATGACTGATGCATGCTGAAATTTGAGAAGCACTGCTCGTGGATATTGGTGTGAAAAGGATCTGCTGACCAGAGATTATCATCCACTTAGGGAAACAGGCAACCAGGGAGCATTGAGCCTCAGATGCCCAAGTACAAACCAACAGGCCTGCCAGAGTGCAGCAAGCAAGGGTGTGATGACGGGTGCAGGTGGTCAAACCAGTCAGGCTGGCATTCTTCATAGGGGAAAGCAGGCTCCAGGACCCATATCAGCACACATGGAGCGACTGGAACTATTTTAGGCCCAGTGTGTCTATCCTGTGCCAAGGTGAAGTTGGTCATGTTTTATTTTAGAGACGAGGTCATTCTGTCATGTCTCAACTGATCAGAGGGTTACCTTCCTAAATGTATTAGAATTGAGGTTCTTTTTTCTTTGACAATCATCCCCAAGTCATGAGTACTGTGATACAGATTGTCTTTCTTTCTTCTGCCTTCCGATGAGAAATAATAGAACTGCTGACTTACAGGAAAGTGCAAGTCACCCCACAGCCTAAGTTACCAGTCAGCTCCAGATGGTTGTAGTGACTATTGACACAGGTCCTGGTTTTCAGTGTCATGGGTGAGACTGCACTTGGAGCTTTCTAAGTATTTATATTGGTCTTCAAGGTCAGACATAGTAACTGTAAAGATGATGGTATGTGCCAATTAAATGCTGAGAAAGGGGCCCAGTCACTGTTGCTTAGTGTGTGTCTTAGTTCAGGACTCCTTGAATGAAAGCGAGAGCCTTCTATAGCCCTTGGTCTTTTAACTACAAGAAAAGGTCAAACCTGGCACCTCTATCATTTTGAGAATTATTAATGTAAATAAAAGTTGCCTATCACATGATGTATTAGTAAGTATATATGCAGCTTCAAGTAATGAAAAAAATTCAGACTCAGTCTGGCTTAATCGATACAGACATTTATTAGTGGAGCAGGAAGTCTAGTTGTAGGACACCTTCAGTGTTGAATGATTTAGCACCTCAACAGTGTCATCCTCTGTACAGGACATCTTGCTGTCCTGGCTGTGCCTTGGGCTCCAGATCCAGTACTTTTTCCTTCTCTTTTTTCAACTGTGCTTTTAATAACTATTGTGTGGCTCAGTTGTGAGTGGATTAATTATGTATAACTTCTTGAAGATTTATTACAACATTTAACGTCATTGTCTGGGGAAGCCACATGTGATTGTCCATCCTGCACGTATTACACCTGGTTCTGTGTGTGAAGCAGGTTTAGTTGGCTGTTAGACTATTTCATGTGGGATAATGGCAGGATCATGGCTTCTGGGATGTACAGATATAAGTTTAAATTTCAGGACAGCCTCTGTTTAGTTTTCTAGCAAGATACTTAACCGGCCTGAGCCTCGTTTTCTGCATCTGCAACATTGAGTTATGCAGCCCCAGCATATGGGCTTTTGAGAGATTGCAGTGAGCCTGTGTTAGAGCAGCTGCCACGCCAGCCTGCTGCTTCTGGGACTCGTGACTAGATGACTCGTGCACACAGACAGAAATCAGAAGTACACAGGCTGTACAGGACAGAACAGTCTCCCTCTTCTTCCTGCACAGAAAAGACCCAGGTGGCAGGGTGATACCTTTATTTCCATTGTCATGGTCTCCATATGACTGTCAGCCTCTGCTATACTCACTCTCCTTGGTGAGTCTGATCAGGTGAAATGCTAAAATAAAATCCACATGTGATGTTTCTATAGTAGATGAGTTAGTCACTCTGATAGAGAAATCTTTATGTTTTGAATTTTTTTCTCTTACTGGCTAGAGTATAATTAGGATTTTGAATATGTATTCCACACTTTAGTGCACAGTCTAATGGACTTGCTTTATGTTCATAAACTGAAGTGGTATATTCTCTTGCTCTTTATTAAGTTTTTCATCCTCATTCTTTGAGAATTAATAATGAAAGTGAACAGAAATAAAAGATTCTACTATGGTGTATTTTGTATTAGGGAATGTGTGATAATTTGGGAGGTTTTTTTTTTTCCCCTAGGGGTTTTTGAATAGCAAAACAATTAGCAGGCTTCCCAACTTGACATCTTATTACGAATTCAGCATTTGCCATTCCTCCACTCACAGTGGTGTGCTTTTGGAGGGGGCAGGGCTGACACATTCTAAAGTTTATAGCTCCCAGGTTACATACATGTCTTTCAGTTTTGATTCGTTCTCCTCTAGATTGTGGATTTCTTAAAGAAGAAACGTGATTTTGTAGACCTTATTATAAAGCACATAGGAACTTCAGCTATCATGGATTTGTTGCTCAGGCTCCTGACATGCATCGAGCCTCCACAGCCCAGGCAAGAAGTGCTGAATGTGAGTAGAATTATGACTGTCCTGGAGCGGGGTGGGAAGAGGTGCATGAGCCCATGGGCTGCTGTCTGCTGGGGTGGGATTCCAGGGGATTGGTATGAGAAGGTTGTCTGGGAAATGGGGGCTGGGGGTGTTCTGAGATAGAAAGAGATTCAGATTTTGCAGGATTAAGGTTTCAGATATGCACCCCCCCTAGATCCCAGGATGTTTCCTTGTGGGCGTTCTGTTCTCTTTGCTGGCTTGTTTGTCAGTGGGGTGGGAAGGTGGAAAGGGCTGAGGATTTGTCTCAAAGCTGGCCAGGTGGGGAAGGCAGAAGTATGACTGTTGTGAGCTATATCTCATCTGAGATGCTTTGAGGCCTCTTTCTAGAGAAGATGGTCACACTACAGGGTTATCTCTAAAAGTCGAAAAGGAGAGCTGTCTCTATTTCCAGGGAATGAGGCTTCAGAAGTAACTTTCTTCTCCAGGGGACCTAGGAGCATGGGGTAAGAAGGAGAATGGAGCTTATTTCCTAAAGGACACATATTTATAATTTTGGTGAGATGGTTATTTTAGGATACGTGTGCTGCTTGAGTGGGATTTGGGTGGGAAGAGGGAGGTGTGAGGAACTTGAAGGCGAGGTTTCTCAGAGGCTCTTGTCTTTGCCTCCTTTTCTTGTCTTCTGTCTCTCCCTCTCGTTCTCGTCACTGCCTTCTCCAGAACCATTCCCTGGTTAATTTCAGCTTTGAATCTTAGAACTTACTGATTTCTCAGGAAATGAGTTTCATTGGAAATGTTAGTTTTAATTAAAGAAGGAGAGATGGGAGTGTGTGTCAGGTGGTGCCCCAGGAAAGGGGATGCTCCGCTGAGGTGGGCAGGAGTGCCAGGGCATGTGTTGGTGTGAGGAGGAGGATTGGGGATGGGGTCAGGGTTTCATCTCTAGGACCAGGCAGGGGTCTACTGGGGACTGTGTGCATTGTGAGGAAGCCAGCTGGCAGACCTAGGGAATGTCCTGGGAGCTGCCTGTGTAAGGGCCCTGAACTAGGACACTGGTTCCTTTTAGGTATGTTTTTGTGGATGTGTAAGAGGTTGAGGATTCCAGGGAAGACTGTTGAGGACAAGGGGAAGGTCGCCTTTATATTTGAATTGTTAAAGGGGAAATTTTCAGTATTTTTTTTTTAAAAGAAGGAATTAGATGCACCTGTGGAGATAGGCAGTTAATAAAGGCATAGGTTGGGGGAAGGGTAACTGAAAACTCCCAAATGACTGACTTTATTTGGGGCCCACTGTGGGGATCAGTCTAAAAATGGGTTTGGAATATAGATACTTGTTACTAGCTGTGAAAGCAGTAGGGTGGGAGACTGACGATTGATGGTCAAGACCCTCCGCCCCCCTCCCTTTGTACAGGTATTACTTACCATCCTGTTTTAGGACATTGCTGCTCATGGTGTGGTTCCCAGACATCACCTGAGAGCTTGTTAGAAATCCAGAAGCTCAGATCTCCCTGCTGCCCTACTGAGTCAGTTCTGCATTGAACAAGACCCTGGGAGAGTGGTTCATGTGCATGTCATAAAACAGGTTTTAAACTCTGAAATTGGGCCTTTGCCTTTGTGGCAGCCACCCTAATAGCTATTGTTTATATTTTTCTTTGGCATGTCTCCTTAAGGAGCTGGAGACAGTATTAGGGTTTCTCTTTATGCCTTTAGCGAATTAGGTTTGATTTCTTGCCACTCAGCTCTTCCCTCCATCTCCTTTCACCTTGGGGGTGGGGGGTGTCCTTTCTAGGTAGTGAGCATCTAGTTTATTGTAGTGTTTCTGTTCCTTGTGGAACCATATTACACCAGCTGAGTTGTCATTTATTCTTCCTTATTTTCATCCCTTCATGTTTTCATTCACAGCAGTGTTTCATGTATGGTGAAGAAGAGACTGTCCCAGTCAGCGAGAATAGGTCTTTGCTAACGTGTGACAGGGCAGATGAACTCTGCTTCTGTAGTGCTGCCCCCGCCCCCAACGTTTCCTGTGGTGGTGGTGGTTTTGGAATCTAATTAAAAGTTCATAATGTGCTTTAACCCAGAGGCTTAATTTGTTTTCTCAATCTTTCTGAAGCTCTCACAAAGTGAATACTCTTTTATAGAAAATGTATGAATTCCACCCCCAATAACCAAAGTTCAAACCCTTTTAGCACTCAGTGTCTGAAAATTATCCCATGGCTAGAAAGCTGATGTATAGAGTTTTCGTGATTTGGGCATTGGAAGTTGGGGAGCAGTTGGTGCTGTTGGCTACTGTTAAAATTATATATTCACTGGCCTTTTCCTTGGGGGACTTTTAATTTCCTGTAGTGTTCAAAGTCCAGAGAAACCTGTAACATTCTACTTAAAATGTGATGGATATTTCCAAGTATGTTAACCTACATTGGGGCTTGAACAAGAGCCACTCATTGCTATGATCACTTCTACAATGTGTTTTACAGTGGTTAAATGAGGAGAAAATTATCCAGAGGCTTGTGGAAATAGTTCATCCATCGCAAGAAGAAGATGTAAGTTCTTTTGTATGACTATAAACTGACTTTAAAAAAAAAGAACCATGTTTATTTGGACACAGCATAATTGCATGAAATATGAAATAGAGGACAGGTAGAAGAGTGATAATCTGGCATTCTTAACTTAAAGTTGACAATTTTCTAAACACTAAAGTCTTTAAAAATACTGTGCTTACTGTGTCTTGCTGATACCCAGAAAGTTTCCAGAAGTGTAGAAGGCAGCAAGCTCTGATTGTAGCAGACTCCTTTCTAGAGCTCGGATTTCGTGCTGAATTGGCTTGCCTTTGTTACAAACCTCCTCTGTCCTTACGTCTTTTTTTTTAAATACCCATCTTTAGCCCAAATGACATGGCCACATCTGCATTTGTTTCGGGGCCTTGGTCACTGTTGACTCCGTTGAATCCCTAGAGTGACCAGGTCTTGGTGCTTGTCCTTCCTGGCCTGAGCTTTCATGCTCTGGCAGGTTTGGCTTTCTCCTTGGTCCTGAAGATGGACTTGGCATTAGGATTGACACTGCTTTGCTGTTTGCAGATTGAGCTCTGTTGAGGGGATGCCTGTCAGGATGGGGTTGCCAGGATAGCCGATGTGGCTCTGTCGAGTAGGCTGTCACTATGCTTCTCTGCTGCTGTTCTTTTTTTTTTTTTAATTCTCACCCGAGGATATTTTTCCATTTATCTTCAGATAAAGTGGGAGGGGGAGAGAGAGAAACATCGACATGAGAGGGAGAGAAAGGGAGAGAGAGAGAAAAATCGACAGGAGAGGGACACATCGACTGGTTGCCTCCCGCATGACCCCGACCAGGGCCGGGGACAACCGCAACTGAAGTACGTGCCCTTGGCCGGACTCAAACCCACGACTCATTGGTCCACAGGCTGACGCTTTACCGCTGAGCCAAACCGGCCAGGGCTGCTGCTCTTCTTGCCACCTTTAGTGGTGGGCTGAGCCATGTATAAGTGTCAGCACTCAGCCATTTCTACCTACAGACATGACATTTCTATGCTGTTTGACCTAATATCTATGAAGGAGTTGGTTTAAAAAGATGTAGGATATATCACAAGGCACAGGGGGTCCTCCTTGTACTCTAGGTTGCTGGTTAGACAGGAGAGTGCAAAAGAGGAGATGTGTTGTCAGAGGGTATTTTCTCACCAAGGCCAATTTTCTGTTAAGATGGATTTAGCCCCTCCTCTTTCACTCCGGTCCATTAAAAACTCAGTACCTGGAATATATCCAAAAAAGAAAGAAAAAAGAAAAGAGCTAGCTATTAACGGGATTGTTGATTCTCTGTCATTCTTCTTGGGACAGTATAGTATTGTTACTGTTAATATTGAGGACACGTTCCAATGTGTCAGGTGCCCGAGTGTGAGAACCCTGCTTAGAAGGAGCATTGGGTCTGGATGGGAGGTAGTCTGGCTCCTGTGGCCAGGAGGTGGGTGGTTCCATGCGATGAGTGTGTGGAGAGTGATGGCGGGAGCATGGCCTGCCCATTCACAGGGAGCACGTGGCTGTGGACCAGGCTTGCTCATCACTAGGTTCAGGTTCTTGAGCAGAAGAACTTGATGGCTCAACAGGATGTTATACCTGTCTGCAGGGTCCAGGCAAAATTGATAAAGGAGAAGCCCAGCTCTGCGGCAGACTTTTTGTTTTGGTGAAGGACTCCTGTGTTTGGGGCATCAGCACCTTCCCTACTTGACTTGCAAGAAAGTTAATTTTGTCCTTTGGACAGTCCTGTTGATACTTCTGCATTAGATGATAGATTACATGCTAAAATTGAACTGACGAATTTATATTTAAGGAAATGTTAGGCTCCTGACTCCAATCAGTGGATTTTGATATCCCGGTGCGCAGTCATCTGTGCTGGAATATCACTGTTCAGCCTGTACTGCAGGTGATGCTCAGTGTTTGGGTGCTGAGATGGTAGCGTTTTCCTGTAAGGTAAATACACTGTACACTTGGGGAAGGTGTGATATTTCCTATCCATTGATATATTCCATAAAGGTGTATTTGCTTCTTTTTTTATACCAAAGAAATGTGTGCATCTTTCTATGCTGATAAAAGTGTATGTTTTAGAGATATGTTTTTTTCAAGTATTCAGTTATAGAAGCTTTACCTTGCCAACACTTTTATCATTCTTTTATCACACATTAATATGTACTGTGCAGTATTGTTAGGTAATGTTCATTAGCTTGGCAAAATAAAATACTCATGCCTTTTACATATGTCATTTCTTTTGAGCTTGACTTTTTACTTACTGTAGCTTATGGCTAGTGTTAATTTTTCATGTCTTAAGCAGTTTCCTGCCTAACTTTTTATTATAAATTTTACTTTTGACATGTTTTACAGTTAAAATTGTATTTTTTCCTTTAGCGACATTCAAATGCATCACAGTCACTTTGTGAAATTGTTCGCCTGAGCAGAGACCAGATGTTACAAATTCAGAACAGTCCAGAACCAGATCCTCTGCTTGCCACTCTAGAAAAGTATGTTTAAAACTCTGTTTTGTCCTTTCCTATTGATACTGTTTGATGTATTGCCATTATGAGCTTGGTAAGTGTTCCGTATGTGGGAATCACATCGCTGGAAAATAATACCCTTGGGTGGGTGAGAAGGTAGGAAAATTGCTTGTCTGATTCCAGCCATTCATGATGTCCAGTAGAGACCTACAGGGCAAGGATGTAAATAAATGACATTTATATGGGGACTCTGAACTTTTCATATAGTTTAAACTAGAAATCTATAAAGCCATTGTAAGATGTGGTAGCCACATCGTAACTGTACTCATGGCCTCCACAGGTCTTTGGTGGAGAATCTCTTATGTATGAACTAATGTGACCTATTTTAGTGAACAGTTTTATCAGAAGCCCTTCTTAGAGTTTACTCTCCTTTTATAGTAGACTGAGGGCAACCTTATCCGACTTGCTGTGAAGGGGTGCATTTCATGTATGTTTCATTTCTTTGTACTGCTTCTGCCCTTAGTTTTAGATAATTCCTAAATGAACAGCCATGTCATGTGTAGATTTCGAAAGACAACTTGGGGATGGTATGCTGTTTGAAATTTGTGAGTGGCCAGTCTGCGTGTACTAGCTTTTTTAGATTCACACATTTTCAGAAAGAGTCTTTATCACCAAATATGAGCATACATTTGACCTGCATCCATACGAGCTAAAAGTATTTTAATAAAGAAAAACCTGGCATTTTCCCATTTAGATGATTGATCGGAAAGTTAGCATTATTAAGTGTGAATGGCTGTCTCGTTTCAATTTACTGCTACTCTTGCTGTTCCTTTCAGTGACTGTCAGTCCTGTTTCAGTCCTCCTGTATAGTGAGGCCCGTTGGCACCTTTTGGCTTAACTCCTTGGAAGGCCCTTTTATTAAAATAAATGTTTGTAAGTATTATTTACTTGGCAGTGTGACACAAACAAGGACCAAATTAGAGACAAGGTATCTTGTTTTAAACTCTGCCTTCTGGAAGTAAAGTTGTATTTCCTTGTGTGTTGTAGTACGAGGAGGCATTGACTAGTTCTCTCAAGTATCCAAACTTCAGAGTTTATCAGCTTCTGAGTACAGTGTTGTTTTACCTGCCCCATATCAGTAATTCTTGGCATTTGCACTGCTTTTATAACATGTAAAACATTTCACGTTCAGATACTAATAATTGTAGTAGTAGTAGGTTGAATCATGTAAAATTGCCATTTGAGTAGATTAAAAAAGATTGAATAGCAGTGATTTCATATGGTTCATGACAGTGCTGTCCAAGAGAAACATAATAAAAGCCACATGTAATTTAAAATTTTATATTAGTCATGTTAAAAAATAGGTGAAGTTTATTTTAATATATTTAATTTAATAGATACAAAACAATAATTCAACATATGCTGATTTTAAAAAACTATTAAAGAGATACAGTTGGTCCTCCATATCTGCAGTTTCCTCTGTGGATTCAGCCACCCATGGATCAAAAATACTAGGCGGGGGGAGTAGTGACGTTGCTGACGTGTCCTGTGTACTGAACACGTGTAGACTTGTTTTCCTTGTCATTATTCCCTAAACAATATAGTGAAACAACTATTTACATAGCATTCACATTGTATTATGTATTATAAATAACCTAGAGATGTAAAGTATACAGGAGGATGTATGTAGATTATATGCAAATACTCTACCGGCAGGAGGATGTATATAGATTATATGCAAATACTCTACTGGCAGTTCTCAACCTGTGGGTCGTGACCCCTTTGGGGGTCGAACGACCCTTTCACAGGGGTCACCTAAGACATAACAGTAGCAAAATTACAGTTATGAAGTAGCAACGAAAATAATTTTATGGTTGGGGGTCACCGCAACATGAGGAACTGTATTAAAGCGTTGCGGCATTACGGAGGTTGAGAACCACTGAGTCTACACAGTTTTATATAAGGAACTTGGGTATCCTTGGGTTTTGGTATCCACAGGATCCTAGAACCCTTGGATACTGAGGGATGACTATATTCTATAGTCTTTTCTTTGTACAAAGTTTTGGTAATCCAATGTGTGTTTTACACTTAAGACAGGTCAGTTTAGACAAGTTACATTTTGAGTGTTCAGTGGCCAAATATGGTGAATGGCTCCAGTCTTGGACCTCACAGGTTTACCCTGAATGTCAAACTGATCACTAGTAATCACTGAGTTCTTCAACGCCAGTACAGTCCTCTGTTCACACAACTCTGTTTGAACCAAATTAGGGGGTCTAGCCACTGGATCCTCTGTGTATACTAGCTGTTACATTTCAGGGTGTGTCTTTAGTCCTGGATCAGGCAACTCTCATTTGATGCAGATTGGTACATGCTCAGTATTGATATCATTAAATACTAGTTGGAGTTGGTTTTTTCAAATACATGGACCTGATGAGTCAGGGGCCCCACGATGTCACCAAGTTACACCTTCCCTGCACTTAGCAGTGGGGAGACTTATTCTGCTTCCCACACTCTTGTAGAGAATGAGAACCAACCCCTTTAAATATCAGACATGTTCCCCCATTATGATAACCTTAGTCCCTTGGTTTACGATTTCTTCTGTATTTGGTGATATTTGTATGTTTAGATAAGACTCAGAATATGGCTCAGCTACTGTGTTACATTGTAACCATCAAATGTTTGTGGGTTAGTGTATCATTTTTTTCCATTAGAATGCTCTCTTGGATGTAGTAGACTTTGAATGATGCAGCCATGAAATAGTGAGGGCCTCTTTGTTAGCCACTCCTTTCCAGCACAGTGTTGATGAAAGTGTGACAGTGCTCCCTGAGAAGTAAGAATGAGAATGACACTTGAACGAGAAGGTGGACATCAGTAGTCAGATACCATGTCGCTACCCCTCTTCCTGGGGTGGGCTGCTATTTGAAGAATATACATATTTATTGTAAAAAAAAAAAAAAAAAAAGCAGTCTGTCTTCCAGAGCACAATCCCAGGCCTAGTATCTATCCAGTAGACTGCCATGCCGAGGGACTGTTACAGTGCTATTTTGGGTAGAGGTCTCACAAGTAATTTTACTGCAGGTCTGGGAGTTCCTGAAAGGTGCTTCCTGCAGGGGGACCCTCTGAAGTTAGTTTAGTTACCAGTTTTATTTGCTTCCCCCAAGTGGAAAAAGATTCTCTCCTCCTTGCTGCCCTAGCCTGGCAAGGGACCTGGTGTTAGGATACAATGAGCACAGCTGTGCCTTGGGGTGACTGGTGTCAGCAGCAGGGGCAGCCCAGCCGAATGTTACATTGTCAGGGAGGTTCCTTTTCTAAATTCACATGGATTCTGAAAATTACTGAGATCCTAAGAAACGGAGGTTTTCCTTGAGAAGTCCGTATACGTTTTCCTAGCAGGTTACCCTTGGGTTTTACATTAACTGTGACCTTGCCTGTGTGTGGGGAGCTATCATAGGAAGAGCCTGCAGAGAATACTTTTTGGGCAGTAGTTCAGTCAGACCCATTTCATTGTGTTTAGATTTATCAAATTTTAATTGTAGAGTAAAAGGCAACAATTGTTCTTTTACCTGTTTTAGATTTTTGTTACTTATACATTAATATCTTTGTGGGAAAACAGTTATGGGTTCTAATTAGCCTTTTTGAAAAATTCTCTTTTTTTGTGGGGGTGAAGGGTTCTAAGTCTTATGACCCCACCCCACCCCACCGCTGCCACCACTACCACCCTGGTCTGAGTGGGAGGTGAAGTCCAGTCTTGAAATATTTGTTGGCTCTCAACAAGATTGGCAAAGGGACGAAGGTCCCAGGTGATTTTGCTGAGGGGAGGAGTGGAGAAATAGACATATGGGAGAGTTACATTTATAATAGGCAGGATCATGTGCCAACTGAAATAAATGTGTTAAAGAGAGAACTGCGTTAAGTGAAGCAACGTGCTCCAGCGGCACTCGGCGCTCGTTCAGTGTGACTCCCTGGTACCGGGACCATGCTCTCTGAAGTCGTTGCTGGTGGTGATGTTGCACCTGACTGTTGACTTGTTTCCCTAGGCAAGAAATTATAGAGCAGCTTCTATCAAATATTTTCCACAAGGATAAGAATGAATCGGCCATAGTCAGTGCAATCCAGATACTGCTGACTTTACTTGAGACACGACGACCAACGTAAGCTTTTCCTTGTTCTTACAGAAGGAGCCATTTTGTTTTGTGTTTAGATTTTTTATAAGCTAAGAGTTGAGTTGTTGGTTATAAGCTATAATATCATGCCCTTGATTTTCAGGTGCTAAATCTTTTTCTGCTGTATAAACTGTAAGTCTTACATGAATGCAATACATAGGAATGCAGTTGAAAAATATAGTTAGGTGAATACTGCTTACTGGCAATATTTGGATTCTGGTGATTTGGGTTATTGTAGTACTTATGAAAATGCTGCTATAGTAAGTGCTATGTAATAAAAACCATGTTTAGCCCTGGCTGCTGTGGCTCAGTGGTTAGAATGTTGGCCTGAACACCAAAGGAGTCTCGGGTTCGATTCCCAGTCAAAGACATGTACCTGGGTTGCAGGTTCAATCCCCAGCCCCGGTTGGGGTGCATTTGGGAGGCAACCAAGCAGTGTGTATCTCACATTGATGTTTCTCTTTCTCTCCCACCCCTCTAAAAATCAGTGGAAAAAATAAACTTGGTAGATTAACCAAAAAAAAAAAAAAAAAAGCCATGTTTAAGAGCTCAGACACAAGAGAAGCTTATCTTATTTTTTGCTTATGAAAATAGGTGTGCTGGTTGGTGGGCAGATCTCCTCCAAGAGGTGATTGGGGGGCGGGGGCTCTCTGCCTTGTGATTCTTTCCTTTGCCTGCTAACATGAGGCTACAGGTTGTTTTGGGGGGTTTCACATGTGAGGGCTCTGCATCCTTTTGGCTGTGACAGTTCCCCAGACTTGACTGTCAGGTATTTTGCAGAATACCCCTTGATTGGGATTTGTCTTACATTTTTCCCATGATCATGGGTCTTTGAAAGGGAGACCACACAGGTAAAATGCCATTTTCATTACATCATATCGAGGATACGTACTGTCAACACAACTTATCACTGGCTGCTGTCTTTGATTATCTGGTTGAGGAAGTGTGTGTTGGCCTTCTCTGTCAAGCTCCTTCCTACTCTGTTTCCCACTGTCCTCTTTGGAAGGAAGTCACAAAATGCAGTCTGCACGTAAAGAGTGAGAAGTTTCGTTCTTCCTTCTTGAGGAGAGAGTATCTACATGAACTGTTTGGGTATTGGTCTCTTCTGACCCTTTACTTATTCATTTCCGTCAGTATGGACTTATAGATACTTGTATTTTGGGTTATGATACAATATTGCTTTATTTTACTATGGAAACTGTTCTAGCTTTGGCTCCTGTTTCCCTCTGACACCCATCACTGGGGTGGGTTTTTGAGTACTTCCTTACCCTCTGCACTACATGATGTTCAGACTCTTTTTGTGTATTTCTCTTTTTTTTTCCTTTATTGATTTTAGAGAGAGAGGAAGGGAGAGAGAGATAGAAACATCGATGAGAGAGAACATCGATTGGCTGCCTCCTGCATACCCCCACTGGGGATTGGGCCCACAACCTGGGCTTGTGCCCTGACTGGGAATCGAACCAGTAACCTCTTGGTGCATGGGTCAATGTTCAACCACTGAGCCACACTGGCCTGGCAGTCTTCTTGTATATTTCTTGCCCTCCTCATAGAACCAGCCACTTTTCTAAGGAGCCCTGCTTTCATTTATTGGAGAACAGTATTAGGAACCAAGATCTGGGCACTTGTGCTTGTTCCTAATGACAGGTCATTAATTCTAGGCCCTTGAAGTTCAAAAAGCAACTGACTTGCCCTGGCCAGTTTTGCTCAGCGGTTAGAGCGTTGGCCTGCGGTCCAGAGAGACCCGGGTTCAGTTCCCGCTAAGGGCATGTACCTCAGTTGTAGTTTGTCCCCGGCCCTGCTTGGGTTCGTGAGGGAGGCAGCCACTCGATGTGTCCCTTTCATGTCGATGTTTCTCTCGCTCTCTCTCTCTTCCTCTCTCTCCCTCCCACTCTATCTGAACAAAAAATGGAAAAATGTCCTCCAGTGAGGATTAAAAAAACCCAACAACTGTCTTTTTGGCTTATCTCTTCACATTTCAGTATGAGTAACTTCTAATGCCCACACTGATTCTTTCCTCAGCTATGTCTGTATGTGAAAGTACCGAGTTCCTCCGTCTTTATGAAAAACTGTAATGTGCACTAGTTTACACCTTCTCCTTATTTCTTGAGTTTTATTCAAAGAATCTGGACTTTTATTTTTGTCAATAGCTGTTGTATTTTAATTAATCATTCTTAACATTTAACGTGCACAGTCATATTAATTTTCACATCCCTGTTTCATTTATCATCACACCTACCAGTATTTCCTTATCTTAAGTTCTTCATTCTAACTTATTTTTCTTTTTGGCTTTAGTAAAGTTTATCTTTAATTTACCTGAGGAACAGAGCACATATCAACGATAGTATTTCATGGTCACTATCCTGCCCTGTTTTCCAGTACTTAGCTTTACAAATGAGATGCATGGCAATCTGATTTACTTTGTAGTTGACCCATTTCTCCAATCCATATCCTTTTAAGATTTACCCTTTATTCTTGGGATTCAGAAGTCTCATCAGGATAAGGCTAAACTCTGAGTCTTTTTTTAAAAAAAATGTAATCTTCCTTTTTTGTCTGAGGATAAATTCCTTCTGGTCAGAAATTTCCTTCTATTATTTCTGTTGTTGTTGTATCCTCTCTGTTTGCTCTAAATTGTGCAGTTATGTTGTTTCTCTTTTCCATATGTGAAAAGGTATCTTTTTTCTCAGGTTTATTCCTTTTTCAAGTCACAGTACTACTTCATGTGCTTTTAAACCATTTTAAGAGATGATACAGTGACCTTGCAGCATGAGTAGCAAGCTAACCATCCTATATCACTTGATTAATACCTTAAGTTTTGGTTACATTATTTAAAATATGGTTTACTAGGGAAGACATAGTCAAAATCATAGATACCATCCACAGACCTGACGCAGAGCTGCCTCAGTGCCCTTCCATTATCACCCACCAATGAGTAAACAGATTAGGAATGGAGATGTGGAAAATGGGAAGCAGGGTTGGTAAGGCTGTGTTCACTGTTTTGCTAGAAAAAAGATGACGTGATTCAAAGCTAATCCAGAAACTTGGATGGCCAAAGTTTCCAATGCCGACAGCAGACCTTTCCTGTCCTCGTCTCCGTGCCCTCTGGTAGACTGCATGGATCCAGCAGTGAATAAGAACAAACAAATTCTAATCTCTCAACCACACATTGCAGAGACACATATACATCCTCCTCAAATTATCACGCTCCTGGGAACAGTTAGAAAACTGACAAGTAAATTAGCATTGGACATAAACTATAAAGAATAACATGACAGATATTAAAGGTCACAACACGGGCAAAACATTTTTGATTCTGAAACACTTAGCACACATTTCCCCTTAAGGCCTCAAGCCTCCTGCCCGTCCATTTTAAAACAGTCTCAGGATGCAGAGCACTGTTTTTGTTTTGTTTTTCTCTCTCCCACTCTATCTGAAAATCAATGAAAAATCATATAAAATATGTATTCATACTCTAGTGGGTTTAAACTAAAAGTAATAAAAAATATTTCTGGAATATCACCAAATATTTGGAAATGAATCAACACACTTATAAATAACCCTAAGTGTCGAAGAGGAAATGACAAGAAAAATGAGAAAATATTTTGAACTAATTGAACAATGGAAACACTTTTTGAAATTTATGGAATGTAGTATAAAAGCAGCAGAGGGAAGATTTATAGCATTAATTGTTTATATTAGAAAGGAAAAACATCTTGTGTCAATGATCTAAGCTCCCACATTAAGAAACTAGTAAAAGGAGAGCAAATTAAACTCAATACAAGCAAGAAAACAAGAAATAATAAAATTAAGAGCAGAAATCAAAGAGATTGAGAAGAGAAAAGCAATACAGGAAAATCAATGAAACTAAAAACTTTTTTTTTAAAGTTCATTAAAATTAAATCTCTAGCCAAATTGACTAAGAAAAAAAATAGAAAAGGTACAAATTAAAAATAACAGGAATGAAAGGAGGACGACATACATACCTTCCCTATAGATGTTAAAAGAATAGTAAGAATACAGTATTACAAACAACTCATTATCATATTCAATAGTTTAGATGAAATGGACAGATTTCTTAAAGGAATAAAACTACCAAAGTTCACTCAAAAAGAAATAGATAACAGTAACAGTCTTACATCTTTTGAAGAAATTCAGTTCATATTTAAAAGCTTCTAACAAAGAAAACTCTTGGCCCAGTATCGCATCATTGGTGAATTCTACCGAAGATGGAAGCTCTCCCAGAATACTTTCCAGTTCATTTTATGAGACTAGCATTTCTTTGAAACTAGACAAAAATATTACAGGAATGCAAACTACATAACAAGATTCCACAAGGGCTTAGGTGCATAGTTCCTCAAGAAAATACTAGCAAATTAAGTCTGACAATATATTCAATGGGTAATATATCATGACTAAGTATGGTTTATCTTGAGAATGCAAGGCTCCTTCATCTTTCAAAAGTCAGTCAGTGAAATGGTCATAGTCTAGACACTGACAACCAAATGCTGGTGAGATTGTGGAGCAGCTGAACTCTCATTCACTGCTATTGGGAACACAAAACAGTAAAGCCACTTTGGAAGATAGTTTGGCAGTTTCTTTTTTTAAAATACATTTTTATTGATTTTTAGATAGGAAGGGAGAGGGATAGAAACATTGATCGGCTGCCTCCTGCACGCTCTCTATTGGGAATCGAGCCTGCAACCCTGGCATGTGCCCTGACCGGGAATCAAACTGGGACCTCTCAGTGCATGGGAGGACCCTCAATCCATTGAAGCCACACCAGCTGGGCTATAGCTGACATTCTTAATGGTCAAAAAAATCAAGGACATAGCAAGAATATTTGCCATCACTAATCCTATTCAACCTCATGATGGAGGTCCTAGCCAAGTGCCGGAAGGCAGGAAAGAAAGAAAAGCCATCCAGATCAGAAAGTAAGATGTAACTGAATTTGCTCATAGGCATCAGAATTATCTTCTTAGAAAATCCTAAAGAGTACATTAAAAACTCCTAGAACAAACAAGTAAATTGAGCAAGACTGTAGGCTATAAATAAGGTCAGTGCTCAAAAATGGGTTGCATTTTTTTTTATACTAGTAGCAAACAGAATTTGGAATTTTCATAAAGTACCATTTACTTTATTTAAGAAGGAATTATTTTTTTCTTTATTGATTTTACAGAGAGAGGAAAGGAGAGGGAGAGAGAGATAGAAACATCAATGAAAGAGAACATCGATTGCCCACCTCCTGCATGCCCCCCACTGGGGATTTGGCCCACAACCTGGGCATGTGCCCTGACCGGGAATCAAACCGGCAACCTCTTGGTGCATGGCTCGATGCTCAGCCACTGAGCCACACCGGCCAGGCAAGTACCATTTACTTTAAAAGTACTGAACCATTTTCGCCCTGGCCGGTTTAGCTCAGTGGTTAAAGCATTGGCCCGCGGACCAAAGAGTCGCGGGTTCAATTCTGGTCAAGGGCACGTACCTCGGTTATAGTTTGGTCCCAGCCCTGGTTGGGGTCATGCGGGAGGCAACCAGTCGATGTGTCCCTCTCACATCGATATTTCTTTTTCTCCCTCTCTCTTTCTCTCTCTCCTTTCCTCCCACTCTATCTGAAGATAAATAGAAAAATATCCACAGGTGAGGATTTAAAAAAAAAAAAGTACTTAATCATTTTCAACTCCTTTGGATAAATACCAAGGAGCACAGTTGCTGGATTGCACAGAAAAAAGGAAATACTTTGATGTAAATCTAACAAAATGTGTGCAAGGTTTACTGCTGAAACCCATTGCATACTGAGGAAATCAAAGACGCCCTAAATAAATGGAAAGAGATACTGTGGTCGTGGATCAGAGGACTCCATATTGTGGAGATGTCAGTTCTTCCCAAAGTGCTCTGGAGATTCAGTATAACTCCAATTAAAACCCAAGCCAGATTTTTTCTTTTGTAGAAATAAAGCCAATTCTAAAACATATACAGAATTTCAAAGCAAATATAGTAGTCAAAACAATTTTGAAAGAGACAGACAAAAATTGCCCCTCCAATTTAAAGCTGTAGTAATCACGATGGTATGGTATTAGTGAAAGGGTAGACGGGCAGGTCACTAGTACAGAACAGTCCATAAGTAGACCCACACATACATGGTCAATTCCTTTTTTTAAAAAAATTTATTGAATATATTGGGTGATATTGGTTAATGAAACTATATAGGTTTCAAGCAGTCAGTTGGTTTTTGACAAGGTCTGGAGGCAGTTAACTGGAGAAAGGATAGCCTTTTCAATATGGTGCTAGAACATCCGTCTGCAGAAAATTGGACCTTGATTTGTACCTTGCCCATTATGCAGAAATTAACTTGAAATGGGTTATAGAACTAACTGTAAATCCCAAAACTATAAAAGTTCTAGGAAAAAATCTGACCTCAGGTTTGGCAGAAGTTTCTTAGATGCATCAACAAAGCCCGATCTATAAAAGAAAAGTTGACAACTCAGACTAGATTAAAATCCTAAATTCTGCTTTTTAAAAGACTCTATTACGAAAATGAGAAGGTGCCCTGGCTGATGTGGTTCAGTGGTTAGAGCATCAGCCAGCGAACTGAAGGGTCTCGGGTTCAATTCCCAGTCAAGGGCATGTTCTTGGGTTGCAGGTTTGATCCCCGGCCACGGTTGGTACTCGTGCTGGAGGCAACCACCTGATGTGTCTCTCTCACATAACTGTTTCTCTCCCCTCCGCCACCACCTTCTCACCACCCCCCCACCCCTTCCTGCCCTGCTTCCACTCTCTCTAAAAATCAATGGAAAAAATATCCTCAGGTGAGGATTAAAAAAAGAAAAAATGAGAAAGCAAGCCACAGACTGCCAGAAAATATTTGCAAATCACATGTCTGAGAAAGGACTTATATCCAGATAAATACAGAACACTCAAAACTTCATAGCAAGAAGAACCATCCTGATTTTAAGGTCAAAGTTTGAGCACTTAGAGAATAATGTATATATCAAATACATGAAAATGTGGCCAACAGCATTTGTCATCAGTGAAATTCGAGTTAAAACCACAGCCCTGGCCAGTTTAGCTCAGCAGTTAGCATCGGCCTGCGGACCAAAGAGTCCTGGGTTTGATTCCCTCCAGGGGCCCATACTTCGGTTGTAGTTTGTCCCTGGCCCCAGTTGGGGTCGTTCGGGTGGCAACCAGTCGATGTGTCTCTCTCACATCGATGTTTCCCTCTCTCTCTCTCTCTCTCTCTCTCTCTCTCTCTCTATCTCTATCTCTATCTCTATCTCTATCTCTATCTCTATCTCTATCTCTATCTCTCTATCTCTTTCTCTCCCTCCCTCTCACTCTTTCTGAAGATAAATGTAAAAATATCCTTGGGTGAGGATTTAAAAAAAAAATAAAAACACATCGAGATACCACAGCACACTTTTTGAACAACTTGTGTTTATTTCCTGTTTCCTGTGGGTGATGTAACAATTTACCACAAACTCTGTGGCTTAAAATGACACATTTATTCTCTCACTGACTGCCTGCCAGAAGTCCAAAATCAAGGTGTCAGCAGTGCTACACTCTCTCCAGAGGCTCAGGGGAGACTCAGTCTTTGCCTCTTCCATTTTCTAGAGGCTGCTGTCAAGCTTTGGCTTGTGGCCACCTCTCTCTCTGCTTTATCTTCACATCGCGCTCTCCACTGTGTCTGTGTCTCTCCTCTCCTACAAGGACACTTGTGGTGACATTTAAGGTCCACCTGGATAATCCAGGATAATCTCATTTTAAGATCCTTAGTTAATTATATCTTCGAATAAGGTAACATTCACAGGCTTTGGGGATTGGGATGTGGAAATATCTTTTGGGGGCCACCATTCAGCCTACTGCTTAGCTAAACCAAACTAAAAGAATAGACAATCTGCAGTGCTGGTGATGTTGGGGAGCAGCTGGAAGTCTCACACATTTTTGGGAATGCAAAGTTACAAAGCCACTTTCTAAAAACATTTGGCGATTTCTTATAAAGTCAAACACCTTTACTGTTATCATTCAGCAATCTCTTAGCTATTTACCCAAGTGAAATATAAACTGTGTCACACACAGTCTTGTAAGTGAGCATTTATGTCACCTTTATTTATAATCACCTCAAACTGTAAACAGCCAGAGTGTCCTTCAACTGGATCAAGAGTGGTGGTGAGCCTGTACAATAGCTGTTCAGCAATCAGAAGGAACAGACTGCTGGTGCATGGAAAGCCATTACTTGTACCTTTTCGAGTCTAAGTTCTAAATTTAATGAAGCTCTGCTTCGAATGTCAATGTGGTTTTGTTTTAGATTTGGAAAATTCTTACATATATTTGAAAGAATAAAAATGTGAGACTAGCCAAGGAATTTTGAGCAAGACCAGTGACTGAGATAAGTTGCCTCCTGCATATTACAGTGCATCATTGATATAATAAATAGGGCAGTGTGATACTAGTATTTGGGAAACCAAAATGTATATGAATGATTAAGGCACTTTATGGTTTTGTATATTTCTTCACTTGAGCAGGAAAGGCGATTGTTCTATAAATATGGCTTAGGAAGTAACTCACCACTTGGGAAAAAATGTGTCTATACCTATTTTACATAAAAATAAATTCCAGACGAATTAAATGAAAAATACTAGAGGTAAAGTATGCAAACACTCAAAAAAGTGATGGAATTGTGAATAACTTTTAAACATGCCTCTTTAGATAGAAGCTATAATGAAAAAAGCGGTATTTGGCCACATAAATTCTTGAAACCCCTACATATCCAAAAAGCACTATAATCTTTTCCCCTTCCCCCCCTTTCCAGTAATTGAGTTTCTGAATGCTGTTCCATGTAGCTCTCGCAGTTGGAAATCACTTCCACGTGTGGAATGTTTGCAAGTAATAGTCATAATAATCACTCTGGAAGGTAGCTGTGTGCCAGACAGTGTTCAGTTCTGTGTCTGCGTTAGCATGATACTCTCGGCTGTCCTGGGAGAGACCTTGTCGAGTGAGCCCACTTTCCACAGTGGAACAGAGAACTGGGAGGGAAGAGCCAGGACTTGAGCGCAGGCAGCCCTGCTCCAGCAGCAGTGTTACTAACCACTGGTTTGCAGTGATGTTCAGTTGACATACCACTTCCAGGTATATCTTTTCATTTGAATGGCACCTTCACAGTTTTGGCCCTCCTCCTGTCCTTTCTCCCCCCCTTGGGCTCTATCCTGCCACCGCTTTGAGAACCCCTGTGCCCATGTACTCATACCCATTGGAATTTGGGAGTCTCATTCCACACACAACTTTTCTTGTAGGAGTGGGTTGTAATAAGTATAGATTGAGCTTTAGGGAGAGGAGTAATTTAAGCCTTTTAAATAGGAAACAACATTGATTACCCAAGAAAAACGAACAAGTGCAGGCCTGTTATTAACATCCCAAATGGCAGGCAGTGTGGTATGCCCTGTAATTCAGAGGCCAGAGCTCCTGCTTTCCAGAGCTTCTGGGCAGAGAACTGCTAGTAGTAGAACAGATCCAAGGAGATGGGCAGTTCAAGGGAATGGGAAGAAGTCACAGGAAGTTTCCACTGACTCTAGGGGTCTTGGATTTCAGGTCCTGTCGGCAGATCTCTGTCCGATTTTTATTCCACATGCTTTCTGTCCCTACACTAACATTGATGTAATCATTATATGTTTATATAGCTGTTGTGTATATATCTACATGCTGATATGGAGCACCGTGATTTGTTCTGAAATTGTAATAAGTATAATTTATTTCAAGATTTGAAGGCCATATAGAGATCTGCCCACCAGGCATGAGTCATTCAGCTTGTTCGGTCAACAAGAGTGTTCTAGAAGCCATCCGAGGAAGACTTGGATCTTTTCATGAACTCCTGCTTGAGCCACCCAAGGTAAGGCAGCTGTCTAAGCATGGCTGACCAGCTCAGCAATGCGATTTAGACAGTTGTTACAAAGAACATGAGCCTTGTGAGTAGTAGAACTGGCTGTGACCAGCGTGTACAAAATATGTTACAAAGTACACAGCCAGTTTTTTTGCTTTTGAGCTAGTTTCTAACTGGCTTTAATCTATATATAGTGTCTAAATTAACGATTGGTATATAATTAAAATGAAACAAATTTTTGCCTGCTTAGGAAACTCAGCTTTTGTTTTTTATGATTTCTGGTTACTTATATATATGCCCATAAAATAAACACTTTTCTTCTCACAGCATGTTCTTTTCACATCATTCAGGTAAAGTAAATCTTTTAGGAACTGATCTTGGAAATGGAGTTGTTTTATTCACAATTGGAGCAGTGAGTGGAACGTCTGATGGACAGATACTTATTTCAGAAGCAGTCAGTTGAATGTGACTTGGAGCTTGAGGTTTTCCATAGGAGTATGTGTGTGGATGTCAAAACGACTGTTGATTCAGGCGGGCCAGGGAGCCCAGAGACAGGCAGTGAAGACCTGCAAGTGGTGTCCCCAGTCCCCAGTGGTTTTACCACTCCACCCGCGCCCTCGCAGCGGTGCATAGGCGTGGATTGGGGTAGGAGGCTCTGCCTTCTGGCATCTGTAGGATGGAACACTCAGTTCTGGAGAGCTCTGCCAGCACCAGCTCTTATGCATTCCTTTTCCTTCTGCCCTGTGTTCCTGGATCCAGTGTCCTAGCCATTGTAGTGTGAATCTCTGTGGCAGCTACTGCGTGAGTTACTGGGGATTTAAATTTAGTATGCTAGCTTCTCCCTTCTAAATGAAATGTTTTCTGTTTATTTAGCCATTTTGTGGAGTGGGAGCCCAGAATAATTTACGGCCATTACCCAGGGAGTCTAGTTCAGCTTCCGGATGGTCTTTTCAGATGGCTGATGCTGCAGTGAGCAGGCATGGTCCCGCCTCTGCCACGCTCTCTTCCCTGTATTTGGCCTGTGTGGGATGCTGGCCAGAGTTTGGAGTTCCCTCAGGGAAAGTGCTTGTGTTGGTGTTGAACAGTTACGGTCAGGCCAGGCCTAGGCAGAAGAAGAGGGAGAGGCAGGAAGAAAAAGAAAGGATTTACTTAGAAGGAGAGGAGAGGAGAGAACATCATAAGTGGAAGTTGGAGGAGGGAGAAGGATGAGAGAGAGAAGAGGGTGTGTGATGAAGGGCCCCTGACCTGTGATGCAGATGGCCTACCCATCTTCCTTTTAGAGGGACAAGGAGGGCAGCGTCTATGTGGAGTCTCATGCTTCTACTCTTCTTGACCCTGGTCCAAAGTAAGCAGCATCTCGTTTGGAGGAGTGTGCTCAGTGTGAACCTGATTTTACTCTCTGATGTCTGGATAGATCCATGAAGCTTTTTAAATGTCTGATAATTAGAGCGGTCATACATGGAGTAGAACTGTGAGCCTCACAATTCCATGAAGCCTCTGGGGGAGCAGGATGGGGTGAGGGTGCTGGTGGGGATGGGGACACTGAGAAAGGACGACCACGCTGCCAGCTGACAACTCGTCACTCTTCCTGAACTGAAATTCTGAAAGGTTCTGTGTCTGTCTGTTGTGATTTCACACAATAGGAACTCTCTTCTATAGACGAGAGCAGGTTTACGGTTGGTGTTGGTTGTTTCAAGGTTGTGGTCCAGAGCAGCTTCTGAATTTGCATCTTGATCACAGATTTGGCAAAGGTGACGCAAAACCACGTGGAACTTCTCTTAGTTTCTGGTTAGGTTGGGCATATTGCACTGGTTTTCACGGACTCCTGTAGCTTTCTGCTTTTTTTCTAGGGCAGTTTAGAATGTTGAAGCAAGGGGCACTTCATTTCTTAAAAAAATTATAGTCCAGGGAAGTTACTTGATTGTTGTTTTCCCTTGGTTATTTCTTTACATCTTGAAGATACCAATTTTCCTTCAGATTTAGAATTCAGGCCAGATCGTTTGCAGGGTTAGTTTACCTGGTGTTACATCAGTAGCACATGCCCTGCTCCCTTCTGTTTGTTTACCTAAGTGAAAGCATTGGGAAGCTTTTTCATTGGAAGCTTTTTCTTCTTTAGAAGAGTGTGATGAAGACGACGTGGGGTGTGCTGGACCCTCCCGTCGGCAACACCCGGCTGAACGTGATTCGGTTGATATCCAGCCTACTTCAAACAAACACCAGCAGTATCAACGGGGACCTAATGGAGCTGAACAGCATTGGGGTCATATTGGTAAGACTTCCCTGGAAAGACGTTTTCATTTGCCCTTAGTATTTTATGGCTATCTAACTCAAGGTACAACCTCACAAATTTACAGTGTGTGTCAGTGACTTTTCTTGGTCTGAGTGTAAATGGTCTTTTTGGTAGTTCATGTCTTGAGTTAATCATCCATTTTGTCAGTAGTTATTTATCGTTGCTGTATGTAAAGAAAACTGTATTAGAGACTTCCAGAGATGATGAAGACAGACTTTTCTCAAGTTCAGTCTCACACAGACATAGTGAGTCACGCTCCTCAGGAGACTATGTGCGGTGACTGCTGCTGATAGCATTGTTTTCTCTTCATAGCTAGCAAAGGGACAGGCGTGTCTTCTTTCCATGGAGAGGTATCTGTATAACGTATCTGAGAAACTGTGTGGTCTTTTGATTAGAGTCCAAATTCTTCCTTGAAACAGCTGTTAGTCTGCTTGTCGGTGGAAGGGAAAAGGAAGAGCCCAGGAATGAGCTCCTCCCCAGTGTCACAGTTTGTGCTTAGAATCCGTAGACCCCACTCCAGTGCCTGTGCTTGCTTTGTCCTGCCCCACCACCCAGAAGGCACGAGGGTTAACTTACCAGGCTTCACAAGGTACCATCACTCCATCCATTTGGAGGGTTTCATAGGAGGGTGTGGGTGTTTGCTCACTACATGAAAGGCATTGGAATGTGCACTTTATGGTCATGTGATCCTGAGCATAAAACCCTGGAGAGAGAATAGCATGCCCAGAAAAGAGATGTGCTCCATACCTGTCCATGGTGCAGCAAGGGTTTGAGTTCACAGCCAGTGCAACCCATGCATGCTTTCCAACCATACCATATGCCTGCTAGCGTCACTTAGATCACTTTGTTAAGTTCAGCTTTGGGTTAAATGACATGTCCGTGTAGGGCATAGAGAGCAGGAACATTTTGGATAAAGATGAAATGTGAAAGGATTATAGTATGTTTGGTGGCATAATTGTTGCTCTGGGGGACATAGTATTTGCCCTTCCCTCTGACTGGTAAAACTCCAGGAATATACCTTTCTACTCCTGTCTCTGAGAGTCTCCCTGAAGTTATCAATTACTCGTCTTTAATCTTACTGTTGTTCATCTTTAGAGCTACTTTTGAGTGATAACAAATTTGATAAAACTCTTAAACAGATCATTAATTATTACTTTTTCATTTGAGATTAGCTAACCAGACTGAATGATATCCTAAGTATGTACTTCATGTGTTTTGTGCTTTTAGGGATGTCTTTCCTTTTTGTGTTATGTTACCTTCTCAGGTAATGTGGAAAACCCTTGTTTTGCTCCATTTGCCGCCAGGGGTATGAGTTTCAAATGCCCGAAGTGGCTGTTCTTTGTTAAGGTGTGAGCCCCTCACGACAGGCCTGTGTCTTTCTCTGTCTCTGCCGTGCTTCACCTAGCCCTGGGCCCTGCACAGAACACCTTCAGAAATACTTGTTGAATCAAAATGAAATTCTCAAAAATTTCTTTGAAAATTACTTAGTGAACTTAATATCAGTATTAGTTGCTTTGAAAACATAAAAGGATATTCTCTTTCTCTTTGAGAAACTTACTATTACCTTTCCTTCATCTGTTTATTGTTGATGTCTACTCAATTTCATGAAAACTGGCATGTTGAAGGAGCAAATATCCTGTTATTGAGTCCATGGAGTGGAATTTGAAACCCCCTTTAAAATAAACTTATGTTCCTTTTCATTAGTCCTGTTGGACTAAGAACACATGGTTTTTACTTTATTAAATCACTGTTTGGTAAATGTTTTAAAGTAGTGGCTTAAGCCCGGCTGGTGTGGCTCAGTGGTTGAGCATCGACCCATGCACCAAGAGGTCGCTGGTTCGATTCCCGGTCAGGGCACATGCCCAGGTTGTGGGCCTGATCCCCAGTGGGGGGCATGCAGGAGGCGGCCAGTTGTTCTTTCTCATCGATGTTTCGGTCTCTCTCTCTCTAAAATCAATAGAGAAGAAATATTAAAAAAAAATAATAAGTAGTAGCTTAAACATGGAAGTAACTGAATAAAAGAAAGCTTTGTTTTTCTTTTTTGTAGGATATGTTCTTCAAATATACATGGAATAACTTTTTACATACACAAGTGGAAATTTGCATTGCACTGATTCTTGCAAGTCCCTTTGAGAACACAGAAAATAGCACAATTACTGATCAAGACTCTACTGGTGACAATTTGTTATTGAAACATGTAAGCTTACTTGATGTCTTTTTTCTGCTACTCCTAGTTATAGTGTTTTCCACTTAAGTGTGAAGTGAATTGAAATTGCTCACATTTAAAAAGTAGAAGTGTATTGCCCTGGCCAGTGTGGCTCAGTTGGTTGGCCCACTGTCTCGTGAACTGAAGGGTCTTGTGTTCAATTACTGATCAGGGCACATACCCAGGGGTGGGTTCAATCCCCAGTCAGGGTGCGTTTTGGAGGGAGCTGATCAGTGTTTCTCACATTGATGTTTCTCTCTCTCTCCCTCTCCCATCCTCTCTCTGAAATCAATAAAAATAATATACTTGAGTGAGGGTTTAAAAAAAAGGTACAGATATCACTGTGAATTCCTAGTTAAGTTTTTGCCAGACACAATTTTCTTTATTCCGTTTTAACTTTGGTCAGGCTCTGTATTTCTGGGCCCAATTTCTATGGCTAATAAAACCTGGCTTTGCTTGAGGTCCACAGCTCATTGGGAGGAGCACTTGAAATACTGTCCTTGCTCAGCACATGTGCAGCTGAAGGCAGGTCCCGTTCTGAATCCCTGTGCTGCTCCGAGAGCCTCGGGTAGACACATCATCACACTGTGTTTGATGTGCCCATAATTCCCAGCTATATTTAGCTTACTGGGTTATACATGTCACTATTCTATTCAGTTGGAGTTCTGTCTCACTTCAAAATTTTGACACTTTGACATTTATATAAATGTTAACTGGAATATTCCTTTTTATTCAGCTTTTTCAAAAATGTCAGTTAATAGAACGAATACTTGACGCCTGGGAAATGAATGAGAAGAAACAGTAAGTAAATTGTTTTCTGATAGGAATTCAGTTTGATTTTTCATTTGAAGAAAATGTCCTCCCATGCCCTGTACAGAGAGCAGTAAAAATAATTACATGGGATATGCCATTTTATAGTTACAAACACTCCTCTCGGGACGTCCAGGTTATTTCATTGTAACAGGTATTTTTCTAATAATTTATTTTTTATTTCCTTTGTCTTTCTACCTCTTGAGGGGAAACCAGGGGTTGGGAGGACTTCCCACCTCTGTGCTGCTTTGGAAACTTCCTGGTCCCTTTTGAATGGCTGTTTTTCTGAGAATAGTGTGGCGTGGAAGGAAGAGTTAAAAAGTCAGTCCTCATCGGTGATGGTTTAACCCAGCACACTGGTCCTCCTTAGTCATGTTCTCCTTGCACAAAAGTCACTTCATGGGACATGGGGGATTGCCTACTTTCTGGTCAGAAAATTTTCATTAGCTGATTAGCAAGGTTACTTGAGGTATCAGTTGACAGGTATAGGGTGCTTGTTACACAGACATCTTTTTTCCTGGTGGTGGTGTCTGTAACAGGCGTTTGTCTAAATGGAAAGATACATAGTTGGAAAGATTAGACTCTAAATGGGGAAAGGGGCAAGGGATAATTTGCCTGTGTTCCAATTGGTATATGAGCCAGACACAAGTTGACTACTTCTGTTGGCCAATTCCTCAAAATTAGCCAATAGTTTTCAACTTGAGAAATGCTATTGGTAGATGACTATCTCTGTTAATTGGTTGGTATGATTAAAATTTTATGTCCTTTAACAAAGTGAACCAGCAGAATTTTTACCTCAGTTCCCTACAATCTGTTTAAAGTCTGAAAAGAAGTTTCACAAAAAGATAAAAAGGAAAGGCACAGAAACAGGCATCAATGAATGTTTGGGTTTTGTTGTTTTTTAAAGATAATGTGTTATTGAGGATTAATGGTTTGTTGGTTGGTCTATTTGAATAAACCTTGTCCCTTTGAGGGAGTCTGCAGTATAATCTTTGAGTTGACAGTTTTTGCCACCCCACACCCCACTCCCAGACCCAAGCCTGGTAATAGTCTGACACTCTGCCTTTCTGTCCATTCTCATCTTTGGTGCCTCAGGTTTTAGAGTGATTGTTGAAATCCACTGTATTTACCAAGCTGTTCCATCACTCCGCCTGTCAGGAATCTGAGTGTGTGTCCTTTCTCATCAGGGCCGAGGGAGGAAGACGGCACGGCTACATGGGACACCTGACGAGGATAGCTAACTGCATCGTGCACAGTGCTGACAAGGGCCCCCGCAGTGCCTCTGTGCAGCAGCTCATCAAAGGCAAGTGGGCTCCGGACCTTCCCTTCCATTTCTGTAGGCTCAGAGAAAGGATTTAAGGATAAAATTGACATATTCATATCATTTTTAATATTTCTATGTGGAGTTTCTTTAGTAACTATCTGGAGATTTGATGAGGTTCTTGAGAATGTTCTGAACAATGTAGTTCTTTGCCCTTCTTATTTCTGCAGTCCTTTTAGTAAGTACTGCAGGGTTGGCCGAGTTCGGTACTGGAGTTACGCACTTTCATTCTTAAAGAACATTGCTCCGTGACCCATTCTGTAAGCTATAGTTCCTCTTGCTTTTCCTTTCCTTCTGAAGACTCCTATGTAGCCTGTGGATTGAGTTCCTTTAACTGGGTAGTAAAGCATTTCTCAGCATTTGTCTACATCTCCATTACTAACACAAGGACTCTTTCTGTACTAGCATTGAAATGTAATCAGCACAAGGTTACTTGGAAGAAAGTGTGTAGGTGCCCTTTACACTGGCATCCAGGCCACAGGTCTGTCCCCCTAAAACGAGAGAGCTCTGTGTACCAGCAGAATCACTAGTCCCAGGACTTAGTCTGAATATGAAAAACCTTTACCTTTGCCACAGAGTTCATTCAGAGTTAACTTGATGAAAATCATTTTCCAGTCTATTTTTCTGTTTATCTTTCAAGAATGCTTATATGTTCAAGAGGCTGTTACCTATCAAAGAATAGTTGTTTCCCAGTGATGGAAAAATTAGGGCTTGCCCACCTGTAATTTTGCTTCTCAGGAGAGGTATAAGCCAGGTCATCACAATTTATCTTTATGTTCTTATCAAGGAGAAGTGGCTGTGTGTGTGATGGGTGTTTAGGTCAGTGTTTGTTGTGTGGCAGCTGCAAGCCAGCGGCGTGTGAGGGTGCATGCAGGTGTGTGTTTAAACCAGAATTGTCAGCTGACAGCTGTAGTCTAGTAGGCCTCCAAGATTACAGCTATGGTTTCATTTCTCAGGGAAGTGTTTGTGTATCCTTTGAAAATTCTCTAGAACATAGAATTTCACTGTTGCATCTGTATCCTTATGTTGGCCTATGACACAAACATTCAGGAAACATTATTCTTGGTCAATTTGAAAAGCCAGACTGGATTCCATGGTGCATTTTTCAGCTGGGTGTCAATTAGAGTATCTCAAGAAAGTGTGCAGGAGCTGACATTTGCAGCATTTCCTAAACTTGCATGACAATGGAGAAAGACGGCATTCCCCACCTTAAAGACCTGTCTCAGAAGAGTTTATTGGAAACACATTTTCCATTTTAAGTTTTTAACCAAAAGATTTTCTTTTTTTAATCCTCACCGAGCATATTTTTCCATTGATTTTTACATAGAGTAGGAGGAAGGGAGGGAGAAAGAGAAATGTTGATGTGAGAGAGACATAGCAATTGGTTGCCTCCTGCACGACCCTGACAGGGACCTGGGATCGAACCTGCAACTGAGGTACATGCCCTTAACCAAGAATTGAACCCATGACTCTTTGGTATGTGGGCCAGTGCTAACCAAAATATTTTTTAAAATGTGTTATATTCACAGCTGCTAGGGGCTGTTGACATTAAGTGTAGACTTTTGGGGGAGAGGGGTGTGGTTCCTGAAAGCCCTGGAGTTCCTCTGAGTTCACCTTTGTGAACTGTGTGGTGGGCCCTCCTGTGTTACCTGGTGATTTTATTTGTCTGCATGGGTCACTGTGGTGATGATGCCTTTCTCCTCCTTTCCCTCAAGATCTTCCAGACGACGTCAGGGAGCGATGGGAGACCTTCTGCACAAGTTCCTTAGGAGAAACCAACAAGAGGAACACGGTAGATCTAGTAGGTTTTACAAGGTTACATTTCTATGGTTTCAGGGCACTTAGTCCTTGCCCATTTATTCAGAACGACATGAAAGATCTTCCATTTGTCCCAGTAATAGTGCATCAAGGATAAGTTTGTTTCTTTACCAAGAAGACAGGTCAGTATTCACTTACATTTGCTAATTTGCGTAGTCAGCTCCTAATTCCTGCCTGGGATGACGGAGGGGCACAAGAAGCCACTGACACTACTTCACACGAGATTTGGCTTCTATTTCCCTTAGTGCGCTGCCCCCTAAGCGCCTCAGTCAGCCTCCAGCCTGCCTGTTACTCCTCGAGTGTGTTGCCTTCTGTCCCAGGTAACCCTGGGTGGTCAGAAAACCTACATACTCCTTTGGGTGTTTTCTGATGTTGTTGAGTTGAGTTGACCATTGTTTTACATCATTCTCAGGGTGAAAATTTTGTAGATGCCTTTGAAACCCCTTAACAGATTGGCACTTTTAGCCAGGGAATAATGGCATTGATCATGTTTTTTGTTTTGTTTTGTTTTTTCATTATATTGGACTTTGGAATGCATTTTTTTAACACATTAAGTTTTAAGGTGAGTATTGCCTTTGTTTTTAAAGATGTGGGAAGGCATTTCCTTTTGTAAGCACATGGTAGCCAGTGGTTGGGGTGGTGGCTTTGACTCCACATGGAAGTGGGTATGTAAGGCTTTTAATTCTGTATTTGAAATCCAGCAGCCGCAGTCTTGAATTTCTAATAAACAGTGACTCCTCGATTGTTAGGAAGTCAAGTATCTGGCAGCCTTATCTGTTCAAAACGGAATTTAGAAACAGGAGGAAAACAGAAAGGCTGAGGCAGCTATAGACTGTCACTTGGTCATCCCAAGTCACACCCTGAAGGGCCTGTTGCCTCCTCCATTGTAGCTTGTCTAACAGATTTGGTTGTCTTTTTCCAGACACTTGACAGATTGGGGGCCTAATGTCTTGTCAAGGTTGGTATATGCTAGAATCAGTAGGTATTAGGAGTTGGAGGAATTATGAAGTTAAGAGATAAATATAGAACAAAAGCTATGTGAGGCCATTTAATTAAAGTAGGTCTGATGGCCCTTCGTGTCTGAGTGTATTATTGCCCAACAGAGAAACACATTTACTTTGAAAGCCCAGAGTCATCAGGAAAAGTTAAGTCATTTTTAATGGATGTAGTACCTACTGTAGATTGACACCCTCTCCCCAAATCAAATGGGTAAAAATTCTGGATAATCAGAGTTTTATTGTAGGGTGAAATTGTCCTGTGTTGATTCATTGCAGGCAAGGTGGACTCCTTTAAGGGGATTTTTGTCTTATTTCTATTTATAAAGGAATATTTAGGAATACTATTTAGGAATAGTCTCATTTTGTTTGGGAAACTTCTTTTAAAATTATCCTTTGGTAGACTTCATAGGTGGAAGTAAAAAATGTCCAGTTAAACCTGTTATAAGGAGTTTTTTAAAACTTCTTTATCTTTGGTAATTCAAGCAGATTTGTCTTGTGAGCAGTTCTGTATAAAGGACTTCATTGCAGTTCAGATAACACTCAGCTACTTTTCACGGTGCTGTCGGTAATGTGGTGTGTGACTGTGCGTTGTTATGTATGTCCACACGCATGCCGTGAAAACTATTGTGCAGCCTTTCGCGGTTAGACACATCTAGACATGACACTGTGTTGAAGGAAAAGTCCCCATGGGCTCCACCTGCTGCTTTAACTGAAGTTCATTTCTCCTTTGCCTGCTGTACTTTTTGCCACCAGACTTGGGCTACACAGATAATCCACAGTAAAATACAGTAAAGAGCAGTTGGCTTTTCGCATCCCAGGGAGAGTGCGCCCCACTCGACTACTCTGTTTTCTGTTGAGACTTTCAGGTTGCTTTGTCAGGACCTCTTCACTTCCTTGGTCCCAAATACCAGGTACTAAAATACCACCTCCGTTTAGTCTTAATTCCTTCCAATAGGATTTTTAGGGATACAGATAGATGTTCCAGGTTTTAAAAGATGCTTATACAGTAATCCTAGGCCACCAAGGAGACTTCAATTGCAGCCTCCAAGCTCTTCAATTTTCTGCCCAGAATGTTTCAGGCTATATTCCAGTGGTGTTGGGTACCGTGTTCCAGGGAAGATATGCTGTTGTGAATATCATTGCAAACACGACTTGGTAATGCATTGGGTCTTACCCTGGCAAAAACATCACACACAGAGTCCGCACACTGGTGATGATAGTGCAAAGTCCAGGTGAAAACATTTCCCTTCTCATTGTCTCAGGCATATTATCACTGAAGTGGGCCTTTAAGTAACAGATGGCTTCCTCCCTGGCCCCTCCCCAAATAAATAGATTAGATTAGACGCACTGCCTTGATTTAATTGATTCAGGATGGCTCAGGTACCTGGGAATTGTTTCAGGTATATTCACAGGATTTGGGTCAACCTGGAGCTCAAGCACCAAATGCTTGAATTACTAACTACGTGGTTGTGTTGCCCTGGCCTGTTCTTGTTTTTCTAGTCACAGCATGAATTTGCTCACTTACACACCGAACACTCACCTTTCTGTTTCACTGGCCATGGGCCTGAGGACTTGCTGGGTCATGTAGGGTAGGCTGTGCCAGCCCCAAGCTCCTATCTCTTCTAGGACAGTTTCATCAGCCTCCTCAGAGCTCTGGAGCACTGGAATCTTCATCCAATCATGTCAAAGGACACGCACAGCACACTCATAGATTGCTTATGTTTTTATGTTGGGAGTTTATTATGAATGAAATTTGGTGTTTTAATTCCATCCAGAGACCTCTCTGTTTTGATTATGCTCTCAAACTGTAGAAATTGGTAAGAATTCAGATAGAGAAAGTTTAGATAACATAGGAAATGTTTTTGTGCTAACTTTGGAAAATTGAGTTTCATTCTGTGCCTTTCTCTTCAAGAGGGAGAATGAAAAGTCTTGGTGCTTCTTTCCCAGCACTGATGAGATAGTTTATGGAGGTTGTTTGTGTACCGTAACACACATGTGCACGTATGAATTGCCTGGAGATCCAGCAGGTTCTGGTGGAACCTTTGAAAGCTGGTGTTTCTAACCAGCCCTGGGTCAGAGGCTAGCAGTCAAGTCATGCTTGTGGTTTTCTTAGCAACCTAATCAGCAAAGATGAAGAAAACACTTGTTTTTTCCTGTGTCAGCAGTTAATAAAACTGAAATTTTTGTATAAAAGGTGGTAACATCTCAAAAGCTTTTTTTCACTGCAGCATCAAGAAGGTACTTAGAATACATATAGCCTGGCAAGAGTGTTCTTATATACTTGTTACTTTTTTAAAAAAAAGTGATGCATGATTCTGTGTTCTTATTTAGTGGTTTATTAGTATTCATTAATTCAATAAATATTTGAATGGCTCCTATGTGCCAGACACTGAGGACGTTGTACTAAACAAGAGTGGCAAAAATCCTTGCCTCCATGGGGATGGAGCAACAAATGGATGGATAAACTCCCAGAAGAGAGGGAGTGTTTGGGGCGGGTGTGCAATTTAAAGTGAGGTGGTCTAAGGAAAACCTCATTGAGAAAGTATTTAGAGCTTTGATGGCAGTGAGGGATAAAGGGTGAGTGCAGAGGCTGCCATGTTGTCCCTGAGCGAGCGAGGGAGAGAATGGGATGGCAGGTCTCAGAGGCTCTCCAGGCCAGATCTCATACAGCTTTTAGTCCACAGCAAGCCCCTTGGGTTGCAATCTTAGTGCAATGAAGAACCATAACCCAGCCAGTGTGGCTCAGTGGTTGAGCATCGACCCATGCACCAAGAGGTCGCCGATTCGATTCCTGGTCAGTGCACATGCCCAGGTTGTGGGCTAAATCCCCGGTGGGGGGCATGCAGGAGGCGGCCAATCCAGTGTTCTCTCTCATCAATTTTTCTGTCTCTCTCTCCCTCTCCCTTCCTCTCTCTCTCTGAAATCAATTAAAAAAAAATTTTTTTTTTTAAAGAACCATTAGGTTTGGAACTAAAAAGTGATGTACATGTAAAAAGATGATGCCCAGCTGGTGTGGCTCAATGGTTGAGCTTTGATTCATGCACCAAGAAGTTGCCGGTTCAATTCCCGGTCAGGGCACATGCCCAGGTTGTGGGCCCGATCCCCTGTGGGGGGCATGCAGGAGGGGGCCAATTGATGTTCTCTCTCATCGATGTTTCTTTTTCTTTCCTTTCGTCTCTCTCTAAAATCAATAAAGAAAAATTATTAAAATAAAAAGATTATTATGGCTGCTGGATTGAGACTCAACTATAGTGGGCAGGCAGGTAGACCAGTTAGCTGCCTGATACAGTATCACACAGATGGGAGGTGATGGGGACCTGCACTGGGGAGATTATAGAGACTGGATGATTGGCTTTGGGTGGTGGGCACACAGTGCAATATACAGATCATGTGTCATAGGAATCTACACTTGAAACCTATATGATCTTGTTAACCAATGTCACCCCCAATAAATTCAGTTAGAAAAGATTTAATGAGCCCCGGCCAGTGTGATTCAGTGGTTAGAGTGTCGGCCTGCACACCGAAGGGTTTGATCCCTGGGTCGAGGTGTGTGCCGGAGGCAACCAATTGATATGTCTCTTTCACATTGATGTTTCTGTCTCTCTCTCCCCCTCCCGCCCTCCTTTCCACTCTCTAAAAAAATCAATGGAAAAAATATCCTCAGGTGAGGATTAACAAAATAAAAGAAAAAAGATTTCATGAGAAGTGGTGGTATTTTAGGATATATATATATTCTCACTGAAGGATATGTATTTTATTGGGTTTTTAGAGAGAGGAGGAGGGAGAGAAGGAGAGAGAGCGAGAGAAATCAATGGGTTGCCTCCTGTACACACCCCAACCAGGATTTAACCCGCAACCCAGGTATGTGCCCTGACTGGGAATCAAACGTGCCACCTTTTGGTGTAAGGGACAACACTCCAACCAACTGAGCCACCTTGCCAGGGCTAAGTTATATTTTGACAGCAGAGTAGATAGATGTGCACAGGATAGAAAAAAACAAGATGACTGAGATTTTAGCCGAGGGGGCAAAAGTATGAAGGTACATGTACTGAAATGAAGATGCCTCACAAGGGTGTGTTTAGCAGTTTAGATTAGGGACTTGGTGGTGGATACATCTGTGTGATGAGCCCAGTTAGCAAGTTTTCCCCTATGGGTGAATTAAATTGTCTTTCTACCTCAAAGTATTAAATCAGAATCCCCGCATCTTTTAATAACATAATTGCAGAGGTGTATATTAATTTTGTTATTATTAATAACTTTCTAAAATTGTGGGGTTTTTTTGAGGAAAAAAAATTATTTTAGATCCCTCCCAGCATTGCTTTGAGGATACACGTTAAGGAGAATATGTAAAGGGGTCACAGTGTCTGGCACATAGTAGTTGCTCAACAAAAGCTAGTTTCTTATGTTTAATTAATGAGCTAAATATCTTACGTTGTAGCAAAAAGTAAAAGTATGAATGAGGATACATTATATCCTACTTAAACTTTTATAGGAGGGCATGCCAGGAGTAGCTCTTTTTTGGGGGAGGGGGTCCCTCTCTTGTTGAATTCACCCTACTTGCTCTTTGAATCGTCTTTAATTCTGTGTCCCACCATGGGGTTGCACCCCTAAAACACATACCCAGTTTAATATGACTCCGGCGCTAGCCTGCCAGCCAAGTTGCCCAAAGATCCTCTAAATCCACTGCGGTGGAACCACTTGACCTGCTCTTGATAGCAGTGGCCCCGGAAGATGCCATGTGCCCTGACAAAGCAGTATTCTGCCCTCCCGTCTGCATTCTGGCTGGGCGCTCCTGGCACATCCCATCCTCCCCACATCTTGCTCCATTAACTCAATACAGCTACAATTGACATAAGCAGGATTCCTTCATTGATCACAAATTCTGCCTCTGATTTCATCAGACCAGATTCAGAGTTAGGTTGTGAGTGCATTCTCTAGACCTTAGGGGGGATGGAGAGGGAATGAGCTAGAAGCACTGGGTTATTCACTTGGTCTTAGTATCTTTACCAGAGATAGTCAGCCATAGAGAAAAATTAATTTTGTTCAGGCTGTAATTTACTCAGAATTTCAGAAGCCATACCACACAGAGATCCATTTAAATTCTACTTTGGGCTTGAACTAGTGTTGGAACCTCTCAGAGCAGATGGGCTAGTTTCTGTAACTCTATGCTATTCGGCACAGCTGGTAGGTAATGGCCACTTGTGTCCTCCCCTGATGACAGTGGTCTCTGCCCAAAACACTTGTACAGAAAGTATAAGAAGAATTACTCAGAAAATGCTGTGTAGGTGCTGGTTTCTAGGATGTACAGACTGTTAATATTTATTACTCGCTATATAGCAATTATTGCTATTAGTGCTGTAGTCATTTGTATATCTTCATTTCTAATTGTTAATCCATTTCCCCCTAATCTTATGTGACATTTGTGAATTAATAAAAATCACTTACTGTGGATTGGTGAGCAGTTCATGTTTGCATTTTTGCTTAATAAATGAATCGGTTCTATTCTAAGGGCAGAGGGGTACATTTTAAGGGGCAGAAGATTTGGGGTCTTTTTATGAGCAGGGGACTATCCACTCAAGTCATATTTAGTGTTTATGGACAATGCTTTTCTTAGAGTGGGCAGGAAATGCAAGAATTTAAAGTGAAATTGTTGTGTTTAGAGCTGACTTTATAGTGGCTGATTAGTAATCCCTGGGAATTGCAGTTTTAGCTTTCAGTCTTGGCACATATAAATTATTTTCATATTTCATCTGAGCCATTCCTTCTGCCTTCCCTTTGTAAACATTTTATAGGAGATAATTATCAATCACTTGAAGGGAGTAACTCATCTCTTACCTGTTTTCTGGTGATGCTAGCAATGAGTGAAATCACCACGAGTGGGCGGCAGAGGGCAGGAAGCCAAACCGTCTGGTTGAGTGAAGTGCACCCTTGAATATCGGGTGGGTTTTACAACTTAACTGTTACTTAGTTTTGTTCTTGCTGTTGTGATTTTTCCATAACAATGATGATGCAAATGTCCAAAACTTTTCTCTGTTAAATAGTCTTTTACATTTTTATGCATATAGGTTACAACCTGCCATATTCATTCATCCAGTGATGATGAAATTGACTTTAAAGAAACGGGTTTCTCACAGGATTCTTCTTTGCAGCAAGTGAGTCATGCCTAAAGCTTTGCTTTTTGTTTTATTTTAAATGCTTAGTCCAGTTGCCATTTATGAATCAGTTTTGGAGACAGATTGTGTTAGGATGTGATTTCTGGGGCTACTTATTAGTTAGCAAAAGCATTTAAATAGGAAGTGTTGGGTATGTGAGAGGAAGGTTTGTATTGATTATATTTCCAGGAAATGTTTCATGCCTGATAACAATGATAAGTTGGGTAAGTTTTCAGGAGATTTAAATGAACTAAATAGTTTAATAAGCGTCTCAGACATACTAGTTGTACAGACCTTTACAGTAGTTGAGTTGTTGCTTAAAGATTCCTGCACTAGAGAACTGAGGGTAAAAATAATAGGACTAAGACCTTTTTAATGTTATAGATATCCCTGAACCAAATGGCTTATGTTTCTAATACCGTTAATGTCTGTTATGGTGACTTCTAAATTCAGTTCTCATTGAGGCAGTTCCTTGCCACCCTACCCTCCTGCCCCCAGCCTCTTCATTTATCAGCTGCTTGCAATCTTTGTGGGGGAGAAAACAGGATATAAAAATAAATGTATTGATTTATCATCCATTGGTGGTTCTTGGAAAGGTGTCAAGTGATTTCATGATCTCAACTGGGCATCATGTTTGGGAGCTAAAAACAGAAGCCCTTTTAAAAGATAATCAGCTCTTCATATAGAGAAGTTGTCTTTAGGACCAGGTCTTCAAACGTCAATTCCTTTGGTGTGACAGCAGATTAATGTAGTCACCTGGGACTGGCTTCTTTTTTCTCAGCTTTTAAGCCTCATCTTTTACCAGGACCAGGATGAAGTACCTGATGGTTATGCCAGGCCTGTCTTTTGGCATCTAAGTAGACTATCATTCATACTCCAGTATAGGTTGAGCTAAGCCATTACTTGGTTTTGATAAAAAGGCAGATTAGCATTCAGTTTCAAGATAGGTCTGCAGTAGCATTTCTGCGCTTGGCTGGCCTCTCTTGATTCTTGACACTGCTGCCCTTGGATTTGAAGCCAACCTCCCCTCCTGTAGTTAGGGGCAGGGAGCAGCCATCCTGTAGGGGGTGCTGTTGAGCAACAGGGCCTTCCTGTAGCCAGCAGCAGCCGGTCACTGCCACCCTCCTGCCTTGGCTGGCCAGTCAGCAGCATTAGCCACCCAGGGTGCCCACTCTGAGCTCCTCATACCTGCAAGCAGTCCTTTATTGACCCGACTTCTCTGACGCTGCCCCAGGAAGCACTTTGACATCACCCTTCCCCCCACTGGAGCACCTGCAGAGCACTGAAATAGTCAACTTAACCTAGTGGGGACCCCATGCTACATTACTCCACCCCCACAGTGAAGCATGATGATGGAGAATGTATATTCTCAAGGTGATTTTGTACCTGTTAAAGTAACTTTAAAGCAAAGAATCCCCTAAATATCTATTTGTCCATAAGCTAATAAACTTGAGCTTCAGGCCACTGATTTAGTCAAGGAGTGGTTACGCTTAGGTGTCTAGAAGTAGATCCCTTCTCAGGAAATCTGGTTCCAGGGTTATAACTGTTCTGGGAGAATTTTCTGACTTTTTTATGGTTTGACTGGCTGCTGATGTAATCCCAGTCACAAAACTGCCTTACTAACACAGCTCTATTCCTGTGGGCTTTATCTACTCTATGTAACCCTTTAAAAGTAGGAAAGGCAACTATTCTTTCCTGATTGACAGGCTTTCAGTAAGGTTGTTTTTTTTTTGTTGTTGTTGTTGTTGTTTTTGCATGTTTAAAACCAATCATGGGTCATTTTGAAAATAAGAAATAGGCTCCAAAGCATTTATTTGTCTTTTTTCATTTGAGAATACAAATCTAGGTTACTTTATTTAGTCTAGAGTTCTTTTTATGTGAATGAGAACTTCAAGTTTTCGTTCACATTGGAAGTTAGGTCTCACGTTGGTGAAGTCCCAAGTATAGAGAGCTTAGGGCAGGTTATTCGACAAGGTTTCCTGAGCATGTCACCCGTGGGGTCACGTTTGACTCAGGGAGTGTCCCACAACTTTTGTGCCTCTGCCCATTTGTTTTACCTCCCGCCCCTCTGGGTTCTTCACCTCTAGTGTTTGACTCTTCTTGCTCGTAATTCTGCCTAACAGAGATGTGGAGGGTGAGAAGGTCTTCCTCTAGCCTCCCACTACCCCTCATTCCAAACAGGCTTGTCCACAGGCAGGTAGGTCAAAGTGGCCCAGGAGTGTCTGTTGCCCAGGTGGCACCACCCACCAAAGAGATGTGCTTAATAAAGTGGTGGGCTTGCTTTTCAGTGACTTGAACAGTCCCTGACTTTGGCCAGGATGACAGTTGTGGGAAGTGTGGTTTTGGTTTTGTTTTTTAATAATTAAAAAATTTTAATAGTTACACAGCCATATGGTGCTTTCCAGATTTGGATTTCTCAGAGTTCAAAGCACAGTTTATGTAGTTTTAAATAGAATACAGTAACAGTCTTCACTTATGTGGGTTTAGTAAGCCTTGATAGCTTTATTAGTGAAAATCAGGTTTAAAACCTGAAGTTCTTTGCTAGTTTGTATCTTCGTAGAAACTATAATAGACTTAGCATTAATGAGAACTAGGTTTGTTCTGTTTATTTTTTTCCTGTGCTATCGCACAGGTTAACTATGTCTATGCATTGCAATATATCTCCATGGATGATTGATTGATAGAAGATAGATAGATAGATAGATAGATAGATAGATAGATAGATAGATAGATAGATGCAAGCAAATATGTGTGTACATGTGCATGTGTATCTGTATATGTATATTTATACAGTCAGCCCTCTATATCATGGGTTTCGCATTGATAGATTCAAGCAAGCTATGGTCGAAAGTTTGTTGCTGACATACACTATGTAGCTAGGCCTCCAGTGGGTCTGTACTGAACATGCACAAACTTTTCCCTAAACAATACAGTATAACAACTGTTTACATTGTGTTAGGTATTATAAGTAACCTAGAGATGATTTAACAGGAGGATGTGTGTATTTTATATGCAAATACTCTACACAGTTACATAAGGGACTTGAGCATCCTCAGATTTTGGTATCCGAGGGGGTCCTGGGACCAATCTCCTGTGGATACCAAGGGACGACTGTATGTACATACATATGTGTACTCATACACATTTATCATACATTTAGTATTTGCATTCTGTTTATGAAGCAGTTAAAGTATCATGAAGCATTTAAAGGAACATTTTTGGTAGTATTTCTTCCCTTTTACACCCAAAAGGCTTACAATAGGATCTCTAGAAGTACAAAAAACTAAAGGAAAAAAAAATCAAACAAAATACTTGTGGGGACCTTTTCCCTGTGTGGCCAAATTTCCGATAAACTCGGAGCCAGGCCTGTGCTGCTTGCTCACTCAGAAGGACAACTCATCACTCTTTACCACACCTTTGAAGTTGCCAAGTGTTATTTTACCATATAAAAGACAGCTGATTTCTTCCTTTTTGATTTAATGAATCTGAATGCTACACATCATCTTTTCCAATAACATGTCCAGAACTCAGTCCACCCTCCCCGAATTTGTGCCTCCCCTTCTGTTTTTAGCCACATTCCCACAACTCGGCCTGGTGAGCCTTACTAACAGCACGCCTGCGAGGCTGGCCCATGCAGTGTCATGTCTATGGGCAAGAAGGGACAGCCTGAAAATGTGAGCGGGAACAGAGGTGGCGGTGGGTATCTGGAGTTAGAGAAGGAGGTTTTAGGTTTCAGTAAACTAGATAAAGTTTTTTTCAGACCTAAGGAAAAGATGCCTTCCAAAGCCAAATATAAGGTTTATTTTTTCATTATCCACAACTTGGAGTATTCATGCCATAATTCCCTGCCACCAGAATGAGTGATCAGGAAGGAAGCACAGAGGCATGTCTGCAGTGGACATCTGCAGGGTGGAACCCACGGCTCTGCCCAGAGAGAACCAACTCGGCTGCAGCTCCTCCCTGCCAGCAAGGGCCTTAGGAGTGATGCCTCTAGTGCAGCCACCTGCAGCTGCTCATGTCCCTTGTATGGGACTCACCTGCAGGAAAGGGCGGTCTCGGATGTCCACAGCTGTCCATAGGGCAGCACACACGTATTTGTCTCCATATTTATTGTTGGGGTAGATTGAGGAGTGGTACTTGCTTATCTTCATAAATTCTTCACTCCTGATTGATAGCATGGAATACATCCCCTGATTTCACTTGTTCCCCTGGGCCTGCTTGTTTTCTTTAAATTGGAATATCAGCACTTCTGTGGAATGTCAACTCTGTGGAGTCCACTGTAACATTCCCCATTTCTCACCTAAGAAGACCCAAAGGGCTAGTGCGCTCTAGAAGTGGTGGGAAGCAGTGTAGATTTTTCAGAGTAATTTCAGATCAGTATTAAAACTTTGTCCTTTCTCTAACATAGGTAGGATAGAAGTTACTTTTATACTCTCCCCAACCTCTAAGACTTAAGTCTTATTTTTAATGACGTGTCCCTGAACGTTGTGTGTATAGGGCCGTGGTTATGATTGTTAGCCATGTTTCTCTAGTGCTGTGTTGCTGTAGTGGATTGGGGCGGGGGATGCAAAGAGGGAGGAGGGTGATCACCACTTGATGGGTCTTAATGGGAAGGTTGGTTGTATCCAGAGGTGACTGACACAGCTTATAATTCAGACTGTCACGTGTCACTTGAACCACCTCTTTGAACCAGACAACCCAGTCCTCTCTCTAAAGATAATTTGCAGTAGAGGACAGAGTGGTCACTTAACATTTATTACAGTGGCGTGCATTAGAATGACTTATGGACCAAATTCCAATTATTTCCTCTTTTGGGTAAATTATGTCTAAAATTATTTGATTTTTTTTGTCTTAAAAACACCAACTTTTAAAGCCTTATGGCTATGTAACTAAGGTGGTTTCTGGAGCGCAAGTGGGCGAATAGCATGTAGATTGTCATTAGAATCATTGTGTCACTGTCACTGGCCCTGGGGTCGCCAGGCCTTTTCTGATTATCAGATGCAACAAATGACGTCCGATTTTATTGACCAGTTCGGCTTCAACGATGAGAAGTTCGCGGACCAAGACGACATTGGAAAGTGAGTACATTTTCCTGCTTTTTAAATTGTTTCTGACGCTCCTGCTCTTTGTGAGACATTTTCTGATTTTCCTGGATTTTTGGAACTTGGTTCCATCTGTGGATTAGGAGGAACCTCACCTCCCAGGTGTTCTTTAGTTCCAGCCTGCTCTGCCCTGCAGCACCCAAAGCACAGGGAGGAATGAGATTGTCTCCTACTAAGAGGGATAGCCTTTGGGCTTGACAGACACTTTCAGAGGTTTCTTTTTACTGGATTTAGAAACTCAAGTCATTCTTCTGCTCTTTTAGTTATCAGTGTTACGTGGCATTATCTAAACCAGTAGATCCCTGTGTGAGTTCCCTGCTTTGAGCCAGCAGTTTTTCCTTACAGCACACTGTGGGGTATTATATTACCAGGGGCAGCTCCACCCTCTTGAGTTCTCTTCTCTCGAGGTGACTCACCATAAGGCAGAGTAGGATTTTTGCAAGAGCCAGGCAGTCAGACCACTCATTCTGCAGTCAGGGTAAGAGGAGCGCAGCAGCGGGGATTACTGGTGCTGTAGGAAACCAATGGACAGAAGATGTGTAGGTGATCCCAGAAATGGAAACAGGTGGTCTAGCATCTGCCCTTGGACATAAAGTGTTTAAGAGACAGGCAGTGTGGCTCCTGGAGAAGGGAGTTTGGAATGTTGGATGACTGCTCTCACGGGAGATTCCCTGATGATGCTCGTGAACACCAACCAGGATTGTTGCGGTTCCTTGCAAGTTTGTTGAACTACAGCCAGTGGAGGCTGTTGTATGTCACAGGTGCAGTTTGGGCCTGGGGGAAGCTCAGAGACTTTCCGGCACACTGTCGCTTCCATGCAGCAGGCCGCGTTGGTACCCTGCGCCTCAGGCTCCACTGTCAGCCGCCCTGTGAGATCCAGTAGGAGCGCTCGTGTCTGAACCCCAGGGGTTCACACACCAGAACCTGCAGGCTCCCCATGTGGCATCTCAGGATTGCACACACACCTTGTGACACTGTACTGGGGACCTAGAGTACTGGCCGATTATACCAGACCTTTAAGAATGGTAAGGTAGTCCCCCCCCCTCAGTTGGAACATTAAGTTACTAGGCTATGAATTCTTTTACTCCCTAGGTTCTTCCTAATGATGCCATAGTATAGCTTAAGATTTCAGGGATATCTGTACTTTATGTATGAGTTTGGCTGTGCCTGGAGAAAGCTCAGTGTCTGACAGCTTTTGTGTACTTTTTCATGTTTTGACTTATTTCTTTGTGAGTAACCTTTTTCCTGGTTATGGAGTCATGGTTGTCCATGGATATTTAAAATGTTTTATAAGATGGCTTTCAGGGTGTGTTTATTGTTTCTCAAAAGACTTCCATTTTAGCCTTCCTGTTTTATATAAAAACTCCTTAATTCCAAAGCAGGAGGTATCATTTAATACAAGCAGGGGTTTTTTTGGTGGTTGTTTTTTTTTAACTTACAGAGATGTTAATTTAAATATTTTAAATTTCACGTATACTGTTTCTGTGAGTCTAGATAATTAACTGTTCCTACACTTATATTTTGTTTACAGTGTTTCTTTCGATCGGGTATCAGACATCAATTTTACTCTCAATACAAATGAAAGTGTAAGTATTAGTGCTTCCTGCCATGAACAACAAGGACACATGGGAACTGGGTATGTTAGGCTTCATGTGGGTACCGTGTGCACCGGGGCCCCTGGGCCAGAAAGCTTCATCTTAGATTGGTGCTTCTTCACCCACTCACATGGCCTGCCTGGCCCTGGGGTTCAGATGTGACAGGGGTAATAAAACCAGGCTCACTTGTGATTGCAGTGTAGACATGTGGCTTCAAAGAGTGCAGTTTGGTGCTCACCTGCTGCCTTTGACGTCTGTTGTATGTCAGCAGGATAGAAACTTGGGCTAGATCAGCACCAGCCTCTCACCCCCAGGCAGTTCTGAAACACCACATCACCCATACCAGCAACTGATTTGTTGGATCAGTGTCTCTTCAGTGGGCACAGTCTTGATTTTTGTGTTGATCAGTATGAGAGCACTGGTTTTATTGGTTGACGTGATAAAGTAGAAAGTGCTGGCTCTGGTTGGTGCTCTTCATTGCTTAGCTGGCCTGGAAAAGCAGAGGGAATATAGGTTGCATTTCCTGTTCAGACAGATCCGAGACTGCATCTCAGGTGGGCGGGCGCTTTCACCAGATAAAGGGAGTCCCTGAGGACGGCCTCAGCTGCCTGTGTGCTGGTTTTCAGTCCAGGCTCAGTGGAGACTTTTTTTTGTCACTTCCACAGAAGCTGACACTAGATATTTACATTTTATTTTGGTGTATGTGATGAGCACTGTTTTTTAAAGGAAATGGAAGAATGTAATTTATGTTGTTAACTTTTGGAGAAAATTTAAGCTTCAAATTTTTGTTCTTTCCCTCCTCTCATTTTTATTTAGGGAAACATTGCCCTGTTTGAAGCATGCTGTAAGGAAAGGATCCAGCAGTTTGATGATGGCGGCTCTGATGAAGAAGACATCTGGGAGGAGAAGCACATTGCATTTGCGCCAGAATCCCAAAGACGGTCCAGGTGAAGGATAGTCTGATCCAGTAGTACTAATGTCCTGTGTGTAAAGCAGAGATTATTGGGGAGAAATCATTGTAGCCTCTCAGAACATATATATCTGACCTGGAGACCAAAGCTTTGATCATGATCAGCAGTACCCTGGTTAACTGCTGCGAGCTGGTGCCAGTGCTCCTGTCTGTGGCGTGACAGGAAAATGGACAGGTCAAGGTGATCTACTTGGAAATGCTGGGAGTACTTATATGTAGTTCCTGAAATGTTATGACAGCCTCTCCTGACTGGGAAACGGTACCAGGGAATGTGGTCATAGAGAACTTTGAATAACTGTTCCCTCACCAGTAATAACAGCAGCCAGCTGAGTTATGTATTGTTTCTTACACAGACTGAAAGTTTCCCCAAGGAGGGAAAAGTTGTTTCTAAAAGCTAATCTAGCCCTGGCCGGTTTGGCTCGGCGGCTAGAGCGTCGGCCTGCGGTCCAGAGAGACCGGGTTCGGTTCCCGCTAAGGGTGTGTACCTTGGTTGCGGTTTGTCCCTGGCCCTGGTTGGTCGTGCGGGTGGCAGCCACTCGATGTGTCCCTTTCACATCGATGTTTCTCTCTCTCTCTTCCTCTCTCTCCCTCCCACTCTATCTGAACAAAAAATGAAAAAAATGTCCTCGGGTGAGGATTTAAAAAATAAATAAATTAATTAAATAAAAGCTAATCTAACTTGGAGAGACAGACTCATATCAGTTGATACCCATCAGAATCAGAATCAATTCAGTCTTTTTTTTTTCCTAATTTTTTTAAGTCACTATTTCACAGAACCTAAATAGATTTGCTTCTGTACTCAGGGGCTTCTTGTTATCTGAGTCTTCTTTTTCAGAATCTTTAAAGTTAAGAGAACAATAGCTTAACTATTGTCTATGTACCCAATAACAGCTTCAAAATGCATGGAGAAAAACTGATCAAACTGCAAGAAGTAGACAAATCCACAATTATAATTAGATATTTCAACACTCCTCTCTCAATAACTGATAAAACAATAGGCAGAAAACAGTACTTCCAACTCACCTGACCTGCTGGACATTTGTGAAGCATTCCACCCAACAACAGCAGGCACACGTTCTTTTCAAGTGCATAGGAAATATTTATTCAGAGAGACTGTATCTGGACCATAAAGCAAGTCTTAGTAAGTTCCAAGGTTTCAAGTCATACAGAGTATGTTCTCTCACCCCAGTGGAATTAAATTAGAAATAAACACAGAAAGATCTTTAATTGAAAGAAAATAAAAACACAGCATGTCAGAATTCAGAGGATGCAGCTAAACAGTACTTTAAAGGATCATTTTTAGCCCTGACTGCTTATTTTTAAAAAGAAGCAGCATCTCAAATCAGTGACCTCAACTTTCACCTTAAGAAACTGGAATGTGCCCTGGCCGGTTTGGCTCAGCGGTTATAGCGTCAGCCCGCGGACCAGAGAGACCCGGGTTCCGTTCCCACTAAGGGCACGTACCTTGGTTGCAGTTTGACCCAGGCCCCGGTTGGAGTTGTGTGGGTGGCAGCCAGTCGATGTTTCTCTCTCTCTCTCTTCCTCCTCTCTCCCTCCTGCTCTGTCTAAAAGATGAATGCATAAATGTCCTCGGGTGAGGATTAAGAAAAAAAAAGAAAGAAAGAAAGAAACTGGAATGCAAAACAGGAAAACAACAGAGAAGATCATTGTAATCAGAAGTTGTTCTTGGAGAAAATTAATTAAATTGGTATACCTCTAGACAGGATGATCAAGAAAAAAAGAGAACATATAAACTACTAATATCAGGAATAAGAGAGGTGACATCACTACTGATTCTACAGATACTAACTAAAAGGATGATAAGGGAATCTCATGAACATTCTATGGCAGTAATTCTTAAAACTAAAATAATCTGTGAAAGATATAAATGACCAAAGCTCAAGCAAAAAAGATAACCTGAATAGTCCTGTATCAAAGACTTTCCTGGTGAATTCTATCAAGCATTTCAGGAAGAAATGATACCAATTATATATAGTACAAAAGCTTCCAGAAAATTGAAAAGGAGGGCATAGTACTCATCTCATTCTATGATGTCACGTTAGTGCAATCTGATACCAAAAACTGATACTACATTACAAGAAAAGTGACCAGTTATTCTTAAGAACATAGATGCAAGAACTCCGTGTATATGTATATTTATTCCTTACCTGACAATATGTTTATTAATTTTAGAAAGAGAGGATGAGGGGGAGAGAGAGACAGACACACACATCGACTGGTTGCCTCTCGTAAACACCTCAAGTGGGAATGAACCCGCAACCTTTTGGTGTACGGGAGGATGCTCCAACCAACTGAGCCACGCGGCTAAGGCCAAAAACTCTTTTGAAAACTTTAGCAAATAAATGTGACAATAATATATTAGGGCCAAGCAGGGTTTAGTCCAGGAATACAGAGTTGGTTTGGTTTAACATTTGAAAATCAGTCAGTCAGCATGTGACCAAATCCAGCATCTATTCCTAAGAATTCTCAGCAAACTGGAGACAGAAGGGAATTGCTTCAGCCTAATTAAAGCTTCTGTAGTAAAACTACAGTTAGCACCATTCTTAATAGTAAAAGACCAAATGATTTCCCCTCAAGATCAGGATATCTGTTCTCGCCTCTGCTTTTCAGTATTGTGCTGGAGGTTTTAGCCAATGCAGTAAGTCAGGAAAAGAAATAAAGGGCACCCAGGTTGGAAAGGAAAAAGTAATACTATATCCACAGACAGCATGACTGTTGATGTAGAAAGTTTATTAGCATCTACAAAAAAACGACTAGAATAATTAAGTGGCTTTAGCAAGATTTTACAGAGCAGTCAACACATTTATATTTCCGCATACTGCAACAGTTAGAATCAAAATAACTATGCAGTACTGTTCATAGAGGCACCAAAGCGTTAAATGTGTAAGCATAAACCTGGCAAAAATTGTAAGACCTGTATGCTGAAAATGACAAAGCAGCTAAGAGAAGCCAAGACTTGATAACTGATAAGTGTTGACGAATTGGAAGACATGATGTAGTTAAGAATCCAGTTCTCCCCAGATTGGTCCAGATTCAGTGCAGTCCCAAACAAAATTGTAACATGTTTTTTGGTAGCTATTGACAAGTTGATTCTTAAATTAATGTGAAAATATAGAGGACCTGGAGTAGTCCAAACAGCTTTCGTACAGGACAAAACCGGAGGGCCAACAGGATCTGGTCTCAGGTAACTGAGACAGTGTGACGATTAAGGCAGGGCTGGACTGAGGGACAGTGTGGAAGTCATAACTAGGTGTATGGACAGCTCAGCTGACTTGGTGGAGGTGCTAAGGCAGTTTAGTGGAGAAGGGAAGACGAACAAACAGTGCAGGCACGGTTGGGCATGTGTGCAAAGACTTTGGAGCAAACAGTGCGGGCACAGTTGGATGTGTGTGCAAAGACTTTGGAGCAAACAGTGCGGGCATAGTTGGATGTGTGTGCAAAGACTTTGGGACAAACAGTGCGGGCACAGTTGGGTGTGTGTGCAAAGACTTTGGAGCGAACAGTGCGGGCACAGTTGGATGTGTGTGCAAAGACTTTGGAGCAAACAGTGCGGGCACAGTTGGATGTGTGTGCAGAGACTTTGGGACAAACAGTGCGGGCACAGTTGGATGTGTGTGCAGAGACTTTGGGACAAACAGTGCGGGCACAGTTGGATGTGTGTGCAGAGACTTTGGGACAAACAGTGCGGGCACAGTTGGATGTGTGTGCAAAGACTTTGGAGCGAACAGTGCGGGCACAGTTGGATGTGTGTGCAAAGACTTTGGGACAAACAGTGCGGGCACAGTTGGACGTGTGTGCAAAGACTTTGGAGCAAAAAGTGCAGGCACAGTTGGATGTGTGTGCAAAGACATCAGCTCAGTGCATATATCTTACCGCATACACACGAACTCAAAGTAGGTCATACACCTAAAAGTAAAACTAGGAAACTTATACTAGGAAACCTTTGTGACCTTGGATTAAGCAAAGATTTCTAAGGTACAACACCAAAACACTATACATGAAAAACAGATTTTAGTGAGTTTTAATTTATCAAAATTGAACACTCTACTCTTCAAAGGACACTCTTAAGAGAACGGAAGGACAAAGGCATACACTGGGAGAAAGCATTTGCGAGTCCTGTGTCTAGTAAAGGACTTGTAGGCGAGGCTATGAAGAACTCTCAGAACTATTATGAGAAAGAAGACAGTAACCCAGTTTTCAAATGCACTGAAAATGAGAAAAAACTTCAGAAAAGAAGGTATGTGGGTGGCAGAAGCAGCAGGGAGAAGAAATTCAGCACCCTTGGTCATTAGGAAAAGACAGGTTGGCACCACCACGAGGGACCTCTGCACACCTGTTGGAAGGCGGCTGTTAGGCCCTGCTCCACATGGAGCAGACGTTAGGCAGTGTGCTCAGAGCGGAGTCTTAATGAACTGACAGTCAGATGAGCTCCAGTTATGTGCCCTGTGGTTTCCTGTTGTCGGATGACCAGTAGAATTTTCTGGGTTTGCCTGGTGGCTGATAGGTGGCATTAACTGTTTCGGTCCCTTTTTCTTAGCTCGGGGAGTACAGACAGTGAGGAAAGCACAGACTCTGAAGAAGAAGACGGAGCAAAGCAAGACTTGTTTGACTCCAGTAACGTCAACACGGAGGACAAGATGGAGGTGGACCTCAGTGAACGTAAGCCGCCTTATTCTTCGTGTCCGTTGCTCTGTGTTGGAAACATGTTTTAAAAAGAGGTAATCTGGTCTGCAATGTCTGAGGTGATTTCTGAAGGCATAGTCCTTCAAACGTCGTTTTACCGGGCCTGCGGGAAGGAGCAGATTACACCTTTGTTGGTGGTGTGTGACTCTGCCCAGGGACATGACTCACTGTGTCCTCTGGGTGATGGTGCCCAGGGTAGGGACCACAGATGTGGGAAGAGGGGGAAGTATTGTGATTTGTAGAATTATGAATGCACTGTGCCAGAGGAAACACCTTAAAGCCTAAACAAGTTTAAGTGGGTTCTTCAGAGTGTATTTGTGAAGTTTGTAACCCTGCAACTCACTTATGTCCTGCTGCTTGCTAAGAAGACTTGCCTTCGCTGACCTATTAAAAATATTGTTAACTTCTACGAGTTTCAGGTGAGATTTTCAAGCATTTAGGTACCATCCCTTCTTGGTATCCGTGCAGCCCTGCCACACAGACTGAAGGGCAGGAAATGGAGCAGACCCTAATTCAGTTCTTGTGGTGTGCAGGCCCTCGCTGATGCTCAGCACAACCTCAGTAAGTGGGTAGTCCCTGTCGGAATTGAACAGATGAGGAAACCCAGGCATGGGGAAGTTAAATAACTTGCTCAAAGTCACAGTACGGTGTTTAAAACTGGAACATTTCTGTTGTACACGGGTACTTCTTAGTCTTTTTGTCTCTAGAATAATCTTCCAAATAGCTGGCAGATTCCCTAGCCTAGCATGCCTTCCTTACAGCCTGGAGGTCCCCAGTGTGATAGGAAATGTCCCTGAGAGAGAACAGGGTTTTCTATACCTAGCTTGTTCCTGGTGAGGATTGGGGATTTGGCATAAGCACTGGGAAAGGACAGCATGGTGTGCACCGAGCACAAATGACAGTCCTCATAGCATCCGAAGGGACACATCTCTGAGGAGGTGACATTTAAATAGAGACCTGCAGGTCAGATCCAAACATGGCGGGCGGGCAGCATGGTGAGGGGCAGCATGGTGAGAAACACCGCAGACAGGAAACAGATGCCCATCCCCATCTCTTTAATCAGCTCGTGTCTGCAGGACTTAGAAAGTAAATAAGAAAATCTCTCCTCTCTCTGCTCTCACTTCTGACCCCAGCTGTGTGGGCTTTCGCACATGGACCAAGTCTCTGACACAGCTGGGCATCCCACAGTTCAGTTTAGATGCTGTCTGCCTGGGCTTGGGTCAGATCTCACAGGGGAAGGGCTCACTTACACAGCCTGCCCCAACTTTGGGTGCCGTCAGAAAGCCGGGCCCCCGGTACTCCCAACCAGCCCACTATAAAGTAGGAGTTCCTGTGACCTCTTTGGGTTCCATTATTTGCTAAGACAGCTCACGGAACTCAGAAAAGCACTTTACCATTACCAATTTATTACAAAGGGTTTTTTTTTTTTTTTAATCCTCACCCGAGGATATTTTTCTATTTATCTTCAGATAGAGTGGGAGGGAGGGAGAGAGGGAAACATTGACGTGAGAGGGACACATCAACTGGCTGTCTCCTGCATGACCCTGACCAGGGCTGGGGATGAACCTCAACCGAGGTACATACCCTTGACCGGAGTCGAACCGACCACTCTTTGGTCCGTGGGCCAGTGCTCTAACCACTGAGCCAAACCGGCCAGGGCTACAAAGGGTATTTTAAAGGATACAAATGAACAGAACAGCCAGGTGAAGAGATGAATAGCCAGGGCAGACGGTCCGGAAGGGTTCTGAGCACAGGAGCTTCTGTCCCCGTGGAGTTTGTCGTGTGCCACCCCAGAAGCCCTGACCCCCTCCAGCTTAAGTTTTTATAGGGGCTCCATGAATTAGGCATGATTAAATCATGGCCATTAATGATGAGCTTGATTTCCAGCCCCTCTACCCTCCAACAAGGTTGGTTCCCCTGGCAACCAGCCCCCTCCTCAGGTTGTCCAGGAGCCCTGGGCCACCAGTCAGCTCATTAGCATACTGAAGAAACTACTTCAGGATTAGGGGTTGGGGAGGGGGCTAAATACATTGCTTATTGTGTCCCAGGAGTCCTTCCTGGTGGTCATCGAAGCCTGAAGTAGGGCCAGATGCGGATTGGGAAGCATTTCGTTGTTTCCAATTTACTGCAATTGAATGGATAGTGAACATGTTCTTTTCTTATTTTTAATAAACTTTTATTTTGGAATAATTTTAGATTTACAGAAAAGTTGCAAAGATTTTACAGAGAGTAGCTTCCTTCACCCATCTTCCTCCCAATGTTAATATGACCTTGGTACATTTGTCAGCACTAAGAAGTTAACATTAGCATGTTCTTTCATGTGTCGCTTTGCATCTTTGCGTGATATTTCTTCTGGAGAAGAAATCTTATGGGAATTGCTAAGGGTCAGAGGGCACTGCAGTTGATAACAGGGTACTGTGCAGTTGCCCTCCAAGTGATGGTGCCCTCCACCCCTCCCCAGTGATTGCAGGGAAAGGGGGTACTTTTTCCCCACAACTCCCATCTTTTTTTAATCATTGTGCGAACCTACTTTCGAAAAATATCTTGTGTTTATATTAAACTATTGAAATGTTCTCAAAATGAAATTCCTCCCCTCTTTAGCACCCAACTGGTCAGCCAACTTTGATGTCCCCATGGAGACAACCCACGGTGCTCCCTTAGACTCTGTGGGGTCGGACGTCTGGAGCACAGAGGAGCCAATGCCAGCGAAAGAGACAGGCTGGGCCTCTTTCTCAGAGTTCACGTCTTCCCTGAGGTGAGCGCGGGCGCCAGTCCTCCAGACCTTCCATGGGGCGACTGGATGGTGTGCGCTTGCTGTTGGCACCATTTGTCACCCTGACTGACTTCCGAGTTTAATAGAGTGCCTTCAGCCAGATGACTAATCCACATGGGGAGATACGGACATAGTGCTGAGGTCCCAGAACTGCACTCACCACCCTCCTTCCTTCCAGCCAGGGCGATGAGGGGGGTGGGTATATCCTGCACAAGCAGCCTGGACAGACCTGGCCCCAGGGAGCCAGTGGGCAGGGTGCTGAGAACGGTGGCATCTCCCAGGCCTGCTGTGGCCCTGCCGAGCTGTCAGGACAGGACTGAGGAGAGAGGAATGAGGGGAATCCAGGGAACTGACAGGCCCCCTCTGTGGAACGTGAGAGAACAATGCAGGATCTGGCTTGGATTTAATGATGACGTGGACTTGTGTCTCGCGCATGGCTCCTCTAGTGCTGCAGACTAAGGGGTGACAGGTGCACTGCCTGTCTTATCTGTGTTCTTGATGGCAGCCTGTGCTCGCATCATTTTTCTGAACAGCAGCACTGAACAGCATTTGACTATTTACCGTGGATTTCGTGTCTTGTTAGGCTTAGTTTGATTTGCAGAACATTGTTTCATTTTGTCTACTGAGAAGATGAGCGAGCAGTTACCATCTTAGAAAAACCAAAGAAGAGGCTAAAACCCATGTAGCTTTATAGCAACTCTAACAATAGCAGTAAGTAAGCTGCTGTTCAGAGATAAAGTAAGATTGGTGGAAAATGTCTCCAAAATGTTAGGAATTATTTCACCAACTCTACTGCAGTACAGGACAGTCAAGTTTTCACCTCTTGCTTTTCTCTATCTTTTTCTAACTGGAGGATGGGAGCTGTTATTTAGCTGAGAACATGGTTGAAGCGGCTCACTTCCCTGCTCCTGTGCACAGCTCGTGTTTTCTCAGGACCCCAGCGGGGCTGGGTCCTCCAGGCAGTCTGGCACTTCATAAGCCAGGGTTTCTGTAGAGCTGACGTGGAGATGCCGTCGATCTGTGCAGTGTGCAGTGTCCCTGTCCTGGCCCTGGGAGCTGATGTTTGTGGGGAGGAGGAAGGTGGGGCCGCTAGGAGCCTTGGAGAGGTCCCTGCATCACTGCCCCTGCTGAGTTGGCAGGTGTTTACCACGCACATGTAGGTCCGTGTGTCCTGGAGTCTGTAACTAACTGCTGGTGACTCCCCAGTGGAATGGAACTGATTTTCAAAGGTTTTTAGTGAAGAATGGTAACAGGGCTATTACACACTGCTCACATGTGAATTTTCTCTTTTCTAAAAGTACAAAAGATTCTTTAAGGAGTAGTTCCCCAGTGGAGATGGAAACCAGCGCTGAGCCGATGGACCCTCTGACTCCCAGTGTAGCTGCGCTGGCTGTGCAGCCGGAAGGTAGGTGCAGAGAGCCAGGAGGCTCGGCCCAGGCGCTCGTTCTATGGCTGTGCAGGCTGTAACGTGCACTTAGGCTTCTAGATCTGAAAAGAAGGTGTCTTGATCCACATAGCAGGTTTATGAAACCAGAATTGACTCTCGACTTTTGGGCTCAAGAGCTCAGAGGAGCCAGGGAAATGAGAAGTGCACACTCACAGTGTGGATCGAAGTGGGGGAGGCTAGAATCTGTCTCCGCCACTTCTGCCCTTGTTGTGGGTTGGAGGACATTAAGAACAGCAGAGTCTGCTGGGGCAGAGTCGGGTGTGTGGGTAGACACGGAGCTCAGAAGGCTGGGGGTACTCACTGGTCCTGTGCTGAAGAAAACCCATGGAACGTCTCTCCAGTGGGCTTTTTTTTTTTTTTTATCCTCACCCGAGGACATTTTTGCATTTATCTTCAGATAGAGCAGGAGGGAGAGAGGAAGGAAGAGAGAGAAAATCATAGATGTGAAAGAGACACATCGAGTGGTTGCCACCCACACGACCCCAACCGGGGCCGGGGACAAACTGCAACCAAGGTATGTGCCCTTAGCAGGAACTGAACCCAGGACTCTCTGGTCCACGGGCCGATGCTCTTACCACTGAGCCAAACTGGCCAAGGCTCCAGTGGGCATTTTTAAGAAGCCTCTGCCTATCAAGAATTGGCCCAGGCAACAGTGGGCAAACCATCTCACTCTTCTTCAAGCAGGAGCTGTCACACTGGGTGGATGGGTCTGCACAGAAGAGGGATGACAGTGCTTGTTTGCTTTCGGTGTGGTGACCATCAGCTGTGTTTTTGTGTCATTTTTCAGTGCCAGGCAGTGTGGCCATGGAAGCCAGCTCTGATGGAGAGGAGGATGCGGAAAGTACAGACAAGGTAACTGAGACAGTGATGAATGGCGGCATGAAGGAAACTCTCAGCCTCACTGTAGATGCCAAGACAGAGACTGCGGTCTTCAAAAGGTAACCAGGGGCGAGATCATGTTGGTAGCTTCAGGTTGCTGGGAGGATGATGGGGAGAAGCCTCAAATGTTAACATCTTTAATTTGATTCCAATATGGTTTCAGACATTAGCCTGACATCTTTCTAATGTATCTGTCAAACTCAATAAATCTTAATGAAGAGATGAAAAATTTGGGTCCCGGGGGGTAAGGGGGATTGGGTCCCTAAGTGTCTGTGTCTCTGTCTCTCTGGTAGTATTTAGAAGACTGTAGTTTAAGTATAGCAGATTCAAAATGCGTAAGTATAAAAATTGACAAATTGTTAGTCATAGTAGAAACTGATTTGTATTCAGGCTACAAAGCTCAGCCCATCAGAACCAAAGGTTCAGTATCATACTGATCATTTTCTTCAGATATCATGCAGTCTTTAGAATTCAGTAGCAAAATGAGAGCTTTAAAAAAAGTATGAGCCCTGGCCAGTGTGGCTTGGTGGTTAGAGCGTCGGCCCACGCACTAAAGGGTCTCGGGTTTGATTCCCAGCCCTGGTCAGGGTGTATGGGAGGCAGCCAATTGATGTGTGTCTTTCTCACATCGATGGCCCCTCCTTCCCTCCCTCCCACTTTCTAAAAATCAATGGAAAAAATATCCTTGGGTGAGGATTTGAAAAAAGTATGAAAAAATTTCTATAAACTGGCAGAGCGCAGTTAAGTCGGTGCTTAGAGCTTTTGGTCTCCATATCATGCAGTGTTTCAGCTCACAAGGGGACACTTCCCAGCTCATTGTGAGGTCCCTGCAAAATGGTCGGCATGAAAGAGGAAAAGGAATTGTAGGCTAATTTGATGTGTGGGCACATATGCACAAGACCTAAAAGCTAGCACACCAAATCCAGCAATGTTTTAAGCCATGACCAAGGATATATATCTTATGAATGTGAGGACATTGTAAAAATTATTGAAGGTAATTCACAGAGAGATAAAAAGATAAAAACCATTGGGACCTTTAGTAGATGGAGAAACGCATTTGATAAAAATTAAAGCTGTTCAGGACTTTTTAACAGCCTAGGCATAGAAAGCGGTTACCTGAAACTGACAGTAGTGTCCACTGAGAATCCACATCAGAGCTGATCTTAACAGGGAGCATTAGAGAGATCCCCTTCAAAGGTGTGGCCTGGACAGGGAGACCTGCAGTTGCTGCTTCTCAGCACTGTGCTGGTGGTCCTAGCAAATGGAGCATAAAGTAAAAATAAGTAAAAGGTATAAAGATTCAAAAGAAATAAAATGATTATTGTTTGTAGATTTATGACAGACAATTGAGTCTATAGACAAGTATTAGAACTACTAGCCGAGTTGACTAGATACACACAAAAATCATTTGCATCCTGTGAATCAATACAAGATGTCCTGGATGTGTTCCCTTTCTTTAATTGAAATTTAAACCCTTTCTATAAGATAACTAAGATTGAAAGATATAATAAAGACCTAACTAAATAGGGAGATGATGCACCATGTTTGTTAATGGGGAGGTATCTCTGGCATTTCATTTAAAATTAATCTAGAAAATTAATGTATTTCTCTTCAAAATCCCAGTGGAGTTTTTCATGGAAATTGAGAAGTTGGTTGTGATATTCATCAAGAAGACCAAAGAGAGCCAAGAATAATCAAGATCATTTTGAAGAATAAAGTGAGGGGGCTTCACCAGATTAGGTATCAAGGCTTCTTATTAAAACTGGTACTGAGATGATGCGGCACTGGCCCCGAGTTATAGACAGATCTCTACCCTTACATGGACTTGCTGCGTGTTAGGGAGTGAGTGACATTACAGTTCACTCAGCAAGGAAAAGGGGCTCATAAATACTATTGCTCATTTTGGAGAAAAGTAAGATCGCAACATAATTATGAGAGGTACAGTTACAACAGAAGACAACATGAGAGAGAATCTTCAGAATTTGGAGGTAAAGGACTTTTAACTATAAAAAAAAGCCAAACCTTAAAGGAAAAGATTGATAAATCTTGTCAGTGGGGGTCAGTTACAGTGGTGATAGAGTGCTGTTTCGTGACCATAGTCGACTAATTTCTCTCTTAAGTTGTTACAGAAAATAGAAAAAGTGCAAAAACTGCCTTGATCTTTATGATACAGTGAAATTTTAATTCCCGAACCAGATAAGGATAATTACAGGAAGTGATTAACTCATGGCTTTTACAAGCAAACTAAATGCTGAAATCCTATCTATAGGGTGTGCTAACTGAATCCAAGAGTATATTAAAAATAATTGATAATGATCAGAATTTATCCCTGGAGTACAAGGATGGTTCAACATCAGAAAATCTGTCAGTGTGATTCACCATGTGTTTGTTAATAGACTGAAAGAGCATCATTGGATATTTCTGATGAAGTTGTGGATAAAGCCCTTACCTATATATGATTAAAACTCTGAGCAAAGCAAGAACAGAAAATTTTTGTACCTTGGTAAAAGTTTAAACACCAAAATATTACAGCAGAAGTTACACTTAATGAGGAAATTTTAGACATTCACTTAAAGTGAGGAACAAATAAGGATGTCCATCATCACTGCCACTGTATGGACAGTCCTGGGCAAGGCTGCAAGGAAAGAAAAAGAAATAGAGGTAGGTAAGGTTAGACAGGAGATGGTGGAACTTATTGATCAATTGTTATCTAATAAAAGTTAAGCAAAGACCCTGGGTAAAAGATCACTTTAAAAAATTAGTACCCTTTTTCTACATCAGTAATAAGCAACTAGGAGTATAATAAAAGGCAGAGTACCAGTCACAAGATACATCAAACTATAAATTATTTAGGAGTTATGTTAACCCCAGATATCTTTAGAGAAAACTTGGAAGTGCCAATAAAAGCAGCCACAGAAGATCTGGACAAGTGGTGGCCCGTCCTCTCTGTGATGGGCCAGCCCAGTGCTGCAGAGATGTCGACCTTATCAAATTAATCTTTACAATTAGTGCCGTTCCACTCAGGATTCCAGTTGGGTTTTTAAAGGGCACTTGATAAACAAAGGTTTCCAAATTGCTTAGAGGACCATACGGAAGATGAAATAAGAGACTTGCCCTGGTGATACTCGGTCATGCTGCAAAGTCACAGTAATTAAAACTGGTATTAGCACACAGATAGGTGAGAGGCCAGTGTGATAGGAGAGGAAGCCCAGTAACAACAGTGATGGCTTGGGGGGTGGTGCAGTGAAATCAGAGCCTCCCTGCCTTCCATTCGAAGGCATTTTCTGGGGAGTTTCTGAAGATCATGTGGGAGATAGGAGCCCATGTACGGTGCTTTCCATGTACTGGGCACGGTTCTCTAAACGGCTCCCATGTATTAACCGTTCATTTATTTCCCTCAAGAACCCGAGAAGGTAAGTACTGTGGGGGTCCTCCCAGGGGTCCTCCCATTCTCCAGATGAGGAAAATGAGACTCTGGAATTAAGTGTTGCAGCCAAAGTCTCATGGTAGTTAAAAGGAAACGCATTGTTGCCCGGGCCGGTGTGGCTCAGTTGGTTGAGCATTGACCCATGCACCAAGAGGTTGCTGGTTCAATTCCCGGTCAGGGCATGCCCAGATTACAGGCTCGATCCCTGTTACAGGGGCGTGCATGAGGCAGCTGATTGATATTGTGCTTTCACATTGATGTTTCTTTCTCCCTCTCTCTGTAAAAATCAATAAACTATTGCCCTGGCCCTGGCCCTGGCCCTGGCCGGTTTGGCTCAGCGGTTAGAGCATCGGCCTGCGGTCCAGAGAGACCCGGGTTCAGTTCCTGCTGAGGGCACGTACCTCGGTTGTAGTTTGTCCCTGGCCCCGGTTGGGGTTGTGTGGGTGGCAGCCAGTCGATGTGTCTCTCTCACATCAATGTTTCACTGTCTCTCTCTTCCCCCTTCTCTCCTTCTCGCTCTATCTAAAGATGAATGCAAAAATGTCCTCGGGTGAGGATAAAAAATAATAATAAACTATTGCCCTGGCCAGTTTGGCTCAGCGGTCTCAGGTTCTCTTCCCGGTCAAGGACACATGCTTGGGTTGCAGGTTCAATCCCTGGCTCTGGTCGCAGTCATGCAGGAGGCAACCAACCGATGTGTCTCTCTAACATTGATGCTTCTCTCTCTCTCTCTCTCTCTCCCCCTCCCCCCTACTCTTTCTAAAAATTAGTGGAAAAATATCCTCGGATGAGGATTAACAAAACAGAAAAAATTCAATAAACTATTAGGAAGAAAGAAAAGAAAAGAAAATGCAGTGTATCTTTCTGGCCTGTGGCAGCAAAGGACTTCCTTTTTAAAGATGAAACAAGAAAACATTCAAAAGCATAAACCATAATGCTAAAGATAGACTTGGATCGCATCCAAGTTAAGAATTTCCACCTGATAAAGCACTATAGACAAAGAGGCAGGTGACAAATTGAGGGGATAATGCTTGCAGTATCTAAATCAATAAGAAACTGATATTTACTATTCAATCCCTGTAAACCAGTAAGGAAAAGATAAAAAACCCAAATCAGAAAATGGGCAAAAGATATCAGTAGGCAGTTTACAGACGAGGAAATCCAAAAAGGCTAAAAAATAAGAGATGCTCAAAATGTAGTCATCCAACACCTCTCAGAGCCTAGCAGGAACGTGTGGATAATGCTGAGTGCTGGCGGGCTCTGGGGCTACAGCACCCTGTCTCCCTGCTAGTGAGAATGCAGACTGGGCTTCCCCGTAGATGGGAGGTGACCGCCTCTCCACTGCTGAGAAACGTTGTCAGTCTCTTGGACACGGCGTGGAGGTGGACAGCATTTGGGCGCTGGTCACTGTGAGAAGCAGGGAGAACTGGAGGTGCAAGCCTTGGGCGGCATCGTGTCAGCAGGGACAGATGGACCTTCCAAAGTGTGCTCATCGCAGCGGTAATCCAGTGAGGGGTCCGATCAGGGCCAGTGACAACTCAAAACACAGATCTGTAGTGACTGCATTTTACAGGAAGGAAACAGGGTGGGCAAAGGGTTTATAGTTGTGAGTACACGAAACAGTGTATTCTTGTTATTTATTGATTATTATATTATTTTCCATATGAAAAACTGCACATCTACTTTTGACCTACCCTGTATGTATGAAACACCTCAGGGTAGTTGCTTTGGTGGGCAGGGAGTGGAGAGTGAGGATAAAGAGTAATGAACCAGGCAACTCAGATTGTCAACAGACCTTTCGACTTTGGTTCATTTTCCTCCTCATAAAGTGCCCTGCCCCATCTGAAAGCCATCGAGAAATCAAGGGGACCTCCAGCTGCCCTTTAGCTCACTTTAGTGCCATCTTAATTGTGTCAAAATGTAAATCCAGACAGAAAAAGCAGAAGTCTGGAATTCTGGCCCCTACACAGTTAAAAGCATTTGCTACTTGTCTTTCTTCAAGAGCCATCACAGGGGACAAACCCTTTCGTGTTCCCCTTCCCAAGCCCTCTGACTCCTCCAGGTCCATCTGTGCCTGTTCTGGCCACTGTTCTTGGCTCTCTTCCTTTAGGGTGTCTGTCCTTCTCACTCGTGGTTGGTGGGCAGCTCGAGAGGTGCAGGCCTGGGTCGGGCACTGTGGAACCCTGCTCCCAAGACCTCAGCCAGCAAGCTGATGAGGGTGTGTCCTCCTGACTATTTAAATTGTGGACTCGGCCCCGAAAGCAAAATGCTTAACTAAAGACTCATTCCTTCAAACAGGTTCATTTGACACCTTCACCGAGTCTGCAGATTTGCTTATGCACAGTCGTGGACATATTACCCCCACCCCCATTATAGGAGTGTTCTGAAACTCTTGTACATTTCTTTTCTGTTTTGCACACTTGGCGTCAGAGTGTTGAAATCCTATCGGTATGTAAGTTGTGGGGGGCCGTTCTTTATCAACACCAGCTGCATCACATCATCCCTTTTAGTTCCTCCTGCGTGCCCCTTTCCTCCTGTGGTTTCCCAGTCACTGTCTGTGCCCCTGTGTCCCTCACCTGAGCATGCTCAGCCCCAGGGCTTGACCCCATGGCAGTCATGACTCCAGAGCCATCGCATGTGCCCTCACCCTCCACTCGGCGCTGGCGCTGCGGGGCTCTAATGCTACCTCTTGTCCTCTTTACCGCAGCGAGGAAGGAAAACTGTCTACCTCTCAAGATGCTGCTTGCAAAGATGTGGAGGAGAGCCCTGAGCCGGCCGAGGCGAAGTCTGCGGCCCCCCGGCCCCCCAGCAGTAGTCCCGAGCAGAGGTAACAGCCCGCTTCCTCAGGTCTGCCCAGGCCCTGCTCTGGCTTCGGCTGTTGTCTCCTGGGTGCTGGGAGGGAAGTTGGCACTATGGTGTTGGGTTGGGCGGGAGTCATTGCAATTGCCCTGAGCATTCAGTGACTTAGCACAGTAACATTTTCTCAGTCCTTTGGGGATCAGGTTGACTGAGCTCAGAACTTAGAAATAAGTGTATCTCCTTACCCCAGAAGCTGAAAGCTACCCATTTTTAGAGATTCAATAACATCACTGGCTCTCTTAAGAAATTACTGGGAATGGAAGGGTCTCTCGTGCTGGCCTTGCCCCCTCCCCCCGTTTGATTGAGCCCCTCTAGGATTGGTTCCCTTGTGGACTCACGCAGCTGCCAGGCTTGAGTGTCTCCTGGTGCTGTTCTTCTGTGGACGTGCCCATGTGACACACACGGAGAGCTTTCCTGAAGACCCTTCCGTATGTGCAGCTAAATATTCTCCACTCTGATGATGCCCTGTTTGGTTTCGTTTTTGCAAAATATCTTAAATGTGAAAATCCCACTACCAGGGTTTCTTTCTGGTCACCTTTTGCTTAGATCAGGCCAGAGTCCCGGGAGTGAGGGCGGTCTCACGCCCCGGAGTGCTCCAGAGTGCCCCAGAGTGCCCACTGGAGGATGAAGACTTTCTTGGGACCACAGGGACTTGGCTCAGCGCTTTTCAGAGTTAACTTTTTTTTTCCTTTATTGATTTTAGAGAGAGAGGAAGGGAGAGAGAGATAGAAACATCGATGAGAGAGAACATCGATTGGCCACCTCCTGCATGCCCCCCACTGGGGATTGGGCCCACAACCTGGGCATGTGCCCTGACTGGGAATCAAACCGGCTTAGTGCATGGGTCGACGCTCAACCACTGAGCCACACCAGTCGGACAGAGTTCTTTTTTGATTAAGTATCTAAGTCTGAATATTCCTTCCCTAAGGAATAAAGTAACCTTTTAAATCATTTCAGAGAAGTTGTACTTTCCCCCTCACCAGAGCCCCCTCCCAATCTCCTAGGCATTTTAGGGGTAACATAACCAGCGAGACCAGCAGGGGGCACTCTCTGTCCACTGGTCAGCAAATCTCTATAGTGGCAAACTGCCTTTGTTTCTCATGGAAATTACAGCCAGAATGAATGTGGTTTTTATAGTTTTACATATAAAACATTAGTTAAGAGAACTCTTTGGACATGTTGGCTCTAGTGAAGGCTTTGGGAGGAAGAGGCAGGGTGGTGACACTCAAGCTTCTAAAGGTTTGGACAAGTCTTTTTCTGCCTGAGTTTTCAATGTATGTTTTTTATAAAGACCCTTCATAGATCTGATTCCTAATCAGTTGTCATCTCCCTGGTTTCTGCTTGTAAGTTCCTGTGATTTTGAGACCTGCCTGGAAGGTAGGATAATCCACCTCTGTCCCAATGGGATAGTGCATCGGGAGTCTGGTCTTGGCTTCTCTGGCGTGAGGGAGGTGCAGGAGGCGTGGGCACGTTTCCTTGGTTCTCTGGAGTGCAGAATCTTTCCCCTTGGGAAACCATGTGCTCCTCCCTGCAGAGAACTGAGAACCAGCTGGTGTGAAGAGCCCCTCCCCCAATCTGCAGGGCTGAGGTGGTGGAAGAAATGTGGGGTGAACCAGTGGAAGAAGCAGGCATGACCTGTGTCCATATGGACACGTGTCCTTCTGCCCTTGCTTCACATGGCTCAGATGGTAGCCACTGGTCTAGGTCTGATGACAAAGTGGTAGCAAAGCAGACACAGACAGTACAGGGATTCGTAGAAAGGGTGCTAACGAGGAAAGCTGGGCGAAGGAACACGGGTCCCATTGTAGGTAGGCAGTGGGGCAGGGCCTCTGAGAAGGTGATGTTTGAGCTGCGGTCAGGGCAGGGACGGTCACATTTCCGGTGTGTCACATTTGTGCTCCTAAAGCAGTTTGTGGCAGTGTTGAAGGCAGAGCCGTTAGGACTCTCCGTGTGCATGCTCCCTTAACCTGGCTGCTGGCCAAGCGAGCATTGACAGATGTCAGTGTTGCTTTTAAAGATTTGGCATGCCACACAGTTTTCTTTTTCACTACTGTTCACCAAGTATGTCCAATACCTTTGCCTGCCAGCATGCTAAATACTTGCACACATTGTATACTCACGAACCCCTGTGCTGGATTATTGTCCTTTTACAGGGGAGAAAACTAAACTGAGAGGTTAAGAGATTAACTTAAGCCCTGGCCAGTGTGGCTCACTGGTCAGAGCGTCAACCCGCACACCGAAGGTTCTCGGGTTCAATTCCTGGTCAGGGGCACTTATCTGGGTTACAGGTTCAATTCCCATCCCTGGTCGGGGTTCATGCAGGAGGCAACCAATCTATGTCTCTATCTCTCCATCCCCGCCCCCCCCCCCCCTCTAAAAAAAAAAAATCAATGGAAAAAATATCCTTGGGTGAGGATTAACCAAAAAAAAAAAAAAAAAAAAGGTCACACAGCTTTTAAGTGGTGACGGGAGGCTATGTGCCCGGTTATGTCTGGTTCCAGAACTCGCAGCTTCTGTGTTTCCCTTTTCTTTTTTTTTTTTAATTCTTTTCTTTATTGATATTAGAGAGAGAGAGAGGAATGGAGAGGGAGAGAGATAGAAACATCGATGAGCCACATGGGCCAGGCCAGCCCAGCTCCTGTGTTTCTGATACAGGGCACATCACCAGATGAGTGGTGTGCTGTATGTGTGGACTGGACTGGCTCTGAGACGATGAGCGGGTATCTGAAAGCGTTCTATTTGTACATTTTGATGCTAGTTCAGAAGTACTGTGTGCTTCTCAGTTTGGCCTCTAAGTATCCTTCTTCCCCCACTCTATATAAGATTTGGGTAATGCCATCTAGAGTATCTGACATGTTCAGGTTGTCATTTTGGCAGGAAGGCAGATGACAGTCTGGATTCTGTCAGCATTTCGTCCATACAATGCCCCTCCTCCGCCCTCCCCACTGGAAGCCTTACATTGGCTTTATGAGGGTGCATTTTATTTTTTTATTTTTTTATCCTCACCCAAGGACATTTTTGCATATATCTTCAGATAGAGTGGGAGGGGGAGAGGGAGGAAGAGAGAGAGAAACATCGATGTGAGAGAGACACATCGACTGGCTGCCACCCACACGACCCCAGCCGGGGCCGGGGATGAACTGCAACCGAGGAACATGCCCTTAGCGGGAACCGAACCCAGGTCTCTCTGGTCCGCAGGCCGACGCTCTAAACACTGAGCTAAACTGGCCAGGGCTCCATTGATTGTTTTTAGAGAAAGTGGAAAGGAGGGAGGGAGAGAAACATCAATGTGAGAAAGACACATCGATTGGCTGCCTTCTGCATGACCCTGACCAGGGCCGGGGACCGAACCTGCAACCCTTCGGTCTGTGGGCTGATACTCTAACCACTGAGCCAAACTGGCCAGGACTCATAGGTTGTTTTTTGTATGTGCCCTGGCTGGGGATTGGCGTATCGGGACGACGCTCTAACCAACTGAGCTACCCGGCCAGGCTCTACAGTGCACACCTTTGTTTGCAACAGTTGGTCCTGTTGACAGGCTTTTTCTTTTGTTTCCTTTTCCTCCTTTCTCAATAGCAGAATCCTGTTTTTCAAGTGAAACTTTATGTGGATTCCACTACATGGAAGAGAGAAAAGGCTGTATTGAAGGCGGGATGAGCACACAGCCTCTGAAGGCTCTGGGAGCAGCCGTGTAAACCACTGGCCTGGCCTGTGCTCCTGAGCGCTGAGGGGCCGCGCGCCTGGAGCGCCTGCCCGACTGGCCTGGCTCATGCCGGGTGTGCTCTTCAGTTAGAGTTTCTGGAGCTTTAGAGAAATTCATTTACGCAGCATTTCATTACATAACTACTCAGTGCCAGGCTTAGTGCTGGGCATTGCACAAACAATATTAAAATAAGCCTTCTCCACCCTTAGGGAGCTCAGTGAAGTTAATTTTCAATCTCACATTTCTGCTTAAGTGCCTCAGATGTCTGTCTTACTCCATAGGACTGACCAGCCAAGTGTGCCAGGCGACACATCAGTTAATGGCCCTGTATGATGAGTGACCTCTGCTGCTGACTGAGGACTGCAGGCCGCCACCATTCAGGGCTCTGGGGCTTCAGCTGGGGCCGCCACGTGCCCCTGCTGCCCTCACTCTGCACGGGATCAGGACCAGCAACCTTTCTACTCTAGATGCTAAGACATTGTACAGAGAAATTCAGACGTGTACAAATATTGCACATTGACAAATACCAAGAATTTTTGCGTATGTTTATATTGTATTGTTCTAAATAATGGGTAGCCTGTGAAATAAGATCTTGCCACCCATGTAATAATAGTAGTAATACTATAGTTAAAATGGCTGTAAGAATAGTTTTATAAAAGTGAATACACAGAGCTATTGTATTTGAAACATAACTATTTGACAATTATTAGTGTGACCAAAGTATTAGGCAGTTTTCATACATTTTTCACCTTGTACAAAATTCTGAATTCATTTTTCTTCCAGGTTGGCAAGGAGTAAGTGTGGGATTAAAATGCCCTCTAAGTGTTATTTTGGTTGTTCTCACAAAAGTGATTTTGAATAAGAAATATTTGGTGTTCTTTTTATAACCAGTTTTTGATTGGTAACTGTTTTCTGTATTGTTTAAAACGGATCAAAAAATGTAAGTCTATTGGTAGAGATTAAGTATTTATTGCTACAACTCAGTTGATGAATTGATGTTATTGTAAAGCCATATGTTCTGTTCCAGTCTTGTTCGCTTGGAATGACTGTTCCTGCAGGTGAAACACTAGAATATTGGGAGTGTACATGGCTTGTGGTTTGGTTTTTGTTTTTGTTTTGTTTCTGTTTTTTTTGTTTTGTTTCGGTAGTTCATCTGCCTTTTAACCCATTCACCAAAATTTACCTTGTTAACAGACATCACCAGTGAACATTTCAGAGTGATCTGCGTATCGAACACCCGAGTCATGTTAGGCGAGTCAGCGCTGCTAACGGAATTAGAGTGCGTTCATCTGCAGGCGGCGTCTAAAACTCGACTCAGCCTCTGGCACCTAAGCATGTTAATTGTTTTCCTGTACCCTGTGAGGTTTTCACTCGTAAATTCTCAACCAGTCTATTTTTTTTAGAACTGGTCTATGTATATATATAGTGATTATGGATACTAATTCAATGTAATTTATAATTTTCTATGTCAATATAAAAATACATCACAGCCTTCTCAAACAGCTGAAGCAATATGTTGTATATTGCATACCGTCTGGTGAAAGGGTTAAATGACTTCACCTCTTGAAATTTTAGATGCAAATCAGTTTTTCATTTCTGTAATAGAAAATTATTCACCTATTTTTACATCGTTTGTTTTTCCTGACCAGTATTTAAAACCAAAAGGATATTCTGAGAAATGGCCAACAATTTTTTTTAGAAATAGCATCCCAAGCAACGTGCCTAAACATTACATTGCATATGGAAATAAAAGAATCAAATGTCTAATGCCTTATTTCTTATTTACTTTTCATTGTAAGTGGTGTAGAAACTCCTTGCGAGGCTTACCGAGGCAGACAGCACTGAGGGACTGGGCCAGTGGTGCTCCTGGGCAGGCGCGTGCCCGGGCCTGCGCTGCCTCGGGGGCCCGTTCTGTGGTGAGCTCTGCAAGAGACTGTCTCGTGCGTTCCCCTCTGGAACCCGGCGCCGCCAGAGAACAGGGCTCCTCTTGTCTCAGGATGCTGACTTGCGTGGCACAGGACCTCGGGGACTGCTGATGGATGACGTGCTCGTCTTACCCGGTGGAGAGCTTTGCCGGCGACACCAGGGCTTGGCTCTGGAGTGGCACATGCTGCCCTGTACAGTTTGGATTTGGTTGGTGTCTGGCCCAGCCAAGGTAACAGTGTCTTATTTCACTCCTGCTACTGCTGAGGAAAGAGCATTGGGGTTTTCTTTGGGGCTGTGTTTTGTGTTGCTTGTCTTATGTGGCAGGGAAGGACACGAGGATGACAAGAACAGAGCCTCTTGGCAGTTGGAAGGGTGCCAGCCCGAGGACCAGAGCGAGTACACTCTCATTAGTTTCTACTTTAATTTCTGTGTGTGGGCTGTACTGAATTGAGAGACTAACCGATGTCTACAGTACAATACCTGTATTAAAAATAACGACAAAAATAAAGCCTGATTCTTTGTTTCTAAAAATCTCTTGTACTTTGCGTGGGCTCCAATAACGCAGTCAATGAGAGAAGCACCACTGACTTGTAATGGGTCCTGGCATGAGCCCTCATGCTGTGGACCAGACCCCGTGTGGGAAGACCAAACTAGACTGAGTTCAGAGTGTGCCATCGTGGGGTCATGCGCTCGTCCTGCCCACTGCTGTAACCCAAACATTAGGACAGGCAGTGCCTGGCACACAGGCGCTCAGATCAGCACGTTCTTGTCAGGGGCACTGCCATGAGCTCCTGTCTTCAGGGGGCTTGTCTGGACCTCTGGCTTGTCTTCTCCGTGAGTACTCTTCCCCTGCCTGTATTTGTTGGGTTCCAGTCCTACCAGTAATTCTGGGGTTTTCACTCATGATGGTGCTGCAGACAGTGACGTTAGCTCCTGCCTCTGCACGTTTATGGATAGCATCGGAGCCTACTCCACCATCGACCTCTGTGTTCAGTGACGGGAGCTGGGTCCTCAGCCAGTGACCCTTGCGTCATACCTTCCGTGAATCCCTGCCCTCCACACCCAGGTCCCACCGTCATCCCCAAGGCCAGTCTGTCTGACTAGGTGCCGGGTACTCCACTGCTCTTCCTGGTTTTGTTGTAAGCAGTTAGACATGAGCGGATCAAGGACGATGGGTCAGGTACAGGAGGTCACCAGGGCAGAAAGCCTCGAATGCCTAGTAAGGGGCAAAACTGGGAAAATAAGAACCTCACCCCCAGGGTGAGGTTCCTCCCCTAGCATATCACTGGTCATGTGGTTTGGACCCCCTGGCTGTTTCCTCCCTAAAGGTAACATCTGTGCCTTAGTTGTATTTCAGCTCTAGGCTCAGAATAACAGCAAAACCAGATAAATGACGCTGTGCGTCATCGACGAGGTTCAGGGGCAGTTCCTGCGGTGAGATACCAGGGTAAAGAAAGCGTGCGGAGCCCTGGCCAGTTTGGCTCAGCGGTTCGAGCGTCGGCCCACGGACCAGAAAGTCCCAGGTTCGGTTCCCGCTAGGGGCATGTGCCTCAGTTGCAGTTTGTCTCCAGTCCCAGCTGGGGTCGTGTGGGTGGCAACCAGTCGATGTGTCTCTCTCACATCGATGTTTCTCTCTCTTCCTCCCTCCTTCCCTTCCGCTCTATCTGAAGATAAATGCAAAAAAAAAGTCCTCAGGTGAGGATAAAAAAAAAAAAGCATGCGGAGCCGACATCAGGAGGGAGCAGCAGCTTTATTCAACACTTCTAAAGGCTTTTATAGACTCGCAGCAGGACGATCCATACAGGACGGTGCGTGGCACGTGTGGCCTAGGTTTTGCTGTGTCATGCTTATGTAAGGATTCTGTTACATAAGAAAGCATGGTCTGTGCCTGTGCAGCCAGTTCCAGGGTTATGCCCTGAACCATGGCCTCTATCAGCAACAGGCCAAGTTCCCAGGTCCTAACACTGTGGCTAGCTCAGGACCAGCTGCAGTGACTAATGACCCCCTGCGCTGGCTCCGACCAATCAGCGGCCACCACGACCCTGAAAGAGCACACCTGGAAAGCTGATGAATCTTCTACTGAAACCCTCTCAGACCTCACCTGAGATTCCCACCTGCTAGTGCGAGAGCAGTGCCTTCAACACGAAGGCCCAGTCTGTGCTCTCCCCCAGGGAGCACGCCCCACGCCATTCCCTCCCCCTTCCGTCTCAGGGTCACCACAAGTCTTACAACCAGGGGAGCAATGGGCAGCAGCAGCTTGTCCCAGGCTAACCAACCCCCTGAACCTGTCTCCAAGGCCCTGCTTCCTCTGACTTCCCCGTGAGCCAAAGCAGCCCCGCCCAGGCTCTCCTGTGGCTTCTCGTATCCTCGGCCCTTTCTCCTTTCACTGTCCCGAGTGTGTTTCTGCTGCGGCCAATACATTCCTGCTGGCTTTGCTGCACTTTGTCTCTCGACTGAAACCTTTCCTTCAGGAAGACAAGAACCGAGGTCTCGCCCCGCCAATTAACAGTCTGATGGCAAGGCCACCCGTCATCCTGGTCTCCCAAATGTCTTTAACCAAAGCCCCTGGGGTCTCAGTAGCCTTCAGATGAACCGTAAACTGATTAGCTCCTGCTGCAGTCGTTGGCTTTAGCCACTGGTCTGGCCTCAACACCACCAGGTGCATGTCAAAGAAAGGGCCCTGGCCTAGCTGCTTTCAGAGGCGGTCCACCACAGGGTGGCCAGGGCTGATGCTGTGAACTAAATGCCGTCCATTGCGTCCAGGTGCAGATCATCGGCCCCAGGGTCCAGGAGGCCCTCGGCCCTCAACTGGCCAAGTCAGTGTGGAGGATGGACGGGCCAACCCTGCAGCCCAGCGCCCAGGAGCTGGTTCCCAAGCCAGACGGAGGCGTCGCTGCGATTGGCTGCGTGGTTTTGGCACCGCCTCTTCGTAGAGTCTTCCTGGTCTCCGCAGGAAGCAGCTGCCCTGTGAGAAGGAAGTCCCGCCTTCCCTAGGGGGCGGGGTTTTCACAGCAGGCCATGAAGGTCTCCTGGCCCTCAGAACTCAAGGGGTTTCTTAATCTTTTCCACCTTGCGTTCCTGTAGCTTCTTTTCTCCTTGCCCTCGCTTCACTTTGTGTCTCCATCCAAAAACCACTTCCCCCTCATTTCTCCCTCCTTGAACTTTTCTTAAAATTTATTTTTAAATCCTCACCCAAGGATATTTTCCCATTGATTTTTAGATAGAGTGGAAGAGAGGGAGGGGGAGGGAGAGAAAGAGAAACATCGATGTGAGAGAGACACACCGGCGGGTTGCCACCACAGGACCCGACCAGGGCCGGATCGAACCTGCAGTCTTCGGTCCCCCCGTGGGCCCATCCTCTTAACAGCTGAGCCAGACCGGCCAGGGCCAAACTTTTCTTAAGAGCTGGAGGAGTCAGATTTAGGGTGGAATCCTGTTTCTGCCACACACTAGCTGGTAAGGTAAACCAACATCAATTTTAGACCGTGATGGCATTAAAGAGCATGTATTTGAGCAGAAGGCGCTGCAGCCTGGGAGACAGACTCAGGCGACGACCGGAGCTGGGTCCCCTAACGCCCTGTGACTTCTTGAGCGAGCCCTGCCTATGAGCTGAGCGCATCCGGTTCCCCCCGGGTACTGTTACCAGACAGGACACCGGCCCCCAGCGGGTCTGCCTGGCGCCAGTGGTGTGTGGGTCTGGACTTCGTGCAGGAAGTGTCGCCACACGAGTCCAGGTGAATGTTAGAGGACGTTTATTAGAGCTGGGGACAGTGCAACAGGAAGGGCTGGGGACTGAGCCTGGGCTGGCCGCTTTGGCTCACCAGGAAGTCAGAGAAAAGGGGGCCGTGGGGACAGGGTCAGGGGCTCGCCTGGGGTGAACTGCCACTGCCCACTGCTCCCTGACTGTAAGCCTTGGGGGTCCCCCAGAGTCTAGGGGATGCCTGCCTGTGGGGGGAGGAAGGGGGGTGCGGGCACGCTCCTGGGAAGGGGAGTGAGGCTGGGTCCTTTGTCTTGAGGCTTTTATTTCTCTCTGGCAGGCGGGAATCTTAGGGGAGGGTTTCAGCAGAACATTCATCCGTTCTCTGTGTGCTCCTTCGGGGTCGAGGACCTCACTGATGGGTCAGTGTCAGGGCAGGGCGACCTTAGTCATTGCCGCTGGTCCTGGTGTCGCCACCTGGTTCTGCTGCTTTTCTGGGTCAGAGCTGAAATACAGCTGAGGCCTGGATGTCATCTCCAGGGAGGGGACCTTCCGTAGCTGCTGGAAATGGCTCTGTCCGTTTGTTCAGCTCGGCCTCAGTTTCCCTATTCCACCTGTCCTGGCTCACTGGCCTCTCAATACCAGAAGGTGTCCATGTGGATAAATGCCGGATCCTAGAATCTGCTGGTGACCCTGGAGCCAGCGTCCTTTTAAAAACTAGCCGATGTGAAATGTCCCATCCCAGCACACGGTCCTCCACCTTTGCAAAGAGAACCTGGCTGTTGAGTGCCAGGCACAAGGGGACCGGTTCTTTGGAGAGAAAGGCAGAGCCAAGGGTCCGAGTCCTGAAAGCTGACGGCCTGAAAGCAGATGGAGGCCTCCCTGCAGAAAATTACAGGCACCAGTGATTCTAGTAGATGTTATGACTAATCATAGCTAATGCCGCTGTCAATTAGCCTCATTAGCACAACAGTCGGAGCGCAGGATGGCATTACATTAATTACAGGCAGCTGTTCATTTGTGACGAGGGGGTGCATTTCCAAAAAGGCTACGCTTTCTGGAAATTAATCATAACCCCTGCATTGTTGGAAATTCAGAAAAATGGGGGTGGGGGGACCATAATCGAGCAGATAAAAAGTTAAGGTGATGAAAGTTGCACAGTAATTTTTTACTATTATTTTCCTACTATTTTATTTCCTTGGCTAAAGTGGCCTCGGGCCATTGTATGCTTTTTTCCCTGAAATGTGTGAGTGGGAGGCGAAATGTCTGGCATTACCGTCCAGCCAGGACATTAAGCCCATTAGGGAGGCGCTGCCAAAGAGCATCCAGAGCCGGGCTTTCTCAGCTCAGGCCCAGGGTTCAGGAGAGGGGCCAGCTCCGTGGTGCTGGGCTGATGTCTGCAGGCTGGCCCAGGGCCCTCAGCCCGCCCTCCTGCAGCCCCTGCCATGGCTCTGCCCCGTCCACGGGCTTCACCCACGCTGTTGACTGGTCCCCGTTGCTGCTAGAGAGCTGGAGGGGGCAGCAGGGGCTCACCCACATGGTCGCCCCCCTCCCCACCCTGGAGGGAGAGGGGAGAGAGCCAGGTCCCTCCCACCATGCCCTCAGCTCTGGCCAGTGATGGGTCTGGAGCCTGTGTGCCCGGTGCAGGCTGCTGGATGGGACGGTGGCCTGGGGCTGGCAGGCCAGTGTCACCCACCACAGCGCCTCTTCCCCTCCCACCTGCTGCCCCAGCAACTTTCAGTCCAGATCCTTGGACACTGACTGTGCGGGTCTCCCATCTCCCCCCATTTCAGGGCCTGTCCCCCAGCCCTGCTCCCTGCCTCTCGCCCTCCCAGCAGGTTCCCGACACCCAAATGCTCTCCCCTTGGGCGTGGCCTCACCCAGAAGTGGGGGTGGGGGGCCTGGGGGAGCATACCTTTAACATCACATCCAGTCATGGCTCCGTTGGCTCCTGCTGCGTGCCAGGCCCCGGGGACGCCAAGGTCCCCACCTCCATGGAGTTGACACTCTGTAGGGGCGATGGACCTTAAACACACAAAAGTCGAAATATAAACACGGCACGCTTTGTCATCGGTCCAGAACCACAGACTGGCGATATTTGCAGTGTAACTCAGATACAATGAGCTTGTGTTTCATAAGGACCCACCCAATGAATGCGCCCACACACGGAGCCACGCCCACAAGGTGGAGGGGCCCCTGAAGCCTCCACCCCTTCGCCTTCCAGCCAACACCCCTCCTGAAGGTGAACCGACTGGACCACAGGCTTGCCTGGGGCCAGTCCCCAGCTTGCCTGCAGGGCCACCTACAGCCTGCGCCTGAGGTCAGCTTCCCGCTCACTCAGGTCCCTAAGTTCCGCCCGCATGGTCGATGGGTCCTGAGTTTGCTGGCTTCGCTGCTCTGCAGTGTCTTGAACAAACGTCTGCAGTTTATTGTTCCCTTCTGCTGTCGATGGAAACAAAAACTACCTGTTTCATCCAGACAATATGTTCAGCTGGCGACTGGATGCTCCGGCCTGAGGTGACACTGTCCCTAGTCCGCCCACCCTAACTTGGGAGCTTCAAGTCTGGGCCCTGGGTCCCCACCCTCACCCAGGCTGGGTGGGTTTCCACGCCTGCCCCCCTCACCCCTCCTCCTGCCCCTCTTCTGGTCCCTGGGCCCCCAGGGGTGGGGGGGCTGCCCCGGAGCTGGAGCTGTGGGGCCCAGAGTGCTGCTTCGCTCTGTCTCCTGGGCAGACTGTCTCCTCTCATTTTATCCAGCAAGGGGACATTTTACGACCCAGACATGACTTTATGGGGCATGTGTCAACGTGCTAGACAGGAGTCTTGCAGTCTCCTGCCGCTGTTCCTGCTGGGGACGTCACATCCCGTGACTTACTTAGTTTTTTGGGTTTTTTTTTTTTTAAGAAGCACTTTAAATATGTTTTTATTGATTTTTTTAGAGAGAGAGGAAGAGAGAGAGAGACAGAAACATCGATGTGAGAGAGAAACATCAATCGGCTGCCTCCTGCACGCCCCCTACTGGGGATCGAGCCTGCAGCCCTGGCATGTGCCCTGACCGGGAATCGAACTGGGACCTCTCAGTCCCTGGGACAGCGCTCAGTCCCTGAGCCGCATGGGCCGGGCCTTATTTAGTTTATAACTGGGAGTTTGTGGTCCTTAATCCCCTTCACCTATTTCACCCATCCCCACCCCCACCCTCTGGCTCAACACGTTCTCTGTCTCTGTCCTGTTGGCTCATTTAGTTTGCTTGGACTCCACATGTGGGTGATGTCACGTGGCGCATGTCCCCCTCTGTCCGACATTGCATTTAGGTCTGTGACAGGCCAGGAAGGGGCACGTGTGAGGCAGCCACGGCCGCTCGGTCCAGAACCACAGCCGCTCGCACACAAGCGCGCACGGCAGTGCCCGTGAGCCACGGAAATGCCCCCCACTGGCTGGGCTGAGCCGTGTGCTCCCGAGAAGGCAGGTGCAGGTCCTACAGCCTCGGGGAGCTGAGCTGTGCCAGCGAGCTGGGGGAGCTCGGTGGGGTCGCTTACAGGCCGGTGGGCACACTGCGGCCCGCGGGCCAGGCGGCCTGTTCCTGAAGGCTCCGTGGGCCCACAGCCCGCGGGGTGGCTCCCTGTGGCCCAGGCGGCTTTCCTGCCGCAGCTCAGGGCTGAGTTGTCACAGGGACCAGAAGGCCCACTAAGCCCAAAGAGTCACTGTCTGGCCCTTTATAGGAAATGTTTGCAGACCTTGACTGAGCCCAGAAGGTCACCGCTGCCAGGATGGACGGCTGCCCTTTAGGCCCGTCTGGGATGGAAGGCTTGGCGCTGAGCTAGGTCCAAGCCGGGCCCGAGGGGCTGCGGACGGTTCACGGCCCGCTGGGTGCCCGAGGCCCCGGGGTATAAACTCACGTCAGAGCTGAGCTCTCACCCCGCGAGTTGGCCCTCCATCGGCAGGGTCAGCTCTCCAGAATGTTCTCAGCGCCAGTTCTTAATTCTGGCAAATATCTCAAGATGCGTTTTTAATAGCTTCAAATGAAACTCGAATCTTGTTAGGAGGTACCAGAGCAGATTCCAATAGAAATCTCCATTTGTCTTAGCGTCTTCAAATATTGAAGTTATCGCCGGAGAGCCCAGTAAAGGAATAAAAATGCAAATGGGACGGAGCGACTGGCCCGCAGCGTCCTCAGGTCTGGCCCTGGCCTGGCCTCGGCCCGCGTGGCGGTCGGCGTCAGCACCCGGGCTTCCAGGGGACGCGGAGGAGCTCGATCTCAGCTGCGGACACGTTAAGTAAACACCCCCACCGCCCTGGCCGCTTTGGCGCGGCGGGTGGAGCGTCGGCCCGCGGGCCAGAGAGTCCCGGGTTCGGTTCCCGTAAGGGCACGTACCTCGGTTGCGGTTTGTCCCCGGCCCTGGTTGGTCGTGTGGGTGGCAACCACTCGATGTGTCTCTCTCACATTGATGTTTCTCTCTTTTCCTCCCTCTCTCCCTGCCCCTCTATCTGAAGATAAATGCAAAAATGTTCTCAGGTGAGGATAAAAAACAAAACAAAAACCACCACCAACAAAATGTAACCACGGAAACAGTTCACAGCTGCCCCAAGCGTTCCTCCTGGTCCTGTGCTCAGGAAGGGCCGCCCTCAGCCCACTGGCTTCAGCGGCCCCGATCGCCCGGATTTCAGCATAGAGGCCTGTCGTGTGCTGCTCCGTCCGGCTCTGCTCCTGGGTGATGCCAGGGGGCCTGTGCCCTATCTCCAGGCCTGAGAGGCAGGGGCAGTGTGTGGTGTCCCCCGGTGGGGGCCCTCGCTCCCCTCTTGGCCTGCTGTCACCCGGGGCCGGGGTTGCAGGCCCCTAGAGGTCTCCAGGAGGCGTCACCAGACCACAGCTCCGCTGGAGAGAGGCTCAGGGTGACAAGATTATGGAGCCCATGGCCTGGTGGGGGCTCTGCCCTTTAGGGGCTCCCTGAGGAGGGGTTAAACACACAGAGGAACAATACAGGGGCAGGGCCGGCAAAGCTGTGGGCAAACTGGGTGTCCCCCAGCCCCAGTGTGACGCATTTGGGGGTGATTAGGGCTAGATGGGGTCATGAGGGCGGGGGCCCCATCATGGGATCGGTGCCCTAGACACCAGAGAGCTTGCTCGTGCCCCCTCCTGCCGCACGGACAGGTCAGGGCACACAGGGCGGCGCCTACCCACCCAGGGAGAGGTCTCAGGAGGAAGACCCCGCAGCTCCTTGATCTGGGACTTGCGGCCCCCAGCCACCTGTTGTTTAAGCCCCAGACTAAGAGCTGGGGAGCGTGCCCTGGGCATCAGGCCCACCGCCAGCTGCTGGAAAGGAATGGCAGGGGAGCGGAAGGAGCGCAGGCCGGCGGGCACAGGATGGCCAGGCTCGGGGCAGTGGGGAGAAGGGAAAGCCGTCTTCAGAAGAAAAGGCAGACTGTGCTTTAAGCAATGGGCCCCAGCTCAGCTCTGTCCTTGTCCCAGCACCCGCCCTGGAGCTCCTGGGGGCCTTCCCGGGGCACCCTGTGCACCCCTGGCCTCCACCCACTGGATGCCCGGAGCACTGTCCCCCAAGTCATGACAACCAAAATTTTCTCCAGACGTTGCCCCAGAGATGAAGTCCGTTCAACTGGAAACCTACCTTAGAGGACGAGGTGGCCTGTGGATGTCCTTTGAAGGCAAAGTGTCCCAGGTTCAGGGGGGTGCGGGCAGGGAGTGACCCCAACTCTGCCAGGTGCAGTGCTGGGGGCTCACCTTCTAAACCTGTCACGAGATACAATGTCTGTGTGACCTGGTCAGTGAAACAGTTACCATGCCTCGGGCTGTCCCATTTGGGGACAAGGTGCCATGGGAGGGTGACACCAGGGGTGACGAGCATCCATGAGGCACCTCTTCTGTCCTGTTTCAGAGTTTGACATAAATGAGGTCATCTTCTCCTCGACACTCCTGGGAGGTGGGGACCCTGCTTGTCTGGTTGTGCAGGTGTGCGGGCTGCTGTCTGCTGGCCGGGAACAGCACAGGGCCTCCAGCACGCCGCCTAGAGGGCAGCCCTGAGATCCCACCTGGTTGGTTGGTGCCCCCAGGGGGCCAGACCGTGCTCAACCCCGGAGCAGGCTGAGGGGCTGCTGGGGGGGTTCGTGTGGCGTGGCTGCCCTGTCATTCCTAGGCTGACTGTTAACCCACGCCCCTGCCCTGCAGTTTGGGTTCAGGTGGGCAGCTGTGGGAGCTGGGAGCTGGGATGGTGAAGGGAGGTTTCATTGGCCTCTCCCTTTGCTAGCTGGGGTGACCGATCCCAGCCAGCGGCCAAGCCTGCCACAGGGGGAGGAGAAATGCCCCGGAGGACAGCCTTGGGCGGGGTGGGGTGGGGGGCTGCTCCTGCTGTGTGCTGTCTTTAGCCAGAATGGCTCCTTCTTGCTCTAAATGGTCCCTGGTGGCCGGTGGGCAGTAAGTGCGGGGGGCGATTCTCTTGGCTAAGGGGCTTACCCAGGAAGGGCAGATGGCCCGCAGAAGCATCTGCCCACTTCATGACATGTTCAGGGGATTGGCTTCTTTTGAAACATAAAAATTCATTTGCTATGTGTTATTCAATTAGGTACCTTACCAGGCATGGTGATGCTTTTTTAAAAGGGCAAAAATAACCCAATAAGTCAAATTTGATTTGGCAAACTGAGTCCATATGTTCTCCAGAGTGGTGTGGCTGAGAGCAGCAGAGAAAGATCCGAAGGGATCGTGAGCCAGAGGGCAGGACTCGGCAGGCTGGGCGGGCCCGAGCCCAGCCACTCCCGGGCAGTGCCGCCTGCTGGGAAAGGGCGAGAGCTGCTCAGACCCCAAGTCCCTGCTCAGGTGAAGAGCCGGAGACCCGCCCTGCCCCTCCCTGGGCAGGTCCCTGCTCAGGAGCCTGAGATCAGGGGGCAGAGACCCCAGGCAGGGCCTGCGAACAGAAAGGTCTGTCACACCCAGAAGCAGAGGTCATCCCAGGCAGGGTGAGGTGGCCATGACCCAGGGTCAGGTCACACCCAGAGATGCACACTGGACATGTGGGCGCACACACGCACACCAGCACACATTCACACACACCTGCACCAGCACACTCACACCGGGCTGGGGCGCGGGTTCTCCCCCCTGAAGGCATTCTGACCTAGAACAGCCTGCGGGCTCAGCGAGCACCTGGCTTCTGCCTGGGTCTCAGTTGGACGGGGACTTGTGACTTCAGACAGTAGATGTCATGGGGAGAAGGGGGCTGGGGTTGGGCCGGGAATCCAGCGACCCTGTCCAGGGCTGGAACTCGGTGTCCCAGGCCAGCTGCTGGGCCTGGCCTCAGTTTCCCCACCTGTCACGCAATGTGCAACAGCCTCCCAGGGCCCCTCAGCCTAGAACAGTCTAGAACCTGGGCAGGATGGGCCTCCCACACCGGGAGCTGCTGTGCTCACGTCTGTGACACGGCTGATGTCGGTGCTGGGAACATCTTGTCAGGATGACCGTGGCTGTTCCCAGATGGAGCCCACGTTCCCAGAGACTCTCACTTTCCCAGCAGGATTAGAGCAATGACTCAGGGCAGGCGGGAGGAGGGGAGAGAGGGAGCAGGGCTCCCGGGTGTCCTGTGGAAGACAGACCTCTGCGAGTGGTGGGGAGAGGAGGCCTGGGGAGGGGCACGGGGCGGCCCCATGTTTCACCGCAGCCCAGCACCCCCGTGCTTCAGGGCACCTCTCCGGGCCCCACTGACCGGGCTTTAAATCCTGGCTCCGCCCTTTCCTGCTGGGTGACCTCCATTGAATTACTTCACTTCTCTGAGCCTTTTCCCTCTTTGTTGAAGGAGGTCAATGCTTTCGGCTCCAAGTTAGGTGGAGTCTTGGGTTATAGTAACAAATGGACTTCAGGTGCCTTAAGCTAACAAGGAGAGTCTGTTCAGGCGAGTCTGTGGGACCTCAACCACAAAAGAGCAGCTGGGCCTCGGGCAGCCCCTGGAACCTGCCACAGCGGGATGACTGTCAGGGACCGCACTTTCTCTGTTCCTGGTCTCATGTGTTCTGTCCTGCGGCTCCATTTCTGCCCTCTCCTCCCAACCTCCTCAAGGGCAGGAGGTGATGCTGTTCCTGGCAGAAGGCTTTCATTCTTCACACCTGGACCCTCAAGCTTAGTCCCAATTCCAAATTCTGAGGGAGGAGTTCTGACCCAATATGAGTTAGGTGCCCAATGTACCCAGACTCTCCCCATAACTCCTGATTGGGGTGCGGGTACCTCATGGCACAAAAAGGCTGCCAGGCGCCGGCCCAAGCAGATGAGGAGGGGAAGACATTGGGTTCACTGAGCTGGTGGATATCTCACACAGCTTATACGATTCAGAACTTGAGCCCAGGCTGGAATACATCCTAACCCTTGGCTTTTAACTCCAGCAGAACCAGAGGCCGAGATTCTTGTGGAAGTGAATCGTTGAGGGAGTGACCTCGAGAGAAACCAGTGAGGAAGTGAGGGAGGCGGACAGGGCAGGAGAAGCCAGGCGAGCCTCAGCCTGGTCCCACGGGGGCTCTGAGGCGCTAGTGGCCTCACAGGGCTACCCCATCCTGAGGAAGAACTTCCGGTTATTATGAGGGCAGCGAAGAAGGAAGTGCACTTCCTCGGCATCTCTGAGCTGGGCAGGTCCCAACGGCAGCGGGCAATTCTGCAGGAAGGGGGCAGCAGTGAGCACGAGCACCTGGGGCGGGGGGCATGGCACCTGCTACACTCGCTCAGCTCCCGGCTCTGGGCCTGCAGACAGTGGCTGGTGGACTGTCGGGGCCCAGAACAGGGAGGGGACAGGAGGGAAAGGATTCTGTGCCTGGCCTGGTTTGGGGAACACTCCCTCCATGCTGGTGTCTGTGTGTCCCCACCTCAACATGGTCCCCCAACCCCAAGGGAGAGGGATCCTGGGGAAATGGCACCAACCCAACTCCAGGACTAGCCACCCCGAAAAACAAAGACGCATGCCGTGCTGTGGACTTGTCTGAGCGGGGCAGTCCCACCCACACTCGGATGGACTGGCCAGACGTTTACATCTACACCACGGTGTTCATTCGAGAACCTTCCATCACAGTGCCCTAGAAATGAGCCGGGATAATGCCACCAGCAGGGTCATGCTGCCCTCCTGATTCTCTGACAGGGTGAATTACACAGGATTGGAAAGCATTCGGGCAGTAAGGGGCCGGCCGCCCTGCCAGGCGCAGTCAGTCACACAGCCTCGGGGCCCTGGGCCTGTGCTTGTCACCCTCTGCCAGGAAGCTGGCTTCTGAAACTCGTAAAATCGTTTTTTCCAAGTTACTTTTTTGAGGGGGAATTTGTAGATCGTTACATGACTTTGAGAATAATTATTCTTTCTGGCTGATTTTTTCACTTTAAAAAATTGCAGTAAAAAAATGTGTGGTGGAACATATATATCATACATTTTACCACTTTATACATCTTTAGGTCACAGTTCAGTGGCACAGAGCGCAGTCACACTGTTGTTAAACCATCCCCACCATCATCTCCAGAACTTTCCGTCTTCCCAAACCCAACTCTGTCCCCATCAAACACATCTGCTTCTCCCCGCCCCCAGCCCCTGGGAACTTCCTGTCTCCGTGGATTTGAGGCCTCCAGGGACCTCCGAGAAGTGGGGTCACAGTCCCTGTCCTGGGTCGTTGGTTTGTCTCACCCAGCACCATGTCCTCAGGCTCATGGCGGGGCAGCTGTCCACTCCCCTCCCTTGTGAGGCTGCGTGACGTTCCGTGTGCTTATCCAGCATCCGTCCACGGACACGGGTTGTTCCCGCCTCTGGGCTGCTGGGCACTGTGCTGCCGGCACACCGGCGATGCCAAGCGCTGGGCTGGCGTCGGGAGGTCCCTGCCCACTGCAGGGGCTCACGCCCTGGGGCCGTGTCTCCAGCTGGCGGTGCCCCAGGAACGGCAGGCTTCTGCCAGGAGCTTCTCATCACCAGGTGAAGAGCCGCGTGGATTTAGGAATTTAGCCGCACATTTCAAGAGTCTGAAGAATGTCCACACGCTTTGATCAGCAAGTCCATTGTTAGGAATTTATAGAGAGAATCAGGACACCCCCAGAGAGGGGGCTCAGGGTTTTAGCACAAGAGGGGGTACTAGACAAAGCAAAAAAACCAAAACTAAGCCCTGGCCGGTTCGGTCAGTGGCTAGCACGTCGGCCCGCAGACCAATGAGTCGTGGGTTCGAGTCCAGCCAAGGGGCATGCACCTGGGTTTTGGTTCGTCCCCGGCCCTGGTCAGGGTCGTGCGGGAGGCAACCCGTCGATGTGTCCCTCTCACGTCGATGTTTCCATCTCTCTCTCTCTCCCTCTCTCTGAAGATAAACAGAAAAATGTCCTCAGGTGAGGATTGGAAAAAAAACCTAAAAAAAAAATTTTTTTCCCTCTGCAGAACCAAGTGAGGCTGTGAGTGATATGTGCTCCCACTGTCCTGACGTCTGCAATGACACCCGGGGCTCCGATTCTGATAGTTTTACTTCATCTCTGAGAATCGCCGAAAGGAGAGGCAGCCAAGGGAGAGGGCCGGGTAAAACCCCATCACAGGTGGGGACCACCTGCGAGGCTCAGGATTGTGGGGAACCTCGCCCTGGGTTCCTGTCCCCCCCCCCCCCCCCCCGCCCTGCGGTTCCACAGCTGGGACCACACTCACCACCTGCTCTGAACCACCTGTAGCAGGTGCCACTGGGTGAGGCAACGTCCCCAGGGCACAGCTTCATGGCCCGGCCTCCCTCCAATCGTCCTCTGTCCCGGACCCAGCTGCCCCTCCCCGAAGGGCACCCACCACCCAGCTGGGTAAGAGGCCTGCCCCCTCTCCCCCCGCGTGGACACACTTTGTCAGCTGAAAGGAAGTTTCTCCAACAAACTACACATTGGCAACACGTGTTTGCAGTGGAATGCAACATTTGCCACATTTGGAGATCAGCAGGTTCCTTCCCGGGGCCTCGGAAGGCAGCCCCACCCGTGAAAGCTCCCCCCACTCGGGAGCCACCTCCCCAGCTGCCCGGTGGTGCGCTCCCGGGCCCAGAGCCTGGCCCACCCGCCTCCTCCGCCCACCTCCTCCGCCCCGCCTCAGCAGGCCCGGCTCAGATCCACAAAGGAGCCCTCAGATGAAAGTTCCTGTAATGGACCCTCCCACGCCCCGCCGGGAGGCGGGAGAAAGGAGATCAAACCAAAGTGACCAAAGGAGCCGGATTATGGCAGTTCAGACACGGAGCGAAGAAAGCAGCTAATGGACTCAGCGAACGGCCCGAACGGCTAAGTGGCGCCCTTGGACGTGTCCTCGTGACGTGGCTTTCATCCCTCGGAGCTCATCCTCAGGGCCCCTCTGTCCCCGTCCCCTCCTGCCCCCTCCCCTGCCTCCGTGGAGGTGACTGGTGTCACTGTCTTGTCATCCATTCTGCTTCTAAGAACTTCCCTTTCTGTGCATTTTGTCCTTGGTGAAAATGAGACTTTATTGCCATGTACTGTTTCTTGGGAGAGGGAACATTTTTAGATGATTCTGAAATAACTTCTTGGTTAATAGGCTATAATGCTGAACTATTTTATTTGTTGTTGTTGTTAATCCTGACCTGAGGATATTTGCCCATTGATTTTTTTTCCCATTGATTTTTTAGAGGGAGTGGAAGGGAGGGAGGGAGGGAGAGAGAAACATCGATGTGAAAGAGACACATCAATTGGTTGCCTCTCGCACGACCCCGACCGGGGTTGGGGATCGAATCTGCAACCCAGGTGGGTGCCCTTGACCAGGAGTCGAACCCGAGACCCTTTGGTCTACAGACCGACGCTCTAACCGCTGAGCCACACCAGCCAGGGCGGAACTATTTTCAGAAGGAGAAAATAAACGCTCTTCTCTCCCTTGTCACAGTTGTGAGACTTCAAGTAAGATCGAATTATCTGGAGATGACTGGTTACTCTTAGTTATACAAACCAAACACCGATTTTACCCGATGGGTATAAATATCCCAAGTTACATTAATTTCGCCATGTTTGGAGGCTAATGAGCTCGAAGACACACAGAGAGCCCTCCCCTGTGACTGGGGGGAGCCCTGGAGGGAGCGTGAGTGGTGAGCTCCAGGGGTTGCAGGGTCCCCAGGAGCCCGTGGGCCCTGCTGCTCCGCTGTCCCGGGCCTGAGTGACGAGCCATCTCACAGAGATGCTTCCAGGGCAGAGAAGGGAAAATGCCTCCCTGTGTGGTGGTCCCTTTGGTTCCTTGTGTCAGGCCCCAGGGGCGTGGGGAAGGCGCTCCCACAGGGGGCAGTGGGCGAAATGCCCTATAAACACGGTAGACCGGTGACGCTCGCGACTCATCCCCTCCCCCCGCCCACACCCAGGTGCCACATTAGGCCAGCCCAGTCTTAGATGCCTCCACCCTGGGCTGGGGGTGGGCACAGGCCAGAGGCAGGTGTGTCTCCGGATCCCCAGCCCCATGCCCACCCAGGCCTTCCCCCTCTAGACGGAGCCGCGGGCACTCAGGCCTGGAGGGAGGGCCCACGGACGGGCCCACAGGGTGTCAGGCAGCACTGCGCTTCTGGGGTGAGAAGGGAAACGGAACAGATGCCGTCAGCAGGGGAGAGGCCAACCCACAGCCCAACGTAGGAGACATTGCTCTCTGGGCACCCACGTGGCGGATGCCCCCGACCGGTTCTGCTCGCGGACACGGGCTCCTCCCCCCTTGTACCAGCATATAGAAAGCTCTGGAAGGCAGCCCTGGGCTGATGGGCTGGAAGAATGTCGCTGGGTGGGGACAGGAAGGAGACTCAGTGGGTACCTTTCATATCAATTTTGATTTTTGAATGTATTATCCATCCACAAAGCTGCAGTTTCTTTTAATAAAAGACTGGGCCGGTTAATATCTGGAAATTTCCTATTCTTCTGTTTTCATCACTGAGAATTAAAAAAAAAAAAATGAAAGGACAAAAGACCCTCAAACATGAAAAAATAATTTTATTTTCTAAATGCGCATGAGTGATCGGTGACGGGCCAGAAGACCGGTTCAACCCCCTGAAAGCACAGGGTCGCGATGGCGCGCTGCTGTCTTAGGGGCTGAGCCCTGAATGAAAGTGCGCTGTGTGCGTGAAACGTTTGGGTTCCAGAATGTCAAAAATCAATAAATCAACGGGGCCACTGTCGCATGGAGCTGCCATCGGGAGGAACGGCCTTGCACGTCTCGTGCCTCCAACCTCTGAGCCCTGGCCGGTTTGGCTCAGCGGTCAGAGCGTCGGCCCGCGGACCAGAGTCTCGGGTTCGATTCCGGTCAAGGGCACGTACTTCGGTTGTGGTTCCGTCCCTGGCCCTGGTTGGGGTCGTGTTTGAGGCAACCAGTCGATGTGTCTCTCTCACGTCCATGTTTCTCTCTCCCCCACTCTATCTGAAGATAAATGGAAAAATATCCTCGGGTGAGGAGTAAAAAAACAACAAAAAACCTCTGAAAGGTTAAAACAGCAAAACATCCTCTGCATGGGGCCTCAAGCCACACTGTGTCCCCAAAGAAGACTCTGCAGGGAAAGCCAGAAGGGCACCAGACGGAAGATCAAACATCCTCTGGAATAAACACCACTGTGTGATGTTCCCTGCGCCTACAGGGCCGCCGTCCTCTGGACGGGATGGGTCCCTTCCCTCGCTCACTGACCCCAGCCTCTGTCTCCCCCTGGGGACACCCTCCGGGTTTCTGCCGCAGTCGGTGCTTCCCGAACGGCTGTTCTTCGACACCACACAGATGCTTCTTGCCTCTCACTTCGAAAGGCCTTTTATTTTTAGGTTAGCAAGAAAAAAGAGAAATGTACCCTGAAGACAGTGTGGCCTGGTGTGCAGACCACAGGTTTGGGGAGCAGAATCGGGGGCGGTGGGAGGACGGAAAGGCACCGGGCAGCCCGCGAAGCGGCTCCCGTCGTTTGAACTTGATTCTGCGGACAGGACAGTGACGGAGCACCCCGGTTTCCTGGCAAGAAAGAGCTGTGGTTGGATCTCCTCTCCGGAGAGCTCACAGCGGCCACAGCGTGGGCCTGGACAGGGAGTGGCAGGCTAGGCGGAGTGTTAGACAGGGCACGGGTCTCAAGGCCCTGGGCATCCTTCCGAGATGCTATTCTTGCTGGATGTTAAAATGCAGCCCAGTAGTTTGCAGACCAGATGTAAAACAGGATGAGCTGGACAGGAACTCAAGGGACACACGCAGACAACTGAGATCAGTGAGTAATGGACTAAACGGTGCCTGTACATGTGGCTCAGCTTTCCTTCCGGGAGACGGAGCTCTGGACACGATCCCGTCCTCTTCCCTTGCTGCAAGTAAATGCACCTGCGCTGTGACGCGCACACTCATTCCTGACGAGACCCCCGCAGCGAGCCCCTGAGCTGGGTAACAGATGTGGTGTGATACAGTCATCCTAGATGCCAGGCTGGTGCAGCTCAGTGGATTGAGCATCGACCCATGGACTGAGAGGTCCCGGTTCAATTCCCGGTCAGGGCACATGCCCGGGTTTCTGGCTTGATCCCCAGTGGGGGTCGTGCAGGAGGCAGCCGATCCATGTTTCTCTCTCACATCTCTCTCTCCCTCCCTTCTTCTCTCTCTAAAAAATCAATAAAAAACATTTTAAAATAAAATCAAATCACCCCAGAGACTTGCACACTTGCCCACCGAGAGACGGGGTCTTCTTCCACACCCCATGCTTCTGGGCGGAGCCTGTCACTGCTTGGGCCAGGAGCACAGGGCACAGGTGTGGCTCTGCCAGGCCCAGGCCCCTCCTCCCTTCCGGAAGTCAGCCCCCATCCCGAGAGTCAGCGTTCTGGGAAGCGGGGCCACCCGGAACATGCTGCAGTCCCCGGAGATGAGCTGTCTCAGCCAAATCCTGCAAAACCACAAGCAAATAAATGTTTCAAACCACTAAGTTGGGGCGATTTATGACACGGCAATGAACGACCTGAAACACTGGGAGGCCAGGGAGAGAGTTCGGCGGGACTCTCCCCATAGGCACTGGCTGGGCTCGAGCGGGGCCAGCGCGTGGCCAGGACACCCTGGGCAGTTTCAACAGCTGCTTCCAGTGTTTCTGCTAACATCGCACCCGCCCCCACACCAGCAGAGCGCAGTCTCCATGGTGACGTGGCCAGCTGGGGGGTCGCGGGCAGGGGGCTGCTGCCTGGGCAGCTGGCAGGACAGCTGTCTCCCCGGAAAAGGATGGCCCTGGCGCTGGTAATTGGCAGATCCTTCCTTTGGGAAGTCATCCTGCCTCTTCAAATATAATCACAGGGTTGGAGAATTTGATTTTTCCCAAGGTCACTTGGTTCCGCGGTCCACGCGGTGCACGGGAAGAGGGCGCTCCCCGAGAAGGACCTGTCAGCCTGCTTTCCTCCTAATTGGCCTTCGTGTCCACTCTCCCCCCGGATCTGTGTCTTGGTTCAGAAGCATGGAGTCCGCGCTGGCCTCTTCATTGTTCCTCAGAGCAGAACTTGACCCCAAATGCTTCTCTGTGGAGGGGCGAGCAACCGCTCCTGAACAGCTCGTCCCCATGACGACAGGCTCGGTCCCGGACGACAGGCACTCCCGCCCCCACCGAACCCCCGCCTGCAGGCTGCCCCATAACACAGGACGCCTGGTGAAACCTGAGTTTCAGATGACAGCAAGTGACATTTCAGCGTGGCACGTTCCAAATATTGCACGGGACATACTTATACTCAGTCTCATCGTGGGTCATCTGACATCACATTTAACTCTGGGTCCTATGTCTTCATTTCCCCAAAACACCTGAGTCAGCGAGGGGGGCATCTGGGGTGAAATGGAACAAAAGCAAGAAGGGCCCAGAGAGAGGTGGGCCGGGGTGGCAGGAGTGGCCGGGGGAGGTGCCCTGGGAGACCAAGGAGCAGCCTGCAGGGAGTGAGGGCCTGGACGGTCCGGCCCAGCCAGCCGGATTTTCGGGGCAGAGGAAGCAGCCAGCAAAGACATGGTGACAACAGGTGACCAACTGTCCCGGTTGGCTCGGGACCTCCTGGAAACCCCTCATTCTCAGGCTAACTGGGATGGTTGGTCACCCAAAGTGGAAGAACATTCTAGAACAAGGAAACAGCAAGGGCAAAGTCATGGAGGTGAGTTTGCCCCCCGGAAACGCCTAGAGTCGTCCACTCCCCCCCGCCTGTCAGGCCCCACCCTGCGCGGCCAGGACCAGGGAAAGACAGGTGAGGCCAGGGCTGGGGGCGGGGTGCCCCAAACTCAGCCATCAGGACAGAGACTTCCACGCAAGACTCACACATCAAAATAAACGTACAATATCCACGATGAACAAGATTTCAAACTTTTTTTTTTATCCTCACCCGAGGACATTTTTGGATTCATCCCCAGATAGAGAGAGAAGGAGGGAGAGAGGGAGGAGGAGAGAGAGAGAAACATCGATGTGAGAGGGACACATCGACTGGCTGCCACCCACACGACCCCAACCAGGGCCGGGGACAAACTGCAACCGAGGTACGTGGCCTTAGCGGGAACTGAACCCGGGCCTCTCTGGACCGCGGGCCGACGCTCTAACCGCTGAGCCAGACCGGCCAGGGCGATATCAAACATTTGAATAAAGTGCTTCAACGAGTTCAGCGCGGAATTACACGGTGGCCCAGCCACCCGCTTGTGGGTACACACCCGAAAGAACCGAAAACAGGCGGAGTTCATACCGCGCCCGTCCGCGAGTGTTCACAGCAGAGTTCCCCACGACAGCCGCAGTGAACAGACAGACACAGCGTGGGCCCCCAGTCGTGCCCTTCAGCCATAGAAAGGGACAGAGCAAGGACACACGCGGGAGGAACCCCGACGACACGGCTCTGTGAGAGGAGCCGGGCATGAAGTGCCCAGAACAGGCCAGCGGGACAGGTGCCCCTCACAGCCTCCGAAGCCTCCAGGCTGAGGCTACACCTTCCTGCCGTCTAAGCAGCCAGGTTGGTGCTTAGGGCTGGGGACAAAGGGCACCTGGACTCTGCAGGGGGCTGTAAGGAGCCGAGCCTTTCCAGGGGTCACTTGGTGTTTGCAAGGAGTTGAAACGTCCACACCCTGGGTCCCCTTGTCCCCACATATAACTCTCCATCTCAGCCGATTCCGGAAGACGTCTGCCTGAGGAGGGGACCGGGTGCATGTCCCCGACCCGGGGACGGTCAGCTGGGTCACGCGCGGGGCAGTGGAGTGGCGCCCGGCCACAGAGGGACAAGCACACTGTCCTCAGCCGGAAAGACAGCTGCGAGGGCAGGTGGAAGGGCAGAGCTGCGGGAAGGTCCACAGCAATGGTCCACCTTGCCTTCGTCATCGCAGGGTGACCACGGAGGGACAGACGCTGGGGACCCAGCGCTGCGTAGAGGCTCCTTCTGGAATCAGGGCTGACCGAACCGAGCTTCTTATTTTAAGACCCTTTGAAAGTGAAGGATTGTGGGTGAGGTTTACTGTTTGACACTGTTCTGCCTTTTGTGAAGATTACATCTTTTTAAAATAAATATGTTTCACCCGGCCGGTGTGGCTCAGTGGTTGAGCGTCGACCCCATGCACCAAGAGGTCGCCGGTTCGATGCCCAGTCAGGGCACATGCCCAGGTTGTGGGCCAGATCCCCAGTGGGGGGCATGCAGGAGGCGGCCAATCGATGTTCTCTCTCATCGATGTTTCTATCTCTCCCTCTCCATCCTTCTCTTTCTAAAAAGCAATAAAGAAAAAAAATTTTAAAAGATAAAAAATAAAATAAATATGTTTCTATTGATTTTAGAGAGAGAGGAAGGGAGAAAGAGAGAGAGAAACATTGATGTGAGAAGGAAACATTGATCAGTTGCCTCCTGTATGCATGGGCAATTGAACCCCACAACCTGGGTATGTGCCCTGACCAGGAATCGAACCCACCACTTTTCAGTGTCCAGGACGATGCTCCAACCAACTGAGGCACACCGGCCAGGGCACAAATAGTACATGTTTGACAATAAGCATTTAAGGTAAGGTAACTCAACACTGAGACACTGTGGGCCCTCGAGAGAGGGGGTCTGCGTCCGGAGCTGCGGGACTGCCCGCCCGGGGAAGCCGGAGTGCACAGATGGGGGACGGAGGCCCCGGGAGGGCTGAGGCTGGATTTGAACCCGCCGCCAGGCCCCTTTCCCAGCCTCTGCACCGTTTCCTCGGTTCTCCCCAAACTGCCTCCGGGCACAGGGGGAGTGGAGGAAGCCAGTGGGGTGAGCTCGTCCCGACAGCCCAGCTCGACCATGACGTGAGCCAGCAGCCATCGCTGTGCCCACTGCTTTCCAAGTGACTCACTCACCCCTCCACGCTGAGCCGGCCACAGCCAGACACGGTCACCCTCGGACAGGCTCTGGCCGGCGCTGACTCAGGCAGGTGCCTTCCGGGGCGGTGGTCTCGAGGCCACACGAAGGAAGCTCAGACAGTTTGGAGGACAAAGCCCACGCTGAAGAAGAACGCAAGAGCCCGCCCCCACAGTCCTTCACTGCTGCTGGGAGTCCGGGAGGGTGGCAGGGGCACGTCCCACCTTGACGGGGGGCTGGGGGCACTGTGTCTGTGCCAACGTTCAGCCAGCCCAGCACTCACTGCGCCCCTTCTCCTGCACGGGTTGTTCTTCCATCAAAGGGCTTTGAAATGCTCGTTGTCTCTGAAGTGTCTGTGCCCCTGAGAAGTGGCTGCAAAATGAGGCTGCTTTTCTGCAGAGCCCAGACCCCCAGGGGCAAACGCCCGCCTGCTTCTGACACTGCCCCTCCTTTAGTCCCCCAGCCACCTGCCGTCTCCCTCGGCACCCACACCCCGTTAGCCAGATGGGCTCCCACAGGTCCCTGGGGAGCTGCTACCCGGGGGCCTGACTCAGGGGCAGGAAACAGGAGAAGCTGCCCGGGGCCTGCAGCTGGGTCAGCAGCTTCCTGCACCCCAACCGCAGGGCATCAGCTCTGCCCTCCTCCAGGCTGAGCTGCCGGGAAAAAACACACCTGGGTGAGTCAGCCCCGGGCACAGATGGACTCCTGGGCTCCCAGCAGGGGGCCAAGCCTCTGACCAGCAGCAAGGCCCCTGGGACGCTTGTCTGGGTGGACTCACCATGGGGGGGGGGAGGTACTGGCATGGAGGTGGGAGAGGGGGGGCAGGGCCGGGGGGGTCATGGGAGGGCGGGCTGGGAGGCGGGGACTTCCTGGCAGAGTCCAGGGCAGCGGAGGAGAGGGCAGGGCTGGGAGCTGGGGGAGGTGCTGGCGGCGGCACACCGGAAGGCAAGGATGGCTCAGCCGGGGCCCCGGGCACGGACGGCGACCAAAGCGGGACCTTCAGGGCAAGGTGCCCCACTCCACTCACCGAGGAATATTCTGGGAGAGTTGAGTTTGCACAGAGTGTGGGGAGCAGTTGGTGTGGGGCTGTGGGCTTCATGAGAGGTCCCAGTGGCCCCCAGGACAGCCGCCCTCTCTGGGTTCTTCTGGGGATGCTGGGCTTGGTTCACCCATCTCCCCGGGGGGTGACGGCATTCAGGGCTGAAGCAGCCACACTGCAGAGCGCATTCCGTCACCGTCTGGATGCCAGGGCGCGGGCACGTAAACGTGAACCCGGGGCCCGGCCGCACAGAGCAGACTCAGCGCACCCTCAGCCCAGCATCGCCCGGGAGAACCCAGCCGTGAAGCACGCTCACTTCGAAGTTTACAAAACTGTGCGACCCCGAAAACAATGGCCTTGGGGCCCTGCCCGAGGCAGAGTCTGCAAATCGCCTACAGTAGCATCCCGTCCAGTGTCCCCTGGACCCGGATTTTAGTGGGGTGCTGCCAGTACTGTCCCTACAGAAGACCCCATTTGCAGCTGGACATGACTCTGGCCAGCGAGATGTTTGGAGGAAGTGGGAGGAGGGGTCTCCCCAAAGGCTGCCTCGCGGGAGGAGAGAATCCTCTCATCAAATGTCCCTGTGCGCCTCCTGCCCCCCTCGTCAGCCTGCACCCCTAATTAAAGCCCCGACTGCTGCTGTGGACACGGTGAGCGAGTCTTCACACGCGTCACGCACCCTTGACGAAGTCACACCGAAGAACTGAGTACTCAGGACCCACTCGGACGCTTACAGCAACGTCCGCTGCGGCCAAACCCTCATCACGCCGGTACCTTCAAGCTGTTTCTAAGGAGCAGCTCGGGACATTTGCCTGCGGACTGTGTGGCTGGCGTGGGGTGGGGGAGGGGTGGGGTTAGCAGCTAGAAAGCAAGGAGGGAGGTTCGAGGACACGCAGACGTCGGCAGGGTCAAATAAAAGCCCGCTTTAGATCACTGAGCCACTTCCCGGTCTCTCCAGAAGTAATGAGATCAGTGGCTGGCGGGCCATTTGTCATCTTCTCTTCCCAGCTTCTCTCTTTTCTTGTTTTTATCCTCACCCGAGGTATGTTTATTGAGAGAGAGAGAGAGATTGGTTGCCTTCCTGTACACACCCCGGCCAGAGATCAAACCCGAAACCTGGAGAGGTGCCCTGACCGGGAATCGAACCCAAGACCCTTTCATGCTCGAGATGATGCTTCAACTACTAAGCCACACCAGCCAGGGCGTGAAACACTGTTTCATTTTTATTTTTATTTTTTGGTACGTACCCCTAGTGGGAACCGAACCCGGGACTCTCTGGTCTGCAGGCCGATGCTCCAACCACTGAGCAAAACAGCCAGGGCTGAAACACTGTTTTAAACAGGAATAATGCCAACTACGAATAATAATAACAATAACAATAATAATAATAATAACAACATTGGCTTAAAAGCCTGGAGGTGGGCAGCCCAAGGACCCAGACTCCTTTGGTCTTGCTGTCATCCAGTTATTACCTTGTGATCCAAAACGACTGCTCAGCTCCAGCCCTCATGTCCACATTCCAGGCAGCTGGAAGGAGGAAGGGACATGAGCCTAAATGGGGGCCTACCTCTGTGAGCCCCTCCCCCTGCAATGTCTGGACCCCACCTGGCCGATCCTGTTCACCTGTCAGCCTCCCTGAATCAACAGACCTCCCTCATGATAACAAGGTCATTTGTATAAAATATTTTGTGTGTCGGGTCTCCACAAGGGCAGGGACGTGTGCTGTGGATCTCCCTGCTGCAGCCAGGGCGGTAGGGGAGGCAGCGTCTCTGCCAGGGGCATGGCCGAGCTCCAGAGCAGGCACAGCCCGGCTTTCTCTGCGCCTGGCTCTCTGCTCGTCAGACCCGGTCGGCTGTCTGGACTTGGAGACCAGGACTTCCGAGGGGAGGCGGCCAGCTCACGACGCAGGGTAAAATCATGCTTTCTGCTCACTTCCATTACTCTAATGGTGACCCATTTGTCTGCCACACACGGGGCTGTCTTCGAGATGACAAGCTGACAGTGACCCCACTGGGTCATCGCCAAGCACACAGAGCCCATGAGAACACGGCTGTGGGGAAGCGGCCGCCTGTCCTCCTAAGCGTGCTGCCCTCCTGACCGCATCGGTGGGGACATCACAGCGGCCGGCCCGCACCGCCGGCTCTTCCGGGCCAGGGTGTCCGCCACAGCCCGGACCAGGGGAGAAGCAGCCGCCGTGCGGTCCGCCCAACGGGTGGGTGGGGGCCTGACCTGGGACAGGGCTTGGTTTGGGGCGCAGGCTCAACACGCAGGGCAGCTTTGCTAAGTGGGTTCCTAACACATGTGAACACTGCTTATGATTTTCCCACGAGACACGTGGGGAACGTGGCCAGAGGGCAGGTGTCTGGTTATTGCATACCTTCCTGTTCCTTAGTCCGAGTGCCAACGTCCCCTCGGGTCCACGCCAGTGCCCTCCCGGCTCCCGGGCTGCCCCCGCCCCGCTCTCAGGAGGGTTCTGCTTCGGGGGAGGTCTGGGGCTATTCGGATACAAGTGTGATGGCCCCACCTAAGTGCAGGGCGGACGTGCACCCCGCTGGTCCGCAGGGGCCGCCCCCTCCCACTGTGCGACCTCAATGCCGGCTCCGTGGCCGGGCGTCCTGGACCCAAGTTTTCAGCTGAGAATTTCTGCTTCTTCAGACTGAGAGGCTCCTTGACGAAGTAAGCTGAGGGCAGAGAGGTCCTCAAGCTCTCGTCGATGGCAACAGGCACCTCTCTAACCCGGGCCACAGGAGAAGGGGAGAGTGGCCAAGCTGTGCCGTGCACGGGACACGTTTGTTCTCAGAGGAAAAGCGAGAATTCCGGAGTGACGGCAGGACTCCCGCATGAAACCAGCAGTTCTCAAAAGGTGGTGGCATTTCTTAGGTAGTCGGGGGCCCCTGTGGCTGGCCTCTGCCCACTCCTCAATGTCGCCTACATACGAGGGCACAGGGCATGACAGGGCGTGACCATCGCTTCCATGCTGAGGCACAGAAAACTGCTACCCGCTCTCCTGATCCCAGCTGTCTCTCTGCCCCCAGCTCCCGCCGCCCTCCCTGGGGGAAAGGTGCCCCGGGGATTACTATGGGCTTCGGAAATCAGTCTGTGAGTCCCGGGCAGGCCCCTGCCCCTTACTGTCCTTCCTGCCCAGGCTGCCAGAAACAGGAGTGACTGGAAGTCAAACTGTGCCCTTGAGAACAACTTTGCCACCCCCATCGCAGCCAGGAGTCTTCCTGAGACCCCTGACCAAGCCAGTCTCCCTGCCAGCACCCCTGCTCGCCCTCTGGCAACCAGGGCAGCACTGAGCACCCAGACGAGGACCCTGCTCTCCGACCAGCCCACTGGCCTTGGCCTCAGGCCTCAAGCACCCGGGTGTCCTATTTCATCCACGGAAAGGCGAATGGCTCTCCCCTGGGGGGTGGCCTGAGCTGTCTGCACAAAAGGTTCTTAAAACTAAAATGTAGGCCTGGCTGGTTTGGCTCAGCGGTTAGAGCGTCGGCCTGCGGACCAGAGAGTCCCGGGTTTGGTTCCCGCTAAGGGCACGTACCTCGGTTGCAGTTTGTCCCCAGCCCCGGTTGGGGTCGTGTGGGTGGCAGCCACTCGGTGTGTCTCTCTCACATCATTGATGTTTCTCTTTCTCTCTTCCTCCCTCTCTCCCTCCCATTCTATCTCAGGATAAATGCAAAAATGTCCTTGGGTGGGGATTAAAAAAAAAACCAAAAAACTAAAATGTAGGGTAGCATCACCGTTATTATCATTTGTCCGGGATCCTGTCCATTCCAGATCCCCGATGACATCAGTCAATCTAATGTTCAGCTTGGTGGGTGGGGAGAGGGCTGCAGCCTACCGGTAACTAATTTGGGCTGGCTGGCACCTACAGGCAGGGGCTGGCTCTGTGCCCCTGCTGGGGACGTCTGTCAATGGCCAGGGAGGAGGGGTTGAGGCAAGTTTTTGCTTGAGGGCCTCACCCCTCTTTAGAAGCCTGGAGGTGCCATGGCTCTGTGTGCCCTGATGTCTGTGAGCGGGGAAGGAACCCACTGGGCCTGGCCCCAACTCAGGAAGAACTCCTGGAGCAAGCAGAGGAGGGCCGGTTCCCGCCTGATTCCTTTGGCCACGGGCCACAGCCTCTTTCTGCTGCCCTGCTCACCGGCCCACCCCTCGGCCACCTCTGGGAGCCTGGGCTGGTCTCTGCTCTGGGCTCCCCAGGTCCCCAAGGGCTTGACCACTACATGATCCTGTTCAAGACTGCCCTGTGCCCTGAACCCGGGAGTCAGAAGGAGAACATCGGCAGGGACCCGTTCTAAGCCAGCAGTGCCCATGGGAGGCAGGGGGCACCCACAACTTCGGGAGGGGATGGTCTCCCAGGCCCACAGCCCAACAGCCCTGGCTGATTTGCCCCCTTTTAGCAAAACAAGACTGGGGTTTGGGCACCTGAAGGCCATTGGGAACCCAGAGGTGGAAAAGCTGGGTGCCAGTAAGCAGACGGGGTGCCCAGGGCTGTCGGGCTGGGCCTAGCTTGAACTGAGGGGTTCCTGCAGGGCCCTTCCAGCGTCTCTGGGTTTCTGGCCGTGGAGCTCTGTGGCCTCCTGGCAGGGGAGGGCCGAGCTGGGACAGGGACCGCACTCTCCCCTAGGACCAGGGCCTGGTAACGGGGTTGGGGCTCTTTGCCACAGCAATGACCCAGGGTGTTGAGGGCTCGCCATGCCTGTTTGGGGGGGCTCTCTGCATGGGCTGGTAGGGGCTCTCCATTTAGAGTGATAGGGTCTGCACCCCGGGGCTTGGAGGGGGTCTCTCCGCTGTCCCCACCACCCCCCCTCTCCCCAATACAGACCACTACGTGGCCCTCCCGCGAAGCTTGGAGCCCCCTAAAGCGCAGAGTTGCGGTCGCTCCCGCCCCCCGGTATTCCGAATGGGAGGCGGGACCTGAGACCGTGACGTGGGCGCGCTGCTCCGGGGCGCGATGCATAAATAGCGGCAGCGGCGGCTCCGGGGGCGCGGACACGTCGAAGGAGCCAGACCACCGTGCGCTTCCTGCTTCCGTGTCCCCGCCCGTGCCATGCGGTGAGCGCCCCCAGCCCGCCCGCCCCGACCGGACGCCCGGACCTCCGACACCCCGCCCGGACACTGACACCCCGGGACCCGCCGCCGCTCAAGGTACCTCGGGGGCCCCAGCAGGAGGCGCCCCCTTTCTCCGTGTTCCCGCGCAGAGCAGCCGCCTGCGGTGGACGCTCGCGGGGGCGCGGCGCTCTGCCCCGTCCCTTGTCCCTTGTCCCTTGTCCCTTGTCCGGGCACTGGCCGCTGGGGGCACAAACCGCTCGGTCCTCGGCACCCTCCGTCCTGCCGGGGCTGGGGACCGGGTCCGAGATCCGCCCCGACGTGCGCGTGCGCGGCCGCCCACCGCCCCTTCCCTTGCAGATGCCCAGAGGCGGCGCCCTGCTGCTCTCCTCCCTGCTCCTCGCCTCGGCCCTTTGGGCCACCCTCGGGTCACCGGTAAGTGCAGGGCGGGGACAGTCGCCGCCCAAGCCACGACCCCTCTCGGCGAAGGGGGTGAAGGGGGCGATCGCGCCAGAACCAGACTGGGCGGAGCCAGAGGGCTGGGGGGCGTGGAAGGCCGGGGTCCCTCCAGGTGCACCGACAGCCCCTCTGAGACCAGGGCGTGTGGGCGTGCTGTGCTTGAGTTCCACCACAGAGGGGCAGCCCGGCGTGGAGCCCGTGTCTCCCACACGTGTCCTCGGTATCACTTCAAAGCGAGCGGTGCTGATGAGCCTGGCCCCTGGCTCCCCAGCGAAGGGTTTAATAAAGCAAGTGGTCCTATGTCGCGCAGAGGACAGCGTATTTGGGGCAAACCTGGAATTCCCGGCAGCTTCCAAAAGTACATGCATCGTTCAAATCCGATGTTATGCTGGAAGCCTGGGTGAACGGCATTTAATGCTCCTTCTTACCTTAACGGTTTGCACTTAGCTTATTGTGTGAACAGTAAGTGAAGCCGAGGGTAACAGTGCTGTGGTTACCTGGAGTCTGTGACCCCGAGGGGACCAGGCTGGGACATACCCAGGAGCTGCCTTTGGGGCTTCTTTGAGCCCACAGCCTGTACGTGCCATCTGACCCCTTTCTCCCATTTAAGGTGAAGGAAAAGAGGGGCTGGACCCTGAACAGCGCCGGCTACCTTCTTGGCCCACGTAAGTGACACGCACCCCAGTCTCTGGCGACATTGAACCTGCTCCGCGGACTGGTGCAGCGGTGGTCATTCGGACACGTGGTTGGTCCAGTGTTAGTGAGAGAAAGGGAAGTGGGCGTTTCCTGAGACTGTGAGGATGGGTTTCCATGTAGGTTAATGACGTTTGCCACATCTTAGGTGGCCCCGTCCCCACTCCCTGACGGCAATGGGGTCTGTAGCAATGCTCCTTATTCCCCCTTACTCAGCTCTCTCCCTCCTGCAGATGGACTAAGCCCCCCCCCCACGCCCCCCGCCCAGCCTTGAGGCACCTGGCTCTGTCTTGAACCCTGACTTGTCAGTGCCCAGGCACAGAGGACAAACCCTAGATGGGCCTCAGGCAGGATCCACGGGGGGTGTTCGGTCTCGGGTCCCACGTGGTCTTTCCACTGGTTCAAGGGGTACACGTTTTCCTGGATCCTTCGCAACCCTGAGTTCTCTCCCCCAGAAAGCACCTCGTCTCTGGGTGCTACTGGTCCCAAAGGCAGGGGGAACCCTTCCCCAAGAATGTGTGTTTCTGTCACTTTGGAATGTTGAAAACATACCCAGGAGACTGCGTCTTGAGTTAGGAAACAGATTCTCCTCCACTGTCCAGTTCCTCTCGGTCAAGGTGGATCACCAGGGGCTCTCACGTAGACTAGCTGTTTGTCAGAAGTCTTTACAGCTTAACAGTTTGCCCTTGCTTCTACCCCCACCCAGAAACAGTGACAGGAAGGACACGCAGCGTGTCGGAAGGACCAGCTGCTTATCATTCCTCTAAGCCTAGTGCCAGGAACTGTCTCTGGAAAACGGAGTTCGTTTTCCTTCGCCTGGCTGGTAGATGGCACAGCCCACCAGGCCAAGCAGCCAGAACCCTGCCGCCCCCTGTGCCCTGCTTCTCCTTTATCTCCTGTTGCCCCAGACCGAGCCCCTCCCCTCGTTCCAGGCCACTTGATTTAGAGCCTCATTCTTTCTCCCAATAACTTCTTAAGGGATCTTTCAAGATTCACACCACCCAACAGGCACACACAGACGCAGTCACCCAGCCTACCCCCCACCACGTGAGTCTGTCTGTCTGTCTCTCTTCCTCCCCCTGGCTCCAGTCCACCTCCCACACAGCTGCCAGAGTGGTCTTTGAAAAATAAAAATCTGATTATATCAAACTTAAGATTCTTTGGAGGCCCCCCTTGTTTTCAGGGACATAGGACCCCAGCCCCTGTCACTGCTGGGGTCCTCCTTGTGCTCCCCGCTGCACCAGGCCTGTGTGCCCCGGGCCCTGGTCCTGCAGTCCCAGCACCTGGTGACGAATGGGCCTCGGCCCCCGGTACAAATGGTCACTTCGGGCCCTGTGGACAGTGTCCTTCCCTCTTCTGTGGTTTCCGCACGTGGCTGTGGTTTTCCGGCTCTGTGAGCACTTCGGTCACAAGCAGCCATGGTCCTCCTCTGGGTGTGGGGAGGTACAATGACGACACTCAGGCTGTCCTCTCGGGTCTGCACACAGATGCCGTTGACAGCCACAGGTCCCTCCATGACAAGCACGGCCTCGCTGGCAAGCGGGAACTCCAGCCTGAAGACGAAGCGAGGGCAGGTGAGGGCTTCCACCCCGGGGCTCCGCATTGCTCCCCTGTCCTTCACCTCCTGGGTGCGCAGGGCGGTGGCCTGAGCCAGGCCCGGCCACATCTGTCCACTGCTAGAAACGGAAGCAGCAAAACCCGAGAGTGAGAAGCTGGGGCAGCGCAGGGACAGCAGAGAGCCCTCCTAGGCTCGGGGCCGCCAGGAGAGGTCCGGGTCACGGGGATGCCTTCACGCTCCTGGGGGGGGTCACTGACCTTGGGGTGTCTGTGGTAGGTTGCAAACATCAACCCTTTCTGGTTTCTAGGGGGCTCAGACAGGCCGCCTGAGAACGATGACGTGGCACGCAGGGTGATGGAGTTTCTGACTTCCTTGCATCTCAAAGGTAGGTGAAACGTGCCCGATTGACACCCCCACTTCTTAGACCCCTGGGCACCTGGCAGCTGGCCAGACAGGATTGCCAGACTTCTGCTGCAAGTGGTCGCCCCCCCACACACAATGTCACCACTGCCGGGGCCAGCGCCAACGAGCTGGGATTGCTGCCCGCCCCACATGGTCCCTGGGAAGGGGCATCAGACCGACTGTTTCCAGGGAGACAGAGGGCCTCGGGGTTCCGTCCACTCTGTGGAACTGTTGCCTGGGAGCGACCACCATCCCTGTACGGACTTAGTACACCACAGGCCAGGTTCCTCGAAGGCCGTCTGAACCCTTATCTCGTAAGCACTGTCGATTAATAGGAGCCCCTGTCTCAGATTTCGGTCTTCCTTTCGCACTTGGGGCAGGCCGCCTTTTAAGGGGTGGCTCCCGAGCCTGGGTCTTCCGCAGACACTGGAGACGATGAGGCTCCCTGTGGGCCTCACCCCTGGCGCTTCTGTCTGCCTGTCATTCATCCCACAGCGCCGGCCTGGCCCATGGGACAGTCTCCCAGGTCCAACGCCTGTGGGAGGCACACGCTCAGAGTAACCATGGCGTGGGGGCGGGGCACGGGGAGACGGACACTGTGATGCCTCAGGAGACTTTTGTTGTCACGATTTTGTGTGAATTTGAGAGTCCAGGCTGATTCCGGTTCTGTCTTGCCCCGTTTGCTCTCAGGCTGCACAGCCTTGGTCGAAGGACTTCAGGTGGGCGTGGGAGGGGGACGAGGCAGGTGGGGACACGTGAGGCCCAATGCCTTTCCTTAGAAGAGGGAGCCTGGGGACGAGGACTTCGACATCTCAAAACCAAGTCACCGAGTCCCCTCTGTGTGAGCCCAGGAGTGCCTCTGGGAGGTCTCTGCCCGGACTTGCCAGCCGGACCCATCAACTCTCCCCGGGTTTTTCTGTTTTTTACTTTATGTTTTGAATTTTGTAACGTGGACTTCCATTAGGAGATACCAATTTTTATTACTCAACCAAGAATTGTACTTCCTTAAAGCGTGAATTTGCAAGTGTGACAGTTTCAGATGCACGCCCAGTAGGACACTTGTCAGTGAGGGTGAGAAATGCTGCGTGCGGTTTGGATCTGAGCCGCAGCCGCCCTGCGTCGTGTGCTGTGAGCTGTGCCCGTCCTCCGGGCGCTGGGGGGCCTGTCACCCAGAGTCCCGTCCCTTGCAGAGGCCGGGGCCCGGGTGCCCATGCTCCTGCCGGCCGTCTCCTGGGAAGATGCAGAGCAGTGAGTCCTGAGGGGGCCGCGCGAAGCCGTCCGAAGTCCCGAGGGCCAGCTGTGCCGACCTGCGCAGAGTCCCCAGCCCGTCCTGTCTGCTTTGATGCTGTGTTGTTGTAAGATTTCCCCCTTTGGTAATTATTTTGAGCCCCAAAATAAAAACCAGAAGTGCTTTCGTTGTCTTTCTTCCTGGCGCCGGTCCTGATACCACCCCCACTGTGCTTTAAAAGACAAAGCTGGAGCCCCTGCCGGTGTGGTTCAGCGGTTAGCGTCGGCCGGCGGACCAGAGAGTTGCGGGTTCGATTCCGGTCAAGGGCACGTACCTCGGTTGGGTTCGGTCCCCAGCCCTGGTTGGGGTTGTGCAGGAGGCAACCAGTTGATATGTCTGTCTCACATCAGAAGTTTCTCTCTCTCTCTTTCCCCCTCCCACTCTATGTTAAGATAAATGGAAAAGTATTCTAGGGTGAGGATTTAAAAAACAAAGACAGCCTTGGCCGGTTTCGCTCAGCGGTTAGAGCGTCGGCCTGCGGTCCAGAGAGTCCCGGGTTCGGTTCCCGCTAAGGGCATGTACCTCGGTTGCAGTTTGTCCCCGGCCCTGGCTGGGTTGTGCGGGAGGCAGCCACTTGATGTGTCCCTTTCACGTCGATGTTTCTCTCTCTCTCTCTCTCTCTTCCTCCCTCTCTCCCTCCCGCTCTATCTGAAGATAAATGCAAAAAATCCTCTATCCTCGGGTGAGGATTTAAAAAAAAGCTGCACGGACTTGCTAAATCCTCCCCCTTGAGCAACCGCGCAGGGTCGGGCCTCCAGCTGCCCTGCCCTGGCTTTCGGGCTCCGGCTCAGCACACCCGCTGCAGAGGGCCCGCCCCTCGCACCCGTGCAGGTGGGCTCCCCTGCAGTGCTGGGTCCCGCTGCCCTGGGCTCTGCAGGTGGCTGCACCTGACTGCAGGACCTCTCTAGGCTGTGTCACCGAGGCTCCTGCACTGTCTGGTGCGCGCTGTGAGTGTAAAATACGCGCTGTGTGTTCAGGCTTGGTGCGTACGAAGAATGTGAAATGGCACGATCATTTTTATTTGGGTTATATATTAGAATAATAGTGTTATTTATGTTGGAATAATAGTGTTTTGGATATATAGGGTTAAGTAAAAGATTATTAAATCTAATTTCACCTGTTCCTTTTCACTTTTTAAAATGTGTCGACTGGAAATTTTAAAACTACCTATGTGGCCGGCAGATACTGCCCTGAGTGGCGCTGCTGAGAAGGAAGGCAGCCCCCAGGAAGGAGTCACAGAGCCCCCTCTCCATCCCCTTCCAGCCCCCAGGGTGGGGGGGTAGGCGACCCTCAGCAGCAGCCTGTGCCCGCTCTGTGCCCGCTCTGTCCCTGCTTGTGGGAACCCAGTCTTACAGTATTGTCTCTACCTCTGGCTTTGCCTCAGAGTCTGGATCCAAGGGAGACAAGGGGACAGAAACAGGGAATAAGTGTCAGCTGTGCCCGCCGCCCCCCGCTCACGCTGTGCCTGGAAGGGGTTTCCAGACACCACCTGAGGCCAGGACCGTGAGCACCCGGGAATGAGCGCAGCTTCAGGTACTCATCAGCTGCAGCCATGGGAGGCGGTTGAACTCTTTATTCTTTGCTTTTACAATAGACCCAGAAGAGGCACCCTACCAGCCAGCCTTATGTGCTGGTTTCTGCAAACAGTTATTTTAACCAGACTCTGCCAACAACAGTGTAACAGTAACTGTGCAGAAGTTAACTGGAAAATAGACTTTTCCACAATCCAAACACAAACACTTAAGAAACTAGATAATTTTCCGTCCCACAACTCAAGATGCAACAGATGAAAGTGCGGCCTCTGGGACCGCGTCCCCTGTCGCAGGGGACTCCCCCGACTCCGGGGAAACGCCTGCACTGACCTCTTCGGGGCTCAGTAGTTCTCCAGAGATTTTAAATTGCAGCTCAGAAGCCCATCTGGAGACTTTATTTCTAAATAATTTTGGGGCAAAATCATTACTGCTTTTTTATGCAGAGAAGCCTCCGGAGGGAATCCTCAAAGGGGATGAGGTCAATGGGACTGGACTTCCATCTCTCTCCAGAACCCACTCCTACCCTCCAGCGCTGGGTGGGGGGCAGACACAGGCTGCCCGGGTCCCACAACAACGCTTACGTCAGGCACGTCCTCAGAAGGGGCTCTGGATGGCCACAGGCTCCGAGACTAAGTCCCCCAGGCCCAGACCCCCGGTGGACGTCCCTCGGAACCCCGCCCACGCCCACGGGCCCTCAGCGGCCTGCTGTCCGCTCTACTCCATCTTCAACCCTTTGGACTTGAACTCGATGTGGAGAATCTGGGACAGGCACCTCCCGAATTCCTCCAGGATCATCTGCTGGGCCAGGTGCTCGGAGCAGCGGCCCTGCTCGGCCTCCTCACCCTGGGCCAGCAGGCAGGCGCACGTGGCCTCCACCACCTCCCAGGAGATGCAGGAGGGCCGCCTGCGGAGACACAGCGAAGGCCGGGTCAGGGCCTCTGCTTCGAAACACGGTTATGTTCAAGGCACACGCCCGTCAAGGTGTTTTAAAGAATGTCACAGTAAAATCGAACGTTGTCTTCCAAATATTGGAAGTTACTCACTGGGATCATGTCAAGGATTGCTCTTAGAAGAGAAACATAGAGGAAAGTCACCTGTGAGCTTCTTGACATCCCTCTCATGGTAGATTCCAAATTTTGTCAAAATTAGACCCACTCACAAATGCCGAGGCCTGGGCTCCGGTCAAGCCTGTGGGCTGGGCAGGGAGGAGCAGCAGGAATGGCAGCGAAGACAAGGCCCAGCGGACAAGCAGCCCGGGTCCGAGCTCTGTGCAAGGTGTGCTCGGCCGTACGGGCGCTGGCCTCCCCACACGGGGCACGGGAGCTAGAGAACCCCCGATGACTCTGAGCACCCCCTCGTCTGTCATCCTGGGGTGCCTCTGAATGCCCCGCGGAGCCCCGAACAAGGCTGCGAGACAGCTGTGCGTGAGCCGGCAGGACCAGCTGCTGTCTGCCCTGAGCTCTCGTCGTGCTCACACGGAACATTTTAGGATGCGCATAAACGGACTCTCAAATCAGCCCCGTGTGCCCTGTCGGCAGGGTTGGTTCAGAGGGCCTACCTGTCTTTCCTGAGTTTTGGTAGCCCTGACAAATGGCGGCTGCCTTCAGACCCTCCGATCTCCGCGTAGTTTGGCCTGGCCATTAGCGTTTTTCGTTCTGGGCTTTCTTCATAATTTTTGCAATCAATGCATTTGCAGATAGAAGAACACATAATTTTGGCCTGGTAACATAAAATGCTTCAATAAAATTAGGTTGCTTTACCCTTCATTGAAAAGAAGTTATTTGGACCTTAAATAACCTATTTGGACCTTAAATAACTATATTTGTGTGAGCGCATAATCTGCAATTTTCATGCCCCCAAAAAAGCAGGAGTGAAGGGGAGCCGATGGCCATCATGTGAGGAGATTGAGGTGCAGGTCCCAGGTGTCTCCCTGCTGGGGGGACACAGTGGTGCGCTGACAAGGGACATGGGGAGGGGGTGTTCGAAGGCTGGGTGAGTGTGGGTGGGGGTCCCCAGGGGTGCTCCCGTCTGACTCTGGTTTGGGATGGAGCTGCGGCAGCCGGTTACAGTTCCAGCTGGGGCTTACCCTGCCCACAGCTGAGTGTGCCACGTGCCCCCCTGTGGCAGAGGGTGGCTGAGAGGGTGGGTGAGAGGGTGGCTGAGAGGGTGGGTGAGCGGTAGAAGCTGAACCCACCAGGCCGGCCTGTGCTGGGCATTCTGGGGCAGGCCCTTCCTGCTTCCTGTGGGTGGGCTTTATTTCTTGTTACGTGGCAATGTGACACCCAGGGGGCAGGGGTGGGGGGTGTCCCAGCTGTGCCTGGCAAGCCTGGGTCCAAGCCCTTGCTCATGCCAGCCCTGGGGGTGGTCTGCAAGCTGGCCCTGGGGACCACTGCGGTTTCCAGCTTCCTCTGCTCCAGCCCCTGGGATCCCCCTCCGTTCTTTCCGGCTCAGCCGCGCACCTTAAGGGTGCCTGTGTGTTTCATTCTGCTCCTCCAGGTGTTTGGAGCAGGAGGTTTCTTCGGGATGTCCAGTTACTCTCATGCCAGGGACTACAGGTCACCTACCCATCCTGTGGCTGTGGCTGGGCAGAGGCGCGTGGCTGACTCAGTGTCATCTGGCAGCCAGCAAGGCGCAGCGATGAGCAGAGAGAGACGCCGGGGTGGGGGGTGCACTCACTCTCAGTATTCGCTATCTCTGCACTAGCCTCTCAGGATCCGAGCTGGGGGACAGCTGGGTCTGCTTGTCGGACCTTTCAGCGTCTGTCTCCAGAATCATGAGGATTTCTTACACCTGACCTTCTAGGACAGTGGTTCTCAAACTTCCTAATGCTGCAACCCTTTAACACAGTTCCTCGTGTTGTATGTGGGCGTATCTGCATGTGGGCGGATCCGCCTGGAGACGGACAGAGGAGCGGTGTCTCGGTTCCGATGGTCTTAGGCGACCCACAGGTTGAGAACCGCTGTTCTAGGACAACCTTTTCAAATGAGACTCTGAGCCCCCAGACCGGCCTGAGCCAGGTAGCCCGGTTGGTCGGGCACCGTCTCACGCACCGAAGTTGCTGGTTTGATTCCCAGTCAGGGCACACGCCTGGGTTTGGGGCTCGATCCCCGGTTGGGGGCGTCAAGGAGGCAGCCAATCGATGTTTCTCTCTCACTGATGTTTCTCTCTCTCTCTCTTCTTCTTTCTCTCAAAAAAATAAAAAAAATATTAAAAAGAAATGAAACTCGCGGGTACCCCCACAGGCCTCCGCTAACCAAAGGAGAGCCTCGTAAGGAAGGGTTTCCCGCCGATCGGGCCGGAGGGTTCCCTTTCTGCCTCTTTCCTCCTTTCCTTCAACACGAAGAAAGGGGATAGAAAAGAGAGAGACGAAACTGAAGGAGAAAGCAAGGCCCTCTCCTGCTGTTAAATCTGTGAGAAAAAGAAAGCGTTTGTCCGGGAACCGGTCGGCACCCCGGATTGTCAGCATCTGTCCGTTCTGGTCCCCGAGGGGCTGCGAGCCGGGAGGGGCTGCCTGCCCACTCTGCGCATCCCTGCAGACGGTCGCCCGGGGACACGTCCCCTGTGCTCTGCTCGGGCCCACCTCTGGGAGCCACCAAACGGCTGGCCACCAAGTGTGGCTCCCAGCGTCGGAGCCGCAGGGCGGGCACAGCCCGGCAGTGGGCACCCTCTGCGGACACGGGTGGGCTCGGGGAATGGGATGTGCTCCCATAGGAAGCCTGGTTAACTTCCTTGATTCCTAAAGTGTATAATTTATATTTAAGAAATGAATACAGATCAGGGCGTCCCCTTGTGGAGACCCTGAAGGAAGACCATGCACCAGCCCCGGGGCCACGCTGTCACCCGTGTTGCCTGGCCGGCAGGTGTGACTGACCTCGTAGCACTCGCAGTAGTTCTTCAGGCAGCCCGACCTCTTGCAGTGACACCCTTTGCCGTGTCGCGGCTTCACGTCCCCCACTCTCCCCGTCCCGATTTTCGGTTGGAAAGCTTCCGGATTTCTATCAAGACAAGCCTAGGACAGAAAACGCAGAACTCCATCAAGCTCTATTTTGTTTTATTTACTTATTTTTTGGTTAAATATAACCAAATCCTCATCCAAAGATTTTTTTCATTGATTTTTTTTTTTAGAGAGAGTGGAAGGGGTGGGCAGGAGAGAGAAACATCGCTGTGTCCCCATCGATTGGTGGCCTCCTGCATGTGCCCCAACCAGGGCTGGGGACTGAACCTGCAACCCAGGTACGTGCCCTTGACCGGGAACCAAACCCGGGACCTTCGGTGTGTGGGCCGACACTCTAACCATTGAGTCAGGCCGGCTAGGGCAAGGTCTGTTTTATTATCACAAAGTCATGTTCAGTGACAGGTGCCTCGTTTGCCTGTTACTTTGGTCCAGCTGTTCTTTGGGAGGAGCACAGCAACCACCTCCGTCATCAGTGAGAAAGTGCACCCGCTTGTTTAATTTTAACCCATTTTAATCCAGAGGCTCCCTCGTGACACCTGCCCACTGACGCCCCACAATGGGGACCCTACCCTGACTTTGCTTTAGTTTTGTCTGTGCCAGAGCCGTGCAGCCTGAACCCTCTTCTGTCCGGCTCTGCCATCCGTGCAGTGCTGGTGAGGTCCCTCCGTGCTGCCGCGCATAGCTCTGGCTCTTCCCTTTTCACTGATGTCTAATGTTCCATTGTGTGCTTCCCCTGAACAGATGTATGCACTCCACCCTGGACGGACACTCAGGCCGTCCCCGGTTTGGGGTATCACGAGCAAAGCTGTCGTGACATTTTCGTGAAGTCTCTGGGGGGCATGGGCACTGGCTGTATTTGTGGGAATAAACTGCTGGGTTATAGTCCATACAAAGGTTAGCTCTAGCAGCTGGTGCCAAACAATTTCCCACCTGGGTGCTACCCATTACCACTCCTGCCAGCGATGCACGGGAATTCCACCACTCTGCAAAGGAAGTGTCTACACTTTGAACTGCAGACGGTGCGCTTTACCCCTAAGGAAAACGCTTCTGTCCTGAAGGCTGTCCATCGCCGTCTTCGCCCGTCCTGTGGACCTGGCTGGACAAGACTGACAAGATATTTATCTGCAGTTCAAGAGGGGAACTAAATTACTGTAGAAAAAATAAACAGCTCAACCGTGGCCCAGGATGCCAGGCTCCCGTCCGTGGGTGATGGCTCCCCTGGTAACCTAGAGGGTGCCAACACGTGTCCGGAGCAGGCTGCCCCAGCCTGACTGTCCTCCCTGCTCCGGTGGCCTTTTGTGCCTACAGAAAGGGACGCGCTAAGCTCCTGCACGTAGCCTTCAGCAAGCGGCCTGCGGGGCTCGTGGCCCGTGAAGAAAGCTCAGATTCTCCCGTCACCCTGAAGCACAAATGACCTGTGTGACGGCTGGGAGTCTTCTCCCTGTTGACTTGCACAGTGGACTGCCCACCTCTCTGCAGCCTACCCTGCTCCAACCGGGCCTCTCCGCCACAGTCGTGACCCAGTTCCTCAAACCAGAACAATGTGGGCATTTGCATGTTCTTAAAACAGGACCTTCGGAGACTGCGCGGAGTCCCGCGCTGGGGAGGGGAAAGCTCCCTCCCTGTTGTCGTGGGCGGCCCGGCCTTCAGGGACAGTCACAGTCAGCGTGGTTCTGCAACACCTCGGCCTTTCCCAATGTCCTAACGCGGAATCTCTGCAGATGGTTTTTACAAACATCTCAAACCCTTCTTAACACTTTTAAAGCATGTGTTCAATGGAAATGTTACTTACCTTAATGGCCTTAAAGCGCTCCAGTCCGTGCCGCAAGTTGTTGCAACAATTGTTACAGTTGCAGCTGTTGCAGAAATCCCCACTGGCTAAGCAGTCGCAGTACCTGTGAAGACAGCCACGCGGCGTGTCAAAGGCCCAGCGCCACAGTCAGCAAGCAGACGAGCGTGACGCCGAGCGCGCCAGCAGGTGCGTCCACATAGCTCCAACTCAGAGATGTGACTCCTTTCTTTATGGAAACCAGACCGACAGGATGCTGTCCTGCGTGACTCACCCAGCAGAGACACTACCTCAAACCGTGCGTTTCCCACTATAGGAGTTTGCAGAGCAAAACGGTTTCCTGGAAGTGTCCACTGACGCCCACTGTCCCCTGCCCCCAAGCCCACTGCCGTTGTCCCAGAACACAGCAGGGTGGGGTGGAAACGTCACAGAATAAAGAGCCATCTTCCCATCAACTGTCCTGACCCTCCCACACGTCGCAGGGGAGTTCCCTTGGCCAGACGCTGGCGGGGAGTAAAGGCTGGTGGGACCTGGAGGTGGCACCTGGTCCAGGCTCTCTCTTCCTGTCTTTCCCCGTCAGTGTGCGGGGAGAGAGGTGAGTGAGAGGACACCCATGTGACCCGGCTGCGTCACACTCGGCTACAGCGCAGGGTGGTTCGTGAACTCGGGTTTGCCCTACACTCTGCTGGTGGCCCCTCTCCGGGACCGCGGCTGCCGAGCCGGGGACTCTGGAAGGCGTGCTGACAGTCCCCCCGCAGAGCAGTGAGGACCTTCTGCGATGGGTTTTCCTTGAAGAGCCATCAGTGTTCGTGGCCTGTACCTGCATCACAGGCGCTGATAGGCTGTGCTTCACATTCTCTTCCGTGTGAGCGGGGACACGGCACTTTCCTCAACTCGTGAAAACTCGGTGTCGGGGCCAGGACTCCTACTGCCCACGGACAGCCCGCACGACAGAGGCCTCTGCGCGGTTTGCCCCTGGAGACGACCCGGGGACCCCTGGGGAAGCGCCTGCACCCCAGGGCTGAACGTGGCCGCGAGTTAGCTGTGCATGCAGCTGCTGCACCCCGTCCCAGGGGGGCCGGGAGCCCGAGGCCCGGGGGCGCTTCCTGCAGGGAGGTGGGCTGCACAAGTGCAGGGACGGCTCTGCGTCTGGCAACAAGGTAGACTAGATGTCTGTAGAAACCTTCCTGTTATACAATTCCCAAACATGATTTTTTAAATATTATTTTAGTTTCTTTATATATATATGTCGTTGTTAATCCTCACCCAAGGATATTTTTCCACTTATCATCAGATAGAGTGGGAGGGAGAGAGACAGAGGGAAACATCGATGAGAGAGAGACGCATCGACTGGCTGCCTCCCGCATGACCTGACCAGGGCCAGGGACAAACTGCAACCATGGCACGTCCCCTTGACTGGAATCGAACCCAGAACTCATCGGTCCGCGGCTCGATGCTCTAACCTCTGAGCCAAACTGGCCAGGGCTCTGTTGATTTTTAGATAGAGTGGAAGGGAGGGAGGGGGGAGAGAGAGAAACATGAAAGTGACAGAGACAACCAATCGGTCGCCTCGGGCTCGAATGGGCTGCTCACGCAGGAGACAGACGAAGTCTGGGCTAAAAGAGGTGGGAGCTGGATCAGAGAACCCCCATAAACTGGATCCTTGAAGGGCGACCTCCCCCGCAAACCTACTCCACAGGAGGGGAGTGGGGCCCGTCCCTCGAGGCCACAGTCCGCAGCCGGGGAGGTGGGGGCTTCCTGTGCAGAGCGAGGAAGGCGAAAGGACAGCGCCAGGTGCGGGGACACAGAGGGAGAGGGTCCCCAGCCACGCTGCGGGTGATCTGTAACTCTCGCCCTCTGCTCTTTATGTGAAAGACTTAAATCTGTGTCCCACACCTGCTCTGTCACCCACACTCCAGACCCCAAACTCAGTGCTGCTTCTCCCGCTTCTTCACCCTCCTGTGTCCGGATCTCCTCCGTCCATTTACTCGAAATCCACAGCCTCCTCATGGAGCGGGAGGACCTGTCCCCGCCTCTTCGCTCCCAACACTGTGACACTTTGGTGCCCCAGAGCCACCTCCCCAACTTTCCATCGGACACTCTTTCCCCAAGGAACGTGTCCGAACCTTCACCCAGTCTCTCCTTCACCCCGCCGCACAGGCGTGTCCCCCTCCGCCTTCCTGCTGCCGTCACCCACCCAGGACACAGCCCCGCACGCAGCTGACGGATGCTCTGTCTCCCACAGACAGCCAAGGGCTTACCGAATCCACTGATTCTGCTCAGAAATGGCTTTTTAAATTTTTTATTTGCGATCCAAAAAAATCATCTTTGTTGTAGAAATTTAAAAATATATAAATAAGCAAAAAACAACAACAAAACAATCCCTCAGAACCCCACTCCTCAGAGATGATCATTTGATGAATAGACTGCACACTTTTTCTATAAAACCATATACACTGAAATAAATATATATTGTTTGATTAGATATTATATGTAAACAAAATCAAGATCATATTCTATACACTGTCTCAGTGTAGATTTATTACTTATCAATATAAGTAATAAGTAATTAATATAACAGCTTGCTTTTATTACTTATCAATATAATATTATGAGTGGTTCCCATGTATACAGATTTGCACCCCACTTTGATGACTGCACAGGACCTCACCCTATAGTGACACCATAATTTATTTAATAACCGCCCACACTGAACATCCACATGGCTTTCTACACAAACAGCACTGCACCAGCGACTCTGACCTCCTTCCTGTTCCTACAACCCTGGACCTCCCTCTCCTCTCCTGCCACAGGGCCTTTGCACCTGTTTCCTCAGCCGTCTTAGACCACTCTTAACCACCCACTTTCAGTCCACTCCCACCCTATTAATTCTTCCTCATCCAAACAGCCTTCCTCAGGGAAGCCTTCGCGGGCTGCCTATGGGCCAACTCCTCCCTCCCACCCCACACCCCGTGACTGCTCCTCGGAATGAAAAACGGTGCGGCCACTGTGGAAAACACTCAGGCACTTCCTAGAAAAGTTAAACAGAATGATCATGTGACTCCGCGGTTCCACTTACAGGTGCACGACCGAAAGGACGGAAGCAGGGACTCGCCCCACACTCATAGCTGCACTACTCACGATGGCCGAAGGTGGGAACCACCCGCGTGTCCGACAGGTGACTGGACACACAGAACGTGCTCCGCGCGCACAGTGGAACGCAGCACCGACACACGTCACACGTGGACGCAGACACACACGCCAGGAGAAGACCGCACGGGTCCACTACCTGAGGTTCCAGAGCAGGCACACCCAGAGACAGAAAGCAGAACGAGGTACGGCGGGGAAGGGGCATGGAGAGGTCACCAGTGGACCACGTTTCTGTTCGGGAAGAGGAAGTTCTGGAAACAGAAGTGGGGAGGGCCACACAGCGCCCTGAAAGGAATTAATGTCACTGAATCGTACATGTAAAACGGTTAGAATGGCCCTGGCCGGTGTGGCTCAACTGGGTGGCGCATCATCCCCTATACAGAGTCACAGGCTCAGTCCTGGTCAGGGCACACACCCACATTTCGGGTCCGATCCCCGGTCGGTGTGCTTATGGGAGACAGCCAATTGATGTTTCTCTCTCACATCAATGGTTCTCTCTCTCGCCCTCTCCCTTCCTCTCTCTCTAAAATCAATACAGAAAAATATTTTTTAAAAAGATAAATCACACAAAATATAATAAGGATTTAGCAGATTTAAACAACAGGATTAAACTTGAGCTCACGGGTAGACAGCGGCATCTGACAAGTAGAGAAGGCACTGTTTAATTCACACGAACACACGCCATTGTAATGCCTGATCTTTGAAAGCAGGCGATTATTAAGTTAATATACACGGCCACAAATTCATTGCAGGCTGACATCAAAGAAGACATGTACTTGGAAAGGTTTTAAGCCCCCAAAACAAAAGCCACTCCAACTATTTCCTTCAAGAGCCAGTCCATTCAAAGGGAGAATGAAAAGGGTGGGCCAGCAGAGGCCCCGATGTGTCCTCTGGGCGTTTCAAAGGCTCTGGCTGCTGTGTGGGCTTCAAAGGACAGAGTCACCGTGGAGATGCTCCCCGCGTCCTCTCCCTCGCCTGACAAGGACACTGATTTCCCCCCAAAGAAGGCAGCTGGGGAAAAGACTCACTTTTTATTTATTAATAATTTAACATATTTGGGTTTAATGCCTACGAGCTGCTAGGTCTTGTCTGGGACGTCTGGGTGCAGCACCCAGTGAGGTCAGGCCTCCGTGTCTGCTCCTCAGAAACCGTCACACCTGGCTGGTGAGGCTGGCGGCCTCAGAGAGAAGCTGGGGAGTACCAGAGGAGGGGGGCCACATCTCGGCAGGATTTGGGGGGCTTTGAGCAGGCTCTGGCCTCCTGGATGCTGGAAAGATGCCAAAGCACCCGCAGAGTCAGCAGCCAGGCAGGGCCAGGTCTGGCAGATGGGGTCTCGAGGTCTGGAACAGACCCCTCCTGAAGGCCAGCAGCTGCCCAACACCTGCTCCCCACAGCTGGAGGGCCCAGGTGCAGGAAGTCCTGAAGGAACTGGCCAGTCATTGAGGCCCTGCCCCTTGCCCTTTGACCTCTCTCTTCCTGAAAGCTGGACTCAGTGCACCTTTCTCCATTGTCGTTTCCATGGAAACCCCAGGTGCTAGGAAGTCATGAAAGGATTGACCAGTCATTGAGGCTCCGCCCCTTGCATGCACCTTTCTCCACTGACGTTTCCATGGAGACATCAGAAGCTCCTGACTGAGTAACTTCAGTGGGTGCTGGAGCCCCAGAGGAGTAGGAAGCGAAGGAGTCCTCCCAATTTCTACTCTCTTCTCGGTTCATTTGGCATACAACTGGCTCTAGAAGGGCAATTTGCTTTCTAAGTTTCGTCTATTATTCTGCCATCCCTTGCCCAGTGGCCGTCATCCAGTGGTTTTTCCTGTTCACTTTTATGATACCCCACCTGGCTGGGACCACCCGCTGCTCCTGCACCTGTCGTGGGTCCTGGTCACAGGCTCGCCCCCTGGGATCGTGCACCTGTAGCATCCGGCTTTTACATCTAGCCGAGATGGCAGCGTCCTCTCCCCCAGGCTCCGGGCTTCCCTCTGGAGACCCTCCCCTTGGTGAACTGGAAGGAGCCTCCGAATGAGCCCAGGCGGTCCGCTCCTCCCTTCAGGATGCCTGGACCCTCGAGAACGGCCTAGATCCCTCCTCCAGGGCGCAGACTTCTCTCCCGCCTTCACCACCTGAGCAGGACAGAATGCCAGAACAGCCCCCGCAGCAGTGGGGATCTACCACTGACATCTGGGCCCCTGAAGACCGAGCACGTCCTCACTGCCAGCGAGTGCAGTCCTGGGCCTCTGGACCGCAATGCCAAGCACCCACAATACAGCTCATGTGGGACCGTCCAGCTGTCTCCCATGTGGTCCTCCTCCGAAGGCCAGGTGGTCACAAGCTCACACAGCCTGCAGGGGATGTCCTGCCTCCTCTGAGGCCAGATTCGGGACCAGCAGCGCTCTCTGACCCAAGCCCATGCTGCTCCCTGCTGCCCGAGAGATCCCCCAGGGGAGTGCCGGGGGAGAGATCCCCCCAGGTAAGTGCGGGGGGGGGGGAGAGATCCCCCCGGGAAGTGCTGGGGGAGAGATCCCCCCAGGGAAGTGCGGGGGGGGGGAGATCCCCCCAGGGAAGTGCGGGGGGGGGAGAGATCCCCCCAGGGAAGTGCCGGGGGAGAGATCCCCCCAGGGAAGTGCGGGGGGGGGGAGAGATCCCCCCAGGGAAGTGCGGGGGGGGGAGAGATCCCCCCAGGGAAGTGCGGGGGGGGGAGAGATCCCCCCAGGGAAGTGCGGGGGGGGGGAGAGATCCCCCCAGGGAAGTGCGGGGGGGGGGGAGATCCCCAGGGAAGTGCGGGGAGAGACCATCCGCCCAGCTTTCAGGTTCACTAACTTTGCGTAAAGAGATGGAGGCTAAAAGCCACCAAGGAGCAGTCCTCCACTGGCCTCTGCAGGCAGGAAGCCCTTCCGGAAAAGTAACCTCGCCAGTGCTGCCGCCACTCTTGCCAGCCGCATCTTTCCTGGCCCATGCTGCCCCCTCCTTATGGGATGGGATGCGGGAGGAGAACCGCAGGGGGCAGCTCCGGTGTGCAGCCGGAGCTCTGGGCCGTCCACTCCGTCCACTCGGGGTTCTCCTCAGGCACCTCAAGGGCAATGAGAGCGACTGGGAGGATGGGCGTTCCCAGGCCCCTCCTCTGGGCCCCGAGGAGCTCCCCCAGCCTCAGGCCCACGAAGGGAGGCGCAGCGAGTGGGCAGTGGGGCTCCCTGCCGCAGGCCCCCCAGGCGCCTTGCTCCTTCTCCAGAATACACTTTTAAAGTTAATATAGACTATTTTCTTTAACAGTTCAAACATTAAGTCATAAAGTCTAAGTCATAATTTCAAAGGATTGGTATCATATAGATCAGATTATCTGAACGCAGTATAAATAAAATTTTAAATTAACAATAAAAATATATGCCCTGGCCGGTTTGGCTCAGCAGTTAGAGCGTCGGCCCACGGACCAAAGAGTTATGGGTTCGATTCTGGTCAAGGGCACGTACCTCAGTTGTGGTTCGTCCCTGGTCCTGATCGGGTTGTGTGGGAGGCAACCAGTCAATGTGTCTCTCTCACATCAATGTTTCTTTCTCTCTCTCTCTCTCTCTCTCTCTCTCTCTCTCTCTCTCTTTCTCTCTCTCCCTACCTACCACTCTCTCTGAAAATAAATGGGAAAATATCCTTGGGTGAGGATTAAAAAAAAAAAGTATATATATATATATATTTAAATATATATATATATACATATATGCACACATACATACATATGTGGATACTTTCGAACGCACACACGGACACCTCACGAGGCGGAGAGACCACACACAGACTCGCACTGGCTGGGGCGGCAATGCAAGGCCCTGGAGCGACCTTGCGGGACGGGGAAGAAGAATGTGGGGCATTTATAGCTTCAGAGGTACTTCCTAAAACATTGAAGAAGATAGAAAATAAATAAGTTAAGCATTTAACACACACACACAAAATCAAAATAAGAAAGTAAAATAATAAAGGTATGAGGAGAAAAATAGTGTAAAGTAAGAATTAAAGCACTTCTGAAATAGGAAACAAATATAAGCGAGAAAAATCAATAAAACCAAAGGCTGGTGCTCTAGGAAAAAAAACAACGGACAAAATAGACAAACCTCTCATGATCAAGAAAAAGGTACAAACAGCAAAATCTAAGTTAGAAAATCAGACACTATCAAAGGCTGCAACCACAGACACGGAGACCGCTTTAAGGTGATACAAAGCTACAAATGGACTCAAAAATGGAAAGAAACCTGCAATTTCCAAGAAAAGTATAAAATATCAGAATGGACTCAGAAGGAATATAATACTTAAACAACAACCACTGAAGAAGTGACGAGGGCTCTGTCCCCTCCCCTCTCCAACCCAAACACACCGGCCCAGGGGCCTCACCCGGCCCAGGGGCGTCAAGGGCCAGTTCTGTGGGAGCCACGACACACCCACCTAACCCTGCCCTGTGCTCGGGAAAGGGGGGGGGGGGCGCTGCTGAATTCTCCGAGGCAGAATAACATCAACACCCAAACTGAAGGAAATATGAGAGGAAAGCTGCAGACTATCTCGCTCATGAACAGAGATGTGAAAATTCTAAGCAAAATACTAGAAAACAAAGTCTTGTCCTGTGTGCAGAAGACGAGATCAGGACGCCGCGGTCAAGTTGGGTTCAGTCCCTGGCACACCAGGCGGATTGACGTTAGAAATGTTGTTGCAATAGATCATGGGATAAGGCTCAAAGAGAAAACAATTCGAACATCTCAATAAATGCAGAAAAAAGCATTTGACGACATTCACCACTCATCTGTAATACGAATAAAAAGGAAAACCTGAAGCTGGAGGAAACTTCCTGACCCTGACAGGCACCCCCACTGGCCCGGTCCGCAGAGGCAGCAGTACGTGGCCGCGTGGTGGGCACCCCCACGGGCCCGGTCGCAGAGGCAGCAGTACGTGGCCGCGTGGTGGGCACCAGGAGACCGCCTTCCCCAGCCTCTTGCCTCGGAAGGCGGGTGCCTCCCCTCCCCTCCTCTCTCCCTTCCCCCGGGTTGGAGTGGATGAGGCGGGGGAGCTGGGTGGCCTGCAGTGAGGACGCGAGGCTGTGACGGAGGCTGAGGACCGACACTGGTGAGCGGCCACACGAGCCCTGAGATGGCTGTCGTTTTGAGTCCTTGTTGCAGCCTCTTTGCATACACCCAAGTACAGAGTGTCTCTCAAAAACCTACGCAGAGCCTGGCTGGTGTGGCTCAGGGGTTGAGTATTGACCCACGCACGCACCAAGAGGTCCCGGTTCGATTCTGGTCAGGGCACATGCCCAGGTTGTGGGCCTGATCCCCAGTGGGGGGCATGTAGGAGGCGGCCAATCGATGTTCTCTCATCGATGTTTCTATCTCTCTCTCCCTCTCCCTTCCTCTCTCTAAAATCAACAAAGAAAAAGAAAAAGCTATTTACACAAACAAAACAAAAACCTACAGCAGATATCTGATTTGGGGCAGGGCAAGGGAAGTTTGGAAGTATTTCTATGAAAGTCAGGAGCAAGCCAACAGCACCTCCACCCGCACTGGGGTCGTGGCTCAGCCGACAAGGCGAGGAGGGGTGTGCAGAGGCAGAGGGACCACAGTCCTTGCTTGCAGCCGAGATGACTGGAAATGCAGCAGGGAAGGAAATCCAGACGAGTCATCACAACCAAGAAGTGGAGCGGCCCGGGAGCAGGCGGGGCCCAGGCCCAGACCCGCGTGCACCAAACGGAAGCGCTCTGCCGGTCGCTGGGACGCGGGTCGTGGTTTCCAGGAAATGGAGCTCGACAACCAACTGCACACGTGGGAAAGGGAACGAGATCCCTCCTTAACGCCATTCTCACGAGTCGGTTCCAGGAGTATTAAGGCCTTGGTGGTAAAAGCAACCCTGCAAAACTTTTACAAGAAACTCTAACGGCACATCTGTCCGACCTCGGGGTACGGCCCGTCTGCCTGGAGCAGGCCCAGAAAGGCCCTGGCGATGGAGACGGGGTCACTTCGACTGCCTTGCACGAGAAACCTCTGTTCATCCAGGCGCGTGTGTGGAGAGCCCAGTAGACCTCGGACCTGTGCTGGCCCCTGGAGACACGGCCGTGAGCACGGCAGGACGACGGCACGGCCCCTGAGCACCCCCACCCCCCCACTCACGTGGACTTGCCCTTCTGTGCCAAGGTGCCCCCCAGGCCCACTCTGCCTGCGGCACTGACGGCAGTCGGAGGAGAGTCACACAGCACGGTCCCCGCTGGTCGCAGCTCCTGGCTTGGTGGGATCAGTCCAGACAGACATAGGGTTCCAAGTCTTCAGTGGCAGAAAATCGGACTGCCCGGGGTTGACGTGACTGTGGGTAGTGCTCTCCCAGAACACGCCTTTGTCCTCCTGGCGCACGCGGTCTGTGTCCTTGTGCTGGGTACTTGCACTGTGCCCGTCTTCAGGCTACGCTCACTGTTGCCCAGGAAACCACATCCGGAGCTGTGAAACAGAGTGAGCATCACTGCACTGAAGGCTGTTCCCCAGGCAGGGCTGTCTCAGGGCAGGCAGGCTGGCAACGCCCCAACACGTGTGGGTCACCCTGCTCTGTCACTGAGCAAGAAGGTGGAAAGACCCACAGTGACATACATTCTAAATTCATTCTTTGTTCGTTGGCCATCCTGACAAATCCCTGCCATGAAACACTTTAAAACACCAGATTCAATATTAAAGACCTTTGTCGATGCATAGTCGAGCTGGTCAGAAATTAAGGAAACCCCTCAGAGGTCAAAAAGTAAAAGAGAAACTCCAGGGAGTCAAGCTAAGGCCGAGGCTTGCAGCTGTCTTGGGGCGTCTGCTGGTCCCAGCCAGCCAGGGCTTTGGTGTCAGCTGCTGTGCGGAGAAGGTTCCAGGGCAGCGACTGCCACGGGAACACGGCAGCCGCTGCCCCCACGCTGCACACGCACCAACCCCCAGCCCTGGGCACCTCGAGGTGGGGGATCCACGCTATGACCTACGCACAGAGCAGGGAGAGTGGAGGGTCTGAACCGGCAAAAGACAGAACCTGGGAAAACGGCTGCGGACGAAGGGCAGGGAAGGTGGCCGTCAGGCATTGGCTTGGGAGGAGGGGCTCCCTCGGGTTGAGACCTGGATTCCTGCTGTGTGGCCTCAAAGCCAACCTTTGCCTGCATTTCTCGGTTGTGCACACTGGCAGGGCCGCAAGCCCCAGATGGAAGCAAACACAACCTTTCTCTGAAGGAATGGACCCTCGAGACAAACTCAGAGATTTCCCACATATACATTTCCATTGATCCCAATTCACAATTAAAAAATAGTCATAAAATGCACGAGGCGAGGAGCCAAACGAGTGAAAACTCAAACAAAGCCAATAGCGGAATCGGACAAGCAAAGACTTCAAGTGTTAGAATGACCGGCTACAAAATACAAATTGTGTGTTTGATATTCTAAAATGCAGAAGAGGAGTCAAAGTCCGAGTGGAGAGCGGGAGATTGCAAAGTGACCGGCCAGCCTTGACCTGCTCACAGAACGAGGGCGAATGGGCGAGCTGGAGCCGCAGACAAAGCCCTTGGGAGCCCTGCGGAGGCCGCCCAAGCTCATCGAAACCGGGTTAGACATGACTGGAGTGGAAAAGAACGTGGATTATACAGCTGCTCCCAACAATCCCACCCACTGTCTCAGCAAAACTTGATTGGAATGGAGGATGCCTAAAAACCAAGTTCGGATATACAATTAAAACTGTCCTGGAAACATCGTGCTCGTGACAGAAGCCACCCCCGTTCCAGCGCCTCCGCTCTGTGAAGTTACCGCCTGACGGTCCGAAGGTTAACCCTTACGCTGCAGCCTTTAACAAACAAGGTCCAATGATAAAAGTGGCTTTTACAATCGGTGCTTCAGTGAGCTAATTATGGAGCAAATCATTGTTTAAAATGCATAAAACGGTTAAGAAAGGCGAATCCGCCCTGCCCATGTGGCTCAGTGGATTGAGCATCCTCCCGTGGACTGAGAGGTCCCGGTTCGATTCCCCATCAGGGCACACGGCCGGGTTGTGGGCTCGATCCCCAGGGGAGGCGTGCAGGAGGCAGCTGATCGATGTTTCTCACATCAGTGTTTCTATCTCTCTCTCCCTAAAAATTTCAATAAAAACATATTAAAAAAGAGAAAAAAAGAAAGGCAAATCCAACAGTGATGCAAAGGTAGACATGAACCACTTTAAAAATCTTAAAATCATTTTCAATAACCAATCATCAATCTTCAATGAAAGAACCACAAAACATTTATCTACCTTTTTATTAAGTTTATATCAACAGCCCTGGCTGATTTGGCTCAGCAACTGGAGTGTTGGCCTGCGGACCAAAGCGTCAATTCCGCTCAAGGGCACGTACCTCAGTTGCAGGTTTGATCCCCGGCCTCCGTCAGTCATGGGAGAGGCAACCAATCGCTGTGTCTCTCACATTGATGTTTCTCTCTCTCTTCCTTCCTCTCTCCCACTCTATCTAGAAATCAATGGAAAAAATATACTCGGGTGAGGATTTAAAACAAAAAGTTTACACCAATACCATTTCAATTACACAGATTATTTTTATCATTTAAAAATAATTCCCAGCACTTTCGGCTGAAGGAACAATAAAGGCCGACTGTCTGACTTCAAGGTTCCAGGGCAGCCAGGGGGACGGAGGAGGAAGATAAAGGGGGTCAGTGTAACCCCGGGACCCTCGTCTGCGACGGCCAAGGCCCAGCTGGTGTCCCCGACGCGGAGGCAAGCCCCACGGCCTGAAGTGGCAGCCAGGACAGTGCTAGCTCCTGGGGCCAGCTGGAGAGCTGGGAGGGGTGCGGCAGGGCACGGATACTTTCCACCGCAATCCGGGCTCTATCTCATTTTCACCCGTCATGTATCACTTTGATTTTATAATACATTTTTGTGTGTTTTTTATTTTTGAGAGAGAGAGGGAGAGAGAGAGAGAAACATCCATGTGAGAGAGAAACACCCGTCAGCTGCCTCCTGCACGCCCCCTAGTGGGGATCGAGTCCGCAACCCGGGCACGTGCCCTGACGGGGAATCAACCGGGACCTCTCAGTCCACGGGAGGACACTCAGGCCACTGAGCCACACCAGCTGGGCTCACTGGTTATTAAAAGACAATAATGTGCTTTTCTCTTTGATGATGGCCAATTAGCTGTAATCCCTCTTGACCTCTATCCAGTAAAGTAGGGCAAGGAAGATTGCATGCCGGCGCCTTGAGAACACGGCTCAGGTGTGGGCAGTAAAGAGGTGAAGAAGCTCGGTTGTTCCTGGTGGCGATGTCACACTTGCCAGGGAAGCATGGCGCGTCCACTCCAGCCACAGCTGCCCACGCAGGACCTGGGACGTGGAGACAGCGTGGCGCCCTTGGCTCGCGCTAGTCTGCAGTCCTCAGCCTTTCCAAAAACGGTGTTTCTGGAGAGAAGCAGTTGCTCAGTGATGGACGCATACCCACCAAACCACGAGGCTCTGACCAGGACACGTGTGTTCATCACGGTGGAAGCAGCACCTTCCAGCCCAGCGCCCCCATCCCCCTCCACAGCCCCTCGCCGGGCGCACGGAGCTTCAGAGGCGGCGAGTCCACTGGGCAGCCGGCTGCGTGCTGAGGCCGGATCTGAGTCACCAAGTGTCCTGGGAGGGCGGCCGGGCCCCTGACTCGGCAGCCAGCTCTTCTCCGGAGAAGGGGCCCACATCCCCCGAGACAGTGCCTCCTTCCCCCAGACAGCACCGGACACTTGGAACCTCCTCTGCCTTGTTCCAATGCTCACCAAGCCCCTGGGGGCTGTCTTCAGTGTGGGCCTTCCATTGTAAGGACTCCGTCAGTTAGACCCTTGGAATGTTCCTCGTGTTTCCAAGTCCCCAGGGGTCACCTCACTCGGTCCCGGTGCAGTCTGCACCTGCTCAGGCTGCCCCAGCCCTCAAACCCAGCCCGAGGCTTAGCAGCCCTGGCCAGAGCCCCCCTGGCCACAGACCCCCCCTGGCCATAGACCCCCCCTGGCCACAGACCCCCCCTGGCCATAGACCCCCCCTGGCCACAGACCTCCCTGGCCACAGAGCCCCCTGGCCACAGAGCCCCCCGGCCACAGACCCCCCTGGCCACAGAGCCCCCCGGCCACAGAGCCCCCTGGCCACAGAGCCCCCTGCACAGCACGGCCTCGTCCTGCCCCCGGAGGTTTCCACCCGGCCCAGGCTGTCCTCTGCTCTGCGCCTCCTCACAGGGCACCGCGGCCATCGTCAGTCACTGCTGGCCTTGCCTGTTTGCAGGGGCGTGGCCTTTGCAGTCCAGCAGTGCAGACAGTCAACCTAGTTTTAGCATTACTTTTTTTTTTAATCCTCACCTGAGGATATTTTTACATTTATCTTCAGACAGAGTGGGAGGGAGGGAGGGAGAGAGAAACATTGATGTGAAAGAGACACATGGATCGGTTGCCTCCCACACGACCCCAACCAGTTCGTGGGTCAAGTTCACAGGAAAACATCAGACCGGGTTCTGTGAAGGCGGCTCCGGCTCGGGCCCGACGCTGGGCTGCGCCGCGGAGTCCTAAGTGGAGCACGTGCCCTGCGGCCACCACGGTCTGTGGGACTGACTGGCTCGGGACAGCCTTGCTCCTGTTGACAAGGGGGATATGCGGCTACTCACACCTGCAGACACTTGGGGCTTTTTAGACTTTGTGTCCCATGAACTGAGAGTCACTACATAAAGATTTTTAAAAAATGTATTCAGATCGTTGCTCTTTAAAAAGAGAATTAGCTAAGCATCTGGTGTTTTTGAACAATTATTGAAAATCTCAGCACCAGACAGTGTTCATTTAGGGGCCTGCCCAGCAGATGGGGGGCATGGCCAGCCTGCTCAGACCCCACTGGGGTGCTGCCAAGGTCCTGGTGCTGACCCCTCCCCGAGAAGCCTCCCGGAGCCTCTTCCCTCGATCTGATTAAACCTCTATCGTGTGTGGCCCCCACACCAAATAGCTCTTGCCAGTTTTATTTTTTTTTTTGTATTTTCTAAAATCTGAACACTAGTGGAAAGTGTGAATTAAAGAACAGCAGTGACCAGCGTCCGTGTTGCTGTGGCGGTGTGCAGGCTGACACCCTGTCGCAATGCCATGGCACCAAGGTGTGTCATGTTTCACGGGCACCTCCCTCAGCCCAGCAGCCACCCAGGGGCACCCGAGGAGGGCAGACAGGTGTGTCCTGGTTGCTGCTGAGCATAGCCGGGGGAAGCTGTGGGTCACAAAATCAGGAAAAGCTCTCTAGTGTTGCTTAGAGGGATGCTAAGCAGACCCTGGGGAGACGGAGGGGCACACGTGAAAACCCCGCCTGTGACCGGGGCTGTCCCCGCTTGCAGCCCCTCATCAGCCAGGTGCTCCCAGAGGCTGTGTGCAGGCGTCCCCCGCCCCAGCTGCTTCCGGGCAGCGCACCCACACGGGGTCCTGGCTGCCCAGGAGCCACAGCGGTACTTGGCCCCCACATAACGCTTGCTGACCATCCCCTGCCGCCACACAGACGCAGGCGCTCCTGCGTACCTTCCGCCCTCTGGCTATAACCAGGACAAATACCCTGCAGAGAGTGTGCTGGGCAAAGCCCTTCCTTTGCCCTGGACTCTGTGCCCTCGCGAACCCAACCATCCCGTCAGGGCTGGGGTCAGTCCGAGTCTTAGCTCAGCCTGTCCTCTCTGCTCAGGCAGAGACTCCCCTGCTCTGACATGCCTGACCTCTGTCCCTCCCCTACTCCCCTTCTGCACCTCTGTATCTGTTTGGCGACACCCCCTCCCCACCCGTCCATTCAAAGCAGCTAATGGTACCTGACTCACGTACAAGTTGCTAATGTTACTTGTTCTGGAGACACCTCTTATTTTGAAGATAATGTCCCCAGATGTCACTGAACACTATATTAACCTATTAGTCATCTCGCTTACTTCTCCTTAGACAGGAGAGTGGCAGCTTTCTGCCCTCGTGGGCCCCAGGCCCGTCCACCCTGGGCCAGAGGAGGGGCCTGGACACGGCTCCCTGCTCTCGCCTTGGTCCTCTCAGACCTGCCCTGAAGAGGGGCCCAGGGGCCAGGCTCCCTGTCCAGAGGAAACCAAGCTCCTTTACAAGTGGCGTGGGGCGCCTGGGGGCACCCAGCAGTGGGCTGCGGGCTGCGAGGAGAGGGTGGTCCCGAGAGCCGTGCTGGGTAGATGCAGCAGGCACCAAGGGACACCGGTGGCCAGGACTGCAGGAAGGGCTCAGGGGACACAGAAATGCACACTCAGAGAGGCACAGCGCCTGTCCCGGAGGAACGGCCACAGGGGACGCGGGACCCACAGCTGGAAGCTGGAGGAGGTGCTCCCCGGTCCCGGTCGCCGGCCTGAGGCGGGCGGTCGCCCTCTGACACTCAGAGGCAGGGCTGGCTGCGGGCGGAGCGCCAACAGCAGACCGCTTTCGGGGAGGTCGGCCTGATGTCAGCATCCGAGGCCGGCAGGTTTCGTCGCCGGCCCACAGGACGTTCCCGTGGAGGCAGCATGGACGCACGTACCCCTTCGGAAGCAGCGTTGAGCGCACGGGGGCAGTAGGGCACCCCTGGTTATAGCGGGAACTAAACTGGGACGACGTCCATGCCAGCTGAACACGGAAGCGTCATGAGAGACACAGACAACTCTGCCCCAGGAAAACGTTACAGACAAGCGGCCCGCGAGGACACGAGCCCTCCTTCAGAAGACAGGTCCACAAAAGCAGCACCTGCGGGGCTTCACTGTTACCACGGCAACAGCGGCGCCGTGCGCGGGCTCACCGGAGCACAGGGTCCTCACGGAGCAGCCAGGCCGTGGGTCAGCAGTCCACACCCGACCCTGAGGAGCGCCGACTGGACGTGGAGTCCCCCACCCCGCTGCGTCCCTGTCGCCTACTCGGAGGAAGCGTTGGAACCGCACGGTGCTAACAGAGCCCTGGCTGGTGCTCAGACCCGGCTGGACCTCGCCCTGTGGAAGGGAGGAACGAAGGTGCGAAGAAGCTAAAGGAGGGAGAGCACTAGCCAGGGCCGGGAACCCCGACGGAAGGAGCCGACCCGCAGCCCCGGCCGCTCCCTCTGCAGCCGTCCACAGCGGCACAGGGAGGTTCAGACAAAGGCAACCAGGCTGACTCAGGGCAGCGACATCAAATCAAGTAATTAGTGCAGCAAAAAAATATGCACACAAAGCTCATGTTGCTCCGGGCACACCACTCATAATAGGAAAATCTTTTATGCCCTGCATAATTACTTCAAAATACAGGAAAATGTGTGCCTGATTGGGAAAACCTCACAGAGACTGGGGGGGGGGACACAGCCGCAGTGTCGCCTCGTGCCTCCGGCTCTGCACCGAGGCCCACCAGCCGCCCCCAGAGGAGCCGCGGACGCACGTGGCTGAGCACACGCTGGAAGGAGAGAACCGGAGCACAGTCCCTGAGTGTTCCCATGCGCTGCGGCACACGGCAGTGCTCCAGATGACAAGGACGACGGGGTGAGTACCTTCGGGACCGCGACACCTTGTCATGCTGCGTGACCAGACCTATGATGCTACCAGCAGGGTCTACGAGGTCTCACTGTTTTGTGTCATCCAGAATGCTTAGGGCCGTGGTGATGGGACCAGTTACAGTAATAGCAACACGTCGTGACGCAGCACCCCAGAGTGGAGCAGGGAGCCCTGCTCATCTCTCCAGGAAGCTGACTGAGACCCCTGGCTGTGGACACTTGGCCAGCAGCTGTTGACCCTGCAACAGCTCCTCAGGGCCACGCAGCCGCTCCAGCGCTCGGCCGGGCACTCACTCCGCCGCTCACTGCCCCAGCGCCTTGGTGGACGGCTGCCCCACGGGGAGCATGCAGAGCCCGTGGCCCCTACCCTGCTCCAGCCGATATCCTTCGGGCCTGGCTGCGGGGCTGTTAGACGGGGTGCCCCAGACTCCTGGCGGTAGGAACTGAGGGTCTCCGGGACCTGCTGGAGGGCTCCGTGAGGGAGAGGGCTGCCCCGTCCACTGTGGGTGCATGAATGTTAACGCAACAGCGTTTCTAACAGCTGGGTTAGTTTAATTACTTTCAATTATAGACACCACCTGAAGACGGCAGGACGGGTCCCAGGTAAGAGTGCAGCCTACGACCACCTGAGACCGGGCCTCGGCCGACACCTGGCAGAGCGTGAGCGGACCACGCAGGGAAGGCGCACCAAGACCACCCGTGTTAAGTGACTGCCACGCTATTACTTAGGCTGATGACAGGAAACGAAAGAAGAAAAGAAATAGAACAGCTTGTGTAAACCAACATGAACCCGAGATGCAGGCTCTGAAACATGGGTCCAGACAGCGACGGAGCGGGGGTCTTCCCGGCAGCCCTAACCCCAGAGCGAGCACAGCGACGCTGCCGGAGGCCCTGGCCGCACAGACACACCTAGAGCTCCCAGGCTGCAGGCAAGGCTAACTCTTCTCATTGGTGAGAAGACATCACCAACGTACCCAGAGGGCCTCTCAGACTCTTAAAGTGACAGTTGGTTGCTTTGGTCCTTACCCAGCCAAAGTTATTTTGGGTGGTCCTGGAAGAGCAGGTCCCGACGGGAATGCGGACCCGGCGGCTCTGGACGGCAGGGCGCTGTTGTCAAGCTGCAGAAAGGCAAGGCAGGCATATCTAAATTAGTGAGCGTTTCCAGAGTCCCCCAGGCAGCCCCTAGCTACAGAGAAAACCGTCTTTTTCTTCCAGGGTGCTACGTCACAAGCCCTTTACAACATGTCTGGGCTTTTTACCGGGATGATGTCACTAGCCCCCAGCAGGCCGTGGGGGCGCAGGCCCTGCCTGCGGGACAGAGGGGAGGGGTCCCGGACGTAGCACACACCGCGGCCGGGCGGCTGGCCAGAACACTGGACTGGACACCTTTTTCATTTTGTGAAATAAATTCAATGGCAAATTTCTGTAAACTGAAAATGTCCATTATTATTATTGTTGTTGTTATTTTAATCCTCACCCACGGATAGTTTTCCATTTATTTTTAGACGGGGGGCGGGGGGAGAGACCAAACCACAACCGAGATACGTGCCCTTGGCTGGAATTGAACCCATGACTCTTTGATCCCCAGGCCGACGCTCTAACCGCTGAGCCAAACCAGCCAGGGCGTTGTCCATTATTATTATATCCTTAGTATAACTTGAGAGATCTTGACATTTGATGTCTCATTAGCAACGATTACTTTTTCATCTATTCAAAAAATATCTGAAGTCAATTCTAACAAATTCAAAAGCCATGTCTTAATCTCGGCTTTATCCACATCCTTTGTTTTCTTGGTTCTTGTTGGTTTCTCTTTGTCACTCAGCAGCGTGGCTCACAGATGACATTCACAGGGAAAGGAAAGGCTAGCAAAATCACTGACCTAATTCTCTTATCAGAGTGTGAAGACATGAAAAGCATTGGCTACATTTAGGTTTTGAGATTGTCTGTCACAGTTACACATCCTATCCTTGCCCCTTCCGCCACTGAAAACTTGAAATTAAAAAATAAGCTTTATTTAAGAAGTATAGTCGGGTAAAAACAGCATTTTATCCATCCTCCTGATTTTCTCTCTTTTGCCTCTTTTTAAATAGTGTGTCACCATCACCTGTTGGGGCTCGAGAACACCAAGAAGGCAGCCTGGTCCAACTCCTCTGTACACACCCGAGTGGCAGGTGGACCTGGGCCCTGGGACCCCTCTCCGGGCTCAGCCGGCCGCCCCTTTGACTGTTGAGAGGAGGGGCGTGTTCACAAGCTACACCAACCAATGCTTCTTTTAGTCACCAGACACCCAATTGTCAGGCCACGTCCCCACACGACAGTCCAAGGAGCTGTGACTCTTTTGGAGACAGGATTTCACAGTTCTCAGGGTTGAGGCAATTCTTTGTATAAACCGGGTACAGTTCCCCCCCTCCTCCAGCTTATTTAGCCTCTTTCGAAGTAAAGCAGAGAAACAGAAATGCCTGCTAAGTGCCATGTGGGCAGTAAACCTGGGCAACTCTGCTGGAACCCCCAGCTTTCTTCAGCAGTGTTTGGGCACTCAGGAGTGAATAAAGTAAAATCAATAATTAAAAAATGTAAAAAGACTTAGCCCTGGCCGGTTTGGCTCAGCAGTTAGGGTGTTGGCCCGCGGACCAGAGAGTTCCGGGTTCGATTCCGACCAAAAGCATGTACCTCGGTTGTGGTTCGCCCCCCGGCCCCGGTTGGGGTCTTGTGGGTGGCAAGCAATCGATGTGTCTCTTTCCCATCAATGTTTCTCTCTCTCTCTCTCTCTCTCTCTCTCTCTCTCTCTCTCTCTCACTCTGTCTGAAGATAAATGTAAAAATATCCTCAGGTGAGGATTAAAAAAAAAAAGACTTAGGGAAAAGAGCATATGTGTCTTATAATTACATTTGATATATGCATAGTATAGTGCATTTATAAAAGCATTTTACATTTTCAAAAGCGTTTCCATAACACTGAGGAAGGTGAGGGACAGCCCAGACCAAGCGGGAGGTGTGCTGAGGCAGGACCACAAAGGCAAGTTCAGCGCAGGGGGCAGGCTGGTGCTCAGGGGCCACGCAAAGGCCAAGGCTGGCAAAGGGCGTCTCGGCCTCACCCATCCCCCCGCAGGGTTCACACTGAGGGGAAGGGGCTGATACGTGATGAATGTTTCACGGTCGATCTCTATATTTTTTTAATTTAAAATTTAAAAAATATGTTCTTACTGATTTTTTAGAGAGAGAGGAGGGAGAGTGAGATAGAAACGTCGATGTGAGATAGAAACATCGATCGGCTGCCTCCTGCATGTCCCCTACTGGGGATCGAGCCCACAACCCGGGCACGTACCCTGACAGGGATCGAACCAGGAGCTCTCAGTCCATGGGAGACACTCCCTCCATCCACTAAGCCACACCGGCCAGGCTCACTGTCCATCTTTAAATGGAGGATAAATTTCTTTCCTGAATTTTGACAATGGAAATTTCAAGAGACAATAATGCCCAACTGTATTTTTTTTTGGTTAAAACAATGACTCACTTGTGTAATGAGATTTAATTTTGCTGGCACTGGCAAAAATCTTCCCACTAAAGTAGTCATTGGTTTAGGGACATCTGTAAGGAAGACAATTAAAATTAATTGATACCATATATTGTTTTTTTTCCACTTGCACATGGAAGAAAGTACAAAAATTAAAATGTGTCACGGATTTATCGTGTGCAAAGTCATTTAAACTTATCTTCATCCCATTTGTTTTTTGTTCTATAAAATCTTTCAGGTCAATGTATTTTTTTTAACTGATTACACCTTTTTCTTTGCCATGAAGCTGGTCAGCTTGCACTCCAGGGACAGTGTCTGCTGAACAATGCTGCCAGTGCCCAGGCTCGGAGCCCAGCCTGGGTGCCCTGAGTGCAGCAGACTCACCAGGGAGCCCGGACAGTTTGTTTTCAAAGACAGCACAGCGACATCTGTTGGCCACCAGGTGAACTACTTTCAATTTATGTGTATTCTTTTTCAACTGGTTACTAAGTTGTTAGAATGTAAATACTTGTAGGGCTATTTAGACCAAACTACTTAAGGATCAGAACTGACAGGCATTTCTTTGGCCTAAGGGCACAGGGAAAAACTTTCCCGAGACACTGAAGGGCCTGTGAACCTCGGAGCTCGGGGTCCTCGTGGAAGGTGGGGTGCGTCAGGCTCCCGAATCACCCAACAGCTGGGCACGTTTTCTGAGGCGGGCTTGTGCGGCCTCCGAGTGCACTACCTTGAGACTTAGGTCAGGATGCAATTATTTTAAGGTGACAGTGTGTTCACAGCGTGACAAAGGGGGCTGGGCAAGGGAGTGAGGTTAGATGACAAGGAAATGGATTCGGAGAGCATCACACGAGCCCTCTCCTGCGGATCGAAAGGCATCAGGATGCGCCGTGAGCCAGCGGGAAGGGAACTAGGAAGAACCCCCTCGGCCTGTGTGGGGGACCAGATGCAGCTCTGGTCTGCAGGGACCGGCCCGAAGCCCACGGCCATGTGGATCGACGCCCCAGCCTGCTTCCGTGTCCCGGGAAAAGGCAGTGTCTTGACGGCTTTGACTCCCTGGATACAGGGACTATCAGGATGGAACAGGAGGCACCATCTTTCTTTTTGCCCCAGACTCCAAAGGTCCAGTGAAGTGCCACCTGGGTTTAATTAATGTGGACTTAAATTATGGGCTAGGTCAGTGAATCATCTGATAAGGAAATATTCTGGTTAACCCAAGATTTAGAGTAACACAATCACGTGTGCAGTCCACATAGAAATGCCCAGTTTTCAAGCATCGTGTCTAACTTCCATAAACACAGTCCTGAAGCTGTGCATTTCGTCTCTCGAGTCACCTAGTACTACTCGCCTGTTTGGAGAAGTTTCTGAGTAAACGAATGTCAGATAATCAGCATTTGAGACAGTCATTTCAGAGCTCGTGGTGACTAGGCAAAATGTTTACATTACACGTGGTTTATACCACACCTGAGCAGTCAGCCCCACCCTCCTGGGAAAGGCTGGTGCTTCACCCAGGCACTTCTAGGCACACCCACTAGTTGGTATGAATTGTCCTCTGTTAGGGTCACACAGCTCCCGCAGCTAGCAGAAGTAGACGACGGCTATCCAAAAATTGGAGACAGTCAATATAATGCACACAGATTAGTCTATAAAGATATTTTTTCTATTCTTAGCTACTACTCGGAGTATGAAGGTTACCAAACTGCCTACTTGATACTCTGCCTATTTCGCTTTTATTCTGTGTACAAAGCCAAACATATTCACTTACCAACTTATATATATGACATAATTTTTAAATTAATTAGTTTTGTACCTGACTGTAGAGAAGCGTTTTGGTCTTGATACTGAGGGACCAGATGGAGAGCTTTTAGTTCTCCTGCGCCAGGGTCGTCTACGCACAGCATCTGCGTGCCCTCTTTTAGCTGGCACAGCACCTAAAACGAAAAATAATGACCGGGTTTCCCTTTTCACAGCTGTCCAGTAATATGGACCTACAGATACTTCAATCTGAGACATAGCTTTAGTCCAGAATTTAAGTTTCCATGGAAAGTAGCAAATGGTAGATCTGGCCTCGATTTCTTACCCTACAACATGCTCTCTGGAGGGAGGTGTTCCGTGAGTCCCGTGGCTGGGCTAATAGAAGTTCCTGCCCCGCGAGGTTACAGGACCACCAGGGGCCTGTGCACCTCATCCCCGGGGCCCACGTGAGCACAGAGGGTGCAAGCTGCCCAATCCCAGCCCCTCTCAGATCCGTCTCATTCTAGGGAAGACTTCGCCCCGGACTCCGTCTCTGCAGCTGGTTACATGCTTAGAATATTCTTTTTATTTTATTTTTTTCATCCACACCCAAGGACTTTTTTTTTTGCATTCATCTGCAGATAGAGCCAGGGCAGAATATTCTTTAATTTCATGGCAGTTGTTCTTTCCTGCCACGTGCATATTTTATTATTTAACACACATGATTTTTTAAAATGTCTACTAATTTTTTTTCCTACAGGTACAACTTAGAAAGGTTAATCCAGGAACTGGAAAATTCTAAGAGGACACGTCAATATTCCTGGGCCCGCCCAGCACTCTCCGACCGCCTCGGTGGCTTCGGACCGTCAGCGACCCTCCTCCAGCCAAACGCACCCATCAGTCAAGCAAAGCACAGCCACAGCCCTCGCCGTGTGCAGCCCCGTCCGAGGCAAGGGTAGCTGTGCTTTCTGCCCACGCACAGCTTCCACTCTGACGGCAAAACAACGTATGCCCACAGACACTGTGCTTTCTGCCTTAGGTTGCCTTTGGGGCTCCTAGACAGGAAAACTCAAGCATAAAGAATCAGTGTTACCAAAATAACACACACAGAGCCCGTGCCAGTGAGGTGCAGATCACCGCGTCCAAGCTGCTGGTCATCCTGACACTCCACAAGAGGCCGGCATTCGTGTTCAGTTGGAGTTTTATTTGTATCTGGAGGATTGTTATAGCCACACACACACCTGAGAGAAAGGCTGAGCGTGGACCCTCCAGGCCTCCGCCCATTGCACATCCTGGCCCCGCCCTGCCCCTCCTGGGTGTGTGCTAACAGTCAGTCAGTCTGTTATAACTGGAGGAGATCTCGCCCTGCTCAGCTGGTCCGTGTGTCCTGGAAAAGTCTGCTGTCATTACCTGTGGGCCTGAGCAGACTGCAGAGAGGTGAGCACTGGCATATGCCATAGCTAAGCTCAAGTTCATTTCCCAGTAAGGCGAGGGCCTCGGGGCTAAGGCCTCCTTTCTCAGAACAGAGGCTGCTGGGCGAAGGCACTCTTGCTTGTTTGGGCTCTTTGCTCACGGAATGCTGGGGGTTCCCTGGCTCCCCTCCCTGCCAGTCCTCACCACTGACACCAGAGTCCTAGAGGCACCCCAAACAAGCTGACTGTGTAGTATCTCTGTTTTTTTATCCATAAAAGGCAGACAAAAATAATGCCTACCCTACAGGCTTGATAAGAGGATTAAACACCCTGGCTGGTTTGGCTCAGTGGTTAGAGGGTCGGCCCCCAGACCAAAGGGTCAATTCCAGTCCAGGGCACGTACCTCAGTTGCGGTTCGATCCCTGGCCCTGGTCAGGGTTGTGCGGGAGGCAGCCAATCGATGTGTCTCTCTCACGTCAATGTTTCTCTCTCTCTCTCTCTCCCCCCCCCCCTTCTTCCCTCCCTTCCACTCTATCTGAAAATCAATGGAAAAATATCCTCGGGTGAGGATTAAAAGAAAAGAGAAATGTCACGTAAACCACAGCTATCACAGATTCCCTGTCCGACAGAAGTGTTGGTGGTATTGTCAGGAACCTGGAGACGGAAGGAAGGGCAGCAGCCACAGCCCACCTCCCACCAACACGCCAGCCGCACCGCTCAGCTGGCTGCCCATCCCTGGGCCACCCGGGTCTGCGCTGACCGCTGTGCCTTAAGTACAGCAGTGCCCTAATCTCTGTTTGACTTGCTACGATCTATCGGAGGAAGTGGGAATCTCAGCAGTGAGAGGGCTATTAGGAGGGCTCTCGAGGCGGAGGGCTCTCGTTTGTGTGCCTCGGATGGAGGAGACAACCGAAAATATTGATTCAACACTTAAACAGAATGGCAACCAATGCCGGAAACGAGCAGTTGACTCAGAGATTAGTGATAAGATCAAACACTGCAGCAGACAGCCACACTCTCTCTGGCGTGGTTACCATGGGGTTCGTGTCCTTCTGAGAGCTGCCCGCGGCGTCCCTCGCTTCCTGTGACGAGGGGAACTTGCAGGGTTCCTGGGAAGGAGGGTTCTGCAGACCTGCCTCCTCGGGGGTCTCACTCGTCAGAGCACCATCTCCTTCCTTGACTTCAACCTGAAAAAGCAGTCGCTGCTTTGGAAATCACATTGTGGACATTGGTTTAGCAGGTGTACAATACAGAAAAGTCTCTGCAGAAGTTACATTTTACCCTTCGTGCCTCTCTCCCTGTGGGGCAACCAGTCGTCTGGCCAGCCTCCCTGGGGACTGAGGACCCTGAGGACCCAAACCACCTGCCCACAGGTGTGGAGGTGTGATCTTCACGTGGCGCTCGGTGTAAGTCACCGAGGGGATCCCCGGGTTGGCCGGTGCCCCTCGAGCTGCTCGCCAGCCTCCACTCTGACGGAGCTGGCAGCCTGGTAGGACCTTCCTGAAAGGCTGAACCTTCCGCGCTGTCCTCAGAGCAGGCTCACTGGGTCGTATGAAATGTTCTGGTCCATTGTTTGCTTTTTCTGCGCGAAGCCTGAAATCCCTGCTGCTGTTTTATAATATTTACAATGTGTTCCTAGTAATAGTTATAATGAAGGAGCAGAGCTTTCCTAACTGAATAGGACAATGAGTATGAGACAGCGAGGGTAGGAATGACTGCCAGCTTCAGTTTAAGCTATGCCCTGCCACAACCTCACCTCAGTGACACACCAGCAGACTTACCTAGAACAGGGAGAAACTCATGATATTACTGACAATCAATGGAATCACACACACACACACACACACACACACACAGTCTCTGTTTTAAAAAAATTACCTTCAGAATTGAGGGTTTTAACATTGGGATGCTTCTAGAACCTGATAAGAATGTAAGGAGGGCTGAAAACAGCAGTCGGCCCACACCGTGCACCCCGCCCCCCACCTGCCCAGCTGTCTGAGAGAGGACAGGCAAATCCTTCAAAAACACGGTGTTTCTAAGGGAGCCGTGCTAGGCCCAACAGGCAGCAGGTGCCAGGGCAGGTCTGGCCTGGCAGCAAGTGCAGTCCAACATGCAAGCCATCCGAAAAGTTCTGAGGGAGACCCCCACGCCGAGAAGGCTTGGGGGACCCTGTGGTTCCTCTCAGTCAGATGGGAGGATGGCGGGGCCCAGCCTCTCCTCACACCGAGGACCAGTGACCGTGCTGAAAGAGAACCAGAGACAGGACGCGAGGGGCTGCGGCTTGTGATCCATGGAGTCAGGCTCCAGCCATCTCCGCACTCACTCAGAGGTTCCCCAAAGCTGGATGTAGGACTTACTGAGATGATTTCGTGTCTGAGCAATCTAGTTTTCTAAACTAGATCCTTGGGGGGGCCAACATACATTTCCACGGGCTCTTTTGCTTCCTTAAAAAATGGATTTGTTCAGCGAGGACAGAGCAGAATCACCCAGTGGTTTTCCACAGCAAAAGGAGGGTAGTTAGCTGAGCATGCACAGGGGTTTGCTGTGGTTTATGTTACATATGCTAGAAGAAGAAAGCACGATAAATATAAAGGGGACAGGGGAGCAAAATGCAAAAAACATGAAGACTCAGCCAGGCTGCGTTTGCTTTCAGAGTACGCTCACTCTGACAAAAGGACGCTTTCCTCTGCAGGGTTAGGCCAGGTTTGACCCAGGGACCCAGGGCGGAATTCACCTTCAGGTAGAATGGCTTGGCTGGCTGGTGCGTCTTGGGTTACAAAGGGGTGCACCCTGTTTGGAATGCAGGAGTCCAACCAGGGGTGCTAGAGGCTCAGGACGACGCCGTGGAGGGAAATGTGGTGAATGCCAGCGCTCGGGGCGGGCTGAAGGGGTGCCTACTTCACCCTGGGATCTTACTGGAATCACCCGGACACCGGGGTGGGCGGCTCCTTCCAGGGCCCAGGCGCCCAGGGGCACGACGGCAGGACTCCTGTGCGGGGTCAGCAGGGAGGACAGGAAGTGCACGTTGTAGGCCTGCGGCGGGGCGGCGGGGAGAACCGCGTCCTCCAGGGGGTCGAGCTCGGGGAGACTCGGAAACTCCCCAAGGATCTCCTCCTCGGCTTCATCCACCAGCAGCTCGACTTTGACCTTGTTCTCGCAGTCCACGTTCAGCGGGGGGTTGAACGCATGCAGCAGGGGCTCCTTGGGGTCCGCGGGGCTCAGGTACGGGTCCTTAAACACGTGGAAGTCGTCCTCCTCGGCCTTCACCCCCGCCGGGGCTTTCAGGGGCATGTTTTCGGAAACGAACCGGCTCTCCGCACCGAACAGGTCCGGCACCATCTCATCCTCGGGACCCGGCATCCCGCCAAGCAGGGGGGCCTCGTCCATGCTCGCTGACGCCCCCTCCGGGCAGCGCCCCGCACCCGGGCCAGGCGGACAGCGCCGAGCCGCGCACCTGCAACGACGCGGCCAGGTGATGGGGGGCGAGGGTCCCGCCGCCCCGACCGGCTGACCGCGGAGGGGTCCCGCCTTCCCGAGTGGCTCACCTGGGAAGAGTCCCGACGGACCGACAGGGGCCCCGCCGCCCCCGAGGGGTTGTCCCTCTGCAGACCCGAGGCCGGGCCCGGGACAGTGGGGAGACCCGACGGCGGCAGGGGTCTCAGGTCCGGAGGGACGCACCTACGGCCTCGGGGGTTGCTGGAACACAGGTGTGGCAGTTAACGGTTGAGGGAGGGGGCGGGGTCAGGGATAGGAGTGGGCGGGGACTGGGAAGGGCGGGGCGGGCGCGAGGCAGTGGGCGAGACCTGGAGCGAGGAGCGCGCGGTGGGGGCGGGGCCGGGCGCGCAGGTGGGTGGGACGTGAGCGGGGCGGGGCCGGGGAGTGGATGGGGTCTCGGCGAGGGGTGTGGGACGCAGGGTCCCGGTAAGGGCGGGGCGCGCGCACAGCAAGTGGGCACCAGGGACTGGCAGTTGCGTGCAGGTGGGCAGGGAAGGACACTCCAGGGCTCAGCAGCTGCAGGCCCAGGTGGGGAAACTGAGGCCCCCAGGCCAGTCTGAGACAGCGCCGGTGGGATTCCCTAGCTTGACTTATGACCTTAGTCTTTAAAATATACTTTTTCTGTTCCCGTGCTCTGCAAAGTGGGCTCGGGAGCGCCGCGGGTGGACAGAGGGCCAGGGGCTTGCCCATGCATTTTCCCAGCCGAGCACACACTTTACATCCTTGGTGCTGGAGCTTGGGATGTGTCACCGAAAACTGAGCATCCAAGTCAAATGTGAACAACCCAACACTGATGACTGATGTTGGGGGGAGGGGGTCTGGCAAAACCTAGAAGCAACAAATACAACTCACAGTGGTGTAATGCCCACTTTGGGCGGGGAGTGAGCTAAATCCACCTCTCAGAGCTGTCAACACCGCCTAGAGGAAAGCTTATTTAGGGTGATGGCCTGACCTGCCAATCCAACCAGGCAGAGTTGGAAGGTATTCTGGGGTTGGCAGTGGGGTGCTGGGGGTGAGGAGAGATTCACCGTAACTCTCAGGTACTGTTTCATGTGCATATATTGTTTGGGTAAAATTAAAATGTAAAACATCAACTTCCTGATCTCATTTTTAAAAATTTAAACCTTTCAGACAGTAACCAAGACAGCAATACCGTATGCTACTATTTGGCTGTACACTTTAGCATTCAAGAAATCCCTAGAAAATTTTGTGCAGTTGCGAATTCCCAATTTTAAGGCACAGCTTTAAGTGTGCTGGGACTTATCTGAAAAATCCTTCTGGGACATTCAAGTGGAATTCAAAAGAAGACAATGTCGTTAAATGATCACTGTTGGGATTTCCCTGCCATGTGAATGGCCTGAAGTAGATTCCCAGCCACTGGTTCATTACAAACATACTGGACTTGACATGAAGTCCACCCTTTGGAGAATTCACTTACCATGCCTGTGAAGGACAGGACAGGACTCCATAGGCTTTAGTGTCTCCTTCAGATTAAAACTAGGATAGCCCATTTAAAAAATTGTGTAAACATAAAAGCTCCTACTGAAATATTTAACTATCACAGATGAAGCTGACGGTCCCTTGAGCACCATGACGTCGCAGTCACACTGCCTTTCAAAGAGGGGTCCCTGTGAATGGAGTCTTTTCAGCCCTTTCCCCGGGAATTGCATGCATAAGAGTGTAGACGGCTTTACTCTAATTCTGTGGCTGGAATAATCACATCACGTTGAACTCAGTTGAGTTCAAGGGCAGGCAGAGAGTACAACTGGGGCTTCCTAAACTGTGAGGACCTAGAAGGCAGCTACTCTAAATCTAAGAACCCAAGTAACAAAGTGAGCTGCTTGAACAGCAAGCACGGCGACCCCCTTCATTCACTCACACGTCACACACCTGGCTGAGCAAGCTCCCAGGTGTCAAGTGTCAGGCATCCCGTCCTGTGTGCACAGCACCCTGGACACCAAGCCGGTCACTCGCTGCTCCTGGCTGTTGTCCCAGCCCTGCTGGATCGTCTCCGATCAAACCCGTTTCTCCGTCAGCCCCTTTCCTGGGCGCACCAGCCATGATCCCCTCACCTGCCTTGGACACTTACAATCCTTTGGCTGGCTCTCTTGGTTCTTAACTCCTCCCACAGGAATCGGATCTCCATGTACAGTCAGAACCTGGTGGGGTCCCCACTGTATTCCTGTGGCTTGAATAGTGCTTAGCGCAGCTGGAGCTCAGTCAGAACTGGTGGGAAAATGGAATTCATTGTGCACGTAGTTACCGGGCAGCTACAATGTGTCAAGCGCTGTTCTAGGTACAGGACAAGGGAGTGGATGAATGAATGGATATCCAGTAAGAACCCACAGCCCTACTTAGCAACCTCCCTTCTCAGCCAGGGCATGAACCCAGCGCTGTCCACTCTGCCCAACCCCCAGGCCTTTTCCTACATATCTTGGTCTCTCACCTTTGTCCCAAGTGCCTGAGCTTTGTACCTGACTTACAACCTCCTCATTAACAGAACATAAGAGACGGAAACAAATACTGTGGTAGACTGGGATTAATGCTTTTATTAACGATAACATTCATACTGCATTTCTAAGATTTACATCCAAAGGAGCATATTGTATTTACATGCACTGGACAGTCCAAGATAAAGTCAAACCACAGCTCTGGTTAAGACCATGGTTTGTTCCAAATTAAATTAAATACATAATACTCTCACCTCTTCCTTTCAACATGCACAGTAAAAATCCACCCCCTTCCATCTTTTAAGGAATACAAAAATTGCATTGACAACTGCACTGATTAGCAAAAATATTTAAAACCTGAGAGATAAGCCCAAGTATATTTGAGTGCTAACACGTGTACATTGGAACGCTAGGTAATACAGACTGGTCAGTGGTCAGTAATGCATGATTCAGGTGGCTCGGAGTGACCGCGGGGCCTTGACTGGCAGCCGCGCGGCCGGAGCAGCAGAGCGGGCTACTCCCCCCACCTCCTGGGCAGTGCACCACAGACGAACAGGGTTTTCTTACTATGGTGGTTGTTTTTCCTGTTTCCATTCTTTTTTGCTTTTAAGACAAAAAAGAAATCTTTGGCCCATTCAGATGGGGTTTCTGCATTACAACACCGTCATAAATAAAACAGGCGTGTGCCGTGGTCAGCGCCTGCTCCCTCTCCAGCCGTCCGGCCCCGTCTCGGATGGCGGAGCGCAGAACTCCCACGGAGGCGCGCGCAGCCGGGACAAAGTGGTCAGGCAAATAAATACACAAGTGTTCAAAGGGACAGGTGAGCTTGTCATGACAGCCCAGAGACAGTGGGTCTTTCAATCCGGGATCCTTTCTTTTTACATTAAATACTGAAGACAATTCAGTGCATAAGTGCTTGTTTTGGTCACTCACCCTCTCGATAAGGCACTCCCATCTGAAGCGCAGGCTGCGGTCAACCCCACACCCATCGCCTGCGGCACGCTAGCCGGGCACCGAGGGCTCACTGCTCCCAGCTCTCTCGCCAGGTGGGACAGACAGCTCTGTGCCTGGCGCATGGCGCTGCCCTCCCCTGGCCACGTGGAGGCTCCGCTCCCCTCTGCTCAAGCTGTGTTCCTTTCTCAGGGGCGGATGTCACGGTCTCCTTGCTCTCTATTTTGGGTAAGCAGTACTGCTGAGGTACACGTCCTATTTTATTGTTCAGAGAATGCTCCAGACACAATACTTGACCATCAAGCCAATGTTCCCCATTTCTGACGCACGCCCGTCTCCAAAGGCAGGCAGTGCGAGGGGGGACCCACAGAGCTGCCCTCAAAGGGAACCAGTCTTCCTAGGGGTAGGGGAGCCACAGGAAAATGCCTATTTCGGGTCATCCACTCAGTAAATTGAGGAGTAAGACCCCCACAATTCCATCTAAAGACTTTCCCAAATAAATCTCTCTTCCTGTCTCCCGTACGTTTAGGGCCTTCCATTTTTAAGGCACTGGGTTTCGAATACTCGCGAGGTCGGGAAAACTAGAGATGCACAAACTGCGTGTCTGAAACACAGCCAGGCACACACACACACACACACACACACAAAGCTAGACGAGGCCGGTTACCACAGGGACAAAGCTTCAAAAGCACAGCGGTTCGGTTAGCGTATTACAGGTGCGTCGGCCGTCGACTGTTAACATCTCCCGCTCACACGACGCTTTTCTCTCTGGACAGAACACATGTTTATACTACTCTGATAAAATTAAACACCCCTAAGTACCAGGTACTGGGTTGCCACCAAGGAAGTGCCACCATTCACCTCCAACACCTATGAAGTCACAGCCCCACTCATTCCTTCCTGAGCTCAACACTAACTTCATCCCTCCATAAACACGAGTGGAACCGACTTCCAGGGGCACTTCCTCAGATGTCCCCCAAGTCAGGGCCTGCCTAGAAGGAGTAGGGTTTTACTTCACATGGTAGAGCCCGCTGTTCTAGAAAAACAAGAAGACACCAAGCCCTTGATGGCAAGAGAAGTTCTGAGCTTTTTGTGTTTTTTTTTTGTTTGTTTTTTTTTAGAGCAATTTTTCACCCTGAACTAGGATCAGGAATAATAGCTATTTCTTCATTTGGTTTTTATCCGAAGAGCTCATTTTCCTTCCCGGCAGCTGTCCTGGGAATTACTTTCTGGAGTTGGAGCTGAACCCAAACAGAGTGATGATGTCGGTCATCGCCTGTCTCAGGTGCTTCCCGAAGCGATGAGAGTCCTTCCGTTTGAAAACAAAAAGGCGAACACATGTTACAGCACGGCAGTTCCCCCGTTTCCAGCCTCTCCCCGGAACCTGACCACCAGAGAACGACCGTTTCTTTCCTGCCCGGTCCCTGAGCCATGAGGTCACGGCTCAACTGTGCGGTGGCACGTTCTGGAGACTTGGTGAGGGTGACCAGCGAGAACAGGATGTGTGACGTGTGGGTGTGTTTCTGATCGGAAGTGCTCCCTGATGTCAAAGCATTAAATTCCACGTAAAACACAAGTAAATGAATTCCAACCTCCTGTTCATGGCGACCCGGGCGCTGCTTGTCAGGCAATATTCAGTGTGGCAAGGAGAGACTGTAAATAAGGGTCAACAGTGCCCTGCTAGGAGGGGGGCAGGTGTTCCAGTCCCAGAACCCCGCAGACGCCGGCCTTGTCGAGTGTGTGTGTGTGTGCGCGCGTGCGCGCACTAATCCTCGTCCACACTCCAATGTTACAGGGTCTGGAAGTTATACAAATCTCCAACACTAAGATTCAAAACCATCGCTACAGCCTTGGCCGGGTGGCTCAGTCGGTTAGAGCATCGTCCCATACACCCAAAGGTTGCAGGTACAATTCCTGGTCAGGGCACATACCTAGGTTCCGGGTTTAATCCCTGGTAAGGGCAGGTACGGGAGGCAACTGATGGATGTTTGTCTCTCACATCAATGTTCCTCTCTCTCTCTCTCTGAAAATCGGGGTAAAAACCTCAATCCCTACCACCACTCCCATCAACCTCCTGCCCCGTCATCCTTGGTGACCCTTCCCCTCTCCTTCCCAGACACATCTTTCACCATCACTCCCCTGAATTACCCTCAGTACACCCTTTCCTCCTCCCTAGCCTCCCCTCCTTCATCGTCTAGGCTTTGACTTACCCCAGTGAACTTCTCTCCCCTTTCCGACCCTCTCCCACACCTACCAGACACCCCCCCCCGAACACACACACAAGAGTCACTCGCATTATAACCCTATTAAATAAATTTTTAAAAAATCAGCCTGCCACGTGGCTCAGTGGACTGAGCACCATCCCGTGGACTGAGAGGTCCCGGTTCAATTCCTGGTCAGGGCACATGCCCGGGTTGTGGGCTCGATCCCCAGCAGGGGGCGTGCAGGAGGCGGCTGATCCATGTTTCTCTCTCACATGAATGTTTCTCTCTCTCTCTCCCTTCCTCTCTAAAAAATCAATAAAAACACAACAACAACAAAAAAAACCACCATAAAAATCAGTTTAAACATGTCCTCGGGTGAGGATTAAAAAAAAAAAAAAAGCATTGCTGCGAGCAAGCATAAACATGTAACCAAATCAGATCATTCTTTAAAAACAAGGTGAAGAGAATTTCAAAATTCATTCATTTGAAAAGATCCAAACCAAGTAAAAGCACACAAGTGAATTGAGATTTCCTGTCAAAGTCCGGACACGCTCCCCTTAGAAAACGATACACACACGTCTTTGCGAGGGGACCGTGCTCGGCCCTTACCGTCTCAGGGCTGGAGAACTTGGAGGATATGTGGAAGTTGATCAGGTTCTCTCCCATCAGAATGTAGGACACGCCGTAGCCGTCGTCAGCGACCTGCAGAGCAGAGCGGGGGGACACGGAAGGTCAGGACAGGATGGAGTGTGAGGAGGGCTCTCTGACAGTCTCGATCCACACTGCTGTTGTCACACTGCTGTTGACACGTTCCAACAGCTGTGGCTCCCGAGCAGCGCCAGGCGGGGGCGGGAACAAGCGCTTGATGAGAGGCGGCGAAACGGGACCCAGAAAGGGGCGGATCCGTTCTCTAAAGCAGACCGGTGCGGTGTGAAAGCACCGGCCTTGGTCGGTAGAAGAAACGTTGGAAAAACACTAGTCATGAGATCGCAAGGAACCAAGTCACGTCTGATGGTCTCAAGGGTTGTGTTTCTTTTTTTAATCTTTTCTTTTTAGAGAGAGAGGAAGGGAGTGGGAGAGAGATAGAAATGTTGATGTGAGAGAGAAACATTGATCACCTGCCTCCTGCACGCCCCCTACTGGGGATCGAACCCGAAACCTGGGCATGTGCCCTGACCGGGAATCGAACCGGCTTCCTTCCAGTGCTCGGCATGACGCTTAACCACTGAGCCACACCGGCCAGGCTAAAATCAGACTTTTAACAGTGATAAATAAAAAATCCTGCCCAGCCAGTGTGGCTCAGTGGTTGAGCATCGACCCATGCACCAAGAGGTCACCAGTTCAATTCCCAGTCAGGGCACATGCCCAGGTTGTGGGCCAAATCCCCAGCAGGGGGCCATGTAGGAGGCAGCCAATCAATGTTCTGTCTCATCGATGTTTCTATCTCTCTCCCTTCCTCTCTCTCTAAAATCAATAAAGAAAAAATATTTTTAAAAAAATCCTATCTGTGAAAAGCAGAAAAAGCAAACCATCTGTATTCATAACCAGCAGGAATTCCTTTATTGTTCTCTGAACTCAGACAGGACGCCCTGGGGACGTCCTGGCCCCAGGACTGGCCACTCATCCACACAGAGGCCCACTCACTTACCGGCCCAAAGCCCCCTCCGCTGGACACGTACTCCGGATTCCTCTCCAAATCAAACAGCTCCACCTGCTGCTGAGGGGTCTGGCTGGTTGATAACCTCCACGGCTCTGACAAGACCTGGTGATTAACACAAGGAAATGTTCCAATGACAGACACTTCTCCTAGTCCTGTCCTCTCTGTCCCTGAGGGGCCCCCGTGGGAGACCAGAACAGGCCTGCTCAGTGTGGGGCTGTTTGGGGGCAGTACACCTGCAGACGAGGGCAGAGCAGGTGAGCACACCTGGGCTGGCGGGGCCAAGGCCAGCTAACGGTGTCCCAGCAGAAATGGTGGCGGACACCTTAAGACTCCTAACGGGGCCGGGGCTGCTGGACCTCCTGTGAGCCAACTGCTAAGCTTCAGACATCTCTCAAGCAGCTTGTTGAACACAGCCACTCCTAAAATTCAATTGTATCAGCTTAGTGACATACTCAGGGCTTGTCACTTCATTATTTCAGCACATGTTAGCATTATCTCTGTTCTGATGGTTTTTCACACGTCCTAAGTCAGGAGGGGCGATCGGAGGGCAGAGCGGTCCGGGGTTGAAGCCATGCACCCTGGAGACCACATCTCAAACTTTCCATTGTCTTGACAGTTGAGCCCCAAACCTGCCTGCTACGCCCATTCCTACTTATAAAGCTGCCGCACTAAGTCCCCGAACTTCGGTTTAGCCAAGGAGCCCAAGGGAGCTGCCACAGGAAAGCACGACCTACTTCCTTCAGGAAAGGGGACTCCACGGCGAGATACTTGGACACCACGTAAAGGCAGAAGAGGTGGCGGTCGATGCCAGAGCCGGTCATCGCCAGGCGGTACAGGTGCTGGTGCTTCTCGGATGCGATCTTGAATAACTTGAGTCTCTGCTCAGCCTGAGTAACAAAAGATGGAGCGTCTCAGGTGTGCAGCACAGACCACGCCCCGAGGTGAAGGTCCCGGCCCTGTGGGCAGTGCAGGAGCGATTGCTAAGGCCACCGGCCCAGCGGCCCAACCGGCTGCCCACCCCTCGCCCAGGCTGTGGAGGAGCACGCGGGTCAGGTGTGCAGCCCGCCTGGTGGCGTGGGCCTTTTACATCGTGAATGTAAACATAACAGACACGGAGCCACTTCGAAATGGAGCCGAAGCTGCCGTCCGGGAGCAAATGCCCTGCGCGTCTTATGCCTCAAACTCTGGGAACGTTAGAACAGGGCAAAATAACCTCCGGGCTGAGCCCAAAGCAACAGTGTCCCGTCCCTAGGAAGTGTTTGCAAAGATAACAAGAAAGCAGCTATCACGACTGCAGATGAGAAACATCGTTGAGAATGAGCGTCCCTGCTGTTCCCCGCACAACAGAAACACCCCCTTCTGTGGCTGTCACGTCCCCTGTCGGGCTCACAACCAACCCCCCACCCCGCCTCTGTCTCCTGTGGGAGCAGCCGGCTTCGCCCAGTCAGTGCGCCCCACGTAGCTGGTCTTCTGTGATCCCCAGTAAATGCTCGTGGCCTCTCACTCCGGCCTTTCATTTTCGGGTTGACACTAAAGAGGCGGGAAAGCGCGAGGGTCCAGATCTCTCGTCTGGAGATGAAGTTCTGTCGCGGGGTGGCGTGCCCACGGCCGTGAATATCCCTCCGCGAAAACGGCCTTAGGTCTGAGCGGAAAAGGCGGCCGCAGGCTCTTCCAGGCTCTGCTAGGCCAATCACAGAAGGCGTGGAGGCCTGTGGGGGCTGTGAGCACCCACTGGAGCCCCGGTCATCAGAGCAATCTGTCATGATGCCTCCTGCTTTCTTCCCACAGGCCGGAGCCTTCCCGACCCAAGTGCCCCCAGCAGACAGAGCCCGTGTGTCTCCTGGACATCAGCACGAGCACCGGGGCTCTGAGCTCGGCTCAGCTCATCCACATCCCTGTTCCTCTGTCCACGAAAATGAGCTGACACCCCTTCGCGGCCGCTGCCGGATGCTCAAAGGCACAGGGAGCCCGGGCTCCAGCCTGCTCGGGGCTGCAGTCACCCCAAGCACGAGGTCCCGTGGGCTGCTCCCCCTTTTCTCACCTAGACACCAACTCCTCATCAGGTCCTGAAGCACAAAACCCCGGTGCCCTGTTCACCTGCTGTGTACTGCTCTATTTTAAAGACTCTCAGGGAGCCCGGCCAGTGTGGCTCAGTGGTTGAGCATCGGCCCATGCACCAAGAGGTCGCAGGTTCGATTCCCGGTCAGGGCACATGCCCAGGTTGTGGACCCGATCCCCAGTGGGGGGCATGCAGGAGGCGGCCAATCAATGTTCTTTCTCATCGATGTTTCTATCTCTCCCTCTCCCTTCCTCTATCCCTAAAATCAATAAAGGAAAAAAAAACACTCTCGGGGAGTCAAACCTGATTTGCAGACATTACAGAACGACCCAGGACTGTCAAACGTCAACCTCTCTGCATGTGTCCAGATCACCACGTTTCAACCCTTTCGGTTCCCTTGAAGGGTGAGGAAGGGGCAGCTGGACAAGCAGGAGGCAGAGGAGGTGAGCAGAGCCCTCAGGAGCCCCTCCGTGGACCGCGGGAGAAGCGCGTTCTCATTACCGTCTGGCGGGGGTCCATCATGGCGAGCACGAAGTTGCAGGACTCCACGGTGCAGGACCGCACGGTCTCCGTCCTCCCCTCTCGGAAGAGCCGGGTCATGGAGGCCTCGTACGTGAGGCAGAATTTGCCCATGTCCTGGGAAAGAAATGGCATTTTCACACAAAGCACACTGAGAACTCGAACGCGAGAGGGGCCGGTCAAGGCCAGCAAGGAGAAGCGGACTCGGTGGCCAGCTCCGGCGTTTGGTGGTCAGTTTCCACACGGGGTTACGCAGCGGGCAGGGGGTGCCGTTAGCTCCGGAGAGGCCGGGGTCCATCGCAGAGGCAGCTGACGCCACGGCACGACTTCCCGCTTCACACACCTACCACGTGCTAACCGTTATGGAACGAGCACAAGACCAGCAAGTCCGCATGCGAGTTTTCAATAACCGAAAGGTGGAAGGTGTTGGCAGGGGATACCCCATATTGGGGTGACAGTGAGAACACCCGGGAGAGACGCTGGTGCTGCAAGAGGGGACAGGTCCGCAGGACTGTCCTCAGCAGGAGGCGGGCGGCCAGCCTGCAGCACGCACGGCACCCCCACCGGACAGGAGGGCAGGTGACGGGAGGGTCAGCTGTGGGACTCCGGATGCGGTGGGGAGGTGTCTTTGGAACACTCGCCTTCTCGGTGAAACAAGGTTGCCGCTGAGAGTGAGGCGGGGGAGGTGCTGGGAGTCTGGGAGGGTGCGCACCAGGCATTCAGGAGCACGGGAAGTAGGGTGCCCGGGGGCCACCAGCGTCACTGCTCGTCAATCAAGTGAACGAGCCGGGGGCTGGACTGAACCGGGTAGTTCTGCTGTGCTTGGGGTCACAGGGCCGAGGTCAGGGAAGGTGGACTGAAGCAGGGAAATCTGTGGCGAAGGAGGAAAGAAGGAGGCCAAGGGGAGAGGCCGTGATCGGGTTCAGGACTAGAAAGGGGATGGGAACGGCAGGCAGAAGGGCTGGTGGGCCTGGGGGTGCTGTGATGACAACCCAGTAAGGGCTCCGAGGGAAGCAGCAGGGGGTGGAGGACAGAGACGGGGTCCCCGGAGCACGTGACAACCAACCACACGCACCGAGTGAGGAAATCACTTGCAATCCGCCCGGGGGTGGGTGCCCATGGCCACCAGGCAGCTCGGGGATGAGCGGGTTCCCAACATGGACAGGAAACTGGTAAATGGCAGTTTGTGGACCCGAATTACTCCTGACCAGACAACACCCCAGGCTTTCAGGTGTACCCTGGCACAGGCCCTGGTGACCGAGCGACAGAAGATGCCCTGTGACACCCAGGAGAGGGGGCCGACACCAAGGCCGGACTCCCCGGGCTCCCCCTCTCCCACGGCTGCTGGGGTTCCGGGACACTCGCCGTCCCCACCAGGAAGAGCGAGCGGCGTGGGTGAGGCTGGAGGTCTACGGGGAGCTCGTCTCGTCACTGAGACTGTGCCCAGCTTCTGGGGTCCACCCTGAGGGCTCCCACGGTGCCCCCACAAAGACCACCAGTCACTAAATTCCCCTGGATGGGGCCCAAGAGGGCTCCACCACCTCATTCCATCCCATGAGCAGGGGTCCCAGCTACTCATCAGATATGCCTGTCAGAGAGCTTCCCACAGGCCCTCTTATTACTGCGTTTCCAAGGGGGCTCATTACAAAGTAGTGGGGAGGGTGCAGGGAAGGAGGAGAAAAGGAAACAGGATAAATCTGGCATTTTAGTCCTTTAATAAAGGTTAACTGGGGACACAGGATGCAATGATTTATTTAAAGTCAACTTCCCGTCGTCAAACCTGAGTGTGTAAGTGGCCAGCACAGCCATGCACTATCCCCGCGGACGAAGCCAGGACCGCCTGAAACCTCTCGGCAAACACACAGAACATGAGCGTGTTCAGACCCCTCCCAGAGCCAAGCCTGCAGCCCCCCAACCTGCCACGACCAGCGCCATCGGGGGGCGGCCGCTTGCCACCGCCAAAGCACCTCCAGTGTCTAGCGAGCAGGATCGAAAGACAACGTCCACAAAGACGGTAACACACACGGCACGAGCACAGACCCGCGACACACTGGGACCGCCGCCCTGTGCCTACCTGTGCAGCTCGGGCGGTGTTACCCCCTAGTTTCCTAAAGAAAAAGAAATGTGACCTAAGAGCGGGAAGCAAGTGACTATCGACGGAAATTTGACCACTGCCCAGGGTCTTCATCCCGCCAATCATTAACTATGCATTTACTGACGTCTCTTCCTGTGTGGCTGGCACGTTCTTGGCGCTGGGGATACGTTGTTAAACAATACTAATCCCATCCTTGCCCTCAAGGAGCAAACAGTCTGGTCAGAGAGATGGACATGATGTCACATAGTGAGTGACAGGCGCACTGAACAGAAATTATGCCGAGTTAGTGAAGACAGAGATGGGGTGGCGGCCATTTCAAATAGGAGATGGTGGCACTGTGAGCAGACCTAAGCACCCATGCCTCAATCTGGGAGACAGCACCTGCCGGTACACAGCATATGCAAAGGCCCTGCGGTAGGCATGAGTCTCACATATTCAAGAGCAGCAAGAAGGGAAATGTGGCAAAGATAGAGTGAATGAGGCCCAAAGTGGTGTTAGAGAAGGTTGGGGGTGAGCCAGGGGCCAGATCAATGGTTACTAACCTTGGGGCTGTGTGAGGTGGAAGGGAAAAATACAAATACTTTAATTCCCACTAACCTCAACGGAAATACCGCCTTTAGAAGCACAGGCAACAAACCACAGTCATTACGAGCAGTGCCTGTGACTCTGAATAGAAAATCATAGCTATTTTCACATCCAATTACGCTTGTCGCACTGATCCCAAAATATCATCTACGCTTATCACTACTTAAAGTTACAGTAGTTATCAGGCCTGCCACTTGAAATTCAGTGCATAAAGAATTATATTGCCCTGGCCAGTTTGGCTCAGTGGTTAGAGCGTCGGCCCGAAGACCAAAGAGTCGTGGGTTCGATTCCGGTCAAGGGCACGCACCTTGGTTGCGGTTTGTCCCTGGCCCTGGTCGGGTCGTGTGGGAGGCAGCCAGTTGATGTTTCTCTCTCTTTCTCTCTCTCTCCCTCCCTCCCACTCTTATCTGAAGATAAATAGAAAAATATCCTCGGGTGAGGATTAAAAACAAGAAAAGAAGAATTATATTTACTGTGCTGCAAATTTATGTTGAATGTTTTGACATCTGCATTTTAATGAACTGGTTAACCTTTGTAACCCTGTGTATTTCCTTTTGTATTTTGTAAACATTATTCTAGGAAGGGGTCCCCAAGGCTTTTCCAAACTGCCCAAGGGGTCCAGGTGCAGAGAGGGTTCAGAGCCCGAAGCAGACCCCTGGACCAGGCAGGTGCAGAGAGGGTTCAGAGCCCGAAGCAGACCCCTGGACCAGGCAGGACGCCTGGATCGATGCTGATCTCCAGGAAGGTCCTGCAGCTCCAAGCTGGGCAGAGATGGGTCTGAATCAGCTCCACAGACGGCCTGTCCCTGACAGAGCTGGTGCTCAACTGAGCACACATTAAACAGTTTGGAATGGAACATTTTTATAGATCGATCTTTTTTTTTTTTTTTTTTTTTAAGAGAGAGAGAGAGAGAAAGGGAGAGGGAGAGAGAAACATTGATCGCTGCCTCCTGCACGCCCCCTACTGGGGATCGAGCCTGCGACCAGGCATGTGCCCTGACCGGGAACCAAACAGGTGACCTTTCGGTGCATGAGACGATGCCCAACCAACTGAGCCTCACCAGCCAGGGCTAAATCATTAAATCAATCATTTTCAATAGATTGAGTGCTGCATGAAAAATCAACATGGGGGAGGGGCACAGAGCAAAATCCTGATTCTTTCTGGCCAAAGGGCAAAGAATAGGTATAAGTTCTTGGGTTCTTAAAAAGTGGGGGGGAGCTTTAACTTTTTTTTTTTTTTAATTTTTTTCCCTTTACTGATTTTAGAGAGAGAGAGGTAGGGAGAGAGAGATAGAAACATCGATGAGCGAGAACATCGATTGGCCGCCTTCCGCATGCCCCCAACTGGGGATCGGGCCCACAATCTGGGCATGTGTCCTGGCCAGGAATCGAACTGGTGACCTCTTGGTGCGTGGGTCGATGCTCAACCACTGAGCCACACTGGCCGGACGGGAGCTTTAACTTTTAACAAATAACTTGATTTCTTTTTTTTTTTTTTTTTATCCTCATCCGAGGACATTTTTCCGTTTTTTGTTCAGATAGAGTGGGAAGGAGAGAGAGGAAGAGAGAGAGAGAGAGAAACATCGACGTGAAAGGGACACATCGAGTGGCTGCCTCCCGCACGACCCAACCAGGGCCGGGGACAAACTGCAACCGAGGTACGCGCCCTTAGCGGGAACCGAACCCAGGTCTCTCCGGACCGCAGGCCAACACTCTAACCGCTGAGCCAAACTGGCCAGGGCAATAACTTGATTTCTTAAAGAGTAATTGTGATACTGGCTTGTGCAAAAAACTATTAGATCAGAAAAACGTAAGGAAATAGAGACACACCTCCACAGCACCCACTGCCAATACTTCCCATCTCTCCTTTCTCGACTCTGCAAACAATACATCGAGAGCTGGGAGGCGTGTTCTGTGAGGTGCGGGTGGGAACTATCACAGCCTTCGTGGGCCGGATGGTCTGTCTGAGCCCCTGCCTCTCACAAAGAGCCGTGGCCAATGGGTCAAAAGCGGGGTGTGGCTGGGCACCAGGACAACTTTCTCTGTGGAACCCTGGAAATTCATGTGATTTTCACGTGTCGAAAAATATTTCTCTTCTTTGGTTTTTCTCAATGATTAAAAAAATGTAAAACCACCCGACCGGTGTGGATCAGTGGAATGAGCATCACCCCATGGACTGAGAGGTCCCAGTTCGATTCCTGGTCACGGCACATGCCCGGGTTACTCGATCCCCAGTGGGGTGTGTGCAGGAGGCAGCCGATCAATGTTTCTATGTCTCTCCCTTCCTCTCTAAAAATAATCAATAGACACATATAAAAAAAAGTGAAACCATTCTTGGCTCAAGGACCAGGCAAAAACTCGGGGAGGCCTGGATGTGGCTGATGGCCGGGCCAGTCTGCTGGTCGCTGTGCACACTGACTGACTCTCACACACACTGTGTCATGATCAAGTGTGCTCAGAGTAGACCACAGACGTCACTGAATAGTCACACAACATTCCGCTGCATAAAAAAGACCGTAATTTGAGAAGTTGCATACGGATAACCTTCCAGATTGCTTGATCTTTACCGAGGCACACAGATGAACTCACCTTTGTAAACCTGTCCGAAGGACACTGTTCTCTAGAAATATGTGAGCTGCCCTCACGGGCTCCCGGTGAGATGACACTTTCCGTGTACCTCACTGGCCATTTGTAACTCTTCTCTTGGGAAGCACCAGGTTCCGCCCCGACTCCATTTTTCTACCGGGCTGTTTATTTCCCCAGATGGACCCATCCAGCCAATTCCCCCCCCCCCCCATGTACTAACCAAGTCATCCCCTCCCACTGAGGTCACCGTCTCCTGCGTCACCTACCACGTCACGGAACCACCCCGGCCGTGCTGTGCCGAGCTCATCACCATAACCGTCTCACTTCTGTGTGCCGGGCTCTGAAAGTCCCCGTGTCCTCTGCCCTGTCTCCACCTCATCGCCTATTTCTCAGAACGTCACTGTTTATTCTCCCACGTCCGCTGTCCCAGATAAACCTGAAGATCCATCGATCAAGCTCCTTTCCTAAATTCATGTTCGGAGCCCTGTGTCCCTACTGTGAACTGGGAATGTCCACCTCCACGGGGTCGAGTCTTTCTATCCAGTCGCGGCCCCTCCCGTTCCGAGCGCCTTTGAGGGGCTCTGCCCTGGGCCTGGCGCTGAGCCCGCTGCACGGAGCGATGGTCCTCCTGCCCGGCCCCCGCCCCGCACTCACGGGGAGCCCTTCGCGAACACGGAGCTGCTGGAGGCAGCCTCGTCCTGTTTCCACGGAGCGGCCTCCACAGCCTCACCTGTCAGGCCACGTGCTGGCCACTGACACACGGCATGCACCATTCACCCTGGGAGGGAACAGCTCCCGTGACTAAGAGTTACCGGGACTGGACGTTACGTCTTCCGCGCCTTTGCAGTGCCTGTCACCATGTCTGTTCCCTCACCTAATAACACGATTCCATCAATTACTGGATCGACTAATGACCACACCACCCTCCCGCCGCTGGTATAAGCTGTTGCTGGTGATGATACGTTCCCCAGATGGCAGAGTCTACTTGCTGATACTGTTTTTAGGTTTTCTGCATCTATAATCACGAGTCAATTTAGTCCATGTCACAGGTCAGAGACGTCAAGCCATCTGCCCTAAGCCATCCAGCCATTTCCGCTTGGCTGAACCCGAGGACTCAGAGCCGATTAAAGGTGTGGGTCTCCCGTGTGTACAGCAGTGAGATCTCGCGGTGCTCCTGCCCCAGATTCTCCGGCCCGTGGGGTCCAGGGCACTGCCGGTGCCCACAGGGGCTGTGCCACGGGAACCCCCCCCCCCCCGCGCGGCCGTGCCTCTCCCGGGACAGGTGCCCACGCTCCCGCCGAGCGCGCTCGCCCACCTTGTAGTGTGCCAGCTGCAGGGCCAGCTGCACGAACGCGTCCGGGCTGGTGCGGCATTTCTTGATCAGCCCCTTCCCGAAGGTGTTGAACGGGAAAGAGTGGAAGTCCACGTCGCTGGCCAGCAGGTTTGCGCTGCTCAGGGACGTCTCTATCACCTCCTGACACTGCAGGAAGAGGAGGAAAAGGGTTTCCTTGTTGGGGGGAGGAGCTGACACCCCCGGGGAGGAAAACCACGGGCTCGTCCGCAGGGCAGCTCAGAGCTGCTGCTCAGACACCAACAGCACCTTTTCCTGTGGTTCTTCCCAGAGAGCTTCTCCAGGGGCCGCAGGGTGACAGCAGCACGCACCCGCCTCCCTCGACCAGCCGTGGGGGCCCCCACACAGGTGGGACATGGGGGCTTCCTGGCTCCCGTGGGACCCCCAAAGGGCATTCCCAACAGCCTCCGGTGCGTTTTATAAAATCCATTATTATACTGTGGCGATCAAGGAAACCATTCAAAACACTAAATGGACTGTGATCCAACCATACAAGGGAAATGAGTTTTCAAGCCACGAAATAACGTGGAGTCCCAACTACAGACCACTAAGTGGAACAGGCCGGTCGGAAACAGCCAGACAGGAGCCCCCAAGCAGTGACGTTCTGGGAGAGGCAGGAAAAAGGAACACCAGCGGAAAGACACGGCTGGGTAAGACGAAGTGCAGGACCCGTATTTTCCACATTGAAAATTACTTCTAGCCCCCAAGGAATGCGAATCATACAATTAAATTAAAAATCCGTGTAGCCCCGGCCCAGTGGCTCAGTTGGTTGGAGCGTCGTTCCGTACACCAGAAGGTCTCAGGTTCAATTCCCAGTCAGGGCACATCCCCAAGCTGTGGGTTCAGACTCTAGCTGGGGCGTGTGTGGCAACTGATCGGTGTTTCTCTCTTATGCTGATGTTCCTCTCTCTCTCTCTGAGATCAGTAAGCATGTCCTCAGATGAGGACTGAAAAAAAACCTGATGTATGCTGAAGTCTGCAAGGGGACATTATGGGTTTTTTTTGGTTAATCCTCACCCGAGGATATTTTTCCATTGACTTTTAGAGAGAGTGGAAGGGAGGGAGGAAGGGAGAGAGAGACACATGGATTGGCAGCCTCCCACACAACCCCGACCGGGGTTGGGATCAAACCTGCAACCCAGGCATGTGCCCTTGACGGGAATCTAACCCTCGACCCTCCGGTCCAAGGGCCGATGCGCTAATTGCTGAGCCAAACTGGCCAGGGCCATTATGGCTATTTTTAAAAACAATGTAGTCAGAGAATTTTAGAACTGCATTGCTGAAAATTATTGCTTTTATCAAATGAGAAATAAAAAATTTTTTAATCCTCACCCAAGGATATTTTTGCATTTATCTTCAGATAGAGTGGGAGGGAGAGAGAGAGAGAGAAACATTGATGTGAGAGAGACACATCGACTGGTTGCCTCTTGCACGACCCTGACCAGGGTTGGCAACCGAGATATGTGCCCCCGACCAGAACCGAACCCACATTGGTCCGTGGGCCCACACTCTAACCGCTGAGCCAAACCAGCCAGGGCAATATTTAAAAAAAAATTTTTTTTTTAATTACTTCTTGGGCCCCAGAAATTCCTGCTTGCATTAGATGAGCCAGGATCTGGTATTTCCAACCCTAAAATCCCTTCCCAAAAGGGCTTGTACTGAATGGACTACATCTGAGAATCTTCAGGCGAAACAAACATGATAAACGAGTGACTTAAAGTATTTCAACTCTAAAGGAAGTGATTTTGCTTCTCACTTTTTCACTCTGATGTGTAGCTGAGCCTGAGCTGGAAATCTCCCTGACTATCTTAAACTAAAAGCTTCCCCCGGAAGAAGAAATGTTTCTGGGGTTTCCAAGGCAGCGGGAGCCGGAGCTGGTCCACGGCCCCAGCAAGAATTCGTCAGGCAGACAAATCTCAGTCTCCAGGGTCTTCAGCGAAGCTGTGAACACCCAGAGAGACGAGCTAGAGAACCCCCACCCACGCTGATCAACACCCACGCGACAGTCCGCTCTCACCTCCTCCGGGATGTCCCACTGCAGACGGGTGGGGTACGGGATGTTCGGGTTGGTGTCCCCTTTACAGTGTCCGTCCTCCAGGTAGCCCAGCTGAAAGCTGTCAGTGGCCAAGACGTACTGTCGGGAAAAAACATCCACGTGGAAAGTCACAGACGATGCCACAGTTCAGAGTGCAACACAAAACGTATTTGTCCTCCAAAGTAGTCAAATCCCTGTTCTTTTTTTTTAAAGTATTTTTTTATTGATTTTAGAGAGAGGAAGGGAGAAGAGAGATAGAAACATTGACGAGAGAGAGACATCAACATCGATTGGCCGCCTCCTGCATGCCCCCCCTGCTGGGGATGGAGCCTGAAACCTGGGCACGTGCCCTGGCTGGGAATTGAACCGGCGACCTCTTGGTGCACGGGTCAACGCTCAGCCACTGAGCCACACCGGCCGGGCCAAATCCCTGTTCTTTTTTTTTTTTTTTAATTTACTTTTGTTACAGATGTTTCTTCTTTTTCCCCCATTGTCACCCTCCTCCCCCTCCCTCCCTGCCCCGTCCCCAGTTTTGTTGTCCATGTCCATTGGTTATGCGTACGTGCGTACAAGTTCTGTGGTTCATCGCTCCCCTCCCCCACCCCCTCTTCTGGCAATTGTCAGTCTGTACCCTATTTCCACGTCTCTGGGACTACCCAGTTCCTCAGACTGTTCTGTTCATTATATTCCAGAAATAAGTGAGATCATATGATATTTGTCTTTCTCTGCTTGGCTTGTTTTGCTTAGGATAATAGTTTCCAGGTCCTCCCATGTCGTCGCAAAGGATAAGAGATCTTTCTTTTTTACAGCTGCATAGTACTCCATTGTGTATATGTACCACAGCTTTTTTATCCATTCATCTACTGATGGACACTTGTGCTGTTTCCAGATCTTAGCTATTGTAAATAGTGCTGCTATGAACATGGGAGTACATGTATTCTTTCTGATTGGTGTTTCAGGCTTCTTAGGGTATATTCCTAGGAGTGGGATCACTGGGTCAAATGGTAATTCAATTTTTAATTTTTTGAGGTAACACCACAGTGTTTTCCATAGTGGCTGCACCAGTCTGCACTCCCACCAGCAGTGTACTAGAGTCCCCTTTTCTCCACACCCTCACCAACACTTGTTTGATGCTTTGTTGATGGCGGCTATTCTGACAGGTGTGAGGTGATACCTCATTATTGTTTTAATTTGCATCTCTCTGATGATTAGTGATGTTGAGCATTTCTTCATATGTCTCTTGGCCATTTGTATGTCCTGTTTGGAGAGGTGTCTATTTAGTTCCTCTGACCATTTGTTCATTGAAAACCCCTGTTCCTTATAGAGACCCTGTGAAGACTCCACAGCAGCAAGGTGCTTACAGCGTGCTGAGCGCTTCAGGTCTCTGCACGGCCAAGTCAGGATCTGCACAGGCAAGACCATTCTCATCTCCACTTTGGAGCCGGGAAAGGAGACCTGGGAGGCCCAACAGCCCAAGGACAGACAAGAGAAGTCAAAGAAGGGATGACAGGGGCTCCTAACCCAGTCTTGAGAGAGGGCTGGGGGATAGGACACTGAGAAGAAGGGGGGTCGGCTGAGGGGACCAGTGGTGGGAGGGTGGAGTGTTCCGGGCAGAGGAGACAGCACGTGCAAAGGCCCTGTGGAGAGCAAGACCCGCTCGACAATCCGTGTAGCTCTAGGGGAAAAATGGGCAGACACAGTCTTATTAAAAACAAGTCCAGGCCTGGCTGGTTTTGCTCAGTGGTTAGAGCATCGGCCTGCAGACGGAATGGTTGTAGGTTTGATTCCCGGTCAAGGTCACGTACCTGGGCTGCAGGTTTGATCCCCGGCCCCCACTGGGGTCATGTGGGAGGCAACAAATTGATGTGTTTCTCTCACATCAATGTTCCTCTCTCTCTCTCTCTCTCCCTCCTACTCTCTAAAAATCAATGGAAGGGGATCTGCAGGTGAGGATTAACAACAAAGAAAACGCCCAGAGTCAAAGCCTTCATGGGAACTTCAAGAAGAAACAGTGAAGTAAATGCATTAAGATGTCTTCACACAACTGACTTCAGGCACACAGCCGGGGCTCGGGTCCTGTGAAGGACAGTGAGGGCGTGAGCCTGTGGTCACCGGGGGGTGCTCCCTGACCCGCAGCCAGGCCATCGTATTCCACTCCAGCTGTTCGAGCAGCAGCACAACGAAAAGGCTGTGGAATCAGTCTCCGTGTTCGCTGTGACTCTCAACAGGCCCTTGTTGCTGTAACAACTACCTCAAGTCTCATCAAACCAAAACAAGACAGAGTTCTGGGCCAAGTCCACTGTCACTGAGCCTGACAGGTGCGTTAGGGAAACAAGACCTCCAGTCAATCCTCAGACCGAATGCCGGGCAGTCCAAGTGGTTCAGAGACAAGTTCGTTTTTAAAAGTTTAAAAAGGCCCCAGGGCCAATCCATGCTGTTTCTTATTTTATTTTTTTTTATTTCTTGTTGTTGTTAATCCTCATCTGAGGATATATTTTTTCATTGATTGTTGTTTGTTTGTTTGTTAATCCTCATCTGAGGATATTTTTTCCATTGATGTTTAGAGAGAGTGGAAAGGAAGGAGAGAGGGAGGAGAGAGAGAGAGAAACATCGACGTGAGAGAGACACATCGATTGGATGCCTCCCGCACGACTCCAGCCGAGGCCCAGGGATCGAACCTGCAACCGAGGCACGTGCCCTTGACCAGAATTGAACCCGAGACTCTGCGGTCCGCAGGCCAATGCTCCAACCTCTGAGCCAAACCGGCCAGGGCTGGGTTTGGCGGCTTTTAAATAACTTGGTAATTTTAAGAATTAAATAATGTGGTAAGAAAGGCACACTGCGTTTTTACAAAGCCAGACTTTCAAATGCCTGCTCCTATCTCGCCTAAAACTTGGCAGATTCGGAAAATCCAGAAAATACAGCAAACGGGTGGTTTCCTGCAGAATGGACAGAGCTTCAGTCCGGCCCCTAAGCCATGGCCACCTAATCCTCTGCGTCCCCCCAGGAGGGGGCACCACCTGTGTTTCTAGGCAAGGAACCTAATTAGTGGGACACGAGCCACGAAGCCTCCGGTTACTGATTTAACTTGGCGCGCAGCACATGCTGAAAACGGTTATCCTACAGTCAGACAAATCTCTCAAAATGAAATCCATCCGGGGTTGCGTTTCCAACAGCGACACCCCAGCTCACGGTAACCCTGCGGACACTCACCTCCCAGAGGTGCCCGATGATGGGTGCGTCGGCCCAGGAGTGCTCGGCGTTCATGCCTATCTTCCCGTTCTTGAAGACCACAAATGTGAAGGACTTGTCAAACCACCTAGGGAACAAAGGTGTTTCCGGAGCTTAAATGTCGAAAGAGACGAACACAAACAGAAACCGTAACTTTGTTTCATTCTGGATGGGCGGGTCGACTTTGGACCCAGCCCCGGAAAGAGGAGAGCGGTGACCAGGTCTCTGCGGAGTGGAAAGAGCGGCACAGCCAGGACTGGCAGTCACGCACCCACCCTGGTCCAGACACAGGGATAAGCACTCGGGCCCTGGGGACCAGGCAGAGGACAGGCTATGTTATCATAACGCAAGGACACTCAAGGTAGCTGCGGAGGGAGGGGAGGCTCCCCGGGCCTGCACCCCACTGCGGGCAGGTAGGACCTCACTTCACACATAAGGAAAGGCGGCACCAGGAGCTGGAACTGCCTCATGACCGTCACAGGACCACAGCTGACACCCGGGTCAGGCCGCACCACCACCTCCTCCCGCCGGGGGAACCGGCAGCCTCGGTAGCATCTCAACGGAGGCGGTTGCACAGAGGGGAAGAACCTCAGATTTGCTCTTCAGCTCTCTACATGTGTGTGCGTGTGTGTGTGTGCATGTGAGGGGGGGCAGGCAGGCGGACGGACGGACGGGAGACAGTTTGGGCGAAGAGAAGAAAATGAAGTTACATTTCCACGCTAGCCGTATCTCTCTTCCACGTCCGCGGCAGACCGCCGCCCCCACGGGTGAGGGCAGTACCTGTCAAAGCAGCGGCCGTGCAGCAGGGACTTGGCGTAGCTGTCCATCGACGTGCCGGGGTCCTCCTGCTTATAGCCCTGCTCGGTTTCGTCCAGCGTCACGAAGAACGCTGCCTTTTCCACGGCGTCCAGGGACTGCTTGTTCTTCCCGCGTCCAAAATAGGCCTGGCGACACCTGGCCCAGGGCACCCTGCAAGGAGTCCACAGTGAGACCGGCCGCGACCTGCTGACTTCCCCTTGCACGCGACGTTTGGAATGACATCGTTTCCACAGGTTTTTAGGGACTTAAGGAAAAGCACGTGTTTTGTGACCGTCCTAACTTGAAGTCTGGCAGCGGAAGCCACGGCCAGGGCGGGTGAGCCGTCCCCTGTACCAGGCTCTGCTCCGAGCCTCTTCCGTGGCCGCCTCACCCCTCTTTCAGATGAGGAAACGGATGCACAGAGAGGGGTTCACACCCAGCCCGCCTGCCCGAGTCTATGCTACTAAGACACGGGACATCCCATGAGGAGGGACACCCGGGAGCCAGATTCAAGGGATTCCCTTCTGTCCCACCTCACGTGGCACACGTGGCACCCTCGGTCGGACCTGACATGGCACCGGCTGTGGCTTCCTCTGATGGCTCCCGGCCCCCCTCACTTAGGCCCTGCCCAGGTCCTGTGCTACTGCGCACTTCAGATCACGGTCATCTGGCCTATCTCCCACCCTCTCCTCTCCCCTAGTGCTTGGCCGAGGTGCCTGTGGTCCCAGCACCCCCTGGCCCCAACCACTGTCCTCTGTGCCAGACGACAGAGACGACAACATGACCGGGTGCACTCGCAACTGTGTGAAGGGCTCAGGTAAGTGGCATGAACAATGCTTGAAGCATCAGGGTGAGTCCCGGGGGTGAGTGGCCCCCGGTGCCCCCACTCCTCCACAGCACCTGCGCCCCAACCACCTCCGTCCAACTCACGCCCCCGCTGACGCTCAGTCAGCGCTCAGGGCACAGGGCTCTGCGTGCCCGCGCCGGGGGCAGCTTCCTCCTCTCCACACAAAGGTCACTCACTACCTTGCTTCTCACGGCTTCCAGGGGTGAGGGCCAGGGATGCCGGTCACCACCCTGCAGCGCACAGGACAGGAACCCCCACACCCCAAACGGACTGTCCAGCCCAGCTATCGGAGACACCCGTTCTGAGTACCCGTACCCGCTCAGTCCTCAGGCAAGTGACAGCACGAGGCAGGAGATGGACCCTAACACAGGCCTTGGTCTAACTCCTGTTTCCTAAATTAAATGTGAGGCAGCCCCGTGAAAGATCCTAACTCCTGACTCCTCCTCTGTCGTGTGCCTGGCACCTGCGTGCACCCACACGTCTGCCCGTCACATGCAGAGGCGGCAAGGTGACCAAGGGCGGGAGCAATGCAGCACCCGCAAGCCGCGGACACAGCGCCTCCTCGCCAGGCAGGCCCCTGGGCAGGACGAGCCGCGGGGCGCCCCACAGCCCCAGGCGCGGCCAGGGTCCCGGGGGGCACACACCTTTCTGCCGCGGTGAGGGCCGCCAGCTTCGCCTCCCCCGCCTGAGGCTCCGACGGGTCGTCCAGAATCCTCTGCACTTGCTGCTCGATCTCCCGGGGCTTCAGCAGCCGGCCGTCGTGGTACAGCCAGACCTTGAAGTAGCGCCCCCTGTGGAACACCACCATGTGCCTGCTGTCCCGGACGTGCTGGATGGTGTCTGGGCGGACGCGGGGAGACAGAACCCACAACACACGTTAGAGAAGGCGAGACAGTCACCCGGCTCTTCAGTGCCACCAACTCCTCACCCCGCACGGCTCCACGTGGCACACACGTCCGTCTCCTGCCCGAGAGGGTTAAACACACAGTCAGAGCCGGCAGCTCTGACAGGCCTGACTGCAGGCTCCGCGTGGCCACTGTGAGACGCATTGGCTTGTGCCAACGACAGAACCCTCCCTAAGCCTCCGCTGTCCCATCTGGACAATGGAGCTAGCAGTCACGTCCTGTGCACGTGCAGGAATGAGGGGATGGTATCGTGTTCCTGGACTTAGAGGGAAAGCTTGTCACACACGGGCTTGCGTATGCTGCAGTGCATTCTCGTTACTTTTGTTAGCAGAGTACTAGAAGTCCTAGCCAGAGCCATTAGGCAAGAAAAAGGAAAAGGCATCCCAATTGCAAAGGAAGAAAGAAAACTGTCACTATTTACAGATGACATGATATTGTATATGGAAACCCTAAAGGTTGCACCAAAAAACTGTTAGAACTAATAAACAAATTCGGTACCACCCTGGCCGGGTAGCTCAGTTGGTTAGAGCGTCGTCCCAATACATCAAGGTTTTGGGTCCGAACCCTGGGTCAGGGCACATACAAGAATCAGCCAATGAATGCGTAAATAAGTGGAACAACAAAAATTGATGTTTCTCTCTCTCTCTCTCTCGTTCTCCCTTCTTCTCTCTCTCTAAAATCAATACATTTAAAAAAAAATCCAGTATAAAGTTGCAGGATACAAAAATCAGTTGCATTTCTATATACTAACAACAAACTATCAGAAAGAGAAATTAAGAAAAGCATCCCATTTACAACTACATCAACAAGAATAAAATACCTAGGGACAAATTTCACCAAAGAGGGAGAGGTCCAGGGTGTGCATGAGAAGGCCCAAGGCAGCGTACTCACCCGTCTCCTCTCCTGGGATCCGAGACGTGTTGAACATTCGCTCCCACTGAGCAGAGCAGAGTGGAACCGTGGATCCCAGAAGAAGAATCTGTAACAGAAGTATGTGTCAAACACAAAGATTCCACAGCGGGGAAAGGAGCAAATGGAGAGCATACATGTAATGCGGGGTTTGTGTTCTGCGCACACGGCGTGGTCTGGCTGAATCTTTTCCTAACTTCGCAAAGAACAGCTGTTCCCTGGGGTGCCCGGCTTCCCTGGGGACTTACTGGGCCACGCCAGGGCACAGCTTCCCATGTGGTCACCTCCTAAATAACACACGCTAACAGGTCACGTATAAACTGACCTTCAGCCTAAGGTTATTTACAAAAGAAATGTCTTGTTCCTGAGTAGTTCACCAGCGGAGTTATTTTCCTTCTAAAGTCAACAAGAGTTTCTTCAAGGGGCAAATTACAGAAGTACATCGGACGTATCCAGACCCCCCAAAAAAGTGCATCCTGTATGATTCTATTTACAGAAAGCTTTGGAAAACGCAAACTGGCCTAGAGTGGCCAAAAGCCAGTTCCCTGGCGGGTGATGGGTGGGGAGGGGTGCAGACAGGGCGGGGAGGGGAGGCGCACGAGGGAACGTTGGCGGGGTGACTGGGCTGGCTATCACGGTGTGATGCGCGTGTGCGCGGTGTCAGGACTTACACACCGTGCAGCGAGTCCATCATCCCTCAATAAAGCTGTTTTTACAAGAATATTGTGGAAAAAAAGTTTGCTCACTGGCTTGAGCTCCTCCCGGTCCAGCTTGCGTCTGTATAACAGGAGGGCGTGGATGGCGTTGCCCGCCCTTGCGGCCTGGATGTGCGTGGGCAACAGGTACAGAAAATCCTGCAATGGAAGGTGTGTCAGCAGGGAGCCGGCTCGCAGGGACAGACAGGCCGATGCCACCACGCTCGGACACTGGCGTCACCCACACGTCGGGGAACTCACACCTGCTCTGCTGGAAAACAGACGGTCACCTCATCACCTAGACTCCGCCAATTTTATTTTATTTTATTTTTTTATTTTTACTTTTAACATATATATATATATATATATAATTTTTTTTTATTTTTATTTTTTATCCTCATCCGAGGACATTTTTTCATTTTTTGTTCAGATAGAGTGGGAGGGAGAGAGGGGAAGAGAGAGAGAGAGAGAGAAACATCGACGTGAAAGGGACACATCGAGTGGCTGCCACCCGCACGACCAACCAGGGCCGGGGACAAACTGCAACCGAGGTACATGCCCTTAGCGGGAACCGAACCCGGGTCTCTCTGGACCGCAGTCCGACGCTCTAACCGCTAAGCCAAACCGGCCAGGGCTAACATATATATTTTTAAATGTTTTTATTGATTTCCTAGAGAGAGAGGAAGGGAGACAGTGATAGAAACATTGATGTGAGAGAGAAACATCTATTGGCTGCCTCCCTCACGCCCCCCACTGGGGATCCAGCCCACACCCCAGGCATGTGCCCTGACCGGGAATCGAACTGGGACCTCTGGGTCCATGGGATGACACTCAATCCATTGAGCCCCACTGGCTGGGCTTTTTTTTACTATTTTTTTAATCCTCACTGGAGGATATGTTTTTATTTTTATTTATTTATTTTTCTAATGCTCTTGTTTATTTATTTTAAAACTTAAAAAAAAAAACTTTTTTCTTTATTGATTTTAGAGAGAGAGGAAAGGAGAGGGAGAGAGAGATGGAAACATCAATGAGAGAGAACATCAATTGGCTGCCTCCTGCATGCCCCCCACTGCAGATCGGGCCCACAACCTGGGCATGTGTCCTGACTGGGAAGCGAACCAGTGACCTCTTGGTGCATGGGTCGACACTCAACCACTGAGCCGCACCGGCCGGGCATATGTGTTTATTTTTAGAGAGAGAGGAACATCGACGGGTTGCCTCCCCTATGCACCCCGGCCGGGAATCGAGTGTGCAGCCTTTTGGTATATGGACGACACTCAACCAACCGAACCGCCCGGCCAGGGCTTTTTCCTGTTTTATAAGAACACAAACCCCCAGCCAAGTCTTGGGCTAGTAAAGGCAACAGCATATTTGTAAATTAAATCTTAAATGACCATAATTCAAACTGAAGAGTGATAACAGTACTTTGTCCCGAATATCCTTTATAACACATACAAAGAAAAACAGACACGGAAGGACCATCAGATAGGAGGTTTTCTGAACGAGAAGCAACCGGGGGTTCAAACAACCTTCCCTAGCGAGCGGCGCGACATCACCACTCTGAGACCCGTGTCCACGCGTCCTCTCCCAGGCGGGACGGAAAGGCCAGGGACACAGGTCTAACTACACTTTGAGAGAGAGGGTGCAGGACGGACACTCGGGAAGGGAAGGGCAGCAGGCGGCAGCTTCCTGCCAGGAGTCCCCTGTGCCCGGCCAACAGTCTCTCTGTCAGTCTGAGCGTGGTCTGATGGGGAAAAATGTTCAGAGGAAAATTGAACAAGGAAAAACCAGAAGGAAAGAACAAACAATACGAGGAGGAATGGGGGGAAAAAATAAAAGGAGGTAAAGAAGAGAAAGGGTGTCTGGCCAGTGTGGCTCAGTGAACTGAGCGTGGTCCCATGGGCTGAGAGGTCCCGGCTCGATTCCCGGCTCGATGCCCGGGCGTGGGCTCGGTCCCCAGCAGGGGACGTGCAGGAGGCAGCCATGTTTCTTTCTCATCGATGTTTCTCTCTCTCTCTCCCTTCCTCTCTCTCTAGGAAATAAATCAATAAAAACATATTTTATAGAAAAGAACAGAAAGAGAAAAAGAAAGAATCTGACCGACCAGTTATTAAACGATGCCCTGGGACCTAAACTGAGGGGCTTCTAACCAGACGGAGACACGCGACGTGCTCCCCAGACTGTCAGTGTCTCGACAGCAGACGAGCCACGTGAGAACGGCACGTGGCGAGCGACTCCGTGGTGCCTCGGGGAGCAGGACACAGTTCAGCGTGCAGGCAGTGGGCACACTCCCCCACCCGCCACCCCTGCGCCCTCCGCGCCAGGTGGCCCTGCCGTGTATGTGGGGCGTCAGGAAAGCGGGCAGAGGCACACACTCTGATTCGGGGGAAGTCCCGTCTGCCACAGGGCATTTTGGCGACCCAAATTTCTCTGCAGTAGCTCGGTGCCCTCGAGCTACTCTGCAAACACAAAAGGCCATCCACGTGGTTCTCTGGCGTGGGAAGCGGGTCCTGGGCTCCCTGGTGGGCGTGAAGTCTTGGTGGGGGGAGCAGAAGGGAGGGGCCGGGTCCAGCCCTCGGCCTCCCCAGGGGACCGGCGGGGCCACCAGGCGCCAGCGGGCACTCACCATGGCGTAGTAGTTACTGTTCACCATCAGCGGCCCCCGTCCTCGCAGGTAGATGTACTCCTCCCACCAGTCGCTCACCTGTAGGTGCGGACAGACAGACAAGCTCAACAACAGTGACTCCGTAGGGGTGCGTTCGGAGCAAGAAAACGGGAGATGGAAAGAGGGCGTTAAAGTCACGACACAGCTAGAGGGTAGATCACCTTCATTTGATGTATGGTTAAAAAAAAAAAAAAAAGACCCAACGGAAAAGTGACCAGCGCCTGCCTGCTGGCGTTTCTTAATGGTCAAGGCTAGCCCACGGCACCGCGTCCCGTGGACAGAAAGGAGCAGCCACGCAGAGCTGGTCCGTTCCTTTCAGAGCCCCGGAGCTGTCCCCACTCCCCAGCAGCGTCCCCGTGTCCCTCATCACAGCACTCGCTTCCTGACCACAGCACGGGCTCTGGACCCTTCACAGCCTCTGGACCAAGAGACCATTTTTTTTTGCGTTGTGTCCAAGTGCTATATACACAGATCGGTGCCCAGGTAAGAGTCTGAGCGCACATGTGACCACATTTAAGGATTCAACACACCTGTGTGCCCAGCCCTGCTCTGGTTTTGTCTGGGTGACAGTCAACACCTCTCTTCCACGTCAGCTGTTCCTCAAAACCTAGACTCCCACCCCCACCCGGCTTCACCTGCCAGACGCCCCGTCTGGCCACCGTGCCCGGGGACGCCCGCGGTCACGGAACTGATCGGTATCCTCGCACAGAGAATGCCATCAAGAAGAATCGTGCGCAGACACTTACGTAATTGGTCGCCCACCAGGATTTCAACTTCAGATACCACTGTAGTTTCGGCCCGAGGTTGACAGCGAAATCTTCGGCGAGAGCCGTCATCCGCTTAAATTCGGTTTCCTTCATGAGGGGCCTCACCGATTCCAGATACTGGGGTTGACGAGAGAAACACAAGCCAAGTAAAAACACCGTTTCCTTAAGAAAACAAGCTAAACCTACTGAAAGGAAGGGACGTCTTCCCCCGGCTCGGTTTTGCTAGTCTGAGTGCCGGCTGCCTATCTCCAACGCCAAGCGATATTTTGGTTCCTGGGGGTCAAACCAGGAAGCCCCCTCGGCCTCTGTTGGCCTACAAGCACCCCAGATTCCTCAGCACCAGAGAGACACCAATGGGACTTCTAGACGGACAAGGTTGCGGCGTGGTTAACAAGGGAACTCCGGGGTGTCTTTTGCGTGTTACCCGGCCCTTAACAAGGGTTCCGTCTCCCCTGGCTACCATATGCAATGACATGGGGGAGCACTAGGTGGGGGGCGATTCTGCCCCAGTGCCCAGGACACCAGGACAGGAAGGAGGAGCCGGAACACTGACAGGGGACAGGACAGTCATGCCACCAGGCCAAGGCCAGGTCTCCAGGTCCAGGATTTTCACAATATTGTGAATGTACTTAATGCCACAGAATGGTACACTTTAAAATGGGCATTTTTATGTTATGTATATATTTACCACAATTTAAAACAACTCATAATGGAGTCTAACAAAACTATTGAATTGGATGCTTGGAGAGAAGCGTGCGTAGACACTTACGCACTTATGGTATGTGAATTTTATCTCAATAAAGCAGTTTAAAACATTTGCCAAGTGGTTTCTCTATCAAATATGATGCCAACAGGGAAAAAGATTTCCTGTAACAGCCCTCAAGGCACCGCTGGGTGCTAACACACCCACACGACAGTAAGTGAACTGACAGTTGTCCTTAAGTCATGAACCGTAACCCCACGGACCTCCGAGGGAGGGTCCGGGAGCCCGGAGCGGCACCCACCCTGGTCACCGTGTCCCTCACGGCGGGCACGGGCAGGCGCGGCAGGGACGTCTGAAAGCTGTACAGCATGGGCTTCCGGCCCGAGAAGATCTTCACCATCCCCTTGGAGAGAAAGCACATTGAGATGGCGTTAACACCCAAAACCAGTTCTCAGAGGTCGCCGACTCACAACTCCCTGCGGGGGTTTATTTTCCTCTGGTCCCTTTTCTGCCCCTTCCCTCGCAGACCTCAGCGGAGAAACAGGGAACCCCAAAGGACAGCCAGGCGGAGCGAAAGCCTGGGTCTGACAGCGCTCCGAGGCGGCCCACCCGGTCCAGGAGGCGTCAGGCCCTCTGGCTGGGGCCCTCCTCGGGCACCCTGGTACTGCAGTCTGACTGTCCCCTGCACACGGGGCAAGGTGACCCACTGCTTGTGCGAGGCTCTGGTCTCGAGATCGGTTCACGGCTCTGTCAAAGCACCGAGGGTGCCGGGACCTCAAGCCGACCCCGGGAGCAGTGTGGCCCTTTGGGTCACCGCCAAGCCCAGTGGACAGCATGCCGGCCACAGGCCCTTGCTTTAGGCTGCAATGATCTGAACTTGGTGTGATAACTGGCCGTCCCATGCTGTCCAGACCTCAGAGGAATTTCTACTGCTCACGGGATGTGTTGTGTGGGGGCACGGCGGACTCAGCTGGGCATCGGCCACCAATGTCATCCCAGGAGTGTCACTGGATTTGTTTTGTGAAGTGTGAAAACCATCTCTGCCTCTCTTCTGAGTGTTAGATTCTGCCTCTCCGGAAATCAGAAAATGCAATCCAAGCAACAGAAGTCAGTTTGGAAAAGAGTGATGTGGGGGGGGGTGGCTCTTGCTTATGGGGGAGGCTCCCAGGCCTCTCTCACTGGTGGGCCCAGGGAGGCGGTGGCGATGGCTGACACAGGTACAAACACCCACGCGCACCGCAGGTCAGCGACTCCCTGGCTCTGAGGGCCTCGAGGGCTGGTGGGAATTCCTGGGAGCTCAGGGTGAGTCAGGGAGGCCTGAGGGGCCTGGTCATCAGGGGAACCACTTCACCCTGCCTTCGAGTCAGAAAAGCTACAAAGGCCATGAGTGGCACTTTTATTTCCCGGAGGACCGAGAGGACCGACCTAGTGGACATTGACATGCATGTTCAGAACTCACCAACACTCGAGAAAATATTCTTTGGCCCAAGCTTGGGGGTCACGGTGAATCGATCCTCTCCAGCAGTTAGAGGTCGACCCCAAGTCAGCGAGGGTCAAAGGGAGAAACCGTCCTGGGAGGAGCGTCCTTTAAAAAGTAACAGCCGCCCTGGCCGGTCTGGCTCAGCGGTTAGAGCGTCAGCCTGCGGACCAGAGTCCCGGGTTCGGATCCCGCTAGGGGCACGTACCTCGGTTGCAATTTGTCCCCGGCCCCGGTTGGGGTCGTGTGGGTGGCGGCCAGTCGGTGTGTCTCTCTCACATCGATGTTTCTCTCTCTCTCTTCCTCCCTCTCTCCCTCCCCCTCTATCTGGGGATAAATGCAAAAATGTCCTCAGGTGAGGATAAAAATATAAATAAATAAAAAATAAAAGTAAAAGCTGCCCACACGAGACACTGGGCTCACGAGCCAGACACAGAAGGACAAATGTCACAATCTCACTGATCTGTGGAATCTAAAATAGTCCAAGTGACAGGCCAGGAAACAGAATGCGTTGCCCGGGCTGGGGAACGGAGGGTGATGGGTGAAGGATAACAAAGTTTCAGCTCCATGAAATAAATCAGTTCTGGAGACCTACCACACAACCCAGGGCCTAAGACTAAAGGAGAAAAGGGGGACGGCTTCCCTGGTGTCTAGTTCTCTCCGAACACGGCAAGCGCACGGGCCCCGCGGGCTCAGGAAGGCGGCTAGAAAAGTGCACACCGGCCCCACCGAGCGCCATCCAATTACCATCCAGACTTTGGTGGCGCGGCTCATCTTGCCGTACTCGGCGAACATCCAGCCGTGGTAGGACAGCAGCACCTTCAGGGAGTAACGCATGGTGACGATCAGGGCCACCCACAGGCCTGTGCCGAACAGCACACCGCTGACCATGTTCTTCGTCTGGCTGGACATGTAGCCCCTACCGCGACAAGACGAGACAAGCCGGGGACACATGAGCGATCGAAAGGGGCCGCGGGCAATGCCACACGCCACAGCAGCCTCCCGGCCACACCATGAGGCGCAGACCAGGGACCGGGGACCCGAGTCCGGCCTGATCAGAGAGGACACCATCTTAGTCCACCTGTCGGGACTCAGGCGTTCTTCTTCTTGCCTGGAAATGAACCAGCCCCTCTGCTTTCGTGGTCCTCAAAACGAACCAAGGCTGATCTGTGTGATGGGGGAAATGCACACCTTCCTCCAGGGTCTAGGGAGGGTGACAGAGGTGACGTGTGAGGCTGCGGCCCGCCCCCAGGATGGCCACGCCCCCAAAGGACCTGCATGTCCTTGGCTGGGTGCTCACGGCACCCCATAGGCCCCCTCGGACCCCGTACCACGTTGTTCTCAAACGTGCCTCTGGACATGAGCGTTACTCATCAGAAACTCAGATCACTTGGCAAAACTGTTACCTCAACCACTTCGAGCAAACGCACACAAGCGAAGAAACTGTTCCCATAAAATGATCTTTCAGGTAATAAGGAAAGTATGTTTTCATTTTCTAAAGAAAACGACCTATTTCACGGCAAAGATGAGGCTTTAGAAACGAGGAGAAAGGCAGCCATCAACACGTCCTGGTGGTTTTGCTTTGAGTTTCGGTGGTTCTGGAAACTGCAGAATGTTGACAAAAGAAGAACTAGGTGTTTTGATTACTAAAGTTACTGACACGACCAATGCACAACCTGAAGGCGTCGCCAGTGCTTGTAAACTATCACGGTCACGTTTTGTAAGACTCGGGTGGCATGCAAACGCCTCTGCAAGGCCAAATGCGTGGAATTCAAAACTTACATCTTGCCAGAACCTGTCACATCTTGAGCTCAGGCTGACCTGCCGCCTCTACGCGGAGCCTGCACGCCCTTTCCCGACAGTGTCGCCTGAAGCCAGCTTGGATGCAGGGATGTGAGAGCCTGTCTTTGAGACGAGCTACACTTTAGATGTCTGCCTGTTACATCACGGAAGGAACAGACGTACTCCCTCAATGCACAGAGATCCTACAGTATCTCAGCCTCGACCACAGACGTCACGTCCAGCATTGCTCACACACAGGCAGAAAGGCACTTCAGTAGAAAGCACGAGCACAGAGCTTCCTTCTGGGGCTGCGGGGCGGACTGACACGGACCGCGTGAACACCCTGCACCCCCAGGAAGACCGTGCCAGCCGACCCCTCACCTGCACTCTCTAAATTTGGGCCAGGGATGGCCCAGTTACCGCAATGGGTTCAGAAGGACAGAGAAACAGATCTTACAGAGATCCCAATGATAAGGGCTTTAAATTGCCAACCCTTCTCAGTATAACCCAGCGCGAAGAGACAGCCCACAGTCGAGAGTCAATTCACAATCTGTGTTAAACCCACACCAGTCTGAAAAGCAGCTAGCGCTTTTCAGCACCATGTTGGGGTCCAGCTGTCTGCCGGGGGTGGCACTGTGCCCCTTGGGAGCTACAGGGTGCAAGGAGAGAGGCGAGGGACCGGAGTGACGGGGCACCTGCCGGGGACTCTGCCGGCGTCCAGCGCAGGCAGCCTTCACTGAAACAACAGGGAGCCTTTGCCCCGGGCCTTGCAGATGCTGTAAAGCGTGAGCCAGCGTTCTCCCGGCAGCTGGAGGCTGTGGGTGGCTCGGCTGGAGTTGAGTCCAGGGACTACTGAAGGAACAGTATTTCAACCCAAACAACCAGCAAGGTGCTGTTTTCTACAAAGGCCCAAAGCTCATGTGTATAGCTCAGACCAGACCCCGACACCGTAGACCCGGCCCGGGAACCGGGTATGCACGCACGGGCTACACCTTGTCCCTGAAGGACTTCAATTCTACACGCAACGCCTGGCCCCAGAAAATCAAGGCCTGATCACGGCATGAGGACGTGGAGACTGTTGTTTCTCCGGTAAGAGACCTGAAAGGTACAGGGCAGTGGCGGGAGCCTCGGCACCAGCCGGGGCAGGGGAGGAAAGCACAGACAGCAGCAAAGGATTACTTACGTTGTGTCAAGGGTCCGATTGATCTTTGCAATTATTCCCAGCGAGGGGTCGATCTTGGCATACATGGTTGACATCACGCCCACCACCACGATGAGCCAACTGGAGGGACTCGCCGGGTACACGCCAGTGATGATGCCATTCTAAAAAGACATGCGCCATGAGCAATGCTCCCCCCCAGCACTGCAGGGCCCCAGGCGACAGGGGCAGGTGAGATGGCAGGCAGTGGGAGGGGGTGTTGGCCGCAGGTGACTACGATGTCACTACTGAAAATCTCCCCCAGACCCTCCCCCCGCAGCTGCTCCAACACCTGTCCAGCTCCTTCCCTTCCTCTAGTTCTGAGCCAAAACCATCTGGAAAAACATTTCTCCCAGAGCGACCCCAGGACATTAGAATCACCGAGTTTAACATACAGATTCCCAAGCTCCACCCAGATGGATGAATGACACCTGTGGGTTCAGGACGTCCCTGAAGCAACCATGAAGTCCTCTTCCAACCAGCTACACCTGAGAGGCCCCAGACCCCATCTCCAAAACCACCCCTTCCCCCTCTGAATCAAGATGCCGCTTAACCCTGAAGTATTTACAGGAGACCTCACTCCATGTCGAGAATTTTCTGTAAGATACTTCACCCAAAACCTCCCCCACCCACACACAAAAACAAAAAGTAGCAGGAAGGGGGATGGAAGATAATCGATCAGAACTGGCCAAATGTCGACAGCGGTGGACACTGGGAGGTGAGTGGCGTGGGTCACCATTCTCTTTACTTGTGTGTGCTTCAAAACTTCCAAGCAAAACAAATTCTTACTAAGGCCATGAACAAAGGTTGATTTGGCCAAGACAATGGATTCAAAAACTCTCAACGCTTTATCTGAATTTTTTAGAAGACACTGGCATTCCTACGTGTTATTTCCATTGGGTTTCCCCTTGTCCAGAGGGAAGAGATTTTTTAAAAGGGGGATGGGGGAAATTATGCTAAATTAAAACGGAGGAAGGTTCTAGATAGTGTCTCCCACTCACCAGCCCTCCCCCTGCAGCTGCTCTAACAGCCCTGCCTGCCCCCCTCTCCCTCTGAGCCATTAGCTGGTCCTTTAATAAACCCTTTGGTCACAGGTGGCCACGCACTGTTTTATATCATTTATTTTTGTATCTGTTGGTCTTGACTTCTCAGCCGTACTACAAGGTCTTTAAAATCAGGGACAACATTTGCACTGGGTTGAAAGGATGGCCACTCCTCGGCCCCCCAGTTTCTAGTCTCCACCATTTGGAGGTAATGAGCTCTCAGCAAGGCGGGCACACTTGGCTTCCCCTGCAGGTGGCGCCCTCCTCCGCTTCAGGTGCCTGTCGGGGGATGGGATGTGGCCCCTCAGGTACCTGGGCCCCAGCACCCACGTGCTGAGCCCAGGGACACTCTGATGTCACTCTCTCACTTGCTCTAGCTCCTGGGCCTTTTGCTAACCCTCTGTAAAGGAAACCGAGAATAAAAATAGCCACTGTCTGATCTACCCCTGGGGGAGGGGCTGCACTCACTTTTGACTTGATGCCTTTCGTCTCGCTTGAATTTTTTAAACATGGCATGGATGCATTCCTCCTGTGGTTTTTATTTCTTTCTTTCTCTTTATTTTTTTCCACCACCATTTATCCCCCCATGCCCTCCTCCACCTCTACCCCCCTTCTGTGATTTTTAAAATAAACTAAATTAAAAACAAGACCTGTGCTTAAAACAAAGGAATACATTTCCTCCTTCGGGTACACAGAACCGAGAACATGTGAAGTGAACTGTACTTGAATTTACGTGCATACTTCTCAACGTTTGAATATTTTATCGGTGAGACGCCCATTCAGCAGACCCACCGAAGATTCAAGCCGCTGGAAACAGCCCTGTTTCTGGAAGGTTCTGAGCTCCGAGCGGGAGACACGTCCTTCCTCTGCTTCTTCCGAGCAGCCCGCTCACGCTCTGAGCCCTGCCCACCGACACCCCTCCTGCCTCCAGGACGTCATCAACCCAGCTAATTAACACGTGAACATGTTTCATGAACACAGACATGACGTGCCCACGGCCACTCGGAAAGACGGGTGCCTTCGGAGTGCTCCTGTGGACACGGCCCAGATTAAACAAGGATCTGCAAACCTTGAATCTAATGAACTTCTTCTTCCAGGAATGAAGTCCCGACAGATAGATTTGCTTCAGGGCTTCGTGGCTGAGCCGTAGGTCGATGCCGTCGGGGGTGACGGTGAACTGGAAGGCCACGGCCTGGTGGGCTTCTGCCATGGTCAGCGATCTCCTGGGGCGGACGGAGAGAGGGTCACTGTGGGACGTCTGACCGGCTGTCAGAAAAACCCTTACACAGAAGTGCAATGTGTTCAGAATTAAAGTTTTTCTTCCCATTTAACGGATTTAAACTTTTTCATGAACAGATCCAGTTTTGCGATGTCCACAGCGGTATACATACCATTGCTGGCCCTGGGTGACCAGCAGGGTCCAGGAATGCAAGCCCCGGGCCCGTGGACACCCCTGCCCCCAACCCCTGGCCCGGCCATCCCACCAAACCAGCCCCTGGCCAGCAGCCCGGCCACCCGGAGTGGACACCGGAGATGGTGTCTGTTTAGCAGCTTGCCCGGCGGAGGCAAAGCCCATCCCCGCACAGCAGCCTCCTGGAGGTCACAGATGAGTCTGCAATGGCCCTAAACAGGGAGGAACACCGGCTGACACCACACACCTTGGCCTCTGGTGTGCGAGGGGTTGGTGCCTTGAGAAACCATTTAGACACCATGAAAGCCACACAGGATCCCGAGGACAGAGCTGGCCTTCCTCCTCGGAGGCCGTGACTGAGATCAAACCCCCTTGTTGCTGGAGCACAGACCCCCCTCCCCAAGCACAGGGCGAGCGTCCCCCCCAGCGAGCAGAAGCACATTTCATTTGAGCTGCCTTGAAAGCTACAGTATGTTCTGTCTCCTGGCTCCCATCTGCTTCCTCCTAGGGACATGGGGCCCCTCGAAGCCACCCCACTTCCCTCACGGCCTCCCCCACCTTCTGAAGGTGAGTGAGCGCACCATCTCCTCCCGAACTGTCTGCACAGAGCACCACATGGATGAAAAGGCAGCTGAGAGAGGAGAAAACGATCAGGCACCGTGATGAAAATCTAAACTTGCACGGTCTTTTCTCGTCACAGGCAGTTTCCCCCGTTTGCAGCCACCTAAGCCTACTACGTGCAGAGGTGGTGCCAGCTCACAGATGTCCGGCCGCAAGCCAGGCTAGCCTCGTCTTCAGCCAATCAGAGCACACGACGCCGTGAGCAGGCCCTGGAAAGGCACCGACTTGCATTCGTTTGTTCGTGCAACGAGTATTTGTTGACTGCCTCCGAGTCAGCTGTGGGGATAGAGACACTGGCAGGAAAGGTCGCCCTCAGACAGGGGGCAGGAAGAACAGGGGGTGCTAGAGGGGACCTACCGGGTGACACGGATGCTCAGGAGAAGAGTCAGCCAGAGGGCAGCCTGTCAGGCCCAAAGGCAGACCTGTGCAAGGACTGGAGGTAGAGGTCAAGGGCAGGGCAGCTGAGGTCAAGGGCAGGCAGCTAGCTTCAGAGACGAAGGCCCAGAGACAGCCGCGGGGGCAGCTGGGTTTCATGCTGAGGGCCATGGAAAAGCATCGAGGGCCCAGCCGGTGTGGCTCAGTGGTTGAGCATCAACCCATGCAGCAAGAGGTCGCCGGTTCGATTCCCGGTTGGGGCACATGCCCGGGTTTTGGGCTCGATCCCCAGTGGGGGCATGCAGGAGGTTTCTACCTCTCTCTCCCTAACTCTCTAAAAATCAATAAAAAATATTTTTTTAAAAAAAGAAAGAACGAAAAGCATCAAGGTCTTTAAGGCAGGGGTGTCTGTTACTGTCCTGTTCTAAGCGGACCACTCTGGCTGGCGTGGGGAGCGGGGACGGGCCGGGGAAGCAAGACCAGGAAGAGGCTGCAGGGGCTCCAGGAGAGAGTGGCCCTGAGTGGGACAGGTGGCCCGAAACCTAGTTAAGGTACGTGCCTTACAAGGATGTACTCGCTCTCTCGAGGGCTTGAAGGCATTATCAATGGCGTCGATTAAAACAGTGTTCGCAGCGAGTCCTATCTGCAGGGACTGCGGACGTTCGCTCAGAGGCCTGCCCACTGCTGGGAAGGGGCAGAGACTGCGAACGTTGGCGGCATCCCACGGCCTGCTCAGAACTCTGCATCCAACTGAGGTTTCTCCTGTTTTAACTGGTTCAGCCTAACAACTAAATATGAGAGTCCTAAATGCCCCCGAAACGGACAGTCTGCTTCTCTCCTTCTGTAATCGCCACAATGGCTGCCCTGAGCCGGCCTCTCCCTCCTCGAGCCTAAGTGGGAATTAGTGAACAGTGTCCGAGGGGCTTGAAAAGGCCTCCGTGCAAATCTAATGAGCTAAACTCCCACCTCAGTTCTGGCACCTCCTGTAGCTAACAGGGAAAGGCAAATCAAAACCACAGCAAGCCCTGGCCGGGTGGCTCAGTTGGTTGGAGTGTCGTCCCGTACACCGAAAGGTGGCGGGTTTGATACCTGGTCGGGGTGCGTACAGGAGGCAACTGATTGATGTTTCTCTCTCTCTCTCCCTTCCTCTCTCTAAAATCAATAGAAAACAGCCCTGGCTGGGGTGGCTCAGTGGTTGAGCATTGTCCCATGCACCAAGAGGTTGCCAGTTTGATTCCTGGTCAGGGCACATGCCCAGGTTGCAGGTTTGATCCCCAGTAGGGGGTGTGCAGGACGCAGCCGATCGATGTTTCTCTCTCTCTCCCTCTCTGTTCCTCTCCCTCTAAAAAATAAAAACATATTTAATAAATAAAATAAAACCAGTAGAAAACATATCCTCAGGTGAGGATACAATAAATAAAATAAATCTATTTTTAAAAAAGACCATGTCAACATCAAAATTACATCTAAACTACAGCACAACCATCCTTCAGAACCGCCTGAAATCGAGCTGAATGGAAGTCCTACAACTACGAAATTAAAGAAGCCACATGGAGACTGGTAGGAGGGGCGGAGGCGGACGGGCTGGTCCCACACCCACGTGTGGCAGATAAAAATCAGGAGAACACCTCGGCTGGGAAGGTCCTCCCTGAGGAGCAAGAGGTCCCTGTCCCACACCAGGTGCCCAGCTCAGGGTTCCAGTGCCAGGAAGAGAATCCCTATCTCTTCTGGCTGTAAAACCAGCGGGAACTGAGGCTGAGGGAGGCTGAGGGAGGCTGCGGCTGCTGGCGCCCTAGGCAGCTCCTCTTAAAGGGCCTGAGCACAGAATTACTCGGACTTGCTCCCTCTGAGTTCGGAGGGGAGGCAGCTTGAAAGGTACCAGAGACATACAGGGAAGAACTGAGCTGTTTGGCCTTGGGACAAGGCCTGGAGAGGCGGCTTTCTCCTGGACAGACATGCTGGCGGAGGCTGTTGTTCCTTTGGTGAGCCCTTCCCCAGGCCGGCAGACAGGCGCCAGATCTGGGGCTCCAGCTACCTGGCTCACACTGTTTGCCCCGCCCTGGTGATTCCCTGAGGCTCCGCCCCACCCAACCTTCGGGCCCACCCAAGCTGTTCCAAAGGCTTTACCATAGGATTGGCCTGTCTTGGATCCTGCTTCAGAGTTTCCTAAAATCTCTCAACAAGCAGCATCTGGTCTCAGCGAGCCCCATACTTCTTGCTAAGTGGCTCCAGGCCTGGCACTAGAAGCAGCCAGCCTTGGTTCACAACTTGGCTGTTCCTGGGCACCTCCAAGCCCAGCACAAGAAGCAGCCATCTGCAGATCACCTTGTAGCTTATGCCTGGTGGCCCCTGGGTAGAACACAGGCAGTGGCTGACTTTGCCCCAGAGCCAGCACACCCGGTGGACAGCTTCAGACCATGTCGAAGCACCACCACCCAACCACCTCCACAAGTGACACACTCAAAGAATGGACTCAGTGGGAACCAGAGCCCTGCTGAAGTAAGTCTTGCTCTGTGTGTTGGGCCCCTACACAGCTGATTCTCCAAGGTGGTCAGAGGCCAATGGTCAGTGGGCACAGCCAGTCCTTGCAACTGATCAGCCTGAGTAAATCCCTCCCACTGATGTGCCAACAGCAATAAAGACTCAATTACAACAGAAGGGTGTAAAGTCCACACGAGGGGTGCACCTTGAGGCCCAGCTAGGTGATCAGGGAGGCTCTGCCACTGGACCCTACAGGACACCTACAACAATAGGCCACCTTACGAAGCCCAGGAGACATAGCAACTCTACCTAATACATAGAAACAAACACAGGGAAGCAGCCAAAATGAGGAGACAAAGAAATATGTCCCAAATGAAAGAAAAGAACAAAACTCCAGGAAAAGAACTAAACAAAATGGAGATAAGCAATCAATCATATACAGAGTTCAAAACACTGGTTATAAGGATGCTCAAGGAACTTAGTGAGAACATCAACAACATAAAAAAGGAGCAGTGAGCAATGAAGGATGCACTAACTGAAATAAAGAATAATTTACAGGGAATCAATAGTAGAGTAAGTAAAGCCAAGAAGCAAACCATCGATTTGGAATAAAAGAAGCAAAAAACACTAAATCAGAACAGCAAAAAGAAAAAAATTCAAAAAAAAGAGGATAGTGTAAGGAGCCTCTGGGACAACTTCAAGCGTGCCAACATTCGCATCTTGGGGTGCCAGAAGGAGAAGAGAGAGAGCAAGAAATTGAAAACCTATTTGAAAAAATAATGACAGAAAACTTCCCTAACTTGGTGAAGGAAACAGACATACAAGTCCAGGAAGCACAGAGAGTCCCAAACAAGATGAACCCAAAGAGGCCCACACCAAGACACATCATCATCAAAATGCCAAAGGTTAAAGACAAAGAGAGAATCTTAAAAGCAGCAAGAGAAAAGCAGTTAGTTACCTACAAAGGAGCTCCCATAAGACTGTCAGCTGATTTCTCAAAAGAAACTTTGCAGGCCAGAAGGAAGGGCAAGAGATATTCAAGGTGATGAAAATCAATGACCTGCAACCAAGATTACTCTATCCTGCAAAGCTATCATTTAGAATCAATGGACATATCGAGAGTTTCCCAGACAAGAAAAAGCTAAAGGAGTTCATCACCACCAAACCAGTATTATATGAAATGTTGAAGGGACTTCTTGAAGGAGAAGAACAAAAATATGGACAATAAAATGGCAATTAATACATATCTATCAACAATGGAATCTACAAACAAAATGAGCAAGCAGAACAGAAACAGTCTCATAGATACAGAGAACTTTTTGTTGCTTGCCAGATGGGCTGGGGCTAGTGGGATAGATGAGAAAGATGAAGGGATTAGAAAGTACAAATTGATTGTTAGACTGATGAACCTCAAAGGGAAGGGGGGAGGGAGGGCGGGATGAGATAAACCAAGAACTTAGTGTGGGGAAGGTAGGAGGGGGGCGAGATTGGGGAGGAGGGGGTCAACGGGGAAAAAAAGGGGGGGACATGTGTAATACATTCAACAATAAAGATGAGTTAAAAAAATAAATAAAACATATAAAAATAAATAAATAAATAAATAAATAAATAAATAAATAAATAAATAAAGACCATGTTACACCCAGGAGGAGGTCTACAACAAAAAAGATGATGACAAGGGCTGGGGGAGGGGATAGCAGAAGCCCCACCACCGCTGGTGGGCATGTAAAACGGGGCAGCCCCTTTGGAAAACAGCCCGGCTGTTCCTCAGGAGGTTAACATGGAGTGACCCCATGACCCAGCAACCCCATTCCTGGATGTATGTCCGAGAGAACCGAAAGCAGGAATGAACTGGCCATGTGTGAGAACCGGTGGCCAGACAGAGATCCGTCTAGTCTCTTCGTCTGTGTTTCTAATCTTCTCTAATAACTTCTTAGAATATGTTTAGTGAAATGAAACACCTGTTCAGCGCAGTCAGTGCTGAGCCTCACACCTGGAGAGCACTTCTCACAGCTCTTGACCTTTCGAGTTCTCCCCGGTGCCCACCTCCTGGGGAGCACACACCTCACCCACCAGCCACAGGGACCCACAGTCGAGCCCATAACCACATCAAAGCACAAGGGACCAAGGATTGCACGGCAGCTGGCCCTGCCGCTGGCCACCGAGTCCGAGATATGGAAACACCTTCTCGAGCACCCAACTACACCTGGTGCAACAACAAAGGACCCATGAGGCCACCTGTCGGGTCACTGCGCTCCCTGCCCCACTGCACCTTGCAAGGGCTGCCGCCTCTGCACCGGCCGCAGGGCACGACCTAGCTCCTACCTGGATGTGGGAACAGCCTGAGCGCACTGCCCTGCCTCTCCCACCTCCGAGTCCCGAGGCCCGAAAGAGCTGCCATCATTTCCCAAAGGCTGACGGCAGCCCCGCGAAAGCCCAGCCCCGGGTCACTGGGCCAGAGGGTCCCTAATGTCCCTAAAACTAGGGACCTTTTCTTTCAATGGAATCACACAGGAAAGGTCGGAGGGTAAAGCCACCCCCTCCTCCCCTGGACCTGGAAGGATGGAGGGCTCCCAGGCCAGTCTGAAAACCCCTGGGTCGCAACTGAGATGTGCCCCACTTTGACCGAGGCACCCTGGCCGACAGAAAACCACCCTGCTGTCCCTCCAGATGGGACACCCGCTGAGACTGGCCTGAGCAGCAGCCTCCTCGCTGGGGCCCACGCAGGGCCACCGGGAGTGCCTCCCCACAGCCGGCTAATCCGCTGCCCGGTGAAGCTCCCGGTAGGAGGCATGCAGTTAATAAATTCTCCCACGATTAGGAATGCCCAGGGCCTCGCAGAAGCCCCAGTGACGCTCGTTTTATGGCAACACTGTCCCCAATCCCCGTCTTTACGTTTTAAGTCACGACACAGAGCAAATGGAGGAATATCGGAACACCGACGGACCCCTGGAGTGAACAGCTATGCGTGTTTGGCCATCCTGACCCGAGACTCCACTGTCTTCAACTCTCCTCTCCCGGTGGCCTCGAGTCCCGGACACACCCGCCCAGGCTGGGCTGTCAGGGCAGCTGGGAACCCCCACCCGCTGTGAGAGGAAGGGCCCCGGGGCCAGCTGGCAGGCCAGGCCTGTGTCTGGATCCAGGTCACCTACCCTGGACAGCCTCTCCTCTGTATCCCTCCAGCCTTCCAGGATGGCAGCAAAGGGCACAGCAAGGCACCGGAGGCCAGGTCAGCAGCCCACCCCCAGCTCCAGCGGCTGTGCGGGCTCTGCCATGTCTCACAGACGGGGACCCGCAGTCCCTGGGTGCCAGTCCACTTCCTCCTGGATGTGGTCTCCAGGCGCTCAGCCCGGCTACAGCGTGCCTGCTGTGGCCTCCCGCCCGTCTTCGGAGCCGAGTCACCGTTCTGCTTCCGCCCGTCCCTGCAGGCCCTGCCTGGGGCTCTAGCTCTCACCTGCACACGAGGCTCGACATCTCAAGCACATGTCCAAGGACGCCAAAACACGTGAGCTGAGAATGAAGCTCACCTTCCTCTCACCCTCCCTCAGCCTCCCCACCGTTTCCTACTGTGACACGCCCCTGCCCGCGAGCCGGGCATCCACGCTCCTCGCCACACCTGCTGCTTTGGAGAGGGATGCACCCCCACACCGCCATCCCCACCTGGGTGGACAGAGGTGGTGGCTTCCCTGGAGGCAGGGCTCCGCGGCATGACCGCCGGGTCCCACCTGCACAGACCGTGCACCTGCGCCCCGAGGTCGCGTCGGCTCCGGAGGGGACGCGTGCACTGGCGAAAAGAGCTGACAAGGGGAAAGAAAGGTCCTAAAGAAGACATGAGAAGAGAACACACAGACAGAGGAAATGATGGTCAGTCATTGTCCCCGCACGTCAGCATGAGCCCCTCCTGGAGGGAACAGGGTGACCGCGGCAGCGCCTTCTGGGGACACAGGTCTGGCTGGGTGACGGGAGGCCCTGGGGACTATTCTTGATGGAAAGCCACCTCCTGCTGGGCAGCGTGCGGTGGGCTGTGCTCCTTCACTTTCCCGAAGTCTAGACATCACCTCTGGCAGCGGCAGGTGGAGCACGCCCGCCAGGAGCCCGTCCCAGGCGAGCTGGCACAGACCTCCCCGCCTGGGACACTCCTGGGCTGAGGCCCCGGCAGAGCACGGGAACCAGGAGGCCATCCCGAGGGCCATGGGGACAGAGATTCCCCGAGGTCCGCACAGCGCACTGAGCGCCCCTCGCTAATCCGCTCTCAGAAGACACCACGACCCACAGTAACAGGCTGCGGGCGAGAACAAGGACCCATTCACCACAATTTGAAAAATCCACATCCCGACGGCCCGAGGACCAAAGAGTCTCGATTCCGCGCAAGGGCGCGTACCTCAGTTGTAGTACACGTGGGAGGCAACCAATGGATGTGTCTCTCTCACATTGATGTTTCTCTCTCTCTCCCTCCCTCCCACTCGATCTGAAGACAAATGGAAAAATATCTTCGGGTGAGGATTAATAAAGTAATAATAATAATATTTCTGCCCGGCTGGTGTGGCTCAGTGGTTGAGCATCGGCCCATGCACCAAGAGGTTACCAGTTCGATTCCCGGTCAGGGCACATGCCCAGGTTGTGGGCCCGATCCCCAGTCGGGGGCATGCAGGAGGCGGCCAATCGATGTGCTCTCTCATCGATGTTTCTATCTCTCTCCCTCTCCCTTCTTCTCTCTCTGAAATCAATAAAGAAAAAATATTTTTAAAAAATCCACATCCCTGCCCCAGCCGGGTAGCTCAGTTGGTTACAGCATCGTCCCAATACACCAAGGTTGTGGGTTCGATCCCCAGTCAGGGCACATCCAAGAATCAACCAATGAATGCACAAATAAGTGAAGCAACATATTGATGCTTCTCTCTCTCAAAATCAATTATTTAAAAAATCCACACCTTTGTGTGGCTCGTGGTTGTTCCCCTACGCCTTCCCAACTCATTCTCCCAGTCAAGTGACTGAAGGCCTGGGTTCTCTATCCCTCTCTACCTTTTTGCTTCACACCTAGCCTGAAGCTCCCCCTTTCCAGGGCCTGCTCTGGTCAGCCTTTGAACTGCGGACGAAAAAAGGGAGTCCAGGGAAAGTAACCTCACAGGGTGAGCTGATCACACATTCCTAACTGGGCAGGTCCTGTGGGTGGCCACACCCCAGGCCTATAATTTTTCAGTTTATCTTTGCCTGGAGCAGGGCCTGTGCATTGTTTCTGTGCTTCTAGGTTAACACAGCCCTGCCCCTGAGCAGCCAGGAATAACCAACAGGTCCACAGCCCCGGGCACCAATCCTGTAATCCGATCCCCACCTTGGCTTCCCCCGCCTCCCGCCTCTTCCTAGTCCCCTCCTTAATCCCAAGTGCACACAGGAAGCCGGTGCCTTTGAGAGCTGACTGGCTCAAATCAACTCATAAAAATTCTCTCCGGGTTTGGCTGTTTCTTGCGTTGACAGAATCCACACTTTCAAAACACAGACAGCAGCGTGACCCGCCCTGCCGGCAAATGACTGTCACTTTTAAATTATTTGTTTGCTTTCCCAACATCAATTAAAAGCTGCTCCAGGGCCCGTGCCCAAACAGACACAGGCGCACATCCTTGTTTGATTCTCTCTCAGATCATGGCGCCTGCAGGCAGCTCCCCAACATGGACGACAAGCAAACTATTGGGGGGTGCATCACATCTCGTTCAGTTTGGGTAAGATTGCTTTCTATTTAAACACTTTGCCCAAAGCCTCCCCCCAAAACCCTCGGCCAATCAACTGGTCTGTACTGTGTTTTCAAATGTGTTCCCTTCGTCCTGTTGTTCACAATCGTTTCCTTTTCACCTAAAATCTTTCACCTCGGAGGTCAGCGGCCTTCAGATCCTGGCACCAACCCCGGCCTGAAATCAAGAAGCCATCCCAAAGCTGGGACTGTCTCCCTCAGGGAGAAGGCTGGGTCCTCGGGCTTGCAGACGGGGTGCCGCTGCCCTCCGGGGTGCCGCCCATCCCCACCCCAGGTCCTGGACCCGCGCCCGCTAAGGAAAGTAGCTAAAAAGTCACCACAATGCAAAGTGGTGCCAGACTTCAAGCACGCCCAGGGGGACATGTGGAAATCGCTCTGTAACATGAAGCAAAGCATGGAGCTGGTCCTGTGACACAGCAGGCTTCCAAGAATACCGTCTTCATGGGAACCGCAACGTGTGACTGGATTGTGTGTGGCCAGCCATGTTCCAACACAGCCTGGAAATCAACACACAGGGAGACAGGGAGGGCCAGATGGGGGGAGCAGGTACATGCATGTAGGTGGGCAGACAGGTAAGGTCTACAGATTTTAACAACGAAAGCACAAAGTATTCTTTCTACCAAACTCTTTGGCAAACAATGGGATCACTTGTCACCTGCACTGGCCCGTTTATTTATTTATTTATTTATTTATTTATTTATTTATTTATTTATTTATTTAAATCCTCACCTGAGAATATTTTTCCATTTATCTTCAGATAGAGTGGGAGAGAGAGGGAGGAAAGGAGAGAGAGAGAGAGAGAGAGAAATATCAACTGGTTGCCTCCCACACGACCCTGACCAGGGCCAGGACGAACCACAACCAAGGTACGTGCCCTTGACCAGAATCGAACCCGCGACTCTTCGGTCCGCAGGCCGACGCTCTAACCGCTGAGCCAAACCGGCCAGGGCTGCACTGGCCCATTTAGTTCCCACTAGAACCCTAGGAAGTGGCGACTACTGTTATCGCCATTGACGAAGGAGAAGACCGAGGCTTGGCGGTCAGGAAAGTTGCCCGAGGTCAGTCACAGCTGGCCCACAGCAGAGCTGGGAATCAGACTCGGGTCCAGTTCCAAACTCACGTTCTTACCTACCAAGTGAAGTGGTAAGTACGCCATAAAAAAAAAAAAATTCCTCTTCAGTTCCCTAAAGTTACAGATAGAAAATTAGGTCACCCTGTTGGAACCAAAGCAAGTGATTGCAGCCGGCAGTAAAACTACAGTAACTACCAGCAGGACGGTGCCAGCTCTAAAATTACTCGCATGCTCGTCTTCCCGCTAGAATTGCACAATCCCCGCCACACAGGGGCTGCCCTGCGCTGGGAATTCCAGCTGACAGCCCTGGCCGGGTGGCTCAGTTGGTTGGAGCATCGTCCAGGACACGCAAAGGTGGCAGGTTGCCCTGCCCAGGCTGGCCTCACACAGCCACCCAAAGCACTTCAGGGAAAGAACCAGGACGGCTCTGGAAGGGCATCGCCAGCCCGGGGCTTTCCCTCATACCTCCAGGAGCAGCAAGGCTCGGGACTGGTCCGGCCTCTTCTTGCTCCTTAGCTTTCGTATCCCTGCCTCTACGCTGCAGATCAGGCCGAGAAATCAGGTGGGGCGGAATGAGCGCGACAGGAAGAAAAGAAACAGCCAGCTTCTCTCCACTCGCGTGTGAGCACGAATCCTCCGTGCGCCCCGCCGGCCACGCCGTCACCCACGTGCAGATGTAATGCTCGGTAACTGGGCTGCGGTGTGTTCTCAGGAAGCGTGGACACAGGCAACTACAAACTGTGATTCCCCGACCTCATGGAGGCACCTTAGAAACCAGGCTGAGAGGCTCAAGACTCGCTCTGCGTTCCTGGGAGGGTTTCGTGTAGGAGAAGGCGTGGGAACTTGCACTTATCAAAGGCTGTATCTCGAATTCCTGACTGAGCGTTCAACAGTTGCATTATTTCAACCGGCCACATGGCGAATTTCTTGTAGTGAAATATCTTATAATTAAACCATACAACTCACGGGGTAAATGTGCTGAGTCAAGCCAGGTTATAAAGGGAATTCTGAATCACACTTGTCTATGGCTCTCGGAAAGCAACTCGGCTTCTGCCTACCAAGATCCTATAAAAATAAAGCAAATTCAAAGTTAAGCCTATATTACCCCCATCAACAAGTACTAGGTTCTGAGAGAAATAGAGAAATTAGATCTTCACAAGAACTGAGCAAAGGTCATTGAGGGTCACATTTTTTTTTAACGAAAACACGATGTCTTGGCAGCCCCAGTACCTGCGCTACCTATTCAGGTGCTTGCCTCTGCATGGACACGCAGGCCTGCCTGCACACGTGGGCACAACCCTGTCACCGTCACCTTGGGGAGAAGCGTGCACCTGCCCAGAGATCCCCAAATCTCTCCTCGTACCTGGATGCTGTTTTCACAAGTGTTTCTAAAATCACGGATGGCGCCCCGTATTGCTCAAGCATTCTTCACCTTTGCACCCAGAAGTACAACCGAACTTGTCACACCGCATGTTCTGACGTGGACAATGCAGAACACACCATCGTACACCCGCCTGCAGCCTCCACACTGCTTGCGAGGACCTGTGTTCATTCCATACCCTGAAAATTGTTCTCACCTCTGGCCTCTGAGTGGATCCTCATAAAACCCCTGAGTGACAGAAGGACAGGGGTCAGGGCACCACTTCCCAGACGAGGAAATGGGAACTCAGAAGCACGCAGGGCTGATTCAGCCTCACGGCCAGTGGGCACGGGGGTGGGTGATGTCTGCACACTGGTCTGGGAAGCATCGGAAGAAGGAAAGGGGACAGGCTTTGGAGAACAAAGATCTGGGTCTGAATTCCAGCTCAGCCACTTTGTGTGTGTGTGTGTGTGTGTGTGTGTGTGTGTGTGTGTGTGTGTGTGCGCGCGCGCCCTTGAGAGCATGTCATTGCCTTTCATAAGATCTATTTCCTGGCATATAAAGTACAGATGCTCCTTGACTTAATGATGAGGTTGCATCCCGATAAACCCATCATATGTTGAAAATACCGTAATGCATTTAATACACCAAATCTACAGAACATCAGAGCTTAGCCCAGCCCACTTCCAACATGCTCAGAACACAAAATCCAATTGTAAGTCAAACTGTCATAAGTCGGGACCGTCTGCATGCGTAATACCCACAACCTCACATGACCAGAAGGAGAGCAAGTGACAGGCCCAAGCCCACATTAGGTCTTTCATGCAGAAACAGTCTCTGTCCCCTCCCAACTGTAGCAGGCAGTCCAAGAGTGTGGACTTCCATGTGGATTTGCATTCTTCCTCTTTCAGTGCCCACAGGCCAGGGTCCAAGCCCTCAGCCGATCGTCTTGGACATTTAAGTTGCTGATTTATTTTTAGCATACCTTATTGTGCCTCACATGACATAGGTGTGGTTGAAAAAGTACAAAGAAACCCAAACTATGGGCATTAAATCTTTTTAAGGGAAGTAGGGAAGCTGACATCTGGGGACTTGGTGTTAAATGCACACTTTTAGAGGAATTCATTCATAAAAAGCAAAGTTTGAATTAGAGCACGTGACAGTTTCTTAAAAGCAAGGTTATTTTGTGTTTGCTTTTAATACAAACACGTATTACTTTGCTAATGAGGGGTGAAGGATTCTAAAGAGAGGGGATTAACTCCTAACTTGAACCTTCAGAAACTGTCCTCACAGGGCTTACCCCTGGGGGTCATAACACAACATAACACATGGAATGCTCTGTGTGTGTGTGCGCTGGGGATCAGGAGCCATGGAACCCCACAGGAAGCCAGGATTGGTGGGAACAGGAGAGGTCACTAACCTTCTGATGTGGGGAATGAATGAGTTTGCTGGTCACCAGTCCAGAGATCCTTGATCACAGGAACAGGGTAAAGCAAGGTGCACCGTTAGGAGGGAGCCAACAGGTTCCTCTGCTTCCGGTTTCCCTGGCACCAACTTCCTGTGCCCCAAAGGAACCCCACCACCTTAGGGGGTCGCAGCAATCCAGGAGAGAAAGATTGCTCAAACATTCTGTAGTTTGTTCAACAAACATCCGAGTGCTGCTCTGGCTCGTGGAGATGGGGAGGAAGGCGAGTTCAGGAGCCATTTAGGAAGCAGAAGTAGCAGGTGGGGCTTAGGAGAGGGTCGGGAAGGGTCAGGATGACCCTCAGTTTTCTGGGGTGGGTGGGTGAACCACCACATGGAGAACATGGAAGATGTTTTCCCTTATTACCTAAAGAACTCGGTGTCCAGCAATTAGTCAATAATCCTTCAGATGTAGGGCAGTAGCCACCCTCTTTCCCAACCCTCCAGATAGCGATCACCTGGCCATACAGCTGGGAGGGGCAGGCCTCACTCAGCAGCCCTTCTTTCAATTATCAGCTTCCAAGAACAACACTCCAGGACATAAAAATAATCCCCCCAAAAGAAGAGCAAGAGTAGACATTCTGTAAAACGGAGGCTCCAAGTCACCCCAAAAAGGTCAAATTGCCCACAGTCCAGGTCCTGCTGGGAACCCAACAGCCATCAAACATTTGCTTGGGGTAGAAAGTGAAGTTCACAAAGGCAACAAAATATTACAAATCAACAGCAGAAACTGTTCCTTACTTGTGTTAAGTAACAGTTTTTGTTTGTTTTAAAGCACTCCCTGTACAGCCTAGACTATCTCTGGAATCATCAGAGAAACTGTTAACAGTGCTATGTTCTGGAGAGGGAACCGGAGCGAGGAGCCAACTCTGCACCCTTCCCCTGTAACCGGGTGCTTGCTTACTTATCTTTTTTTTTCCCTTTAATTTTTTTTTCTTTATTGATTTTCAGAAAGGAAGGGAGAGGGAGAGAGAGATAGAAACATCGATGAGAGAGAACCTCGATTGGCCGCCTCCTGCATGCCCCCCACTGGGGATCGGGCCCACAACCTGGGCATGTGTCCTGACCGGAATCGAACCGGCGACCTCTTGCTGCATGGGTGCACGCTCAACCACTGAGCCACACCGGCCGGACTTGCCTTATTTATCTTTAAAACAGAAAAGTCCTAGAAGGAAAAGCTCCAGTCGGCTCGAGCCACTGAAAGAAAGTAGAGGCCTCGGTAAAGCGTGAGATGGTTTCTGAAACACACTTTAAGCACACTAGCGTGAAGAACAGTTTCATTCTTAAAAGCACCGCTTCCCCAGGAACTCAAGTCCAGGCTCCCACCGGCCACAGAACTCTGGCCTGCCGATAATGACCCTGCAGAATGACTAAACATTTTTCCCTACAAAGGGGAAAAAATGCTCCGGATCAAAGTGCAGAACCAGCTCCGGGCCGGAGCGGGCGCGCGCTTCCGCCTCCCACCTTCCCACAGCCTCTGCAGCCCAGGCCGCCTCTAATTGCTCGGTTGGAACGCGCCCTCTAAGGCTCTGCCAGCAGCGGCGCCCGAAGCGCCCGAAGCGCCCCGGCCCCGCCCCGCCCCGCCCCGGCCCGCCCCGCCCCGCCGCCCTGCCGCGGAGTCACGTGACGGCTGAGAAAAGTAGGGGAAAGGTTAGCGGGAGCCCCGCCCCCGGCCTGGCGTGCCCCGGGCGCTCAGATCCTGTTCCACCCGCCGGGCCTCGAGAGACCTTCCGGAGCTAGCTGGCGCGCGTCGCCAGCGCTGCCACCAAGGCGACAGTGAGCGAAACGCAGCGCCTTGTCGTGGGAAGGCCGAGTCCTGCGTGATCAACCTTGGGGACAGTTAAAAGCTTGTTGTGCCTGATGACATCCCACACCAGAAACGCAGCACCGCGCCCCGGCGAGCCGGGAGCGCGTCCGGAAGGGGCTCGCCGAGAAGCACAGGGAGAAACTAATTAACGGTGTTTCTATGAATGGGCACACAAGGCCAGGGTTGCGTAAGCGCAGGCCCGCGCCCCAGGACTCCCGGGAGAGCCGAGTTTGACCGCTCGGTGACCACTGGGCCCAGCCGAGGCCAAGGGCGCAGCGACGCCAGGTTTCTTCTCATCACCTCCGGGTTAGGCCGTTTGTTTTCAGTGCAAACTCGAAAGGTTATTTTGGCCTGTGCATGAGGGTGATTTCTGCCACTCTGATACAAAGTATGCCTGCGCACTCCCAACGATGGCCCCGGTTTCTGTCTAATTCAAACAGCTGTTCAGATGGAGATACATATGCAAGGTCCGGTGTAGCCTCGCTGCTTTGGAAGGAAACAGCATATTTGCATGCGAATGGAGACCCCGGGCACACAGACTAGTCTAAAAGCGGCATTCAGTTCCAATCAGACACGACAGTCCCAGACACTCCCTCGCCTCCACTACCAGCATTATCAGCATTCATGCCCTCATATCTATACCGCACTCATTCACTGCAAGTCATCTTAAGTAACTTGGAAAGGGGAGGGCGACGCTTGCTGGCATAAATAAAAGACCAGTGAGTTCGGCCATTTTTTTTTATTCATTTGGTTTGTGCTTTATAAGGAAATAAGCATGCTTGAATATCTGGAATGACCAGAAACCGGATGCCCGTGCAAGAAAATGGTGTAACAAAATACAAGTTTCAAAAGATTAAACTGATTTTCATTTTATTCGGTAATTTTCAAAGTTACCGGTTTCCTACTAAAATCTGCCCATGGCTATTTTAATAATACACGGAGCACAGAGGGGCTGAAAGCCTGTCCCAAGTTGCGAATATTAAAGCTATTCTGTATTCAACCGGGTGAGTTACTTGGGATTTTTTACTGTCGGTGTTAAAAAGGAAGATCAGCCGTCATCTTTGTTCTTCGTCTTTAATGAAAGCTAACCACCATTTACATTGTGAAGACGCTGACCCACGGCCTTCCAAACGAAACGAAAGAAACTAGCTGTTGGCTCCCGGAAGGAGTTGGGGTTAGGGACTAGCCCGCGTCCAAGTCACCCGCCAGGTTGATCCTGGTCACGTGACGCCCCCCACCACCCAAGCGGCAGCTCCCGGGTCCCGTGTGACCTTGGGCAGCTTCTTCGCACCCACCTGCCCAGAACCCTGCGTGGCACCGGAGAGGGTGGGGCATTCCCAAGCGAGGACCCCGGCTCAGCGCCCTCATCCTGTCCACTGCGGGCGCTCAGACCGCGTCTGCAGTACCCATGCGTGGAGTACCCGCGCCAAGGGCGTGTCCTGAAGGCTGCACTGCGGGGGAGGCCCCGTGTCGGGGGGTGGGGGGAGGGTGGTGGCGCCCCTCGGAGTTCCGAGGTCCGAGCGTCCCCTGACTCTTGCATGGGACTACTGTATCCCAGACCTACTCCACTCCGTAGAGTGGGGTTGGGTGATGGTGAAGAAAGCCGGTGGCCCGAGTAGCCCCAGGCCAGAGTCGTCCTGCCCAAGTCCGGAAAACCAAGCACCCCTCCATCTATCTCCTGAACTGTACCTGCCTGCGGGTCGACTGATCCTCGGGCGAGCCCCCAGACCCATTCCAGTCCTCGGGAGTGGGGTTGAGGTGGGGCGCGGAAGGAAGCTGGTGGCCCGACTGGCCCCGGGCCGGAGGCGTCTGGCCAACTCCGGAGGGTTGAGCATCCCTCTTGCCGCCGCATGGGACCCTCCCGCGTGCAGATCGACCCCAAGGAGGACCCCAGACCCAATCCACTGGCGGTGGGTTGGGGAGCCCCTGCCCTGCTCCAGTTTCGGGTTCTCTACTAACCCCGCCGTCCGACGGGTACACTGGGGGCTCCCCTCCGCGCCCCGGCTCCGACGGCGGTCCCCCACCCTCCGCCTGGGTTCCGGCCACAGCAATCCCCGCGCGCTCCCCGCCCTGGAGCCCGCCGCAGCCCGAAGGGCAGCGCCCTCCAGCCCTCCCCCGCGATGCGCGGCTTCGGCCCGGCCTTACCGAGTCCGGGGACCGAGGCGCGGTGGTGGCTGCGGCTGCAGCGGCTGTGGCAGCGGCAGCGAAGTGAGCGAGCAGCGATCGGGCACCGAGGACTGGAGGGCCGCGGGCGAGGCTGAATGCCTCCGACGCCGGCCGCCGCGGATTGGCTGAAACGCGTGAGGGCGGTGACTCACGACGCCCGGCGGGCTGGGGGCGGGACCTGAACGGGGCGGGTCATCAGAAGGGACAGGGCCTTGGCGAGGCGTCCCCGCGAGCGCCTCAGGTGAGGAAACTGAGGCTCTCCCCGGCGCTCACCACCTAGGCCTTCACCAGCATGGGGCCTAGAGCAAGATTCCTCATCCTACAAGCCTCAGTTTCCTCATGTGAGAAAATGGGCCAACTCATTAGGGCCATACCCATAAAAGCGCTTAGCGCAGTGCCCAGCTCGTGCTCCCCCTTTCAGAGGCATTGCCCTGTGTAATCCTCACCGCACCCCTATAAATAGCTGATCCCACCGGGGGCGGAGGGGGAGGATCATTTAGGTGCCCACGATCACATGGCTAAGAAGATGGACCCGACATTGGCTCCAGGGCTGAATCCAGGGCCCACGCCCCAAATCGGACCTTATACCGCTCCCAGCCAGGGGCAGCTGATGCAGTGCGCCTTTTGGGGGCCAACACGCTAATGGGAATTCCGGTGACCTTTCTGAGCCCCCATCAGCTAGCTGGGATAAAAATACTTCTCTTGCGGGGTTTTGGTAAGATTTCATAAAGTAATTAAACAGGCGCCTAAAGCATAGTAGATCCAGGAAAGAAATGGCTAGAGGTGGTGACAGAGTGACCGAGAGACTCTTGTGCCGGCGACTGAGCTCGGGAGAGGGGCAGGGAGTGGAAACTGCGCACCGGCGCATCCCAGGGGTCTGGGCAGAGGGCCGCCCCCGCGAGAGACTCGAGGAAGAGCGCGCGCGGCGGGCGGGGGCTCCGCGCTTCCCGCGGAGTGCGCCCCACTCTCCTATCTTGGTCCGCAACATTCCCCAGGCTGGAGCTGGCCGTCCTGCATACAGCAGGTGCTCCATAAATGCACCCGTTTATAAACAAAGTCTCTGCTCTCCTGAAGGTCAGTCTCTCCTTTGGGTTATGAAAAGTCTACGCTTGCCTCTCTCTGTCTGAATTCTTTGGTCCCCACCGCACAAGGATTTGGAAGAGAAAATGAAAGTCCTCGACCAGTTCCGTCCCCACCAAGGCCACTACCACAGTTAACTGTTGGTGCACACTGTCCAGGCTGTTTCCAACCAAGTCATAGGATATGTGCTGTTTGTAAAACTTTTGTTTTCACTTTCTTCTGTCGTGGACGGAGTTCCTGTCGAGGCTCAGAAATGAGGGTGACTGGCACAGTATTTAACCCGCCGCGTGGACATTAAGTCCCTCCCTGCCCTTCTCACCAAAGCAGGTGTAAATAAAGCTGCCGGTTCTCCCTGTAAATCCCTAGAAGTGAAGCAACCAGGTCAAAGGGCAGGCACGTGAGACATGTTGGTGACATTTTCATGTCCAGCTGCCCTCTAGAAATTTTTCCACAGTCCACGCGTGGGAGCGAGCCCTTGTCTCCAGGAGCTCACCAGTACTGGCTGTCATTATCCCTTTTTTTAATCTTTGCCAGTCCTAAAGGTGGCGGTAGATATCCCTCCTTATTTTAATTTGCATTTCTTTGCAGTTAGAAGTTGGCCCCACCCCCCCACCCCCAACCAGAGCACACCTGCCTCCGGGGCTGCATCACACCTGTCCTGGACTCTCCAGGGTCACCTGCCTGCCTCTTTCCTGCACTTGGGCCTTCCAGGTTTGTGCCTCAAAAGCTGGACTGTCACCCTCACTTCAAATGCCCTTCCTTCCTCTCCCTGGAAACTGGGCTGCCTGCAGGTCCTGTCCCAAGGTCATTTTCTCCCTCCATACTCTGTCATGTGCCCCACTGGGACTGGCCTGGTGCCCAGTCTGTTCCCAGGGCTCTTCGGCCTTGACTATGCACCCCTCCCTGAGCGCTGTCTCATTGCCATCTGCAGGCCGGGCTGTAGCAGGGGCAGGGACCGAGGTGGGTCAGAGCGCCCACCTCACCCACAGGGCTGCATACTCACCTGTGCCCCAGTGGCCCAGCTCTGGGGCAGCCTCTCACTGGGGGCGTCGCAGCCTGAGACTGCAGGTCTGAATGGCTTGGCCGAGCTAGGAACTAAGCCCCTGGGGAGCTGTGAGCCAGGTCCCATCCTGAGTTCTCTTAAAAACTCCAAAATAGCCCAAAGTCAGCCTCAGAAACAGAAACTAAACAAATCTTTCTTCAACTTGCTTTTATAATTCTCCCTCAGTTTGAAACAAACATACTTGAGCAGCTGCGCATTGTGGCTATAAGGAAACCTAAAACACTTTTGTTAATGCATGTATTAATGTTTTATTATCACCAAGGGATTTCTCCACTTTTACTCTAAAAATACCTTTGTATGGAAAAAATTAAACATATTAAAAATCAATGAGAATAGTACAATAAATTCCTACATAACCAAAACTCAGGTTCAACCGTTGTGTGTCCTTGCCACCCTAATCATTTCTTTACAGCAAGCCCAGAAATCCTACCTTTTTGTCCACAAGTTCTCTAGTACAAATCTCTAACAGATAAGGATTCTTTTTAAAAAACATAACCGCAACACCACTGTCCAACCTAAAGTGGAGGAACAATGTAACGTAAAACTTGTAAAGCCCTCTTCGCGTGCCAAGAGCACAGCTGAGCCCTCTCTCTCTTGCCAGCCTCTTTCTTGCTGGCAGCTCCCAGCAGGTTTCGATCCAAAAATGTGTGAGACTCTTCGGAACTCAGCTGCCATTTCCCATAGGAAACAGTTTTGTAATCTCAGAGCTCTGTGCTTCCCTCTCCTCTTCAGGGCTTTGGGTCCCTCTGAACTTGAACCTTGAACCCCTGTAGGCAGTAAATAAATAGTGACGGTTCCACGTCAGGGTGCTGACAATATTTGCTGATAATATTTGCTCAGCTGGCATCCCTGGGGCTTGGTGAGGACAAAATGAGGTAACACAGATGCAAGCAACCCGAATGCTGCCAGTGAAAAGAGCTCACAACAATGAAAAGGTATTCTTAATGAATAGGCTTGCCCTCTGACCCAGTAATCCTACTCCCGGGTACATACCAGAGAAATGAGAGCTCGTGTTCACGCAGACTGGTACAGGGAAGTTTACAGAAGACTTGCTCCAATTAACAAAAGTCCAGAGGACAACCCGATGTCCATCAATAGCAGAATGAACCAATAAATGGTGGTTTCTCCACACAGTGTAATAATAAAAAGCAGCAAGACACACACATGGTGGATCTTAATCTCATGTTCATCAAAAGACCGCCAACAAGCACGCGGGAAGCAGAGAAACTGTGTGTTCCACGAGGTAAACGATGTACCCTGTGGACACTGACTGAGCACCCCATGAAGGAGCCCGCAGGGTGCCCAGGGCGACCACGCGTGGAGCTGTATGCCTAAGCTTATGCCCGTGATGCTCTTTGCTTCCGGTGTGTCATGCTTCAATTTTTTTTTTTAATCCTCACCCAACGATATTTTTCCATTTATTTCCAGACAGAGTGGGAGGGAGAGGAAGAGGGAGAGAAAGAGAGAGAGAGAGAGAGAGAAACATTGATGTGAGAGAGACACATCGACTGGCTGCCTCCCACACAACCCTGACCAGGGCTGGGGACCAAACGCAACAGAGCTACGTGCCCTTGACCGGAATCGAACCCGCAACTCATTGGTCTGAGGGCCAATGCTCTAACTGCTGAGCCAAACTGGCTAGGGCAGGCCTCAATTTTTTAAATAAAAAAATGATTGCGATCTGGCCAGTGTGGCTCTGTTGGCTGAGTGTCGTCCCACACACCAAAGGGTCGCTGATTTGATTCCCATCAGGGCACATGCCTGAGTTGCAGGCTTGATTCCCAGTAGGGGGTGTGCAGGAGGCAGCCGATCTATCTTTCTCTCTCACATCAACGTTTCTCTCTCTCTCTCAAATCAATAAAAACATATTTAAAAAAAATGATTGAGAGTTGAGTGGGGCATTAACTGTGAGTGGCAAGGGTGAGGCTGTCCAGGTGGCCACGAAATGAAGGAGAGGTGATGAAGCCGAGTAACCGGATCACTGGGGGAGACAGTAGCGTTGGGAGCAGGAGAACAGGCTGGTGCAGGGGAGAGGTAGGGAGAGTGTCCCAAGCCTGGCAGGTGGCAATGCCTTGGGCAAGAGTTGGAAAAGAAGCCTGTGTCCCCATCTCCTCTCTCTCCTCACTGCCAGGGCAAGGATTCCACCTGGTTTCCTCTGCACCTTGAAGCACCCAGCACCCTGACGGGCCGTGCTAGAGACCAGGGAGGTGGGCAGACGTTTGCCCTGCTGAGGAGGCACCCCAGGACAGAGGGTCTGCATCTGGCTGGCTGCGTGGACACCGTGCTCCCCCACCTTGGCCTCAGTGTCCTCACTTACATAAGTGAGGATCCAGCCAGCCATGGGAGGCCACAGACCTTCCGTCCTAGAACCATGACCCAATTTGCCTGTCACCTTGTGGAGAAGGCCCTGGTGCCGGAAATCACTGCTGTGACTCACTCAGAGCCGCCATCAGCCATGTCTTGGCGCTCTGCCAAGGTTGACCTGGTTCCTCCAACCCCAGCTGAGATCCCTACAACTATCCAGAAGAAACTACTCAATGGTGCTCAAACTGGTAGCTTCAAACAGTTACGGAAGCTCTGCTGAATGGTTTGGTGGCCCCGGAGGGGTGGATGTGTTGTGTGTCAGCAAGGTCACAGGGAAGCGTGGCGTCACCACCTGTGATGTTGGAAGACCAATCTTTAGCACCGGATTCTATTTGCTTTATTATTTGAATGTTCTTGGACCATGAGTGATCAGAGTCGTGTTTGAATAAAAAATGATATGTCCCCCAAAATGAGGTTGTTGTGCCAGGAGATTAACGCGCAGCTTCCACCACGTTTTATTTATTGGGAGAAGCAGCAATTCCAATTGCTTAAGGATGTGAACTCCAGAGACAGGTGGCCTGGGTTCAAATCCTGACTCAGCCGAGTGATCTGAACCTGTCTGTGCCTCAGTTTCCTCACCTGTAAAATGGGAGCGTGACAGAAGCTGCCTTGGAGAGCCTTAAGGAAGACTCCATGAGTGGTTGATGGGAAGTGCTCAGAACGTCCCTAAGGACACAGTAGTTGCCACATAAGCATTAGCTACGATGATTTTTTCTCTGTGGAGTCTATGTTTTAAAAGCTTTCTCTGTAAACAGTAAAATTCAATGAAAGAATAACTTATTTCCTTGTTTATTCATCAAAAATGGGCACACCTGCCATCTGGAGCTCATTCCTCGCAAAGATTCCTTTCCGCCCTGGGGACAGGGACTGCCAAGACCCACGGGATGCCAGCCAAGAGCAAACAAGTTGGACATGTCAGATAAATGTGGAACCCCCTTTAAGGATTTAGGAAAAGATCAGAGTAGTTCAAAGGTCAGCACTGTGATCTCTTCAGATCCCAGTCCCCTGAGGCCCAGGAGCCCGGCCCACCTGAGCTTCTTGGTGTGATCGGAGCAACATGCTGGGCATAGAGCAGGTGGCATCTCAGTGGGTGTGCCCGCAGTCGGGGCCAGGCCAGCCTGGACACAGGGGCCTCAGAGGTGGGGAAGGGTGACATTCTGGTAGCTCGTTGTAGCAGATGCCTGAACATCCATCTGCCTGAGAATATGACAGAGGTTTGTGTCAAGATGCAAATTCTTCCACTTTGGAGGGAGAAGGAGCCAGGCAGCTAGTGTGGAGTCAGTAGCTTTTCAACTTTGCGGGGGGCCGGGGGGCTGTGCAGATCACTGATCCTTTCAAAACCTGAAGACATCGCCCTGGCCGGTTTGGCTCGGCGGTTAGAGCGTCGGCCTGCGGTCCAGAGAGACCCGGGTTCGGTTCCCGCTAAGGGCATGTACCTCGGTTGCAGTTTGTCCCCGGCCCTGGTTGGTTGTGCGGGTGGCAACCACTCAATGTGGCCCTTTCACGTCGATGTTTCTCTCTCTCTCCCTCCTACTCTATCTGAACAAAAAATGAAAAAAAGTCCTCGGGTGAGGATTAAAAAAAAAAACAAAAACAAAACCTGAAGACATCTACAGATGCTTTCCCCAGCAAAACGCACACGCCCATAAACAGTGGGAAATCATTTCCGTCTTGGACCTTCCAAAGCCCTTTTGTAGACTCCTGACCTGCACAGGTTAAGAAAAAGTATCCAGCCTGGCCGGTGTGGCTCAGTGGTTGAGTGTCGACCCATGCACCAAGAAGTCACTGGTTCGCTTCCCGGTCAGGGCACATGCCCAGGTTGTGGGCCAAATCCCCAGTGGGGGGCATGCAGGAGGCAGCCAATTGATGTTCTCTTTCATCGATGTTTCTATCTCTCTTTCCCTCTCCCTTCCTCTCTCTCTAAAATCAATAAAGAAAAAATATTTTTTAAAAAAGAAAAGAAAAAGTATTCAAAATTTGGAAAAAAAAAAAAAGGCAAAAGGATGTCTGAATGCCCTTTCACTGGCCCTGGCCTAGCGGGTCTGCCCGAGGGTCAGCTCATTCTCTGGGGAAATGGATCGGTGCTGGCGCCCCAGACTCGAAGTTACATGTTAGCTAACTGGTAGATTTTGTGCAGCCAGAATGCAAAGGGTTTCTGTCCTTGGAAAAAAGTGTTCCCAGAATCATGGTTTATTGCCTTGTAGGATACCAACCAGTTTTGTACCTATTTAGGAAAAACTCAGATTTTGTTTACCTTCCTGTGTTGGGAAAAAACCCTACTGTATTTCTCCTATTGCAGCGGTTCTCAACCTGTGGGTCGCCACCCCTTTGGGGGCCGAACGACCCTTTCACAGGGGTCGCCTAAGACCATCAGAAAACACATATTTCCGATGGCGATTCATAACAGTAGCAACTTACAGTTATGAAATAGCAACGAAAAGAATTTTATGGTTGGGGGTCACCACGACATGAGGAGCTGTGTTAAAGGGTCGCGGCATTAGGAAGGCTGAGAACCGCTGTGACCTAATGTGTGCTTCTCTCCCAAGAGTCTCCTTTGTGACTAACACAAAACACTTCCGAAACTTCTGCTCAACACACACGCGGAGGTTTTCCCCACATCAGCCAGCGATCCAGCGAGATGCTGACACCAGTTTCCCCAGACAGCACCCGTCCCCCAGGTGGAGGGCTCAGCCCCACACACTGCCCCCTGCACCCCGACTGCGGAGGCGCTCTGGGACCCTGTGGACCTGCTTTACAAACCCCGAGTCTGTATAGCACCTTTCCGCTTGCAAATGCTGTTAGCCTCAGATTTCAAATGTACTCAAATATTTTCCTGTTCCTTAAAAAAGACCTAGGCTGGCCGGAAGCAGCAAAGGCCAGGGAAGCCCTGGCTCTGCCCGGCCCACTGACACTGTCTTTGGTCTCCACCCCAGGCAGCCAGCAATCTAGGATTCTCAGTTCGAGATGGAGCATCATATTTGCTTTCTGTGCTCCCAGGTACCAAGTGGGGCTCAAGTGCCCCCTGCATTCTGCCCCCTCCCATCCCCTCCTGTCCCTGGAAGTCCCTCTCATTTAAGAGGGACTAAGGAGAGGCATATAAATGAGCTTGCTCCCAGGGCGAGAACTTTTCAGCATTTTTCAAGCACCTGCTGTGTGCCAGGCAGCAAGCTGACAAGGGAGAGATTGCAGAACATGAGGACTTCAGGGTGCCCCCTCCTGCTCCATCTCCTCCAGCATCTCCTCCATCTATGGCACAGGTCTTTTGGAAGCTCACTGGGGACCCCTGGCGCCTGCCGCCTCCCCAGGTCCCATCCTCTGCTGCTTTTCACTGCTGCCTCATGTTCCCTCCTGGGATCCCTCTCCCCCTCAACCTCTGAGTCAGCCCTGCCCCAGGTTCTCTGTCCCCTGGGACTGTTTTCGGATGCTTTCTTTGCCTGCCCTCCAGCTGCCTCCCACCCTAACCTAGATATGGCTCTGACCCTCCTGCCTTGGTCCTGCCTCTGGCAACAGCCTTGCTTGACCTCCTTCGAGCTCCCATCTTGCCACCCACCCGGCATCCCCATTCTGATCCTCCCAAATCCTCCCCGAGGGGCCTCAGCAGGAATCTGTCCTGCTGCCCTTCATGGTGTGCCCAAGCTGACCTTCCTGTCTCAACACTTTTGTGGATTCTGTGGCCTCAGGCAGAACCAGCCACATAATTTGCCAGGCCCAGTGCAAAACGAAAGTGCAGAGACCCTCGTTCAAGAATTGGGAAGAATTTCAAGACAGTGCCGACCGAGCATTAAGACCGCAGGAGCTCTGCGTCCCAAGGACCGCCCCAGCCTGTGCCGGTCAGTCTCGATGACCTCTGCTTCTTCCATCCAAGATCTCACCCACTTCCTGCCTCCGGACATCTGTCCCTGCTTCGTGGCATGCCTTCCCACTCACCTCCTGTGTTTGTGCCTAGCTGTGGACTAAATTCCAGGAAGGGAGATGGGGTAAACCAGGACCCTTTCCAGATGCTCAGAGGGTATCTGAGCTCTGGCTCAGCTACAGCCCTCCAGCTGTGAGGCCCAGAGACGGTAAACTTTCCTCTATTCAAAATGGAGTAATAACCAGATGGTGCCAGGTCCATGTGGGGCTCTGCCCACAGCCCTCCTCCCTTTAAAAAATCTGCTAGAATAGGACTCATGTATACCATGACATCCAGCCTTTAAAAGTGTACAATTCGTCCCTGGCTGGCTTGGCTCAGCAGTTGGAGCGTCAGCCCATGGACCAGAGTTGTGGGTTCGATTCCAGCCAAGGGCACATACCTCGGTTGCGGTTCATCCATGCTCTGGTCGGGGTCGTGTGTGAGGCAACCAATCGATGTGTCTCTCTCACATCGATGTTTCTCTCTCTCTCCCTCCCACTCTGTCTGAAAATAAATAGAAAAATATCCTTAGCCCGGCTGGTGTGGCTCAGTGGTTGAGCATCGACCCATGCACCAAGAGCTCACCGGTTCCATGGGGGCATGCAGGCGGCGGCCAATCAATGTTCTCTCTCATCAATGTTTCTATCTCTCTCTCCCTTTCCCTTCTAAAAATTAATAAAGAAAAAACAAATCCTTGGGTGAGGATTAAATATATATGTGTGTGTGTGTGTGTGTGTGTGTGTGTGTACAATTCGGTGGTATTTAGTATATACACAAGGTTGTGTAACCATCATCACAGTCTAATCCCAGAACCATTTCCAAAACAAGCTCCCCTAAAAGAAACCCTGCCCCCTTTAGCAGTCACTCTGCCCACGCCTCCCACACCCCAGGCCCTGGCAACCACCCGTCGGCTTACTGTCTCTGTGGATTTCCCTATTCTGGACAATTTCTGTGTCCCGTGTCTGGCTTCTTTCACTGACACCGTGTTTTCAAGGCTCATCCGCGTTGCAGCCTGTGTGGGAGCCACAGTCCGTGTCACGCTGAGTAACATCCCATTGTGTGGAGAGACCCCTATCCAAACCCCTCCTTTGGTGAATGTTCACACCCGTGGGGGTGGGATGGCTTGTGGAGCTCCCCACTAATCTTGACCCTGAAATGACCTGATGGCTGTCTCCTTTCCCACCTGGAAGATTCTTACTTAGCCTTCAAGGTCCAACTCAGACACCACCTGCTCCAGAAAGCCTCCCAGATGACCCCAAATAGTCTGATGACCCCTTCCTCCGAGTCCTCCCACAGGCCTGGTCCCAGGGCACCCGCCTTTTCTAAGATCTGAGGGGCCTTCCCCGCCCCAGTCCAGATCTGGAACCGAGGTGAGTCCCATTTCTGATGACCCAAACTCGGCCAACCCTCCCGAAACTTTTGTAGAAAGTTGGAAGAGGGGACTTGACTGGGCGCTAATTGGCCGCCAGATAAGCGAATTGTTTCCTTGAAGTCACTTGCTTTTGTCGGGAGAAGAGCGGAGCCCGGGGGTTTCGGGGTGGGCTGGGGGAGAGGGAGTGGCAGGTCCCAGCCGCTGGCCGGAGGTGGGCCGGGAGCGCAGACCCGGGGGTTTGGGCAGCTGCCGGAGCGGTTGCAGATGAAAAACGCCCAATTGCCCTGCTCTCTTGAATTTGTGTTTCTCCTGCAGGAAGCTGGGCGGACGGTCCCAACGCTGGTAGCCCTACCCCTGCCCGCCTGGGTGCCCGACCCATGCCCGGGGAGGGGCTGATGCCCAGGGCACAACCGAGGTCCCGGGCACCGTGCGCAGGCGCGGGTCCTGCAGCTGCGGGTAGCTGGAGGCGCCCCTCACGGCGCCCACCCGCAGCCCCGCTGGCGTCCCAAGCTCCCCTGGAGCCCCTCTTTTGCGCACTAGGAGGAGCCGGGGTGGGAGGGGGAGGCAGGCCGGGGCGCGCTAGCCCCACCCCCGGCCACCACCCCGGGTCAGCTGGAGTCGCCAGCGGGCGGGAGAGGGTGCCTGGGGAGGTCGCCGCCGGTCAAGGTCGCTCGGGCCCGTGAGCGGGGCGGAGTTAGACGGCGGGAGGGACCAGCGCCCGCCGGTGTAACAGGCGCCCTGGCGGACGCCGGGCTGCTGGTGGGGAGGGTGGAGTGGCGCGCGTGTGCTCCCGGGGGACTCGCAGCGCGCGGGTCCTGCGCGCCCCCCCTCCCCACGCGCGGAGCCAGGACTTCCTCGTCTCGGCGTCCGCGCCCCGCCGCGCGGCTTCCCGGTGCGGGTGCCCGCAGTCTGCAGGGCAGCCCGCCGCCTGGGCTCCCACCCGCTTCCCCGGCGGCTGCAGCTGGAGCTGGTGCTCAGGCCCCGCTTCTGGAAGTTCTCAGATTACGCAATGAAGGAGTAGTCATCGTGCAAAAAGGAAACACTGAACTTAAACAGAAAGCTGGCCTGCAACCCCTCTACCTGCCAACCCCCGGCTGCTTTCCTCTCCAGCTGTGGTGCAGCTTCCTGTACCTCCAGGCTCCCACTTCTGCCTTTGGACAAAATGGAAGCCGTGTCTCTCTTGATTGAATGCTATTAATTTTCCCCGGGGAAATAAGTGCACCCTCAGAAATAAATAGAAACTAGTCAGAAGCCCCCCGTCACCTTCTCCCTCCCCACCTGTCTCACTCCCCCCTCTGGAAGTGATCGTCCTGTCTGCTGTGTGTTCTAGGCTTCTCCACAGTTTACATCACACCGTGTGTACACACGCATGGCTTTATTTTAGGGGTCTCTTTTACACAGATTGGGTTGTGTATACAGTTCTGGAACTTGTCTCCCACACCCTTCCCCAGCAGCACGTTTCGGAAGTCACTTGTCTAGACCTACCTCCTCAAGGGCTTGGGGATTCCCGTGTGAGTGTATCATCCCTTATGTTGCCATTCTCCCTGTGTCTTATTGTTACTTTGTTTCCAGTTTCTCTAGTCAACCATTCGTCCCCACTGTGTTTCTCTGGCACCCGCTGCACACTAGACCTCTCCTAGGTTGGGGACATACAGTAATGACCAGAGAGATGCCACCCTCTTGGGGCTCATTTCTTTCTTTTCTTTGTTTTTTTTTTTTTTTTAAATCCTCACCCGAGGATACTTTTCTATTTATCATCAGATAGAGCGGAAGAGAGGGAGGGAGAGAGAGAGTAACATTGATGTGGGAGAGACACATCGACTGGCTGCCTCCCGCATGACCCTGACCAGGGCCTGGATGAACCGAAACCGAGGTTCGTGCCCTTGACCGGAATCAGACCCGAGACTCACTGATCCGAGGGCCGACGCTCTAACCACTGAGAAACTGGCCAGGGCGGGGCTCATTTCTTTCTTCCTTTTTTTAAAAATCCGCACCCGAGGACACTTCCACTGATTTTTAGATGGAGTGGGAGGGAGGGAAGGAGAGAGAGAGAGAAACATTGATTCAAAAGATTGCCTCCCGCACACCCCAACCAGGGCCAGGGATCGAACTGCAACCCAGGTACGTGCCCTTGACCGGAATCAGACCCGAGACTCATTGGTCCACGGGCCGACGCTCTAACTGCTGAGAGAAACCGTCCAGGGTATAGCTTATATTTTGAACTGGGAATATCTTCAAATCGTTAATATGGTTCAAATAGCAAATCAGTGGGACAGGAGGCACCTGATTGGTGGTGTTGCTCTCATATCAGTCGGGGCAAAGCAGATGAACAGTCCTCCGGGAACCCTGGCCTGATGCCTGTGTTGGTGGACAGAGCTGTTGCATGCCTGGGGCACATTAAAGAAAGAATATCTAGCCCTGGCCGGTTTGGCTCAGCGGTTAGAGCGTCGGCCCGTGGACCAATGAGTCGCGGGTTCGATTCCGGTCAAGGGCACGTACCTCGGTAGCGGTTCGTCCCCGGCCCTGGTCCAGTCGTGCGGGAGGCAACCAGTCGATGTGGCTCTATCACATCGATGTTTCTCTCTGTCTCTCTCTCCCTCTCTCCCACTCTATCTGATAATAAGTAGAAAAATATCCTCGGGTGAGGAATAAAAATAATAATAATAATAAAGAAAGAGTATCTAGGGAAAAGTTTTGCTTTCATCCCTGCTCCAACTAACACACAGGTAATCACTGTTACTAATTTCTTGGGTTGTCCTTTCAGAATTTCCTTATGAAAATACAAGCAAAAATGAGTGTGTATATTTCCTTTTTATTCATGTAAAAGGAAGCTTACTAGCCCCCTGTCCTGTTTGCCTTTTTCAAAATTTGCTTGTATGTCTTGGTGCTATTTTGTTTTAAGTCATCAAATTTGTGGTAACTTAAAAAAAAATGTTTTTATTGATTTTTTTTTTTTTTTTTTAGAGAGAGGAAGGGAGAGAGAGATAGAAATATTGATGTGAGAGAGAAATATCGATCTGCTGACTCCTGCACAACCCCCACTGGGGATCGAGCCCACAACCTGGGCACGTGCCCTGACAGGGATCGAACCAGGACCTCTCAGTCCATGGGACGACGCTCAGTCCCCTGGGCCACACCAGCTGGGTGTAACTTTTTAAAAATTGTTTATTTTAGAGAGAGAGAGACACTGATGTGAGAGAGAAACATCATTTGGTTGCCTCCTGAACGTGCCCTGTCTGGGCATCAAACCTGCAACCTGGGCATGTGCCCTGATCTGGAATGGAACCTGCCACATTTCGGTATACGAGACGGTGCTCCAACCAACTGAGCCACACCGGCCAGGGCTGTCTTGCTGCTATTTTCCTGTCATTCCTGTTTAAGTTTATTTATGTATTGTTTAAGGGTACGGTGTTCTGTTGTATGGTTTGTTTTACCAGAATTTGTCCTTTGTTACACTTAGGTGTTTGCTGTCTTCTGCTCTATAAACACTGTTGCAATGAATACTTGTACAAAGGTCAGTTCTTCCACCCGCAAGTCTATCCATAGGGTGGCTCTCAGAACTGTGCTTGCTAGGTCAAGGCCATGTGTGTGCATGTACGTTATTGGATTGCCCTTTGTATTTGTATTAGGCAGGGTTAGAGAATCAGAACCCTTAGGATATTGGAGATATGTATATATAATTTATTATAAGGGATTGGCTCATGCAATATGGAAGCTGACAAATCCCAAAATCTGCAGTAGGCAAGCTGGAAGCCCAGGAGCGCTGTTGGGGTAATTCCAGTGTGAAGTTTGGTAGGCTAGAGACCCAGGAAGAGCCAATGTTTCAGTGTGAGTCCAAAAACAGGAAAAAAAAAAAAATCAATGTCCCAGTTTCAAGTTAGGCAGGAGGAGTTTCCTCTTGCTCAAGGGAGGGTCAGCCATTTTGTTCTGTTCATGTCTTCAACTGATTGGACGAGGCCCACCTGCATGAGAGAGGGCAATCTGCGTTACGTAGTCCACTGATTCAAATGTCAATCTCATCTAGAAATACCCTCACAGACACACCCGGAATAGCGTTTGACTAAATATCTGTTCCCCCCGCACCCCTGTGGCCCAGTCAAATTGACACCTAAAATTCCCCCTCACACCCTCCATGGGGTGGTCCCAGTTTGCCCTCCCACCACAGGTATGAGCACACTGTTCCACAGGGCCTCACCAAACATGTGCATCAAAATATCGGATTTCCCCCAGTCTGAGAAGTGAAAAATGGTCTATTCTTGTGCAGTTTTGTTTTTTGTTTTTTATCCTCACCCGAGGACATTTTTGCATTTATCTTCAGATAGAGCAGGAGGGAAAGAGGGGGGAAGAGAGAGAGAGAGAAACATCGATGTGAGAAAGGCACATCAACTGGCCACCACCCACACGACCCCAACCGGGGCCGGGGACCAACTGCAACCGAGGTACGTGCCCCTAGCGGGAACCGAACCCGGGACTCTCCGGTCCACAGGCCGATGTTCTAACCGCTGAGCCAAACCGGCCAGGGCTATTCTTGTGCAGTTTTAATTTGCATTTCTTTTATTATGAGGAAGGCTGGTGTCTTCATAAATGTGAAGGCTATTTGTATTTCTTTTTAAGTATACTGCTCATGCACTTTGCTTATTTTTTTTAAAGATTTTATTGATTTTTTAGAGAGAGGAAGGGAAAGAGAGAGGGAGAGTGAGAGAGGGAGAGAAACATCCATGTGAGAGAGAAACATTGATAGGTTGCCTCCTGAAGACCAGGAATCGAACCCACAACCTTTTGGTTTACTGACGACGCTCTAACCAACTGAGCCACCCAGCCAGGACTAGGTTATGGATCTATTTATAAACTGAGCTGAAAACAATTTATTTTTAACCAAGTGTGTCTTTTTAAAACAGCATTGTCAAGATGTGGTACATGTACACAGTGGGACACTATGCAACTGTAAGAAAGAGAGATCTCCTACCCTTTGGAACGACATGGAGGGACCTGGAGAGTATTCAGCTAAGTGAAATAAGCCAGTCAGACAAAGACAAGTACTACACGATCTCACTTATTTGTGGAACATAATGAACAAAATAAGCTGTCGACCAAAAGAGATCCAGAATCATGACAAACTTCAGAGGGATGGGGGTGGGAGGGGTGGGAAGAGATAAACCAAAGAACTTACATGCATATGTGCACAACCAATCGACACTACACTAGGCTGCGGAAAGCAGGAGGGCGGTGGGAGCAGGAAGGAGGGGGTCAATGGGGAAAAAAAGGGGACATCTATAATACTTTCATAAATAAAATAAATGAAACAGCATTATCAAAATATGATCCACACATGATACAATTCATCCATCTAAAGTGTATATTTGGCCCGGCCGGTGTGGCTCCATGGTTGAGCGTCAACCCATGCACCAAGAGGTCGCTGGTTCGATTCCAGGTCAGGGACATGCCCAGGTTGTGGGCCAAATCCCCAGTGGGGGGCATGCAGGAGGGGGCCAATCGATGTTCCCTCTCATGGATGTTTCTATCTCTCTCTCCCTCTCCCTTCCTTTCTCTCTAAAATCAATAAAGGAAAAAAAAATTAAAGTGTATATTTGAATGTTTTTTAGCATATTTACAGAGTCGTGCCATGATCACCACAGTCAATTCTAGAAAATTTTCATTGCCCCCAAAAGAAAGCTCTCGCGGTCAGCAGTCACTTCCCGCTGGCCCCTAACCCTTCCGGGCTTAAGCAACCTCGAATCTCCGTCGGGTCGGTATGGATTCGCCTGCTCTGGACAGTTCACACACGGCCTTTTGTGTTTGCTTCTCGCACTTAGCACGGTGTTCTGAGCTCTCGTTTCTAGAGGAGGGTAACACAGCTTACTGTGGAGATTATTGTGGCGATCACATGGTTACAGTTATGTGTCAACTTGAGTGGACCGAGGGACGCATTGTTTCTGGGAGCCCTGAACTGGCAGACAGGGTGAAGAAGGTCCCCTTGCCTTCCCCAACGGGTGTGGGCTCCCCCAACATGTGTGTCTTCGTCCTGAGGGTGATCTTGGGCTGATTCTTTTTAAGAAGCGGAAGACTCCGGAAGTTTTTCTTTATTTCTCCTTTAAGTGCCGAAGAGAAGGTGGACAGAGGGCCGGTGGGAGGAAGGAAGCTGTTACCAGAGTGTCTAGAAAGCGCAGGCACCTGGGGGAGCAGCGTGGCCAGACCAGTGTGTTCCCTTTCCTCTCTGTCCCTTTGCTTCTGCCGCCAGCGAGCACGGCCAGACCTTTGCTCCTCCGCCTCCCTGTGGCTTGCCTCCTTTCCCTGGGCCTTGCAGACCCGGGCCCCTTCTCCGCAGCTCAGAGTGGTACACAAGCCTCCCCTGCCTGACTGCCCACGGGCCTCGTATTCTTGTGGGGCCCTAGTACGAATGTGATGACACGTTTTCCCCTGTCAATCCGTCTCAAGTCAATTTAATTATTAGACCACCTAGAAGAACCTAGAAGGTAGAGGACATTTTTTCTTTACTGACACTTGAGCAAATTTTCTTCCTGTTGAGCTGGGACATCCACCTGCTCAGACGTGGGTACTCCTGGCTCTTGGGCCTTTCCGTTCGGACTGGGACGTGCACCACCGCCTCTCCTGGCTCTCGGGCCTCTCCGTTCGGACTGGGATGTGTACCACCGCCTCTCCTGGCTCTCGGGCCTTTCCGTTCGGACTGGGATGTGTACCACCGCCTCTCCTGGCTCTCGGGCCTTTCCGTTCGGACTGGGACGTGTACCACCACCTCTCCTGGCTCTCGGGCCTCTCCGTTCGGATTGAGATGTGTACCATCGACTCTCCTGGCTCTCGGGCCTCTCCGTTAGGACTGGGACGTGTACCACCGCCTCTCCTGGCTCTCGGGCCTTCAGGTTGGGACTGGGACGTGCACCACCGACTCTCCTGGCTCTCGGGCCTCTCCGTTCGGACTGGGGTGTGTACCACCGCCTCTCCTGGCTCTCGGGCCTCTCCGTTCGGACTGGGACGTGCACCACCGACTCTCCTGGCTCTCGGGCCTCTCCGTTCGGACTGGGGTGTGTACCACCGCCTCTCCTGGATCTCGGGCCTCTCCGTTCGGACTGGGACGTGCACCACCGACTCTCCTGGCTCTCGGGCCTCTCCGTTCGGACTGGGATGTGTACCACCGACTCTCCTGGCTCTCGGGCCTCTCCGTTCGGACTGGGACGCGTACCACCGACTCTCCTGGCTCTCGGGCCTTTCCGTTCGGACTGGGACGTGTACCACCTCCTCTCCTGGCTCTCGGGCCTCTCCGTTCGGACTGGGACGTGCACCACCGACTCTCCTGGCTCTCGGGCCTTTCCGTTCGGACTGGGACGCGTACCACCGCCTCTCCTGGCTCTCGGGCCTTTCCGTTCGGACTGGGACGTGTACCACCTCCTCTCCTGGCTCTCGGGCCTCTCCGTTCAGACTAGGATGTGTACCACTGACTCTCCTGGCTCTCGGGCCTTCAGGTTGGGACCGGGTTCATACTTTCTGGGGGCTGCAGCGTGCGGGTGGCAGAGGGTGAGCAGCCTCCATAAGAGCACGAGCCTCAAGGTCCCTCTTCCTATGCATCCATATAGGTGCTGTGGGTTCCGCTTCTCTGCAGAGCCCTAACACAGGGGGATTATCTTCGGGATTAAAAGTGATAACTCACGTAGAGTGCCGGGCACAGTGCCTGGCCTACTGCGAACATTGGATGACAGGGAGAGGGGGATGGGCGGAGCCTGTGTGCTTAGCCTGGCCAGGTGGGCAGGGCCAGACACCTGCAGAGTAGAAGAGGACTCGAGGGAAGTGATGCTCCTCTCGCACCTGCTGTGGGCCACCAGACAGGGACCTGTAAGCTGCCCGCGGTGACTTCCCTGCCAGGTCCCCGCCACTTCCCATGTGCCACGCTCCTCAAGTTCGCTCAGTTCCCAAGCATCCCACGTCTGTCAGGGCAATAAAAACAGCAGCATGGGCACCTGCTGGGCCGGGCCTTGCCCTCCAGCTGGAGTTCCAGCTCGGCCTCTGGACGTCGCCATGGCCATGTGTCTGGGGCCTGACAGGAATTTGGTTTCCTGTGTTTCCACATATTGTTCGTGAGCAGGGCTTGTCTGAGAAGTCAGCTTATGAGAACTTTCTTTCCCAACATCCACCCACCCATCCATCCATTGATTCTTCCATCTATCCATCCATCCATCCATCCATCCATCCATTGATTCTTCTGTTCATTCTTCCATCCATCCATTCATCCATTCATTCATCCATCCATCCATCCACCCATCCATCCATTGATTCTTCTGTTCATTCTTCCATCCATCCATCCATCCATCCATCCATCCACCCACCATCCACCATCCACCATCCTTCATCCACCCATTCATTCTTCCATCCATTTACACAGACTTTACATATTGTGATTTATTTGTTCTGCACCCTTCATAGGTTTTTAAGTGCTTTGCCCACTATTATTTTGCTCATTTTGCAAAGAGAATGAGACAGAGACAGGTGCAGCAACTTTGTCCACGGTCACAGGGTTCAAAGGGGCAGAGCTGGATGCAAACCCCAGCAGATGGGCTCCAGGACTGGGATGAGTGACTGCCGTGGTCCGTGCAGGCCCCAGCGCTGGGCTCCACCAGCCCAGGTCAGGAAAACGGCTGTCACCTTGTCCTGCGTGGGGCGCTGGGCCAGGCTTTGTGCAGGACCTAGAAGCTATGATGACACTGTCCTTGTGTGCAGGGAGCACAGCTCCCAGGGGGATAAACCAAAGGACCTGGTGAAATTCCGAGTGCACCTGGAGGCCTGGCCAGTCTGGAGCACAGGTGGGCACCGAGGCTTTCCAAGTGACCCACGACCACGGAAATGGCGAAGGCAATGGATCCAGGAGGAAGAATCCGAGTAATGCTGTGAATGAGAAGTGGCAGGTCTCATGGCTACCCGCTTCAAGGACGAGGAGGGGAGGTCACGGCGCCAGTTCTGGTTGGGGTGCTGGGAGAACACACGGTCCCTGGCAAGGTCCCAGCTCATGGGAGGGATGATGTCTTCAGGAAGAATCCTCGATCTCATTATCACTCCCTGGCACTGGCCTTGTGTGCTTACACCTGAGGGGACACCTGTCATCAGCGAAGAACATATTGACAGTGGATTCAGACACACACTCACTGGGTTCCATCCGGGACATTCCTGGCATCTGTGGCTCCCTTCTGGCTAAAGGTTCAGCAGGGATGGGAGTCAGAAGTAAGGGCAGTGGTAGGACGTGAGCCCTGTCCGCTCTGAGCTGCCCCTCGGGTGCCTGACAAGAGAGATTTAGGTTCATGAACTGCTAGAAGCAGGATTCCTTGGGAGCTTGGTCTGGCAGCCAGCACCCAGGTCGGGCCTGTGGTGTCGGCTCGTCTGTGACTCCAGCCAGCTTGCGCTGGGCCGTCCCTGGAGGAGTGCAGATCTCCAGGGCCGGGAGAACCAGCTGGCTAGGAGTCTGCTTGGCCCTGGAAGGAAAATGCAGCCCACCTGGGTCATGTCCGCCGGCTGGACCTGGGCACAGCTGAGGCTGGACACTGTGGGGTCCGCATTCAGGGCTGATTCAAGAAGATGCCTTTGGTGTGTGTAACCCACATCTTCAGTTTCCTGGGGACACACGGCGGGGAGGGCTTCAACGACAGACAGGTACTATCTTGTAGATTTGGAGGGTGCAAGTCTGAGGTCAAGGGGTCGGCAGGGCTGCGCTCCCACTGCAGGCGCCCGGAAGGGTCCTCCCTCCTCTCTGCTGGCTCCCCATAGTTCCTTGCTGCCTCACCGCAACCTCCATGTGGCGTTCTCCCTGTGTGCGTGCCTCTGCGTCCAAAGGTCCCCTGTTTATAAGGACACCAGTCATATGGATGAGAGGCCGCCTTTCTCCAGGGTGACTTATCTTAACTAACAACATCTGCAACTACCCTCTGGCTAATGTGGCCACATTCCGAGGTGCCGAGGTTAGGTTGGCAACACGGGGATTTCCGGGGACACAGTTCAACCATAACCATCAGACCAGCTATGGTTTTCTGTTTTTACTTTTTTTTATTCCTCACCTGAGGGTATTTTTCTATTTATGGGGGAGGGAGGGAGAGAGAGAGAAAGAGACAGAGAGAAACATCGATGTCATAGAGACACATCGACTGGCTGCCTCCCACATGACCTGACCAGGGCCGGGCTCGAACCGCAACCAAGGTCTGTGCCCTGGACCGGAATTGAACCCGCGACTCATTGGTCCGCAGGCTGACACTCTAACCACTGAGCCAAACCGGCCAGGGCGAGCCGTTGTTCTTTCAGCCGAGCTGTCTGCTGGGCCCTCCCCGCTCCGTGTGAGTCCTGGTGACGGCACATGCGCCCTCCGGGTGGGCTGTGAGTGCCCTGCTGCCCCATGGCCGCTTGAGGCTGCAAAGCAGCTTCCCCGTGAGCAGCCAGAGCCTTGGACTCAGCTGCCTGGGCTCTGACGACCACACTGGGAACAAAAGAACACACCCACCGGGCTGCCTCCAGATCCAGGGAAATAGTTGCCGCTTTTCACCTGTGTGGTTGTGAGCAGAGTTCAAAGCCTCAGAGGAGAAGCCAACACACCTGCTCACAGCCTCCTCTTCTTAACATGCAAAGTGAGAGGCCAGGTGCCCTCCAGTCTCTGCTGATGCCACCTGGGACCTGGGTTCTCCAACAGGTAGTTACGGAGGATCGCTGCGTGCCAAGGCCCGGGCTTTGCCAGGCGCTGGAAGCCCCCGATGTCACCTGGACCCGCTCGCTGGGCCCCTGGCTGCCTTTTGTTTTACACGGGGCTCAGAATTTCACTCAGGCGCTTTCCTGGACAGAGAACTTACCCCAAGCACGGTTGCACCCAAGCCCTCATTTCCTCTTGCCGCAAAGAGAGGTTTTATTCTATTGAGTCCACTCCCTTGGCCAGCTCTTCTGGGGTGACCGCCAGATGGACAGCTCGCATGTCCCATCTCTGGAGCACGGTGAACTTCACGCCCCCAGCCCTTCCTCTGGGGGTCCCTTCCAGGTCATTCTCCGCCACACTCTGCTGCTCACCGCGCGCGCCAAGGTTACCTTCTTACCGAGGTGCGGCCGGTGGCCCGGCTCGTTGCAGCCTCCTGGTGCCCGTGGTGAGCCTCACCGATGCCGTGTGGGGGAGGCTGCTCTCGGGAGAAAGGCCGGGACAGGGCTTCCCCCGACGCTGGTCACCTTTTTAAAAAAATCCTCACCCGAGGACATTTTTTTCTATTTATCATCAGATAGAGTGGGAGGGAGAAAGAGAGGGAGAGAGAGAGAGAGAGGGAGAGAAACATCGACGTGAGAGGGACACATCGACTGGCTGCCTCCCGCACGACCCGACCAGGGCCAGGGACGAACCGCAACCGAGGTACGTGCCCTTGGTCGGAATTGAACCTGCAACTCACTGGTCCGCGGGCCGACGCTAACCGCTGAGCCAAACCGGCCGGGGCGCCGCTGGGCACCTTCGCGCACACGGCTGCATTGGCTTCGCACATGTCTTCGTGGGAGTAGTTGCCCTGTCGGGAACCGGAGGGAGCGGGGGGGTGGGGGGGGTGGGGGGGGGTAGCGGGGGGGGTAGTGGGGGGGAGCGGGGGGAGCAGAGGGAGTGGAGTTTCCGTTGGTTGTACAAGCGGCACCTGTCCAGCTGGGGTGGGAAGCGGGGTTCCGAACACCAAACGCAGACTTTTCCCCAGCACACGCAGCCCCCTTCTGTTCTCCGACGCTCTGGCATCTGCACCTCGCCGGCTTGGAGGGACACCCCGCCGGCGGTGGCCATTTCTAGAGACGGGAGACAGCTTGCTGAGAGCACGCCTTTGACCGCAGACCAACCGCCCAGCACCTGAGCCTGACCGCCTCCCCTGTCACACACTGTCCCTGGCCCTAAGCACCCGGGCACCCAGGGCTTATGCCCCAGAGCCCGCAGAAATCCAGCCGGCCCCGCCTAGACCTGCTCACCCTGCCTCACCGGTTGCTTCCCCTGGAAACCCCAACCCAGGCCCCTGCCCACAGTCGCCGGCCTCCCTCTGCCTCCCGATGGCCTGTGCCCTGTGTCTCCCCGCCCCCTGTGGGGCACGCCCTCCTGTTGGGGTCTGTGAGTAACCACCATCATTTCAGTGACTGTCGTCTGTGGAGCCGTGGGCCTCGCCACACCTGGATGGTAATGAAACCCACGTTTTAAAGCAGAGGGCGGCCCGTGTCGAGGTGCCATCACGAGTGCCCCGGAAGCAAGTACTGCTCTTGCCCGTGTGGCTGACGAGGAAGCCAGAGCTGGGCACCAGACCGGGTCACCTGTCCTGCGAGGGAGAAGGGGTCCCAGCAGAGGACCCCACACAGCCCTGGCAGAGCGAGCATGGTGAACTCTCATTAGCGCCAAGTGTCACTCATTTGGGAACCTTAGTATGTGCTCACCGGGGAGGGGGCTGGCGGGCTGTGTGGGAAGTGCAGGTGCAGAGGGGGGTCGTTTTCTGGGGTCACAGAGGGCTGTGAGCTCAGGCCTCAGATCCTGCCTCCTGAAATAGCCTCACTGTGGACGATGTTCTTTCTCGGAGCCTCCTGGGACCTTTGAGTCCAATTCAGACACTCCGGGGAGAGAGACTGTCAAGCCTGGGCAATTCCTTTCACGCGCTGGAGCTCCGGAAGGCCCGCAGCTGCCAAGTGGGGCCGGGTGTGTACAGGAGGGACGCAGGAGACGGAGGCAGCCTCAGGCCGGTCCTCCAGAAGGACGCGTTCTTTTCAGAGAGTTGGCAAGTTTTCTCATGGAAAACATTCCTTATCAGATGAAACGTCCCTTTTAACTTCAAGGTTTGGGTCGGACAGCTCATCGAGCCTTCCCCGCAAGGGGAGGAAGTCAGGAGTGTCCCTTTCTGTGCGTCGCATCGTCCTGGGAGGAGAGAGTTTTCTGGAAGGCAAGAGACGTCCGTGTGCCACGGGGCTCATGTTAACAATTAGCCACTGCCATGACCATGACAAGGACGGCAATGTGCGCCCTGCACACCCACCGGGCCAAGGCACAGCGGGCACATCACTGTCCCGCTTCAAAGACAAGGACACTGAGGCACGGGGCATGAGCTTTCTCAGGGTCACGGAGGGAGTAAGTGGCAGAGGTGGGGTCCAGCCTCGCCGTGGACAGAGACAGACTGTGGGGCAGGAGTGCAGGGGTCTGCAGAGGTCCCCTTGTTCCTTATCTGTCCAAAATCTTCAGCCTAGAGAAGCCCCCTCCCACCCTCCGTTAAGAGGGGAGACTGCACCCAAGCTTCTCAGCCCCGGGCCACCCATATTAGAATCAACTGGAGAACCCAAAAAGTACCAGGGCTGGTCTGGCTCCCACCCCAGACCCAGAGAGTCAGAAACAGGGGTGCTGGCTGGTCTGGCGCCCCTGCCCGGCGCCCAGCTTGTTTTGGGATTGAAACTACAGCCCAGTCTGCTCAGGTTTCTCGTCAGCAAGAAAGAAACTTTCAGCGCAGAGCTCCTGAGAAGAGGGCTTGGTTCACGGCAGCACCGTGGGGTCTGCAGGACCAACCTTCCAGGCAGCTCACAGCCTCTCTGCGGTTTTGTCTCCTCGTGTGCGAAATGCGTGAAAAATCACATACCTGTCGACATGAGAAACGTCCAGACTTGGAGACAGTCTTTACGAGTTTATTTGAGCCCAGTTGATGACATATGTCAGGGAGCAACTCAAATGCCCCAGAGAAGAACAGTTTTGCAGCTTCTTTTCAGCATGTGAGATTGAGGAGGGGACGGCGGGAAGGTTGGAGGAAGCAAGGCTGGGATTGGATCAGGACATTCTGTGCTCTCTTGAGAGTGGCCAAGCCTTCCAGGGGTTTTCTGGCTTCAAAGGTGTGTTGACCTAGATGCAGGAGAACAATGGGCAGGGCTGGCTTTCACTGAAGTCCTGGCCGGTGCGGCTCGGTGGTTAGAGCGTCGGCCTGCAAACCGAAGAGTCACGGGTTCAATTCCCAGTCAAGGGCACATACCTCGGTTTCAGGTTCCGTCCTGGCCCTGGTCGGGGTTGTGCAGGAGGCAGCCAACGTGTCTCTCTCACATCGATGTCTCGCTCTCTCCCTCCCACTCTATCTTAAAAAAAAACAACAATGGAAAAACACCCTTGGGTGAGGATTAAAACTTCCACTAAAGAAGCTAGAGGCCTGGCACATGATGCCCACCTGGACCTGCCCAGTGGGAACTCACGATCAGCTCACCCGGCGAGGGTACTTTCCACTGAAGCTCCTTTCCCCTCCCATACCTGTCACAGGGCTGGTGGAGGTGTCACAGGGCGGGTCTGCGCGTGTGACAGGCCTGGCCCAGCCCTGCGCATGGTGCACACTCAGGGGTGTCGTTCCCGTCGCTGTCCTGGCCCCTGCCTGAGGTCCCCATCCCCTGGCCCAGCCTTGTGCACGGTGCACACTCAGCGGTGTCGTTCCCGTCGCTGTCCTGGCCCAGGCCCGAGGTCCCCATCCCCTGGCCCAGCCCTGCGCATGGTGCATACTCAGCGGCGTCATCTCGTTCCCGTCCCTGTCCTGGCCCCTGCCTGAGGTCCCCATCCCCTGGCCCAGCCCTGTGCACACTGCACACTCAGCGGTGTCGTTCCTGTCACTGTCCTGGCCCTGGCCCGAGGTCCCCATCCCCTGGCCCAGCCCTGTGCACGCTGCACACTCAGCGGTGTCGTTCCGGTCGCTGTCCTGGCCCCGGCCCGAGGTCCCCATCCCCTGGCCCAGCCCTGTGCACGCTGCACACTCAGCGGTGTCGTTCCTGTCACTGTCCTGGCCCCGGCCCGAGGTCCCCATCCCTTGGCCCAGGGTCCCAGCAGGCAGGGCTGGCTCCCCTCAATGTTTCCTCTGTTGTGCTGGCTCCAAGGCAGCCCCCACAAAGTGTAACTACTTTATTTTTTTACTTCATTTTTTAAATTCCTTACCCAAGCATATTTTTCTATTTATCATTAGATAGAGTAGGAGGGAGGGGGAGATAGATAGGGACAGAGAGAAACATCGATGTGAGAGAGACATACTGACTGGTTGCCTCCTGCACGACTTGACCAGCGCTGGGGACGAACCGCAACCGAGGTACATGCCCTTGATCGGAATCGAACCCGCGACTCATTGGTCCTCGGGCTGATGCTCCAACCGCTGAGCCAAACTGGCCAGGGTGAAATGTAACTACTTTAAAATGGCCCCTCCATGAAGCGACCTTTGTCCCTCTGAGGCCATTCCTGGAGACGCCTGCTAGGTTCTGCCAGCCCTGGACTCTCCCGAGGAGCCTGGGTGCAGGGCCAGAGCCTGGCACCTGTGATTCCCCGCGCACACCCAGGAGTGCTTGGCCAGTTCCCCTGTGAGTCACCTGCACAGAGTGGGTCAAAGGGCACCAGCCTGCAGGTGTGCAGGCTTATCTGCGCCACTGTGGGCTGGGCCCGCGCCAGCGGAAGTGGCCCAGGCCCCGGAGTCTGAGCCTGGGTGTGAAGATGCCGCGGGGAAGGCAGGACCGCGGCCCCCGGCGCCGCCGCGGTGATCTCGGCAGACGTCCGAGCCCTGCTGCAGGGAACACGCTTTGCCTGCTCAGTGCGTTCAGAGCCCCTCTCCCGTGGTTCTGGGAGACTGGGACGACTCCACCTCTTCCACGCTGGGCAGGCTCCCCGCCCCTCCTCCCAGCACCCACAGAGGTGGGCACGGCACGGACCGAGCCGCCGCTGTCCTGCCTGGGGACCCACTGTCGTCACCAGCAGCATGGAATTAGGGGTTGTGCCGAGACTCTCCCAGTGCTGCCTGCCTGCCGGGGCCAGGGTGGCGGTTCACGGTGCCTACGTCTGCATCCGTGAACACGACAGACCCACGCGCCCCCTCCTGGAGCTGGCGGTCCAGGGGCGGAGGCAGGCGAGAAACCCGGACAGATGGACACAGGTGCTGCCACCAGGAGCGAGACGGGGAGCAGAAAGTGACGGGACAGTCCTCCTGGGCAGCCCACCTGAGCCAGGGACCCAGGTGACCCTCGTGCCTGATCCCTGGGCTGTCCAGGGTCCCAATGTCCCTCTTCACACTGTCCTATCCTCAAGGGCTCTGGCATGTGCTGGGCTTGCCTGAGAGGCTTTGGGTGGCCTGGCCTGGGGCCTCGGGCCCGTCCAGGGGAGAAGCTGGGGTGAAAGCTGCGGGCAGCCCTGTGGGTGCTGAGCGGTCGGCAGCTGGGTTAACGGGAGGCGAGGCAAGCAGGTGCTCGGAGACCCCCGGGGCGAGCCCGCACTGCTGCCCGAGCAGCAAGTGTTCCTGCGGAAAAGGGAACGCAGAGACCTGGTCTGGGTGAGCCCAGTAAGCAGCCTGTGCGTGCCGGTGTGGTCAGAGCACCTGCCAACCCAGAGGGGACCCGCAGCGTCTGGGACCCCTGCCCCGAACAGCGGCGCCCAGGACCTGTGAGGGAGCCTTCGCTCTGAGATACGGAGCTGGTCTTGCATTTCCCCTGCCTAAGGGATGTCATCGACCTGGCCGTTTTTCTTTTTAAAAATCGTGGTAAAATATACGTGCCATAAAACTTGCCATTTAACCACTTGTGGCAATTCAGTGACACGAACGCTGTGCCACCATCACCATTCTCGCTCTCCCAGGACCTGGAACAGAAACCCTGCACCTGTGAAGCAGCCCCCGCTCCCACCCCAGCCTGGGAACCTCCGCCTACTCTACGCGTTGGCCCACTCGAGACGGTCCACGGCAGGAGAACCATACACCGTTGCTTTGCCTGGCTCTCGAGGAGCGTGTTTCCGAGGCCCGTCGATGTTGTGAGTCACGGCTCCGCTCCTCCGGACACTCGAGCTCGTCCCGCCTTTCTGTGAACGGTGCCGGGCCAGGTCTCGGAAGGAGCGAGGCTGGCAGCTCGGCCCCCGCACGAATGCTTCGCAGGCACGGCGCCAGGCTCGGGGCACAGGCTGTGCCCTTCAGAGTACTGACCGCGCACGTCTGCTCCTGTTTGACGGACGAGGACGTGGAGGCCCCGGACTCGGGGACCTGGCCAAGATCACACAGGGCTTGCTGGTCTGTGTGGCTGTGGACCCTCACGAGCTGCCCTTTCCAGAATCTCTCATGTCAAGCACACGAATGTTAAGTCGGAGAATGCGGGAGGTTTGTCCCGTCCCGAACATTCACCACCTACACAGGGACCATCACAGGACACGTGCCAGGCTGCCAGAGGAAAGGGCCGGGACTGTGGACGTTACTCTCAGACACTCCCACGTGGCAGCATCAGAGGGCATGCCACCTTCTGGGGTCGGGGCCCACCGCCCTCCCAGCCCAGCACCCGCAGCCAGGAAACAAAGGGCTCTGGGGCCTCCTTCTGCAAGACTGCTGCCCCCTGCTGTCCACGGAGGGCACTGCCAGGGAGGGAGTGTCCCCAAGGGCTGGGCCAGCATCCCACCAGCCAGGCTGACTGCTACCTGAAGTGGGGGTGGGGGGGGCACAGGGACAGGAGAGAAGGCAGAGGCCTCCCGGGTCAATGCTGTCTTCATTTTCTGATTTCCACGTCACAGGGGGAACCCCCAAGGGACTCCTGAAGGAATCTTGCCCAGAAAGTATTTACTGTGCTGTGTGTCACTTGAAAGCCTCTCTTGCAGGGAGACAGAGCCATGGCCTGGACGTCTGAGTCCCTTCCTCCCCCCACGTGCTCCCAAAGTCCTCCCCTCCATTCCCTGGGCCACTCTGGGTTCAGGACCCGTCCCTTCTTTCCTGGGTTAGCTGTCTGCCTGAATGCCTGAACCCTTCCCGACAAGCGGCTGCTTTCAGGGCCCAGTGCAAACCTCCTGTGGCCCCTGCTGACCCTGCTGCTGCTCAGCACTGGCTCTCAAGGCCCAAGGCCCCGCGTGGTCCCTCCTCTCGTGCTCAGAGAGCCACCCCCTGCACCAGCGTGACCTCCCCCCAGCCGGACCCAGACCGCCTGGTTTCATCCCAACTTTTTAAAAAGCAAATCCCTACAGACAGGTACACTGGATCACTCAGAGACGGAATCGGCTCACGTTTTTGTCCATCTCGTCCAGAAGTGGAACCTAGATTGTCTCTTGGCATCAGCTCCCGGGTCCCAGCTGCTTCTCCCAAAGGGTCCCTCCGTGCCGCCCGCGGTGGGGGGCGGAGGGCGGAGGGCGTCCGAGAACGCGTTTGTATCTCACACAGCACCTAGGCTCCGCCGGGGGCAGGCCGTGCTTGTGATTCTCCCCGGCCCCTGCCTCTCTGGCTCAGGGAGACGGCTGTGCACAGACCCGTGTGCCAGGCAGCACGGTGACAGAACACAGAAACTCAGATGCCCTGGAAAACGAGTTTACTTTTGTATCTCTGTAAACGTCGGCTCAACGATCAGCACAGAGACGGAGCAATCTCGATGGTGTTTATCCGGAGGACAGTCTGTGGGCTCACAATAACTGAAAGAGAGAGAACTCGGTCACAGACTCAGACCTTGGTAATCAGCCACCGAGAGACCCTGCCGCCTGACACCTGCTCTTTCCTGAGGGACTGTGCCTCGAACCAGCCCTCCCTGGGTGGCACCGGCCACACGGCCACATCCCACGCCTCCCACAGCCCTCTGGCCACGTGCGGCGACTGGTGTGTGCCGACCACAGCCCGTTCGCTCTGTGAGCCCCATCAGGGCTGCAGAGGCTGATACCTGGGGGCCTGGAGGCCAGGAGGGCCCTTGCTATGGCCCCCAGCCTTTCTCCCTGCACCATGCCCACGTTGAGACCCCTGGACTTCGGGGGTGCAAGGCCCCATCTGGCTGACCTCGAGGATTCCTGACCCGAGTCTAGGTAAAGCCAAAGCCACTGTCTCAGGTATGCTGGGAGCACTCCCCACGACCGGAAGCTCGGGCTAGCGGTTCCTGGTGTGCGAGGGTTCTGTGTGACCCACATTTCCCGACAGGGCTCTGCGGTTCCTGGTGTGCGAGGGTTCTGTGTGGCCCACATTTCCCAATAGGGTTCTGCGGTCCCTGGTGTGCGAGGGTTCTGCGTGACCCACATTTCCCAACAGGGCTCTGCGGTTCCCGGTGTGCGAGGGTTCTGTGTGACCCACATTTCCCGACAGGGCTCTGTGGTCCCTGGTGTGCGAGGGTTCTGCGTGACCCACATTTCCCAACAGGGCTCTGTGGTCCCTGGTGTGCGAGGGTTCTGTGTGACCCACATTTCCCGACAGGGCTCTGCGGTCCCTGGTGTGCGAGGGTTCTGCGTGACCCACATTTCCCGACAGGGCTCTGCGATCCCTGGTGTGCGAGGGTTCTGCGTGACCCACATTTACCGACAGGGCTCTGCAGTGTGCAGGGTCCCAGCCCTGCAGCCCTTGCCCCCTGGGGCCTGTGACATCCAGTGGTGGTCCCTGCCGGTGTCTCAGCCCCTGGGGGTAGGAGGGCCCTCTGCCTGCCCCTCCCCGTCAGGCCCAGCAGGGGTGCCGCCGGAGCAGGGTGACCCCAGGGCCCCAGCTCTGCTCTCTGTAACGTACTTTTCTTCCTCCTGTAGTTCTTCCTTTTCTTGAACTTCATGTTGACTTTCGGCCACGATTCCGTCTTTTCAATGATGGTGGCCTCTACACGGACAAGATCCTTCCTGGAAGGAGGAACACGGACAGTGACGTGCCTCCTCGATCCCTTTCACTTCGGCCGAGGCTTTATGTAAGGTTTTCGAAAATGAAGTTTTTACTTTCTTTTTTGCTGATTATAAAAATAACAACCGCCCTCCCTGTAGACACTTTGAAAGCTACAAAGAAGCGTCGTAAAGACTGTGCATTCTGTCCACAGACCTTAAAGGCCAGCGGGAAGGATTAGTAACAGCCAGTGGCCTGGGCCAAGTGTTCTCCCCACCGGGACACTAAGCACCCACTGTCACGAAGCACACGCCTCTCGTGTTTGGTGCTGACAGAGGGATGGACGCCCCTCCGCCCGCCCCACCGCCCGGCCCTGCACCAAGCCCACACCGGAGAGCACATTACCCTAGCAGGGGTTTGCCCACCAGCGTGAAGTCGTCAGCACCAACCAGCAGGACCTGAAAAGTGAAACAGGGCATTACCCATAAGCAACACAGAGGTCGCCAAGAGCGGGAGTGACGCGGACGCACTGGCAGCTGAGAGCGCGTCGGTGGGAACTGCTGTGGACGTGAGCTGCTGTCTCGTAAGCGTTGCTTTAAGCAGACTCCAAGCGGCACGGGCCACCGAGGCGTCCCGTGGAAATGCCCGGACCGTGAGGCGCAGGACGGTAAAATCGATTACTTAACGTGGTCGAGGAAAATGGTGGCTTTTTAATAAAAAAAAAACCCAAACAAAAAACCACACAAAAACTTCAGTGAAGTCTGACACACGGCGGACAACGGTGTCCCGGAAGCCGGCACAGGCCTGCGGAGGCTCAGGTGTGTCCGAGGCCAGCACACCCGCGCCGCCGCACGTGCTCAGGGCGGGGACAGTGTGAGGGCGCGTGGGCACAGGGGGCGCCTCGCCTTCCGAGGGCAACACCGTTTTTATTAGGTGTGGGAAGACTGTCTTAAATTTACTGGTGAGAAAAAAATGCAGTCGCACTGAACTTCAATGTCTAAAGACTAAGCACACTGGTGACCACTCCCGTGGCCCAGGTGCACCAGACGACGACAGGGACAGACGGCGCAGTCACTTCCAGCACTCGTTCTCACTCTCAGTCCTACGCGATGAAAAGCAACCTGCGAGGGATGAACCTTCCATCCCGTGTTTGCTCATGTGAGGTTTCCCGACAGTGCCTTTTCAGAAACCTCAAACGCCCCGAGGCGCATTCACTCTGGACAGAGGTCAGCGGGCCCTCGGCCCTGAGCTCAGACAGCCGGCGAGGGGAGCGCTGGCCGCTGCCGTCCATCTGAGCTCAGGAGGCGGCTCAGGTCTCGGGCTGCGAGACCGTCTCAGCAAGGATCAACGTGCAAACACTCTGCGATCACAGAGGACGGAGGAGAATAAAGAATAAAGAAAATCCGATGTGTCCAGTCACATCGTGTTAACAGTAACATACACCCCAGAAACGTGATCTAGTGCAGAGTGCTTCCATTTTATATACAGTTTTACAAACAGAAGCTGAGCAGCAAAAACCAAACAGACTCTGAACACAGCCACAGAATTGGAGCGGAAGGTAGAGCCGCTCAGCTGGCCACGCCGAGCACGCAGTTCTGAGTGGTCAGAGGGCCAGTGCCCAGGGGAGGGCCTGGAATTGGGCCTCACCGCCTCGAAACACAGCGACCGGGAAACCAAGCGACAGACGAGTGTTCTAGCTGAAACTTGACATTTCCCCCCAAAAATATGGGCTTGAAAACTCTACATCCTCAACTGGGACTTTTATTGTATCTGCGAGGCAGTCTTTTCCTGTGGGAACAGGTTAACGAGATGGGAGATGGTCATGGACACGGGACTGTCTCGGGTGAGGACTGAATCTCCTGAGTGGGGCCGTCCTTGGAGGCACGTCCCTCGCCCTGCCTGCGCCCACCAGCCCCCTTCACCACTCGCTCTCCGTACCTGGCTTTTGCTTGCAGTCACCTCTGATTTGAGGAAACCTCGCCATGGATGGCCCAGGAGCGGGGACCGCACATTTGGTGACTGAGCCCTGAATGCACCAAGAAACTGACAGTCTCACCTTCTCCAGCCGAATCCTCTCTCCACACGCAATGTCTAATTCATTTTCGATTAAAATCAGGTCTTCGGAGGTCACCTTCCACTGGTGGCTGGCAAAGTGCACCACGGCAAACAGCCTGCCGTACCGGCCCGTGGCGATCAGCTCGTTCACCTTCTCCACGACCTCTGCGGGGGCAAGGCCAGACAGCGGCAGGGGGCCGGTGGTTACCCACCACGGAAAGGCAGCAACCCGCACGCCGGCCCCAGGGACTTTATTAGATAAAACCGTGCCTTCCCCTCCTGCTCGCCCACAGCAGCCTGCAAGGGGCCCCCAGGGGAGCGGCCACAGGGTGGGGTGACAGCTGGTGGCCGAGTGCTCGCTCTCCCCACCACTGGCACAGGCGCCCGGGCATGGGGTCCAGCCGCTGTTCCCAGGAGCACTGGCAGCTTGGCGTGCAGGGCACGCGGGCTTTTACTCAGGAAGTGGCCCAGACTGCACAGGATGCCCACTGCCCCCACTCCCTGGCCCGAGCACGCACGCCTGGCTCAGTTCTCCGACTCCGGGTGGAACCCCCACCCCGGCCAGTTCCCAGCCATCACTGACGAAGACCTGGGGGCCTGGGACGTGTACAAACCCTGGAAGGGAGAGGAGAGGCCTTTCTGCAAACAAGGGAACCTGGAAGGACAGCTTGAGGGGCGGGGTTCTCCCTGGACACCTCCCCACAGGGCTGCCTGCTTCCCGTTTCTGTGGTCACCGCCTCTGCTTCGGTCACAGCCCTCCATCCGGCACCTGCCCTGTCTGAGTAGTGTCTACTGAGCCCCGACCGCCAGCTTCTCGGGGGCTGGGCGCAGGAGATGAACCGGCACAGTGCCTGCCCTGGAGACAGTCTGCCTAGAGGCTGCATGGGGCCAAGGGGCCGGGACCCAGCCTGCACCTTATTTTTCTCAAAGTCTCCAAAACAGCGTTTTAAAACTAGATGATTCCTCCCTGGCAGGTTTGGCTCAGCGGTTAGAGTGTCGGCCTGCGGTCCAGAGAGACCCGGGTTCGGTTCCCGCTAAGGGCATGTACTTCGGTTGCAGTTTGTCCCCGGCCCTGGTTGGTCGTGCGGGTGGCAGCCACTCGATGTGTCACTTTCACGTCGATGTTTCTCTCTCTCTCTTCCTCTCTCTCCCTCCCACTCTATCTGAACAAAAAAGGAAAAAAATGTCCTCGGGTGAGGATAAAAAAAAAAAATAATAATAAAAAATAAAACTAGATGATTCCATGCATTAACCTGGATTTCTAGCTTCTTTGAAAACCCGAGGCTCCCACACTCCCTCATAGCCACGGTGGCTGCGGTGTCCGACCACACCACCCTCCGCTGCAGGTGCTCCGGGCTGAAACCCTCCTGACACCCACGGCCTCTCCAACAGGCAGGCCGGAGTCGGCGTCCACTGGCCGTCGCGATTTTGCCCCTGCTCTTGGGGAGAAACCTTCCCCTGAACCCACGTTTTACCAACAGCAGGGAGAGAGACGGACAGGCGCCTCCCCTCCCGCACATCACCTGCTGCGACACGGCAGGTGCTCAGGGTCGCCGATACACCAGCGGGGCTCTCCAGTCTGCTAAGCGGCAGACGAAGCCGAGCGCTCGCCGTGCCGGGTCTTGGGGCAGGGACGCGCGGCGCCCTCGCTCTGCAGACCGTGGCCACCTGCGGGGAGGCTGAGTGCTGCCCTGTCTCTCCTTGTACCTGCATGGTGTCTGGCCTCCTCAGCTGGGTCTGGCAGGATGACTTCTGGCCACGGTGGTGAACTCAGGGATGTTTTAGGAACATATCTGTAAAAACATTTTGTACATGCATGTCACACACGTGTGCAAAGGCAGTTCAAAATCATAAGCCGTGGCTGTGTGCAAACGCCAGGAAGGACAAGGGTTGCCACGTCACCCAGTCACGGCTTGGATGCTCACAGGCCAGGGCAGCTGCCCACGTTCTCAGGAGGCCGGGTGCTGGGAGGGGACCCCTGCTGGCGGGTGTCCTGTCACTTGGGACCCCAGTGAAGCTGGATCTTTGGTAGGGACCTAACCCTCTGGCGTAAATCTGAGGACAGGCCCCCACACATCCTCTCAGGACCGCCATGCATTTCAAGGAACAATGGCTAAAATCAGTAAGCAGACCCTCGGGTGAGGATTAAAGCCAGGAAAGGGAGCTCTGTACCCCTAGATCAAAGTATTCAGAACCGCTGTTAAGCTTTGCTTGCTGTTCACCCCCGGAAAGTGAAATGTTCTTTCTCTCGGCCCCCGGCACAGGCTCAGCACAAACCTATGACCTGAGTGAGCGTCCCTCATGTTGGAGTCGGCTGGCCCCGCGACACACGAGCTCTGGCAGGACCCAGCCGGGCCGTGAAAGGAACACAGATGGGGAAACTGGGGCCCGGTGGGCGGCCGTGGCCTTCCACAGAGGAAACAGGTAAAAATGAGCCAAACTGGCTACAAGGCCCACTGGCGGCTTCTCTTTACATCCTGACTCAGTTTTCCAACGTCCCCCTCTGCAAACAGGGGACCCCTGGACCTCCCCACTGCTGGCGGTGCGGTGGTGGCGGCGTGTGAGCGTTCCCGAGGCCAGGCACCGCCCCCGCTCCTGAACGGGGAGAGTTCCTATTCTCACTCAAGTCCACGGGCGAGACACGCAGGTTCCACTTGGGGAAGAGGCGCAGCGCAGGTGGACGGCTGCGGGTCCCGGGCGCGGGGCCAGGGCAGCGCCCAGGGCTTCCCCGTGCGTAACCCACCCTGTCCCGCTCCTGTCTGTGCGCCCACCAGCCAGGGGGACGTTGTCTCACTCCCCTTCTGTAGTTTACAGTAAAGTTTCTTCCCTGTGTATGCAATTTTAACACTGAATACGCTCTTTCAAATCCGCTGGGTTCCTCCTAGAGATTCTGATCCGACCCGCCTGTGATGCAACCTTCCCAGTTAGAAATTTCCCAGAGCTAAAACTCTGCCTTGATAGCGTGGCGCTGTGGAAGGCCTGGGAACACCCTGCTCTTTGGGCTCTTGAAGTTCTGTCTATATTTATTTATGTCAACGGTCTGAGAAAAATACTGTCAAAAAATTTAAAAGGAAATAGAAATGTTCCTGAAAACCAAAACATATGAAGTCTTGACTTCAGACAGTCCTACAACTGAGGGGAAGAGAGTCACTAAAACCCACATTTTGATATTACCCTCGTGGAAGCGAAGTGCTCTGCGAACTGAACCTCCGAGAAGCAGACCACGGGGAGGCTGAGGGAATGAGAGAAACAGGGGTAGTTACTACAGTGAAATGCAAACACCCTTGATGACCCTAAACACACGGCTGTTAACTTGTACGCTTCAAACAACATCACGACTTGTCCTCAGAAAACCCAGGCCAACGAAGCTCAAAGAACATCACTCACAGTCATTAGTGATCACCATAGCATCGAGATTCATTCATCACACCTCCTGAAAGGGCCCGACACTGCAGCACCCGCCCACCTACCCGTTCCTTGACCATCAAGTGCCTGGTCGGCTCAGATCCTTGTCTGTGCCAAGTGTGGGGGCCTCCAAGATGGCCCCGTTGAGCCTGCCTCCTGGTACTCTCACCCTGTGTGGTCCCCTCTTATTGAGTTGGTTTCTGTGACCAATGGCATGTGACTGAAGTGATGGAACAGCTCCAACCCACTGAGCCACCTGGCCAGGGTCACACCACTATTGCTGAAAGTCCCCAAAAGTTTCCCATTGCATTCAGAGAAAAAGCAAAAGCCTTTCCCAGGGCCTACGGGGTGGTGGCAGTGCGACCCCAGCTCTCCGACACACTTCCCCTTGTTCACTGGCACCTGCCTCTCCGGCTTCCTTGCTATTCCTGGAACATGCCAGGCACGTGCCCTGTGCCTTGACTGCTTTCCCAAACCCCCTCCCCTCCTCAGGTATCTACAAAGCTAATTCCCTCGTTTCTTCTGGGTCTCCACTCAAACAGCATCTCAGTAGAGAGGCCTTTCCCAGCCATCCTATTTGAAATCAACGCCCTCCCTCCCAACTCACACTTGATTTTCTCCACAAGACTTATCAGCTTCTAACATACTATGTCATTTGCTTATTTAAAAAAACTTCCTGTCTCTCTGCGCACTCCCTTAGAATGCTAGCTAGCTCCATTATAAGCAGGGGTTATTGTTGTGTGTTTACTATTGATGTGTCCCCACCCTGGGCCAGTGTTGGACACGTGACAGGTACTCAGTGAATGATGAATGAAACCTACGCTGCTCAGTCGTCAAACGAAGCCTCTGTTGGAATTCTCTGTGACTGGACACTCAGCACCTCTCTTGGGTTAGAAGTTTTTGTACCCGATCTGCTTTCCTGTAACTCTTGTCTATGGTCTTAGCTTAGCCTTGGACCCCCTCCCCCTGAGGGAACAAATGTGCTCCCTCGTCTCCCACAGGACAGTCCTTTATATCTGAGGACTGAGACTGTGTCCTTCCATCCTGTTTTCTTCACTCACTCTTCAGGGTCCTGCTGGTCTGCTCACCAATTCAGTCACCTTCTCTGTACTCACTACACTTTAAAAAGTTGAGCCTGGCCTGGCCGGTGTGGCTCAGTGGTTGAGTATCGACCCATGCACCAAGAGGTTGCTGGTTTAATTCCCGTTCAGGGCACACGCCCAGGTTGTGGTCCCAATCCCCAGTGGGGGGCATGCAGGAGGCGGCCAATCGATGTTCTCTCTCATTGACATTTCTATTTCTCTCTCCCTCTCCCTTCCTCTCTCTCTAAAAATCAATAAAGGAAAAAGAAAAAGTCGAGCCTGGAATTGAACATGGCATTCTAGAGGTGGCTTTACGCCAGCGGAATAGAGGAAGTCCCACTGCTTTTGCAAAAACTTCCCTGCCTACTTCAACCCACGTTTTATTATGGAAAATGTCAAGTGTACAGCAGTGAAGAGAATAGTATTGTGAGCCCTGAGCTCTCAAGCAGCCTTCCCCAGATCCAACAGTTATCGACTCACGACCAATCTTGTTTGATTTACACTGCCTCTGGCCCAACTCTGCAATTAGTTTAAAGCAAATCAGACATTGTTTTATCTGTAAAGATGTTAGTATATTTCTACGTATGAACGAAAAAGCAGTGCTATAATAAATCATTAATTCCTAACTGGGCAGGTCATGGTGGGTAGCACACCTTGAGAGCCCAGGCCTATCACTTCTGCAGTGAAAGGTCTTAAGCAAGCCCTGCGCATTGTTTCTGTTCATTTAGGTCAACACACTTTGAAAGCCAGAAGTAGTCCTGGCCAGTGTGGCTCAGCAGTTAGAGCGCCAGCCCATGGATCAAAGAGTTTTGGGTTCGATTCCCAGCTCCAGTTGGGGTCATGCAGGAGGCAACCAATAGAACCAATCGAGGTGTCTCTCACATTGATGTTTCTCTCCCTCTCTCCCTCTCTATCTAAAAAAAAATCAATGGGGAAAAATATCCTCGGGTGAGGTTTAAAAAGAAAGCCAGAAGTAACACTCCTCGAAGGTGTAACCACCCTTGAGAAAGCACATGATCTCATGACACAATTCCTGCCTTGGCTTCTCCCACCCTTACGCAATCTCCCTTCCTTTCCTCCTTAATCCCAAAGGCATCAGAGAAGCTGTGACATGTAGTTCTCTGGAGCACTTAAGATCTTGCAATCGACATTTTGGCTCAAATGAACTCTTCTAAAAATTCTCTACAAGTTTGGACGTTTCATTTTTCAATTTAAGGTTTGGACGTTTCTTATGTCAACATCATACGAAAGACAAGTTGACACACGAAAGATAATTAGTTAAAAAACAAAACAGTCCTGGCTGGTGTGGCTCAGCCGTTAGAGTGTCTTGGGTTCAATTCCTGGTCAAGGGCACAAACCTAGGTTGCAGGTTTGATTCCTCGGCCCTGATTGGGGTCGTTCGGGGGGCAACCAATTGATATTTCTCTCTCACATCGATGTTTCTGTCTCTCTCCCCCTCTCCCTCCCTTTCACTCTAACTAAAAATGAATGGAAAAATATCCTTGGGTGAGGACTAACAAAAAACAAACAAACAAACAACATAACCATGACACTATTGTGACACCTAAAAAAGAGAATATTCTTTTAATATTGTCACATATACATTTAGCTCAATTTAAAAACATACATAAGATACTTGTGCACGCAAACACACTCTCCAACCATTTTCAGGCAGAAATGTTTTTGATGAATGTAACCTTTTTTGAACCTCTTAGCCCAGTGACTAAAATATAGCTATTGTATTTGCTGAATGGTAAAATCAGGCCAGTGCACTCCTTGCCATTTTTCCAGATGAGGACGATGAGGCTCAGAGTGGCTCAAAGCCTGGGGACAATGGCAGAGCTCAGATTCTGGAGCAGGACCCAGCGTCTGAATCACTCCTCTCCCACTGCCCTGCTGTGTGACCTTGGGCAAGTTCCCTAACCTCTCTGATCCTCCGCTTGCTCCCCTAGCAACATAGGGCCCATACAGAAGTTGAACAGCAATCGTCAACGATTAAGCTACTAACTAGAGGAACCGGGATCTGAACCTAGGTTCCCCCGACTCCAAAGCCGGTGTTACGTTCAGCGCATCATTAAAGGCGATGGGCACCCAAGGCATCTGGTCGGACACAGGCACACACGTGGCGGAACCGCGGGAGGCACCGCTTGCCCCGCTTCCTCCCGTCACCCCGCGGCCCGGGTCTCACCCGCTCCGGGCCCCCACGGTCTGAGGATGCTGCGGCTGCACGCGGACACCAGCCGCCTGACGGTGAATGGCAGGGCCGAGGCCGCCACGGCCGCCGCCATCTTCCCGCGACCTGGGCCGGAAGCGGAAGCGCCGCGAACCTGTGCGTCGACGCACCGGGCCCGGCGGGGAACAGCTCCCCGCGCGGCAGCCGGACCTCGGCGGCTCGGGCTAGGGCCGCGCGGCCGCGATGGCCTCGGCGGCTGTGGAGAGCTTCGTGGCCAAGCAGCTGGACCTGCTGGAGCTCGAGAGAGACGCGGAGGTCGAGGAGCGCAGGTACGGCCGCCGGCCCGTCGCTCGCGTCGGTCGGGCAGCTCCCCCAGCCCCGATCCGCTCAGACCCCGGCGGACCCTCCGGGGGGCTCGGCCACCTGCAGAGGTGGGAACCTCGTCAGCTCCCGGGGCGGCCGGTCCGGTTTTGGACCCTCAGGAAGCCCTTTCGTGTCTCGACCTGAAGTCTCCCTCCCTGAACTTACACTCCGAGGTCCCGCCTCTGCCCCCAGCTCCACTCCCAGCTGGTGCTCAGCCCTCTCCCTCGCCGTCCACGCGCGAACGTTTCCCCTGCTGTGTGCCAGGCCCCAGGCCAGAGCGATGGACACGGGGACCCTGCCCATGAGCAGCAGGGGTAGCTGGAAGCCGACGCAGCCCCTTCCTGCGTGACAAGTGACAGATGCTGCGGCTGTGTGCGCGGAAAGTGCTGCGGGAGCACCGGGAAGAACACTCGACCCCGGGAGCCAGCAGCCGAGGGTGGGGGAGGAGGTGGCGCCCAGCACAGCGCTGGGAAATCGGAGTGAAGGCGACCGGAAGGAGGAGCAGAGACAGCGGCTGTGTCTGGACCAGTCATTTCCCTGAAACACTAAGAGCACACTCACCCAGGGAAAGCACTGCCCATACCTCAGCTCCTTTAACCCTCATGCCAAGCCTATAGAGCATGCTACTGTTGTTCTCATTTTATGTCCAAGGAGGCCGAGGCAGGTTAAGTGACCTGCCCAGCCGAACACAGTCAGGACCTGACTCCAGAGTTTGCAGGCCTCCGTCGCACTGTATACATTGATGGGACTTGTTTGAGAGGTTTTGGTCAGGACGGTTAAGAGCTTTTGGAGAATCCCAGCTCCTTCATTTGTGGCTGTGTCACTTTGCAGTTTACGTCTCAGACGTAGTTACTGCACCTGTATGATGGGAGCATTCCCGTCTCGTAGGTTTGCTGTGAGAGTGAGACGACTCATCCTACTGAAAGGCGAGCGCTCGGCTCAGCACCGCGTGCAGTTAGCACCTGTGAGAAGACGGACAGGCGTCAGATTGCGAAGGGCCTCGCCAAGGACCTTGTGCGATGTTTTAGCGCAGAGGAAGGGCCCTCACTGAAGTCAAGCAGGTGGGGAGGGGGTGGATAGATTTGCATTTTAGGAGGATGCTGGCGACTGGAGGGGGAGAGCCCAGACGTTAGGCAGTTAGGAGGCTCTGATTAACCCAGACTGTCAGTGATGTGGGCTTGAATCTGAATCAGGGCTCTGGAGGGGAGAGCAAGAGGCAGAGGTGGATTCAGGGTGTAAACGGGAAGCGCTCGAGAGGACTCAGTGACTCAGCCAGGATGGAGGAGAGAGTACAGAAGGTGAAGGTGACTGACGGTTCTGCCTCGGGTGACTGGGAGAAGGGCTGTGTCGTGAACCGCGCTCAGGGAGGAGGAGGAGCAGGTCTGAGAGGGGCAGAGCCAGGATTTTGCTGGTTCATATTTGATGCCTGTGCCCAGATCTTTATTTTCTCTCCCTTTTACATTTCTCCTGCGTGGGCAGAAATAAAAACTGGTGAAGTGAAAATATTGACGTTTACTACTGGGTGTCTTCCAGGTCCTGGCAGGAAAACATCTCTCTGAAGGAGCTCCAGAGCCGAGGCGTCTGTTTGCTGAAGCTGCAGGTGTCCAGTCAGCGGACCGGGCTGTATGGCCAGCTGCTGGTCACCTTCGAGCCCCGGAGAGGCGCGTCTGCAGGGGTGCTTCCCAGTAACAGCTTTTCTTCTGGTCTGTGCATTTCTGACGTAGGCACATCACTGAATATGACTGGCCCCAAACTGTGAATTTCGCTTTGTAAAGACTGGGTTACACAGGGCCAGATGCCATGACCAGGGCTAAGGGGGTTACTGCAGTGCCTTTCAGGGTCAATGAGCAGGACTGAGTGTCTGTGCAGGTGGCTTGGAAACTCTGGAAACGCAAAGGTAAAAATGTATACTCAGTTAATAAGCGTTGTGGAGTGAATGACGTAGGAGACTGAAGGCTCGTTCATAAACAGGAAGTCAGAGAAGTGGCGTTTGTGCTGAAAAGTAGCCAGTTCAAAATGTGCTGTGTTGCTGTAGCTATGGGTAAATTCAGGTGGAGTTGTTCGTTCTCATCTAAGGAGCAGCTTTAAGGCTCAGGGTCCTATTCTGGCACTTGTGGGGCAGTCACAGGGTGGTCCCCATGGTGGGCCCCGTGCATGGAACCTGATCTCTGCTCCGGAACACTGTTGCCACCTGACGTTTCTCTTTAAAAGTTGGGGAAGGAGGCAGCGAAAAGATTCAAAGTGCAGACAAAACTCCTTGCCTGTAAGAAAAACCGAGAACATGCCTGGTCGATGCCTGGCACCCTCCTGTAGACGTGCAATAAGTAGGGTGTAAATATGTGAGTGGCCCTGCCTTTATCTCAGGGCGGGTTCTGTTTTGGTCAGACTATGTTCAGGTGACAGAAAAGCCGAGCCAGACTGGTTTGGGCAAGATGGATTGCACTGGTTGTGCTGACTTATGGCAAGGTCGGCGTCAGGGTCGAAGGAGGCTGCCTGGACTGAGCTCCTCTTAGCTTTGCCCTTCTGGCTGGCTCCCTCCTCGGGTGCCCCATGGGAGCAGTTCTGGCCCCTGCATCTCTCAGTGTTCTGGTCTAGCTGCATAGAGTGAGCCCCTCTTTCCTGGGTGCCCAAGCGAAAGGCTCCCTGTGTCTCAGGGGCTCTGATTTGGTTCCACGCCCATCCCAAAACAGTCACTGTGGCCAAGAGGCATGTGAAGCACCGATCGGCTCAGGCCCGGGCCATGCACTCCACATCCCTGACGGGTGGTGAATCACTGAACAGCTACCGCAGGACGTGGGGAGATCCATGCAGAGTGGGCAGCAGACAAACACTGTCCCCCTTTCATTGGTCTCCCCCAGAGGTGCTCGCGGCCCCCACTTCATCCAGGGCCCCCTGTTCACCTGTCACCACTCAGGCCTTTACCTCACAGTCTTTCTGAGATGGCGCCCTTGTCCCTCTCCGTCCCCTCCCCGAACTTCATGCTTTCTTAGCACCGTCCACTGACATCTGACAGATTGCTGGGTTTGATTCCTAACCAGACCAGTGCCCAGAACAGGCCCTGACCCAGAGCCGGCCCTTTACGTATTTTATTGAAGGTCATGTTTTAAACAGTTCATCGATCTCACGTCACTTTTCATGATTTAGATGTCCGTCATTTTTTTTTCTTACTGCTACTGATGTCACTTCTAAAGACAACAACAGGGTAGTTGAAATGTGCTGGGATTTATTGTACGAAATAATTCACATTGAACTATTCAGTGTTTACGTAACTGAGTCTTTGTTTTGCAGGCGATATTGTGGGTCTGAATGATGAAGGCGGTCAGCTGGCCACCGGGATCCTGACCCGGATCACCCAGAAATCGGTCACAGTGGCCTTTGACCAGTCCTGTGATTTCCAGTTGAGCTTGGACCAAGAGAAGTCCTACCGACTGTTAAAACTTGCCAATGATGTCACTTACAAGCGACTGAAAAAGTAAGGATGTGACTGGACATCACATGTAACGTTTTCCTTAAACTTGGCTCGCTCAGCCTGAGCACGGCCACGTTCGGGCTGGGCTTGTCCACGCGCCCTGTCCGGAGAGGGGCTGCAGGCGGAGCGTGGGGCCGGGCTCCTGCACTGACTTCCCAGCTGGTTTTTCCTTTTTTTTTTTGGTACGTGCCCCTAGCGGGAACCGAACCGGGACTCTCTGGTCCGCAGGCCGACGCTCCAACCGCTGAGCCACACCGGCCAGGGCTTCCCGGCTGGTTTTGACCGAGCCCCTCATTTCCGTTTTCTCCCTGGGCAGAGCGCTGATTGCCCTGCAGAAGTACAACTCCGGCCCCGCGCTCTCGCTCATAGAGGTCCTCTTCGGCGGCTCAGCCCCCAGTCCTGCCGGTGACACAGGTAGGAACTCTGCCTTCTCTCTTCCGGTTGAAGTCACTGCGGAAAGTGTGGGGAATAACGTGACTTTGGGCCGTTGTGTCCAGCGTTTGGGGACATGCAATGAGAAGAATCCACCGTAGTGTTTACGTGTCCCTGCGAGTGGCTGGCGTGGCCCGAGCTGTCTGCCCTGCGCTCGGCGTGGGAGGAGGGCCCCTTCCGCTCACTCAGTGCTCTCCCTGGGTCCAGGCCGCTTCTGAGGTGGGGGATTCCCTCCAGCCCAGGGCGCTGAAGATAGGTGACAGCCCTTCCTATTGGAGGATTATTCTCTCTGCTCGAGAGCAGTGTTTTTTGGTCTGAAAGTCTCATTGGGTTATTCTCTCAGCATCCTGGGCACACTGTAAGAGGGATGTGTGTGAATTGTGGGACACTGGGAAAGACAGAGCATGTAAACAGGGAGATGGTCACGCAGGAACCTGCGCTCAGTTCGCCTCACAAGTGTGTCTGCTCTTCAAGTCTTGTTTCACACCCACGTACAACACGCGCACGCGCGCACACACACACACACACACACACACACACCATTTACCCCCGCGGAGGGAGCATGCCGTGTCTTGATCACGCCTGATACCTAAGGAGAAAGGGATGCGGTGTGGAGCAGTGGGCAGCGTGCTGGCACTTTGGCTCAGATGGCACCACTTTTCATGTTCGTTTCAATCTAACTGGTACATCCTGATCTGGACCTGTGAATTCACACACCCACGCAGTCGGCACAATGGGCAGACGCTGGGGGGGGGCGGACACTGGGGGGGGCGGACGCTGGGGGGGCGGACACTGGGGGGGCAGACGCTGGGGGGGCGGACGCTGCGGGGGGCGGATGCTGCGGGGTGGGGGGGGCGGACGCTGTGGGGGCAGACGCTGGGGGGGGCGGACACTGGGGGGGCAGACGCTGGGGGGGGCCGGACGCTGCGGGGTGGGGGGGGGGGCGGAGCCAGACAGCGGTCCCTGCTCTCCGAGCACAGAGCACGGGGAGCCAACAATCCGTCTGCTCGTGAAAGATTCAGAGTAGAAACCCGACCCTGGGATCTGCTAGTCCTTTTTTATCCTTCGTCTTTGTCGTTTTACGGGCACGTATGAAGGGACAACATGGTGAAAACAAACACGTTCCAAGAAACATTTACCTCAGAAGAGCCTGTTGTTCCGGAGCATGCGTTGACAAGGTTTTTCAGTGAGGGGACAGATTGTCAGTGTCTCAGGAGCAAGCAGGCAGAGGCAGCATGGTGGAGTGGGGGGTGCCAGGTGAACCCGGCTCCGGGAAACGGGCAGCAGGCTGGGGTGGCCTGGTCCGCAGTCTGCCGCTTCCTGTTCTAGGGAAATCTTTGGAAAACAAAGCAGGTTGATTTTGTGCTGACTGGGTGACGCCCGGGGAGTCCCGCTCCCTCCTCGGCTCATCAGCGCTCCCACGGGGAGGACGCGCCAGGGATCCGAGAGCCTGGCCCGACCCTGTCGCCTTTCCCACAGAGGTGCTGACCTTCTACAACGCCTCCCTGGACGCCTCCCAGAAGGAAGCGGTTTCGTTTGCGCTGTCCCAGAAAGAGCTGGCCATCATCCACGGGCCGCCTGGCACCGGGAAGACCACCACCGTGGTGGAAATCATTCTCCAAGCTGTGAAACAGGGCTTCAAGGTGGGCCGGGCCTGCTCTTCCTCGTTGGCACTGACCAGCCGCCGTGCTCGCGGGTGCTGGGCGGCCCGGGCGGCTCGGGTGGGACTGGCCAGCGCGTCCCTGACGTTCGCTGAACATCAGTGGCCCTTTCGGATCTCTGGCAGCTGCACGGGACACGGGAACATGCTCAGGCACAGGGGCTGGGTTGTGGAGAAGGGCTCCCTGAGCCCTCAGGTTGGAGGCCTTGGTTGTCGACCAGGCCGCAGGCCAGGATCCGTCCCCTCGGCGCACCTGACGTGCTCGAGCTCTGCGTTTGAGGCCATGCTGGACGTGCTGGGGCGCGGAGGTGGCCGGGCCTGTGTGTGTCCGTGGGAGCCCGAGGCTGGCTCAGGGTGAGGGAGACAGTGTTACGGTTAATCAGACAGTCTGGTTAGCTGTTTGACGCACTCGTGCGGTGCGCGGATTGCCCGTGTTCTGAGACGTGGAATATGGTGTGTGTATTGTTCACCGGCGTTTTAATGGTGGAGAAAGGATCCGTCTGTCCTCCTCTGTTAGCACCACGAGTCATCCTGGATTCCGAGCACAGGGAAAGCTTTGAATCCGTCTGTCCTCTGTCAGCACCAGGAGTCATCCTGGATTCCGAGCACAGGGAAAGCTTTGAAAAGAATCCTTCCGGTTTGTAAATGTTGGGTAATGATAATTGGAAGAATAATTGTCAACATTTGTAGGTCAGCATTCACTGGGTGCTTTTAGCAAACCAGGCACCCCTGAGTGCTTTCTGCGTATTCCCTCATTTAGTCCTTACAGAAGCCCCGGGTGCCGGGCCGGGGGTGGCCCCACTTGACAGAGGAAACAGAAGCAAGGCCACTGGCCGCAGGCCCTCAGCAGCGAGGGGCAGAGCCAGGATTTGAACTTCTGCCCTGAGCCTCCTGCCTCTGGGCTGAGCCGCTGCAGCGTAGAGCCCCAGGGACAGCTGCCACTCGGTCACAAAGCTGCCCCTGTGGTTTCCTGCAAGCGAATGTGGTGGCACAGACGTTTGGCACTTGTGAAGGGGACTGAGGGCCGGAGGCAGATTTGGTGGTTTCGCTGACTGCCTTACGTCTCTGTGCGTGGAGGAGGATGCCCTGTCTCCATACTCGCACAGGTGTGCCTCTGGCCACCTCGGTGGGGGTGGCAGTGCCAGGACCTGGGGGGCCGGCCTCGGCCCTTGTTCTTGGCATTGACGTGAAGAGGGACTCTCCTCTCTGCCTTCTCTGCCGGCTGCCGCCTGCCTCTAACGGTGGGACTGCAGTTCTGGATGGAGCCCATTCGGAGCTCCCCCTGGTCCACTCACGAGGTGGCAGAGGGGCTGATTGGTGAGGAGGTGGTGTCCCAGCCTGGTTGTTTCTGGGCCTCTGAGTCCCGTCCTTCCCAGTGACAGCCACTCAGCACTTCTGGTGCTCGGGGACCTGAGTTCTCGTTGTCCTGACTTTGGACTGTCTCCAGTGACTCGTGTCCTTTAGGCCGCCCCCACCCCCCAGCTGCGGGTCTCCACCTGCACATCACGTCGTCTGCCCTGCACCCTCCTCTCTTCCCGTGAGCCTTCTCTCTGCTTTAGTGTAAACCCATGGGTTTCCCTGACCGCGAACTCGAACTGACCGAGCTTTGCTCCCAGGTGCTGTGCTGCGCGCCCTCCAACATCGCCGTGGACAACCTGGTGGAGCACCTGGCGCGCTGCGGGCGGAGGGTGCTGCGCCTCGGGCACCCCGCTCGGCTTCTGGAGTCCATCCAGCAGCACTCGCTCGACGCGGTGCTGGCCCGCGGCGACAGCGCCCAGATCGTGGCGGACATCAGGAAGGACATCGACCAGGTCTCCGTACGTGTCTTAGCCGGTGCCCACCCCACGGGTGGTTTTCCAAGCTGCAGGTCTTTTTTTTTTATCCTCACCCGAGGACATCTTTTCCATTTTTTGTTCAGATAGAGTGGGAGGGAGAGAGAGGAAGAGAGAGAGAGAGAGAAACATCGATGTGAAAGGGACACATGGAGTGGCTACCTCCCACACGACCCAACCAGGGGCCGGGGACAAATTGCAACCGAGGTACGCGCCCTTAGCGGGAACCGAACCCGGGTCTCTCTGGACCGCAGGCCGACGCTCTAACCGCTGAGCCAAACCGGCCAGGGCCTGAGCTGCAGGTCTTCAAGGACTGCACTGTATCTGCCTGCGTTCCTCTTGCTGTCCGTGGCTTCCACTGGTTCACTGAATAGTTCCCTGTGGGGACTGCCCGGTGTCAGTGGGGACCTACACTCACACCTAACAGGGACTCAGCTGTCTTCAAGGCAGCTTCACGAGCAGCCGAGGGATTGTCTTCAAACGTCGCTCTTACGTGTGTGTTGTCTGGGTACTACTGGTAAGCAAAAAAAAAATAGCCTGGAAATGAAAACTCAGAAAGTACTCATTCTCCCCAGTTTCTTGATCCATTTCGCATGATCCTTGTGAAGGAGGATGAGGTGGGTGGTAGGTCAGTTTGAGATGGCATTTTCTCTTGTCGCCGGTACTTCTAAGCTCTCTGGTTCTCCAGCTCCCGTATTGGCCCCGATTTCCTTAAATGTCCCCACCGTGTGCTCACCTTCTGCCGGTCTCACTGTGGCCCGCTGGCGCTCCTCGCGTTCTGACCTCCAGGGCCGGTGCTTCGGGTCAGCCTTTCCTGCGGAACAGCGGGTGGCTCGCAGCGGCCAGCATGGGGGCAGCAGGGCGGGGACGGTTTGCGCAGCCCCTCAGCATTGGAGGCCTGCAGGGGTCTGCAGTCGTGTCCGTCACGCACAGGGGTGCCTGTCCTGCCCCCCGGATCGTCTGCTCCGAGTCAGGCACAGTGACTGCTCCTGCCGAACCCCGTCCTCCAGGGCAGGACTCGCAGGGGAGGAAGGGGTTACGTATTACTTGAGTACTGAAGTAAGTTGGGGTGTAGGTAACCACTTTATGGGCCACACAAAATTTTTAACCCCTTGACAAACGTGGGCTAAGAAGTGAAGCTCTCCCTCTGAAACTGAAGACGCAGGTGCCTCCCGAGCCTGTCTGCTGACGGTGGGGTGGGCTGGGCCCACGTTCCTGCCGGCCAAGCTCAGTTCCAGCACCGCTGCTCCGGGACCCAGCCCGCCCCCGTCTGCCCGCCCTGCGCGGCGACACTGGCTGAGGCCCGGCAGGGGCAGGTGCTCAGGCACCTGTGCGTATCTGTTGCTCCTTCAGGAAAGAGTGTGACTTTTCTTTTTTAATCCTCACCTGAGGACATTTTCCCATTGATTTTCAGATAGAGTGGGAGGGAGCGGGGGAGAAAGAGAGAAATATCGATGTGAGAGAGACACGTCGACTGGTTGCCTCCCCACGACCCCGACCAGGGCCGGGGATCAAACTGCAGCCGAGGTACGTGCCCTTGACCGGAATCGAACCCGCGACTCTTTGGACTGCAGGCCGATGCTCCAACTGCTGAGCCAAACCGGCCAGGGCTGTGTGACTTTTTAGCGCCTTTTAAGGAACTTGGTGAAGTGGACCAAGTGATGAGAGATAAAAGCACTCTGAACTAAGAGCTAAGTAAGTGCAGAGCTGTGTCAAAATAATTGTATCTTCTTCGCTTTCCTTTGTAGGCGAAAATGAAGAAGACCCAGGACAAGAGAGAGAAGAGTAACTTTCGAAACGAAATCCGGCTGTTGAGGAAGGAACTGAAGGAGAGGGAAGAAGCCACAATGCTGCGGAGCCTCGCGTGGGCCGAGGTGGTCCTGGCGACAAACACGGGTGAGGGGGTGTCTGCGCCCCGCCGGCCCCCGTGCTCCCTCCGCCAGTTTGGGAAGGGTTTGGGGAGAACTCACCCGTGAAGCCTCTGGGCTTGGAGTTTTCTCTGTGGGGCGGTTTTCCACCACAAACTTGATTTCTGTAACCGATGCAGGGATATCCAGATTCCCTCTCCTCGGGTGGACTTGCGTCTTTGAAGGAATTTGTCCATTTAATCTAAGTTGTTGAATTTGCAGGCATAAAGTTGTTCATAAAATCTTCTTGTCGTCACTACTATTTTAAAATGTAGTTTTATTTTTGTTACTATTATTTTTTAAAATAATTTTTTGTTTATTGATTTTATTATTTTTTTTATTTTTATTTTTTTTTATCCTCACTGGAGGACATTCTTCCATTTTTTGTTCAGATAGAGTGGGAGGGAGAGAGAGGAAGAGAGAGAGAGAGAGAGAGAGACATCGATGTGAAAGGGACACATCGAGCAGCTGCCTCCCTCACGACCCAAGCAGGGGCCGGGGACAAACTGCAACCGAGGCATGTGCCCTTAGCGGGAACCGAACCCGGGTCTCTCTGGATCGCAGGCCGACGCTCTAACCGCTGAGCCAAACTGGCCAGGGCTCTTTATTGATTTTAAAGAGAAGGGAAGGTAGAGGCAGAGAGAGAGAGAAACATCGATGAGCAAGAACATCGATTGACCACCTCTTGCATGCCCCCCACTGGGGATCGGGCCCACAACCTGGGCATGTGCCCTGATGGGGAATTGAACCCGCGACCTCTTGGTGCAAGGGTTGATGCTCAACCACTGAGCCACACTGGCCGGGCTATTTTTATTACTATTTTAAAGATGAGGAGCAGGCTGGGGGGTGGATGGCTTGCCCATGGCCCCCCGCTGTTGGGAGAGCCGTGGGGGCCAGGTCTCGCCCCACTCGCACTCCATGCTCCGAGCAGCCGCGGGTGCCCGGTTGTGTGGTCAGACGCGTGGAGGGTTTGTCTCTGGGTGTGTGCTCAGCAGTTACTGTTCTGAAAACACCTTAGGGGAGAATCAATCACATTCTAAATTCAGAAGACGACACAGGAACGACATTTAGAAATAAAATAGCCTTCCAAGGACGTGGGTTGCAGCCCCAAAGGAGTGGTGGGTTTTGGTGATTGACTCATGGGAGTGGCCCTCGGCTGGGGATACACTGTCTCTCCGGTAAACACGGGGCAGGAACTGTGGGCCTTCGAATGTCCTCGCTCAGTTTTTATTCTAAGCTGCATGTTTACTTCACATAGTCTTTTTTTCATGCTTTTTTAAATTGAGATTTAGAGAGAGAGAGAGAACCATCGATTGGCTGCCTCTTGCACACCCCCACCAGGGATTGAGCCCGCAACCTGGGCGTGTGCCCTGACTGGGAATCGCACCGGTGACCTTTTGGTGCACAGGATGCCGCCCAGCCAACTGAGCCACCGTGGCTGGGCTGTTACTCACAGTTCTAACTACAGCCTGGGGCCAGGACCGCCGGCGTGTTGCATGGTGCTGGCGTGTCACATGGTGCCGGCGTGATTGCACGGTGCCAGCGTGATTGCAGGGTGCCGGCGTGTCGCAGGGTGCCGGTGTGTCACACGGTGCCAGCGTGATCGCAGCCACTCTGGCACTACCAGCGCCTCTGCAAACACTCATGGTTCCGATTTCGACCAGGTGCTTCTTCCGACGGCCCCCTGAAGCTGCTTCCTGACGGCTACTTCGACATGGTGGTCATCGATGAGTGTGCCCAGGCCCTGGAAGCCAGCTGCTGGGTGCCCCTGCTCAAGGCCAGGAAGTGCGTCCTGGCCGGGGATCACAAGCAGCTGCCCCCCACCATCGTCTCTGCCAAGTAAGACCCTCTGCCGAGTGCCTGTGCCCCTCCCGTGTCACCCCTTTGTTCTGTCCCTCGAGGGCCGGCCCAGAAGTCCCGGGCTCACAGGAGGCCCTGGGCGTGCCGTCCTCCACACTTAGTCATGTAGATGTCGCGTCCCTCAGACTGCGCCTGGAGGTCAGGGGTCGTGTCACAGTCCTCTTGGTGGCCTTGGAACCTGGCCCCATGCTCAGCTGTGCTTGTTGGATTGAACACCCTGATGGGTCGTGGGGTCGACGTGCATATGCGGCCACTCCTGTGGGCTGAGCCGACTGCCCTCGCTCAGGGTTGGTCCGCACACAGCCCAGCGTGGGTCCCGAGGCCTGGTCTGTGCACACCTCCTTCCGCAGGGGACAGAGTGACTTAGCACAGCCAGTCCTGCCCGCTGTGGGGACTGTTCCCCGGTGCAGGGACCGAGCATAAACTCCCTCCGGTGGGGGGACTGTTGCTGCCCCCCGGCCCGCACCTCATCCTCGCTCCTTGCCCTCCTCTGCTGGGGCCACACTAGCCTTCTCTGTCCCTGGTCTGGACCCCAGTTCGGCTGGCCACGCCCTCTCTCAGGTAGTTCTCCGCTCAGGTGAACCCTCCAGTGGTTTCCCGTGACCGCCCTGTCTGCTCAGCATCTGGTCACACTCAAGTCCCTTACGCGGCCACTCAGTGCTGCTGACACGCGTCACTCCCGGCAGCGGGCACGGACCTGCCGGGCCCTCCCATCTCCACCGCCAGCCCCGGAGCAGCCTCCGTCCCCTCGTCACGTGTCGTCTGTGACGGGGACCTGTGCTCCCTCGCGTGGGGACCCAGTGATGACGTTGCCCCGGACAGTCCAGGGTCAGCTCCCATCTCGGGCCCGAGCTCTGTCACGTCCGCAGGGTCCCCGCTGTCGCGCACGCCCAGGTCCCAGGGCTAGGTCATGTCCGCAGGGTCCCCGCTGTTGCGCATGCCCAGGTCCCAGGGCCAGGACGTGCATCTTCTGGGCCGGTGTTCAGCTGACCACCCCCTTAGTCAGGTCAGAAGTGGGGAATGAGTCGGGTTCGAGGCCAGAGGACAGCTTTCCTCCCTGGCCCCGGTCTCCAGCTGACTCGGACGCAGGCCTCCCTCCCGGTTCCTGTCCTCCCTGGTGCAGGGCTGCGCTGGCGGGACTGTCGCTCAGCCTGATGGAGCGCCTGGCGGAGGGCTTCGGCGCGGGCTCGGTGCGGACGCTGACGGTGCAGTACCGCATGCACCGGGCCATCATGCAGTGGGCCTCGCAGGCCCTGTACCAGGGGCAGCTCACGGCACACCCTTCCGTGGCGGATCGCCTCCTGCGGTGAGTGCTGGGCCCACCACGTCCCGACAGCCCTGTACCACGGAGGGGTCTGTGCAGACATCAGCGTAGGCGGCGTCTCCAAGGCCAGCTTTCTGGAAGGAGGGTGGCCTGCCCTGAGGTGGATGTGGGGTGGTCCAGTGTGACGGGCTCCTGCCCACCCATCGTGTTGACTGTGGGAGGTGCCCCGTTTTCCTGTGGGAGGGGCAGTGCTGAGGGGAGGAGGGGAGACAGGGATCTGGTTTTAGGGCCTCCGCGCCGGGGCCTCACGTGCTCCGTCCCCACCTGTGCAGGGACCTCCCAGGAGTGGCTTCGACGGAGGAGACGTGCCTGCCCCTGCTGCTTGTGGACACGGCCGGCTGCGGGCTGTCCGAGCTGGCGGAGGAGGACAGCCAGTCCACAGGGAACCCCGGTGAGCTCGCTCGGGAGGGCGGGTCGGAGCCTGGGCTCCTCTTCACACAGTCGTCTGGGTTGCCACTGGGGAGTGGAGGTGAGCACAGCCCCAAGGAGCCGCGGCAGCTAGGAGCCGAGGCTGAGGCCTGAGCTCGGCTCACACCCTTCTCCGCGAGCAAGCAGCACGATCCGAGGCAGCTGCTGCCTGGGCGGGGTTTTGTCTTCTTTTTCCGAGCAGAGTGGCCCGTGCTGCCCGGCTGGTCTGCAGACGAGGTCCTTGCTCAGCCCGCAGGACGTCAGCTCGTTCCACTCGCAGGGCTGCCCTCACGGGACACGCGGCCACGCTTACCCTGAAAGTGCTTGTTGTGTCTGGAATTCACGTTGGCGGGGGGCCCTGTACGTTTGTTTGTGGAGTCTGGCGACACTGACTCAGGCGTGAGCCCCCGGGGCAATGCCAGAGTGGCGTGTCCTAGGAGACAGGAAAGTGCTGGAACAGCACGCGCTGACCTCAGGGTGAACAGCGTCCTGGAAGCTGCTGTCTGTCCCTGCAGGTGAGGTGCGCCTCGTCAGCGCGCACGTCCAGGCTCTGGTGGATGCCGGCGTCCAGGCGAGGGACATTGCCGTCATCGCGCCCTACAACCTGCAGGTGCGAGAAGCCCCTCCGTCTCCCTCTGTTTCTCGGTGGGACCCATCCCCCCCTCAGTGCTGCACGAAAAGGGGCAGTTTATTGGTTCTTGTGCCCGAAAACTCCGGGGGGGAGTAGACCATATCACGTCCGGATTTAGGCTCCGATGACATGAGCAAGAGCCTCCATCTGTCTGTCCGTCCGTTCGTCCGTCTCACACGCTCTGTCATCCCCGCCCACCCCGACCTCCCCACTGGGCTCCCACGTGTTGTTGTCGATTCTGGCCAGCTCTCCCGGCGCCTGGCACCCTCAGGCTGACGCCCTGACGTAGTCAGTCCCCGGGAACCGGTCCTTTCGTGGCATTTCCCACAAGAATCTGTTCTCGGTCTTATTGCTCTGTCTCAGGCTGTCCCCCTGCCTGAGCTGGTTGCTGTCACCAGGAGCTGGGTCCTCGCCCATCTCTGGGACACTCGGGGACAGGGTGTGGGAGTGGGCGGTTTCTAAAGGAAAAGGGGGGTCCCGGCTGTCCCTGTAGAAGGTGTAGGTGGGCCAGCAGAAGCGACGACAACTGTTCCTTTGCCTTCGGTTTGCTCCCGTTTTCTCTCCCCGTGTCTGTGCTGAGGATGCGGAGCCTACCTGCTCTGGTAGGACAGACGCTCCTGCCGCAGTGTCGTGAGGCTCGGAGCTCGGCTGCCCCGCCCCCTGGGCTGCAGACTCACACACGGGCCGTCCGAGGCGGGTGGCGGTCCGTGTTGGTGCGGCGGCCCTGTGGTGACAGGCTGCTCTGTCTGCATTCGCACGGCTGCGAGAAGGGCCGCTGCGGAGCCGCTTCCCCGAGGCCCGGGGCTCTGCAGGCGGGCCCTGGCTGTGCTGAGGCCGCCGTCCGCTCGTGTTTCAGGTGGACCTGCTCAGACAGAGCCTTGCTCACAGGCACCCTGAGCTCGAGATCAAGTCGGTCGATGGCTTCCAAGGCCGCGAGAAGGAGGCCGTGGTGCTGTCCTTCGTCAGATCCAACAGGACAGGTACGGAGCGCGCCCGAGGGTCCTGGAAGTGAGTATTTACTCGGAGGGCAGGCTGGACTGCTGGGGGCCGTGCTGGTCACTGGGAGCGTGGTCGTGGTGCACAGAGCGTCCTGTGCGAGCGAGCGCACTGCGAGGTGAGACGACAGGGCTGCAGTGAGTGAGGCGTGACGAGGCCGTGCCAGGGACCCGCCGGGAGAGCAGCGCCGGGGTGGGGAAGGGTGTCCCGCAGAGGGAACAGTGGAGGCTTAGGGCACGGGCGTACGGTTGGGGGCCGGGCTGGGAGCCAGGCAGGCCGGGAAGCCCCGACACCCACCCCGGAGGGGGCGCCCCCCCAAACCCAGAGCTCATCTTTCGGGCTCCAGGCAGATCCCGCCCCTGGCACGGTTTCTATGCCCGCGGAGCTCGTGGATATTCCATCGGTGAGAAAAGTGTGCCCAGAGACAGTTCTTTAGCCAGTGGACTTGGTGAAGCGTTTTTAGTGGAAGGTTGGAAACGGGTGGGAGGTGGGATGAACCGTGGTGGGAAAGGGAAGGTACCGCAGGGTCCCTGCGCTTCCCTCTCGCATCAGCCACGTCCATGTCCCCCGAGCCGTCACCTGGTCTGGCTCGGGGAGGAGGCGTTTGTACTCACTTGGAAACGAGTAACCGTGTGGTAGCTACCGAGACACGAGCCAGGTACCGTCCAACCGCACCGCGGAGCTGCGGTGAGCCCGCGGGTGTCTGGCAGGCTGGGCTTCACGCCGCGCCTTAGAGCCGCGAGTCAGGCAGGTGTGGGGGTCCGCAGGAGGCGGAGACGAGGCGGTCGGTGATGGTAAGCCTTGAGCTGAACTTTCTTAGGTGGTGGCAGGTCAGGGGAGTCTGGTGTCCCATTCCTCAGTCTTAGGTCCACTCGCCCACTCACCTGCCTCGGTTTTAGGTGAAGTTGGTTTCCTGGCCGAGGACCGGCGGATTAACGTCGCCGTCACCCGCGCCCGGCGCCACGTGGCCATCGTCTGCGATTCTCGCACAGTCAGCAGCCATGCCTTCCTGAAGACCCTGGTGGACTACTTCACGGAGCACGGGGAGGTGCGCACAGCCTTCGAGTATCTCGACGACATCGTCCCCGAAAACTACTCCCACGAGAGTTCCCAGGGCCACGTGCAGGCTGGTGCGAAGCCCCATGGCTCTGCCACGTCCGCCAGGAAGCCTGGAAGCAGGCAGCCAGAGGGAGCCCGGGAGGCCAGAGCGGCTGCCAGGCAGGCCCAGAGGGCGCCGCGTGGGAAGCCTTCGCGCTCTGAGACCCATTCTCAGCCCAGCCTCAACGGAGGCGGCCCAGAGGGAGCAAGGAGCAGAGACAGTGCTGACCACTTCAGGGCCCTGATCCTTGAGTTTGTGGCGAGTGAGCAAACGCAGTTGGAGTTTCCATCTTCCCTGAACTCACACGACAGGATGCGTGTCCACCAGATAGCCGAAGAGCACGGGCTGAGGCATGACAGTGCCGGGGAGGGGAAAAACAGATTCATAACCGTGAGCAAGAGAGCCCCGCCGCCCACGCAGGCCACGCAGGCCACGCAGGCCACGCAGGCCCCACCAGCCACACAGGCCACATCGGCCACGCCAGCCACGCAGGCCACATCGGCCACGCCAGCCAGTCAGGCCACATCGGCCACGCCAACCACACAGGCCACGCCAGCTGCGCAGGCCCAACCGCCCCCCGCAGGGGCTGACAGCAAAGCCCCTGTTTGTCCCGAGCCCCCCAGCTCTGCGCAGGTGGAGCCTCCCGTGCGAGAGCTGAGCGGCCTGGCCCCGAGGGCTGTGCACCTGGAGAGACCGCAGAGGGAGCGGGGCAGGCCAGAGCAGCAAGCCAAGGGGGGGCCACAGGCCGCGGGCTCAGGGCTGCGGAAGTTTCCAGAAAAGAAAAAGAAGAAAGATGCAAAAGGTAAGTTGGGTCAACCAATGAGAACGCAGGCTTGGTGGCTCCTTAACTGGGCTGTTGGCCCCACTGGTAATGCACCTGCCAGCCTCAGAAAGAACTGGGACTTTCTTTTGTGAGGCCCTGAGTGTGGTGACGGGTCCACGGCAACCCTGGGGTCCCCAGAGCCGTGCGGGGCCTGGCGGGAGGGAGTGCGCCCAGGGCAGGGCAGGCCCGGAGGAGCAGACGGACGTTGACAGTGGTCCTCTGGGCAGTGGCGGAGACCCAGACCTCTGCTGTGTCGACCATGCTCCTGACTCAGACCAGGGGGGCTGCGTGCTCAGCGTCACGTCCTGTGCCAAGCTGGCCACGCACTCGGGAGCCCTGCAGGCCGTGGGCTCGTCCCCTGTCCTGCGCTGTGATCGGGTGTCCGCGGGCACAGCCTGGATTTTCTGGAGAGTTCTGGGGAGCTGTTCACATTCCCCTTGGTTCTCAGTTTCCGTGGGTACAGCTGCACAAAGCGTGGCTCATGGTTTCTGACGTCAGCCTCCTGGGAGCTCGGGCTGCAGCTGAACTCACTCTGCAGCGTTTAGTGAGCAGCTGCTGTGTGCCGGGCTCTGGGCTAGTGAGCAAGACAGACGTCACCCGCTCTCCAGGGGCCGACGCTAAACTCCTCTGTAGACTGTGCTGAGAGGGTGAAGGCCACAGAGGGGTGGTACCAGGAGAGTATGACCGAGGGCCTGGTCTTCCTTCTGGGAGATGGTGTGTAACGTCATGGCAGGACAGCGTCCTGGAGAGACTCCACCCCCTTTCAGGGCTGCGGGTGCCACTCGGTGTTTGAAGTGTTTTTTCAAGTGGCCACTTTCAGAATCCATCTCGCCACTCCAGCTCCGAACAGGACCTGTCCAGTTGGTTTCCAAGCTCTGTGCCCAGGTCCCGGCAGCCGACAAGCAGAGGCCAGCCTGCACAGGCCTGTGGGGCCCGGCTGAGGCCCTGTCTGCATGGGCCCTGCCCCGGGACTCGGCGGCCCTGCCTGCCCTGCTGGGAGGGCAGGGAAGTGATGGCCGCGTGGTCCTGTGGGACAGACAGGCGAGCATGCCCGGCCAGCCATCTGACCTGAGTGCTGAGCACCGTGGCGCACCTGTTACCGAGAGCTCGGGGCAGCGTCCTGCCTGTGCCCAGCGCCCAGATGAGCGACACCAGCTGCCTGGGTTATGCCTCCATCACTTCCTGTGCGTCTGTGTCTGTACACAGAGCTGCAGCCGCGGGTCGTCCTGTGCCCCCACTCAGGAGCACTGCTGTGCCGGGGATGCCCGCGCATCAGTTCAGACGCAGGTCTCCTGGCTCGTGCCTCGAATGCGCCCTGGTCCACGGGGCGCTGCCCTGGTGTGGCAGCTCAGTGTGTTCTGGGCTTTTGTTTTTGTGGCTCGTGTCATAAGGAACGTCCCCATAACTGAGTGTTTTTCTGGAGTAAAGGGGACGAGCTTTTCAGAGGCACTGCGCATGCACCGCGGCCCCTCGACGCTGTGAGCTCACGCCTCCGATGCGACTGGTCGTTAGCTCTGGGAGGGGTGCGCACCGAGCCCAAATGGGCGAATGGCCCGCATTGGCTCGTCGCCGAGCCCCAGAGCAGGGAGCAGGCCCCGCAGGAGACTTCTCGTCCAATTCTGCTCTCCCCTGTGTGAGTGACGCTGTTCTCCCCAGGACCCGCAGCCCTAGACCTGCCCGCTGCGGAGGACTTCGACGCCCTGGTCTCTGCCGCCGTGAGGGCCGACAACACCTGTGGCCTTGCCAAGTGCAGGGCCAGCGTCGCGACTCTGGGCCAGCTCTGCCCGCACTGCGGCCGCCGCTACTGCCTCAGCCACTGCCTGCCCGAGGTACGCTGCCCCCTCGGGGCCTGGGTGGCGGGGGAGGGCGTGGGGCTTCGTTCCCGGGCTGGATCCTGGGCACACGTGCTCCAGGGGGAACAGTAGCTGGTCAGAGCTCTGCAGGCAGGAGTAGAAGCGCCACATCTGCCCATCACAGCCAAGCGGTGCGGGTTCTGGGCAGAGCAGGGACCTTGGGCTCTGTCGCTGGGACAGGTGGGACAGGTGGGAGGTGGAGTCTCTGGGCCACAGCCGGCTGCTTTTCATCATTCCACGAGCATGTATCGACGGGAACCTCCTCTGCCAGTATGGGGGCTGGGGGGTAACGGGACAGGAGCAGATTTTATCTGCCCCAGGGTAAGAGCAGCCTGTGGCACCGTGCACCCAGTGCTCCTGGGGGCCGCGTGGCAGCAGGGGCCGGAGCAGCTTCCTGAGGCCGAGACCTAACAGGTGGAAGGTGGGGCGCTGGGCTGGGCGTGGGCAGAGGCCCCAGGGGGAGGTGCGGTGCATTCAGGCAGCTGGAGGGGAGTGTGGGGCAGGGTGGTGAGAGTCGGAGCTGAGGAGGTGGCCAGGGTGCCAACTCGCATAGCTGGGGCTCTGGTGGGACTGGCCGAGCCCCTGGGCGCTTCTGCGCAGAAGCAGCTCTGGGCCCGAGACAGCGAGAGCCCACGGGCTCCCGCTCCTGTGCACCCTCCGCGTCTTTGCGGGAGAAACTCTGGCTGCCGTGGGGCCGCGAGTCTCCCTGCTGTCTGCTCCAGGACCTTACTGGGTCCAAACTTGGGTCCCCGCAGTCCCCAAGGAAGCGCCCTTCCTTTGTGCCGCTGAGGAGCAGCGCTCTGGCGCGGGGCCTGTGGCTCCAGGGGTCCCTCCACCTTCTAGAAGGAACCCCTGCCCTGCGCCCCGAACTCTCATGCCGTGCCCGCACCTGGGGGGTGCTTAGCTTCCCCCCTCGGTGTACCCCCCTTCCCACCCGCTCTGACTGACTGGAGGAGTGAGGCCGGGTCTCCCTGGGGCAGCGGGACAGACACCCACCCTGGGGGACGTGCACTGGGAGCGCCTGCCTCAGGCCCAGCGATGGGTCCTGGGAGGGGAAGAGCGTGTGCCCAGAGACGAAGCCTCGCTCTGTGAGCTCGGCCACAGGTGGGCCCGTGCGCTCCCGTGTGACCTGTGTGAAGCTGGGGGACCAGGCCCCGCACTCGCTTCCGCTCGGGATGTCTGGGCTGGGGTGCGGGCGGTGCAGGGAAGGGAGCCTGGGGTGAAGGATCCACGGTGGGCGGAGCTGCAGGGCCTGTCCTCACGCCCCCGCACCCACCCTCCTGTCCCCCAGATCCACGGCTGCGGGGAGAGAGCTCACGCCCACGCCCGGCAGAGAATCAGCCGGGAAGGAGTCCTCTACGCCGGCAGTGGGACCAAGGACAGGTCCCTGGACCCCGCCAAGAGGGCCCAGCTCCAGAGGAGGCTGGATAAGAAGCTGGACGAGCTGACCAGCCAGAGGAAGAGCAAGAAGAAGGAGAAGGAAAAGTGACGGAGGTCCTCATACGTGGCCCCCAGACCTTGTCTTTCAGAATACGGGTGCGGGGCGAGCGGGGCTGTGCCCTGGGGGCTCTGTTCTTGTGGCGGCTCCTGGTGATAGAGGGTCTGACGGGAGGAGGGTGGGCTCTCGGACCCCGGCCCTGAGCTTTTCTAAGAGGGCAGGCGGGGGCGGAGGGTGCCAGGGGCCCGTCAGTGCCTGTCGGTGGTTTCTCTGGCATGTGCTGGGGGCCTGGAATGCCGCGTCCTCTTCCTCACTCCCGTCCAGACCCTTTCCCAGTCTCCTCCTTTCCTCCCAGTCAAAACCGAGATTTCAGCATCTGAATCTTGGGGTGCTGCCAGGAGGGACGGGAAAGCTCTGTTCCCTTGGGGACGCGCCTAGGCCCATCCACTGTCTGGGACTGGCCAGCTTTCAGCCCCTCGGGGCGAGAGGGCCTGGAAAGCCCAGCCAGTGCACTCGAGACGGCGCCTGCCGATGTGAGCATGCCTCCCACATGACCCACGTGGCTGGCTCACCCGAGGGTGGGGCTGTGCCTCAGCACGGCCATTTCTGCCTGTCTTCTGTCCCTGGTGGCCGCAGTGACCCCTGACCCTGCAGGGCGGCGGGTGCAGCTCTGGCCGCTCCCTGCTCCCTGGAAGGCAGGAGGGTCTCACTGGGGTGCAGTTCACCAAGGCTCCCAGGCCCCAGCGAGCCCTGCCTCGGTGCTGGGTTGGGGACAGGCTTCCGTGGCTGCTCCCGGGGGTCCTTGGGGAAGAGCTGCCCAAGTCTGCATTGCTGGCATGCACAAAGCCAGGTCCTGTCAGAGGGGCTCTCCTGTGGCCCTTGCCGACTGCTTTATTTAAGAGAACCTCGGATGGATGTATTGTTTTAGCCCCAGAGTTTTATTTGTCTCAAGGGATGTAAGTTATTTGAACATTAAAGGTGTGTGCGCGGTGCCGACAGCGTGATGTGTCGAGAGTAGCATCCTTCCCCTGCTCACTTCCCAGGTGGTGGGAGGCGGGATGAGGGACGTTTGCTCCAACTCCTGGGTGTCCAGAGCCTTCACGATGCTCAGAGCAGGCCGGGCGCAGGGTCACTGCGGGGGCGGTCCTTGTCCCGTCACGGGCGACGCATGGGAGGAAGTACTTCCTGTTTCGTTTGACTTCTCCACCTGGAGTGAAGGTCTGAAAGGGGAACGTTTGGGGCTGTAACCTGAGAAGGAAGCCAGGGCAGCTCCATGGGACGCTGTGAGGGGCCCTCTGCCTGGGGACAGACCGGCAGGTGGAGAGGCGGCCTGTCCGGGGCCCGGGGTCTGCCCCGTGTCACAGCTCTGCCTCCCTCACCCGTACAGCCCAGGTCTGACTTCGGGGTGCCCTCCGCCATCCTCCCCTCCCAGGCCCTCCTCACAGCCCACCCTCCTTAAGTGCACTCAGGTCCCCATGGCCTCTATGGAGCTCAGCCTCCCTGGCCAGGTGTTCGAGGTGTCTGTGTGTTAGGCGCTGTCTATCTCAGGGGCCTTGTCTGTCCTGCACAGCTCATGTGTCCTCCCTGCCAGCCTGACACCCTGACCACTCTGCTTTTGCCAGTGCTGGGCCACACTCTCGTGGGGACACTGCCCGGCACTCCTGGGTGTCACCCTCTCGTGGGGACCCCCACCACGCTGTCCAGGCCGGATGCCCTCTGTGTGCCACCACAGTTGCTCTCCCGCCTTGTTCCCGTCAGGTGTCTAGGGCTGGACTGTTCGGAGGAGGGGCAGGCCCCACTGCGCTGTTTCAGAGCCACACCGTCCATCGGGTGACAGGTGAGCAGAGGGCACTCCGCGCCGCAGGCGGTCAGCCGCAGTGCCCGCTCCCTGGAGGGCCGTGGCCGGTGGCAGACGTGTGAGCTGGTGGCTGCGGGGCAGTGTGACGTGTGTTCGGTGTCGTGGCTGCTGGGTGCACAGCGGCAGCTGTCTGCTTGCTGGGGGCTTGTTTTGTCTTCCAGTCTTTGTGGTGACAGACCCCGATCCCCTGGCCACAGGGAGGCTGTGTCCTTGGCCGGATCAGAGAACCACACCTGCCTGGGCCACAGCCAGGCCAGGCTCAAGGATGGGCCATAACGCAAACGGCTCGATAGGGTTCCGGCCTGGTGTCCACACAGATGCTGGAAGAAAAACGTCGGCTCGGTTTCCACTGTGCGGGGCTGGCAGCTGCCTCCCCACCTTCTAGAGGGAGCCTGTCAGCAGGAGAGAGGAGGCCAGTGCAGAAACAGCCAGAAACGGGGGCGAGGAGATGACCTGATCACGCGGTCCGAGCACCTGGATCCAGCCACACCTGACGCACACGCCGTTCTTCCCAGTGTCCCGAACTAATAAGTCCCCCTTTTTAGCTGAAGAAAGGCTGCCTTGGGTTTCTGTCAGTGCAGCTAAAAGGGTCTTTGCTGGTCCAGTTGTGCCCGTGTCCACATATCATTGGGTATGCCCGTCCCAGCATGGCGGGCAGTGCCGAATCCGTGCACCTGTCCTCAGCAGAGAAAGCTCAGGTGTTGCACCTTCATCCACGTGCTTTCCCCATGGGCTCTTCTGCCAGGAGGAGGTCAGAGTAGAAGAAGGCGGGTCTGGGCTGCTGGAAGGGCTCAGAATGGGAAGACCCCGAGTCTGAATGCCGGCTCCATCGAGCGTGGCTGCAGAAGTCCCTTCCCCTCTCCGGCCTGTGTGCTCCTCTGCAGCGAGCGGGGGAACAGCCTCCACCTCCCTGCTGTGCTGAGAAGCGCACACAGCTAACAGCATCGTGCGTTGGCCTGGGTCTGGGTTAGCGGGCTCCGCGCTGGTGCCTGGTGCCGTGTTTGCCCGCCGGGCTCCGCGCTAGTACCTGGTGCCGTGTTTGCCCGCCGGGCTCCGCGCTAGTGCCTGGTGCCTGGTGCTGTATTTGCCCGCCGGGCTCCGCGCTGGTACCTGGTGCCGTGTTTGCCCGCCGGGCTCCGCGCTGGTGCCTGGTGCCTGGTGCCGTGTTTGCCCGCCGGGCTCCGCGCTGGTGCCTGGTGCCTGGTGCCGTGTTTGCCCGCCGGGCTCCGCGCTGGTACCTGGTGCCGTGTTTGCCCGCCGGGCTCCGCGCTGGTGCCTGGTGCCGTGTTTGCCCGCCGGCCCCGGCACGGAGCACTCACCCCTCCACCCCTGACCTCCACGCCAGCCTGTTTTGATGTGTTGTTAAAATGTCAGAGTGGACGATCGCAATGCAAAGAGGTTCCATTTCTCATCTGGAGGGCCCTTGTTAGGAAAATGTTTGTAGCTGGTTGCTTGAAAAATGTCCTCCAGTTGGCCGGGATAGGGAGCCAAAAAAAGGGAAAAACATCCCCAGCCAGCCATCTCCCCAGCCAGCAAGTGTGACCCCTGGCGACCTGCCAGGCTGAGGGTTTCCTCCAGCAGGCATGCCTCCTGTCCCCTGCAGAGGCACCAAGGACGGGGCCCTGTGTGTCCTCTCGGGGTGGGGGCCATGCACAGGACGGAGCCCTGGCTTTGGAGCCCGTCTGCCCTGGGGTTCACCCCAGATTTACCTTGTGCTTGCAGGGCCCCGTGCCTCAGTTTCCCCATCTGTAAAACAGGGAAACGACAGGACCTGTCTCCTGGGGTGGCTGTGGAGGTGAAATGCCCTGAGACGGCGCCTGGTGGTCAGTGCTCAGCCCTCTGTGCCTGCCCCTGGCAGAGCTGCAGCGACACCCCTGTGGCTCCTCACACAGGCTCAGCAAACGGGGCACCGAGGCCCCAGGAGCTGGTTGGCCGCCTGCAGAAATGGCTGGTTTGGGAGTCCTGCCTCTCCTGTGGGCACCGTGGGCACCGGGCTTCCTCAGCAGCGGGGCTCGTCCTCGCCGCCTGCCGGTGGGCGGAGGACGGCAGCCGGGGCCAGCGCTGTGTTTACCTGGGTGTGTTGGGAGCGTTGCCCAGAGGGACTAGCGGGCCGATGGCACTGCGCTGCTTTGGGCCCTTTTGGGCCCAAGCTGTAACCTGGCACTTAAAAGGAATTGCGTCCTGTGCCAGGAGCATGGCCGCAGCTGCAGCCTTATTTGGTCTGGAAACTTCTCTGCTTGGAGGAAAAGCTGAGGGAGTGAGCAGGCTTCTCATCTGGGCGGGTGGGTTTTTAATGCTGCCAGCCACGGTTTTCCCCTTGTGCTCTGCAGCCGCTCAGCTCGCGCCTCCGCCCCCGGGTGCAGCTTCACCTCGGTGTGGTCACCGGTTACCGTGCATGAAAACCCACCACAGCCGTGTGCAGCTGTGGGGCCTGCGGGTTGTGTGCAGCTGTGGGGCCTGCGGGTTGTGTGCAGCTGTGGGGCCTGCGGGTTGTGTGCAGCTGTGGGGCCTGCGGGTTGTGTGCAGCTGTGGGGGCTGCGGGTTGTGTGCAGCTGTGGGGGCTGCGGGTTGTGTGCAGCTGTGGGGGCTGCGGGTTGTGTGCAGCTGTGGGGGCTGCGGGTTGTGTGCAGCTGTGGGGGCTGCGGGTTGTGTGCAGCTGTGGGGGCTGCGGGGTTGTGTGCAGCTGTGGGGGCTGCGGGTTGTGTGCAGCTGTGGGGGCTGCGGGTTGTGTGCAGCTGTGGGGGCTGCGGGTTGTGTGCAGCTGTGGGGGCTGCGGGTTGTGTGCAGCTGTGGGGGCTGCGGGTTGTGTGCAGCTGTGGGGCCTGCGGGTTGTGTGCAGCTGTGGGGGCTGCGGGTTGTGTGCAGCTGTGGGGGCTGCGGGGTTGTGTGCAGCTGTGGGGGCTGCGGGTTGTGTGCAGCTGTGGGGGCTGCGGGTTGTGTGCAGCTGTGGGGGCTGCGGGTTGTGTGCAGCTGGGGGCTGCGGGTTGTGTGCAGCTGTGGGGGCTGCGGGTTGTGTGCAGCTGTGGGGGCTGCGGGTTGTGTGCAGCTGGGGACTGCGGGTTGTGTGCAGCTGGGGACTGCGAGGTTGTGAGCCCTTCACCCCACACAGGCCCTGGTGCTCATTTGCATAGCGGGTGAAGTTCCCTCCACCTTCCGTGTGTTGAGAGTCGTTACTTATTTATACATTTTTCTTTTACTAGAGCTTTCGTTTCTAAGTCATGAATAGGTTTCGGACTTTGTCATATGCTATTTCTGGGCCTGTTGGGATGACCATGTGCATGTGGGGTTTGTCCTTCATTCTACGAAGATGGTATACGTCACATTCCTTGGTTACTGGATGTTAAACCAACCTTGAATTCCTGGATAGATCCCACTGGGTCTCGGTGAAACCGCTGTTTTGGAACGTGCTCCACATCCGAGGTGAATCTCTTTATGGGGCAGCCATACTTAGAGTCTTGTCATGAAGTGAGGTGGAGGTCCCAGGACGCAGAGAAACAGAAACCCCCGAAGGGATTCTCACGCCCCTCCCTTTCCTGTTAAACACAAGCCCGCACCATTCTTACTTCGTCACCTCCCTCATTTCAGGCCTCGCCGCAGGGAGGAAGACCCCCAGGGGGTCCTGGCCCGAGCTGGCCCTGCTCACCTCTGGGGGTGGACAGAGCAGGCCCTGCGTGAGGCTGTGCAGTTGGGCTTTTGGGGGCGAGCTGGGGCTGCAGCGTCCCCTTGGGCCCTGCCCATCAAGTCACGCACAGGCTCTGGCCACTCGGAGGGAGGGCTGCCGCCTTCTCATTTGCACAGAGATGCCACGGAGGCTGCCGTGGGCCCGGACGGATGGAAGGAAGTTGTGTGTGTGGGGGGGAGCCGGGGTAGATCACAGAGCCAACGGGTGCCAGGAATTTCTAGTCTGTTGTCTTCAGCAAATGAAGGAGTGTCTTGGTGCCTTGGTTCCACTTACACCCCGTCCTCGAGTCGAGAGGACGGAGGCTGCAGCGAGCTGGCGACGTCTCCTGTAGCACAGAGACCCGTGGGGCCGGCCTGGCAAACCCTTCCGGGGTGAGCCTGTCTCTCGCTCCCACGGTGCAGACGCGCCAAGGCAGGGCCCTGCTGCACGGCGTGCCGAGGTCAGTGGGAGGTCAGGCCCCTCTGGGGTCCCCAGCCCCCGTCAGGGAGGGACAGACAGAGGCTTCTGGTCAAGCTCACAGTGCAAGTCTCGCGTAGAGGCACAGCACCCCCCCGTGACCCTCAGCAGGGACACGAAAAATGGAAAACGTTTTCAAAACACAGAGCCTTAGTTCAAAGAAGATGAAGATCCCTGTATTCCGCCCAGCTGGTGCGGCTCAGTGGTTGAGCGTCGACCCATGCACTAAGAGGTCACCAGTTCGATTCCCGGTCAAGGCACATGCCCAGGTTGTGGGCCCGATCCCCAGCGGGGGGCATGCAGGAGGCGGCCAGTCGATGTTCTCTCTCATCAATGTTTCTATCTCTCTCTCCCTCTCCCTTCCTCTCTCTCTAAAATCAACAAAGGAAAAAAAAAATAAAATAAAAATAAAAAAGACCCTTGTATTAAAAAAAAACCCCAGACGGGAACAGGGCAGTCAGAGGGTGGAGGCTCGGGCCTGTGGCCTCCTGCCCTGGACGCGGGCTGCCTTTCCTGTGGGCGATGGATGAAGACGGCCAGTTGGGAGGAGGGACTGGGGCCGGGTTCCCTGGGGCAGGGCTTTCCGATTCATCAGAGGGGAGATGGCTGTTCCGTTACTATGGCTGCATAACAAATTTACCCAAAACTTTGTGGTTTGCTCCTGGGTTCTGGGGCTCAGGAATTGGGACAGAGCACAGCGGGACTCGGAGGTTCCAAAGGCGGCCCCTTGCCCGGCGGCAATGACTGGTGTCCCCCGGTGCTGCTGCGGGCTCCCCTGCTCCCCTCACTCTTCCCCTGAGCAGCCTGTCCTCATACACCACGCGCCCTGAGGCCCCGCGGGGCTCACTTCCAGGAACCCGGCCAGAGCACTTCCCCGGCCTCGCGGCTCGGACGTCTCCCCCGGCTCCGAACAGAAGCACGCGGCGTGTCCCAGTCTGAGCGCCTGGTCTGCCCGTCTGGGGGGCTGAGTAGGGGCCCCAAAGGCACGTCTGTGGCTGACAGCCAGCACTGTGGAAGGACCCTGTTCGGATCATCCTGCTTTATCCAGGTGGACCCTAGGTCCAGTGACGAGTGTCCTCATGAGACCCAGCAGAGGACCGACACGCGAGAAGAGGCCGTGTGAAGACGGAGGCCCAGACTGGAGGGATGCGGCCAGAGGCCGCGGGATGCCTGGAGCCCCTGGAAGCTGGAAGCAGCAGGAAGGCCCCTGCCCGGAGCCTTTGGAGGCCCACGGCCCTGTTGGCACCCTGGTGTCAGACGTCCAGCTTTAGAACCTTCCGTGAAGAGGTTGCTGCTGCTTCAAGCTGCCCAGTGAGGTGGTCGTTTGCTACGGCCGCCCCAGGACACTAACACACCCTGCGAAGCTGCAGCGCTCAGGCCCGTCCCTGCATTCTCACAGTTGTCCTGTACACGTCTCCTTACCCCACGCCGACCTGCCAGCAGCCCCCGGCTCTGCCTTCTTGCCCTGCGGCGGCCGTTCCCTGGCAGCGGCGCCTCCCGGACCCAGCACAGCCCCCTCTTCACTGCAGGTCCTTGGCTGTCGACACCGACACCGCTTTCTGCCCCAAAGCCGCGTTTTTGCGCTCTGCTCTGCGGGGCTGACACTCAGCAAACCGCACTCACAGCCCTGCCCTGCCGATCGGGAGACAGGGAAGGCACTGGGGCCCTGTTCTTCCTGTCCCTCTGGGTGTCCCTCAGCAGCCCTCCTCGGAGATCTGTGGGGCTGGCCTTTGAGCTCCTGAGTTCTGGAGACCCTCTCTGTCCCCTCTGGCCTCCCAGTGCTGAGGTGGCCGCCTCTTCCCGGGGTTACTTTCTCCACGCCACCTGGGCCGTGGATCAGAGCCTTGGCCGACGTGTCCACTGTGGCCTCCCCTTTCCTGGCTGCGTCCCACTGGTGCCCTGGTCTTCCAGTGTCCAGCTTTGCCCCCACGAGCTGTTCTCGGTAGTGGTCAGAGGCGTCCTGGGAAATGCAGCCCCGTCTCCTCGGCTCGCCTGCCACCCGCAGACAGAGGGGCCGAGTTTGCTGTAACGGGGAGAGCCTGGCTCAGGGTGAAGTTGTGGAGCTCAGCAAAGGGGGACCCAAAACCTCACTGCGGCCACTGTGGCGTCTGCCTGGCCCTCTAGCTGAGCTTGTGATTTTCTAACTGCCCGTCATGTCCCGACGGTGGGCTGTGACATCCGTGAGGGCGAGTGGCAACCTGTGTTTCAACAAAAGTGCAATGAGGGAGAACACGCTAGAACACTGATGAAGCTGCTGTTTGTGTGTGTGTACACACCGGCTATGAAGTCCATGCGTGTCTTCTGTGAGCTCAGTGAAAAATGTTTGTAAGTGTCCGGCTGGTGTGGCTCAGTGGATTGAGCGTTGTCCCATGGACTGACAGGTCCCGGTTCGATTCCCCATCAGGGCACACGCCCAGGTTGCGGGCTTGATCCCCAGTAGGGGGCGTGCAGGAGGCAGCCGATCGATGTTTCTCTCTCCCATCCATGTTTCTGTCTCCCTTCCTCTCTCTCTAAAAAAATCAATAAAAACATATTTAAAAAGAAAATGATCCTAAGCTCCCCAGGGCGGGCTCTGTGTCTCATCCCTGGGGTCCGCCTCCTGGAGCTCGGCCGTCAGCCTTTGGGGTGCGCGACGAGGGCCCCTCCCTCTGCAATGCCCTCTTGTGATTCTGTCCAGGGAGTTTTCTCGGATCATTTTGTTGGTTTCCTTCGGTGATTCTCCGTTCCCCTTTCCTGGTGCTCCTCTCGTCTGTATGGCCAGTCGAGACCCGTTTGCTAATCTCTCCCCTCTTCCTTTTCCCCCTCTGGGACGGTCCCCTACCTTGGCTCCAGCTGCCCTGTTCAGGTTTGAACGAGTCATGCGATCGCATTCCAGCACTAACCCTGCCTTCCCATCCTCCGTCCGTGTCTTCGCTTCCTCTCCTGGGTGATCGGCGTCCTGCCCACAGTCTGCAGCGTGTCCCTGCAGATACCTGTCTGCCTCGAGCACCGGGCTCTCTGGGGACCCGGTGTTGTCAGAGTAGAGGAGGTGAGGGGGGCTGCTCCCCCAGCGAGTGCCCGGCCTTGTGAAGGGCAGGGCTCGCGGCCACGGGGCTGGGGGAGGCCAGGTCAGTGCTGGCCTTTCCCCTCAGACTGTCGGGTCCCGGCTCCCGAGTGGAGTGAGTGTGTCCATAGTCCCCTGCCTTTCCTCCTGCAGAAGCCCCGCCCACTGCCCCGGGCCACCCCCAGCAGAGCTGCCCTTTTGCCCACAGCACAACTGCTGAATATTCCCGGTTAAGTGTCAGGACCTGCCCCCTGACCCTCCGAGGGGTGCGGGGAGGTTTCCATGTTTCTGGCTTGGCTGATGGTGACTTAATGGCCCAGGGAGCGCCGCCCACGTGTTCCCAGTGACATCTGGTCTCCGTGCCTGCACGCTCCGGAGGTCGGAGGTCGTGCACGCCCCTGCGTGCTCCGGGGAGCCTGGGCCCACTCGTCCGCCAGGCCCACTGGCAGCTGCCACGGAGTGTGCCGAGTGTCCTCGGGGCCCCTGGGCAGCGTGGGGCTGGGGCCGAGGTGGACGGGGCCGTGCCCGGGCGGCAGGGGAGCTTCCCGGGAGCTCTCTGTCCTCGCGGAGGGAGGCAGGAGCTGCCCAGCTGACCCTTCCCACGGCGCCGGACAGGGCCGAGCTCTTCCTGGGCTGACCCAGGGTCCGTGTCGTGGGAGCGTCATGCAGAAGAAACGGAGTACGTGTGCGTGGGCTGTGCTGGTGCTGACTTCTCGCCTGTGCTGGATGGCACCGGCCCCTCTGGGGACACGGGGTCGGGGAAGCACACTCTGGTCCTGAGCTCGTGAGGGGTGGGGAGAGCTTTGCCGTGTGCTCCAGAAGAGGCCTGGGTGTGACTCGCGCTGTGAGATCCAGCGTGACCGTGGCCAGGGTGTGACTCACCGGGGAGCCCAGAGGACGAGAAGAGCGTGACTGCCTTTTGGTGGGAAGCCTGTGGAGCACTGGGGCCGGGGTCTGCCGTAGCCCAGATGTGGCCGTGGGCGGGCAGGCGGCTGGCGTGGGGTCACCTGGGTTCCACCCAGTAAGGCCGCCTCAGCAGGAGGCTGGAGGTGAGGGAGGCGTTCTGGACAGAGGTGCGTCCACTTGGGAGAGTCTGGAGGAGGGAGGTCCGTGCTCATCGTCTGCCAGGCGCATCGGCAAGGGGACCGGGGCCAGCACCAGGGCCTGGGCTGCCAGCATCCTGGGCGGTGCCACCACGAAGCCCTGCTGCCCTAGCGACCGCCAGGCCGGGGAGCTTGGGGCCACTGGGCCAGCCGCCACTCCCTGGGCCCTGGCCACCTCCCCTGGCTCCTGCGAGGCTGTGTTGGGAGGACCAAGTGCTACATCACATTTCCCGTGTTGACCATTACCTGGGACTGTGTCACTGAAAAGTGAGCAGAAAATTCCAGGCCTTGGGGCTGGGTCAAGTCTACAGGGTGGCAGAGAACAAAAATAGGACTGTTCCATGCCCTCCGTGCAGTCCTCTCTGCACCCCCGTTCCGGAGGGGTTTGCCACTCAGCGGGGGCTGTGTCTTTGGGGGCCCGGCTGCCCCCCGCCAGCTGGGCTTGTGGGTCACCCCCTGCTGTTTGCCTGGCGCCTGGCACGTGGCTGAGAGCAAGAAGTGTTGAACGAGGTGGTGGGGCGGTTTCTGTCCGTTCCTGTAGCAAGAGGGAGTCTGGAGGAGTGCTTACGCCCATTTCACAGATGAGAAGGGCTCCGAGAGGCGGAGGGCCCTGCCAGCACTGGGGACCGACTCCCCGGCGACCGCTGGCCGGGCAGCAGGAAGCTGAAGAGCAGGAAGATGTGCTGGGCGGGCCCCTGGCTCCGGCCCCTTCGCCCAGCCCCAGGGTAGCACGCGCCCGCCTGGGCCACAGTTTCAGGAGGGGGGCCCTTATTCAGCCGACCGCACCCACGCACAGGAGCAGGGGTTTACCTACAGGACAGGCTCATGGTGACGCCTGGGGGTGATGGGCTTGAGCACAGAAGGGTGTAGGGGAGTCTGTGGGTCACCCAAACCCAGGACCTCTAGATTTGCCCCCAAATGGAAGTCCCGAGGGTGTGGGGGTCTGGGGTGCGGGAGGAGGTGGTGCCCCGAGTGGAGTTTTTTCCCTTCCTTCTTCCCCTGGGGGTGACCCCTCCCGCTTTCTGCCTGACCCCTGTGGGGATGACACCTCTTCCCAGGTGAGCATCCTCCCAGCTGACCGGCCCCCACTCCAGAAGCCCCTGGATCGCACAACTGCCCGTCCACCGACTGCACGGTGCCTCCTGCTGCCCGCACCTGCTCTGACCCCACCCACCTGCTTCCCTGGTCCAGCTCCACCTCGTTCGTTCTGGACCCAGGGAACCCAACCCTGCCGAGCCCGACTGCCCCACCCCCGGCAGCGGAAGGGGCCGGAGGGCAGCACTGGGTCGGCCGCCCGTCCTCGTGGTCGGGGCAGACGGGACTGGCTGCTTAGCGTGTACAGCCCAGAGCGAGCGACAGGTTCACGTGCCCACATGCTCAGGGCGTCAGGTGCGACGGGCACTAACCAAGCCTGCGTCCCCAAGCGTGCAGCCCTGTGTGACTGCGGGGCGCTCACCCACCAGCCAGCCGCCCGTGATCGGTCAGTTCAGTCAGTCTCTCCCTGTGCTGCCCAGAGGCTCATTCAGCCCCCCCCCCACCCCCTCTGACAACCCAGGTGTCAGCCAGTAATGTCTCTGCGTCTCCATCCCCCTGGCTCCCCATCTCCTCATCTGCCTGTCTCTCCATCTCCACCTCCCATCTCCATCTCTCCATCTCCACCTCCCCATCTCCCTGTCCCCCCATCTCTCCATCTCCCTGTCCCCCCATCTCTCCATCTCCACCTCCCCATCTCCCTGCCCCCCCATCTCCCTGTCCCCCCATCTCTCCATCTCCCTGTCCCCCCATCTCTCCATCTCCACCTCCCCATCTCCCTGTCCCCCATCTCTCCATCTCCATCTCCCCATCTCCCTGTCCCCCCATCTCTCCATCTCCACCTCCCCATCTCCCTGTCCCCCATCTCTCCATCTCCATCTCCCCATCTCCCTGTCCCCTCATCTCCCCATCTCTCCATCTCCATCTCCTCATCTCCCTGTCCCCCATCTCTCCATCTCCATCTCCCCATCTCCCTGTCCCCCATCTCTCCATCTCCACCTCCCCATCTCTTCATCTCCATCTCTCCATATCTGGCTCTGTCTGCTGCCCTCACCCTGCACTTCTGTTAGAGGCACTCGTCACAGTGATGGTCCTGTAATTAACCAATAATCAATGTGTGTTGGCCGCTGCCCTCACGGGAGGGTTGTCAGCGTGGCGCAGAGCCTCAAGCACGCACACTCACAGTGGGTGTCCCAGGAAGGAAGAAGAGGCACACAGATTGTGGGTCACCTGCCAGGAGCACCCCTCCTGCCCCGAGCCTCGCAGCTGCTCTGAAGGAATGTTCTCGGCCCACCTCCCGAGCGGGAAGCTGGCCTCAGGCCTCTGCCTTGCCTTCCAGCATAAACAACCCGTCAGAGAGCCACCGCGTGGCCGGAGTTTTCTGTCCCTTGTTTATGCTGGTGAAGTGGCACCGTCTAAGGAGAACAAAAATTGCCCGAAACCGGCTTTCTTCTTTTTCATTTTTCACGAATCAGTTTTTCCCCATTAAAGTAGATGAAGAAAAATGATTGCCCTCTTTTGCTTCTGCTTTCTTTCCTTTGAATAAATAGAAGCTTACTGTGCCTTGGAAACGCGCAGGGAGGACCATTCGTCAGGGGTCTGTTTTCTCAGCTGGGTACTTCCCCTGCGGCCGCCTAGGCAGGTCAGCTGGCCCTCGGGGTGCAGTGAGGGTTTGGGCAGAAGAGGAGGAAACGCTGACACGGGCCAGGGAAGCGGCCCGGGGTCCCCCAGGGGACGAGCGAGTGGCCGAGAGCAGGACCGTGGCGTATTCCTGACCACTGGGCACCCCTGCCTCCCACTCCGAAATGGGGAGTTGCTCAGAGTTCTCTCACATGCTGCTGGCCCCAGCGTCCTGTCCTGGGGGCGGGTCTCGGCCACTGCCCAGGCTAGGCCCCTGCCAGTGCCCACAGCTGCTGCTATGCCCGGGATGGGGGGGCGGCTCAGGGTCTCCTGGTGCTCCTGCGTGTCCCGCCACATGGTGGTAAATCTGGGTGGTGAGCACTGACCGCACACAGTGAGGTGCCAGCAGTGAGGGTCCTGGGAGACCGCGGTGCTCCAGTAACCCCGGTCACTGCAGGGAAATCTGTTTGCTTTCCTGCGCAGCATGAATTCCCTCCTCCTCTGAGAAGACCACCAGGGTTTCCCCTTCTCTCTGTGTTTCAGGTGGGTTCATGGGTTGGCATTTCTCCCAGGCCAGCCACAGCACATTCCGCTGCTGACCGAGGTCACCGTTCCGGGCAAGGGCCTGTGGCGCAGGCCAGCCCCGTGTCAATCCCGGCCCACCTTTTCCTGGGCACTGGAAGTGTTCGGGTTCGAGCAGGAGAACAGACGACCAGAGGTGCAGGTGGCACCTGGGCCCTCACGAGCCTGGAGTTGGCCTGAGGGTAGTTGACGAGGGAAGTCACAGATGAGAGAGGAGAAACGGTTCCGGATCCCACGTGATCCAGCTGTGTCTGAAGCTTGCTTCGCGTGTTTCTTTTTTTAACACGTTTTTATTGATTTTTTTAGAGAGAGAGGAAGGGAGAGAAACATCGATGTGAGAAACATTCATTGCCTTCCTCCTGCACGCCCCCTACTGGGGATCGAGCCCGAAACCCGGGCCTGTGCCCTGACTGGGAATTGAACCGGGACCTCTCAGTCCACGGGACGGCGCTCAGTCCACTGAGCCACACTGGCCAGGCTTGCACTTTTTTTTTTTATTATCAACGCTCCAAGCAACTGAGCCCCCGGCCAGGGTGCCTCGCACATTTCCGTTGTAGGTGTCTGAGCCTCTGGGAAGGCGTGTGCTTGATCCAGTTTATGTGGTTTCTGTCACTTGTGACTGGAAAGCTCGCTGCTGCGGAGACTGTCCCCCGAGTGGGGTACTGCCTGTGGCCAGCCAGTGCGTGGGCTTGGCAGGGTCTGGGGGCGGGCAGCGTGCTGTCCCGGGGGGGGGGGGTATTTGCCTCGAGGTGTTGAGTGGTTGTGCAACTCTCTTTTGCATAAAGTCTGAGTGTTACGTTCTGCACTGTGTGTTTGCAGGAAGGAGCTGCGGGAGTTTGCTCCGGCGGCCGTGACAATACCACAGGCAGGCAGCTTGAATAAGAGACATTTACTGTCGCCGTCCTGGAGGCTGGAGCCCGAGATCCAAGGGTCACAGACCTGGCTCCTCCCGAGGCCGCGCTCCTTGGTGCGCAGATGGCCGTCTTCTCCGTGTCCCCACAGGGTCGCCCTCTGTGTGTCTGTGTCCTGATCCCTTCTTCATATAAGGACCCCGGTCACATTGGATTACAGCCCACCCTAATGACTTGATCTACCTTAATTCCTCTTTAATGGCCCTGTCTCCAAATATAGTCACATCCTGAGGTGTTGAGGGTGAGGACTTCAACATTTGACTTTTGGGGACACAGTTCAGCCTGTAACAGAACCTTAGGAAAGGTAGAAAAGGTCAGGATTCCGGGGGGTTTCTGGGCTCCTCAGTAAGGTCCCAGCGGGAGCAAAGCCAGCAGTCCAGAAGCTGCCGGGCTGGGGACAGGACTCAGGACTGCGGAGAGGTCCTTCCTGCGGGCTTGGCGAGTCAAGGGGCCGAGAGTCCAGCGGCCTGAGCGCGGGAGCGATGGACGCCCGATGGAAGTCCTGGCCAAGGCGGGGGTCCTGCCCGTCTCCCTCCTGAAGACGCTGGACACTATCCCGCCATGGCCCTCGGCTGTGACCTGGGACGGGGCAGGCCGGGCGGGCCGTGGGAAGTGAAGTCAGCACACTGTATGGGCCCCGCCCGGGAGCCCGGAGGACTTCCAGCTGTGTACCTCCAGCTGACGCCGCACCTGTCGCCGTCGCTCACTTTGAGAGCACGTCCCGGTTTCCACGGTTCTCAGCCCCTCCTGCGGTCACCGGGCCGCACACCTGCTGATGGCACGAGTGGTCAGTTACGTCCTTGTGCATGCGCGGAGGTTGGGCTCGGTTCACCGCCACTGCGGCCCTCCTGGCGTGGCGCACGGGGGCGCGCCGGATGCCGCTGGGTGCTGAGGGTTGGGGGACAGGAGGGGGCATCCCGGCCAGGGCGTCTGATGAAGGACCAGGACTTGGCTTTGGTGTGAGCCCAAGGAGCTGATGGCGACACATATTCCACAAGGCAACCACTCTTTTCTTTTATCCTCACCCGAGGACATTTTTGCATTCATCTCCAGACAGAGCGGGAGGGAGAGAGGGAGGAAGAGAGAGAGAAACATCAATGTGAGAGAGACACATCAAATGGCTGCCACCCACACGACCCCAACCAGGGCCGGGGACAAACTGCAACCGAAGTACGTGCCCTTAGCAGGAACCGAACCCAGGACTCTCTGGTCCACGGGCCGACGCTCCAACCGCTGAGCCAAACCAGCCAGGGCGCAACCACTCTTTTAAGGGAGTTGACGGCCACCAAATCCCAAACCTGGCCAGCCAGCACCCCCCGCTCTCACTGGCCGAGAGCCCCAGGCATCTTTCTGTGTGTTTCGGTGGGGAACTCCACCCTCACGTCTGGCCAAACAGGCAACGTCCTTCAGACTCGGACGGTCCGCACATTCATCCCCTTGGCTGCATGCAGATTATTCCGGGAAGAGGCGTGTGAGGAGGCCAGGACGGCTAGCCTCCCTTGCATCCAACAAGGGGCGATCCCAGTGTTTCATGGGAAACACGGAGGACGAGGCCCTGGGGGTCGCAGAACAAGCAAAGGGGAGGACGGGTTCCCACGACGCCTGGATGCACCCACGCCTGAAGCCGTCACGCAGCTTGCTTCAGTCTTGTTCACGTGCGGCCCAGGCGTCTTCACTTCTGCGGTCGCCTGAATGACACTAGTACGCGTCTGTCTGGTTGTGTGGTTGAGATGGTCGTCATCAACCCTGTCTGACCTCAGCGGGAAAAGAAAGACCTTGGTGAGAGCACGTTAGGGGAGCCGCCGAACTGATCCGTGTCCGGAGAGCAGTCTGGAGAAAGCACAGGAACGGCGGAGGGTCAGAGGGGCGGGGGCCGTCCCTCCTCGGTTCCTTGTCTCAGGCCTCAGTTTCCTGGGAGTGAGAGGCCCAGGGGCCAGGCAGGCATGTCCTGGGGCTGCCACAAGTCACCACCAGCTCGGGGCTTGACACGGAGGTACTCATTCCCTCACGGTGTGGAGGCCAGACGTCCGAACCACGGTCCGCGGGGATGGTTCCCTCCGAGGCCGGGGAGGGATCGTGCAGCCGCCCCCAATCCCGGCGGCGGCCGCATCAGCCCAGCTCTGCCTCCTCCTCTCTGCCTCCTTGTGTCTCCCCTTGACCTTCTCTTAAGGGCACCAGCCTCTGGGTTCAGGGCCCACCCCGATCCAGTGTGACCTCACCCTAAAGTTCCACCTTGAGGTTCTCGGTGAACATGGATTTTGGGGGACGCTATTCAGTCGTCTGATGTGATGAGGAGAGGGTTTGCAGGAGGGGGGCCCTTTGGTTCCCGGGGTGGCCGCTGTGGAAAACAGAGGAGGCTCCTAAAAAGTTAAACGAGAACCCCATGTGACCCAGCAGTCCCACCGCGGGGACTGTGCCCGGAGGAAGTGAGGTCAGCCTCTCGGAGGCGTATCTGTAACTGTCGCCGTGGTGCTAGTTACAACAGCCAAGACACGGAAGCAACGTCAAGTGTCCGTGGACGGATGCGTGGATGCAGGCGACGTGGCCTGTGCCTCCAGTGGAACATTGTTTAGCCACAAAAGAAGGAAACCCTGCCGTCCACAAGTACGTGGGCGGATGCTGAGGACGTGTGCTCCCTGACCAGCCGGACACAGAAGGACAGATGTGGTGCGATCTCACCTAGACCGAGTCTGAACAAGTTGAACCCAGAACCAGAGAGCAGGGTGGCGGTCGCCAGGCGCTGAGGGTGGGCGCGTGGGGAGAGGCCGGGCAAAGGGCACAGACTCCCAGGTGCACGAGTTAGTGCTGGGTGTGAGGCGCTCACGGGGACTCCAGCTTACAAGGCTGTGTTGTGTGCTTGAACGTTGTTCCTTCTGACGTGTTCTCACCACGCACACACACGCACGCACACACACACACATGCACACACACGCACGCATGCACCCATGCACACACACGCACACACACGCACGCACACGCGCACACACGCACGCACGCACACACGCACACACGCGCGCACACGCGCACACACACACACGCACACACACACGCGCGCACGCACACAAGCACACACGCACAAGCACACAAGCACACACACGCACGCACGCACACACGCACACACGCGCACACGTACACGGCAATGCTGATGGACGGGGTGATGGATGCGTTAACTCCGCTGTGGTCATCCCGTCACAATGTGCAGGGGTTTGTGTATATTAAATCACTATGTCGTACACCTTTAGAAAAATCACATCCAGGAAGGTGGCGGGGGTGGGAGATAGGGGGTGGGGGGTGGGGGAGGGAAGAGATAAACCAAAGAACTCCTATGCATATATGCAGAACCCGTGGACCCAGACAACAGTGCGGTGAAGGCAGGGGACAGGCAGGAATGTGGAGCAGGGGGTTCAAGGGGGAAAAAAGAGGGGTAATTGTAATAAGGAAAATATTAATAAATTAAGTATTGAAAAAAAACCACATCTTGCCGGGCCGGTGTGGCTCAGTGGTTGAGCGTCGACCCATGCACCAAGAGGTCGCTGGTTCGATTCCCAGTCAGGGCACATGCCCAGGTTGTGGGCCTGATCCCCAGTGGGGGGCATGCAGGAGGCGGCCAATCGATGTTCTCTCTCATCGATGTTTCTCTCTCTCTCCCTCTCCCTTCTTCTCTCTCTAAAATCAATAAAGGAAAATTATTAAAATAAAATAAAAAATCACATCCTACAACCTAACCAAAAAAAAAAAAAAAAAAAAAGGCAGGGAGGCCATTCCCACGGAAGAGGCTGTGGTTTTCTATAAAGGGGGTTGGGCCTCGGACCACCCTGGCGACAGGCCCATTGCACACGCCCTTGTCCTAATTCCCCCATTTCCAAAACATCCGTCCCCTCACTGCCCAGAATCTCGGAACGCCCTGGCACGGCCTGGCCTGTGAACCTCGGGGTCCCCCCTGGGGCCGTGGTGGGTGCAGGGCGCCCCCAGGCTCCATGCCCCCCTGTTCCCCGAGGACTTGGGGTCCATCCACATGAAGCCGAGGGCTCTCTGCCCCTGGCCTGGGTGAGTCCCAGTCGTCAGGACCACATCCAACTGCCTGGGCGTGGATGCCGGGTTTCCATAGACACACGCATCCACACATTCCTCTGGGTGGTAGTCAGCACGCGCCCTCCCCCGCTGTGCTCTGCCCCAAGCCCCGCTCCCTCAGTCCCCGCGTGTTTACTGGTGGAGTCTGCGTGCCAGCCGTCCCTCTGCCCACCCCGCGCAGGTGGGGACGCCCCACGTTGGGGTGATGTGAGGTGGGGCAGGTGGTAAGTCAGTGTGCCGAACGGAGCCCCTCTGGAGCAAGGGTGGGAGGAGAAGCCGCTGAGTGGTCCCACCGACGTGGGCTCTTCAGGACCTGGGTCTGCCCTGGCTCCCGGAGCCTTCTTGACGTCTCCTTTCCCACGGACGGACAGACAGACGTGCAGCCTCCTGTGAGCTGTGCCGGGCTCCCGGTCAGCACTCGTCAGTGTCTGCTGAGTGGACAACAAAATTGTGAAGTTGCGAATCGAACAGGTTCAGCGGATTGCAGAAGCCCATTGTTGTTTCTCCAAATCAATCTCAGCCTCTAATCTACCAAAAAAAAAAAAAAAAAAAAAAGAGTTTCTTTCATTCTTTCAGCATAGAAAGCCCTTGAGTTTCAGTCCAGATCTCAAAACCAGAAATTGGGGATTTGAATTGCCCTTCTGTTGACAAGGATTCAGTGTTGCCGGAAGCAGCCCCTGCCCGGGGCTCCCGTGGTTCGTGGGTGCCAGTGGCAGTGGCTGCGTGGCCTCCCCTCAGCTGTCCTCGCGTGACCCGTGGGTCCTGCCGACCATCTGGAGTTTGAATAGGAATTCCTCTGCCTTCCATCCGGGCTCAATTCTGTAGAGCCCAAAGCTTATCAGCAAGGGGGCGGGGTGCTCCTTAAGAAAAAGAATACAGCCCGGCCGGCGTGGCTCAGTGGACTGAGTGTCCTCCCGTGGACCGAGAGGTCCCTGGTTCGATTCCCAGTCAGGGCACGTGCCTGGGCTGCGGGCTCGATCCCCAGTAGAGGGCGTGCAGGAGGCAGCCCATGGATATTTCTCTCCCACATTGATGTTTCTCTCTCTCCCTTCCTCTCTCTCTAAAAAAATCAATAAAAACTTAGTTTTCAAAAAAAAGAAAAAGAATACGAAATTATAACAAGGTCAGATATAACAATGCATATTTATGTAGAATGGGACACATCATCACAGCACACCACAGATATTTAAGAGCTGACAAATACCACAAATAGCATGAAATACCAAAAACTGTCCTTTTTCTCTCTCTCCCTTTCTTGGCTGCACGCCCTTCGGCTGCCTCTCCACACGTCAGCGGTCGGGAATCTTTTCCACAGAGAGGACTGGAAGGCCACGGTGCTGTCCCCCCTCAGCGTGGCTAGTGACGTGGTGTCGCCTTACTGATGGTCTCGCCGCGTGGTGACCCCTTCTCAGGGTTGCCGTCGCACCTGGGCAGACGCTCTCAGCGTTTCCGGAACGCACGGTGAGGTCTCACGGCGTTTCAGGCTTTCCCGTGTGGGTTTGCTCTGCAGTTGTCTGAGTGGAGGATACCCACGAACTACTCTGTGGCCAGCGTCCCTGCTGGAGTGGCGACCTGGGGAGCCAAGCTGTCTCCGCTGGGCACGTCTGCACAGGATGGAAATATCCCCGGCGTGTCTGTGGGAGGCCCCCCTGCTCATCGACCTCATTGTGAACAGCCCGAGAGCCTACTGACACCCTCTATTCCCAAGTGACCTCTTCCTTTAGAATTATTTTCTTTTTTACCCTCACCTGAGGATATGTTTCCATTTATCTTCAGATAGAGTGGGAGGGAGGCAGAGAGAGAGAGAGAGAGAGAGAGAGAGAGAAACGTCGATGTGAGAGGGACACACCGACTGGCTGCCTCCCTCACGACCCGACCGGGGCCGGGGACGAACCGCAACCGAGGTACGTGCCCTTGACCGGAATCACACCCTCGACTCATTGGTCAGAGGGCCGGCGCTCTAGCTGCTGAGCCAAACCGGCCAGGGCTTCATTTTTTTTATTTTTAAATTACAGTTGACATTCAATAGTGGTTTATATTAGTTTCAAGTGTACCACATAAGGATCAGACATTTCTATAACTTACAAAGTGATCCCCCGATAAGTCTAGTCCCCACCGGCGCCATACAGAGTTACTACAATATCATTGACTCTGTTCCCTGCGCTGGGCTGTACGTCTCGGGGACTGTTCGTAACTGTCCATTTGTCCCTCTTCATGCCTTCACCGTCATCACCTGGGCCCCCAGACCCCCTCCCATCAGGAGCCAGCAGCGTGTTCTGTGTCCAAGAGTCATTTCTGTTTTGTTTGTTTGTTTTGCTCTTTAATTTTTTTTTTGTATCCTCACCCAAGGATATGTTTACTGATTTTAGAGAGAGAGCAAGGGAGGGAGGGAGAGAGAGAGAGAGAAACATCAATGTGAGAGGAAAACATCGACTGGTTGCCTCCTGCACGCACCCCGACTGGGGGTCAAACCCTCAACCTGGCATGTGTCCTGACTGGGAATCAAACCCACGACCTTTTTTTCGGTATAGGGGACAACGCTCCAACCAACTGAGCCTCCCGGCCAGGGCTGCTTTGCTCTTTAGATTTGGGCAATTGGACAAAGAAGCTGGGGTACGTATATACAATGGAATATTACTCGGCCATAGAAAGAATGAAATCGTACCACTCAGACGACGTAGATGAACCCAGAGGGCATTATGCCAAGCAGAATACCAGACCGGGAAAGGCAAATGCCATGTGATTTCACACAACGAAGTGCTTCCGGTTACCATTCAGTTTTCACTTTCAAACTAATATCCACGGGCTTCACCGTTTACCTTCCCCCTTTTCTTTCCTAGTCCTTTAACCCTAACCGGAACTGCCTCTTACCTCTTGCACAAATAAACGAGATTAAGACCACACAAGACGGATCCCTGCCTATCCTTCGAAGAGCTTGTAATTTCTCACTAGGTTTTCGAAATGTGCCAACATGTCTTTCCAAATCGGAATAATCTTTTTGTTTGCGACGTGTGCTTTTCTTCCGAGTCTGGTCTTCAAGAATGTATTTTAGCCTCTTGACAATGTCCCTGCGCCCACGACGGCAGGCTGGACGAGCCTGGGGACGGAGCCATCTCGTTCCGCGCTCTGTGCTTCTGCAGGACAGCCAGGCCTCGGTGTGTCAGCCCTCCGCTTGCAAGGGGAGCCCACCCCACGGAAGACCACGGGCCAGCGCGTGGCCGGCTCCTCCTCTGACGGCCCCTCCTCTCACAGTGCCACAGACCCGACGACCGGAAGACTCCCCGCGGACTGGCTTCTGGCTCTGAAACTCTCCTTCCCACCCGCACCCTCTGCGTTCCGGGCGCGCCACAGCTCTGGGCGCTGCGCCCGTGGGCCCCGAGAGCCGTCAGTCCGTTACCCAGGTGGGGGGCGTCACAGGAGCGCTGTAGGTGATGTCGATTTATGCCCCTGAACCCAGCATGTTCCCAGCTCAGCTTCCCCCCAGTGCCCGTCAGTGTCCACTCCAGTGCCACTGATGCGAAGGGCCAGTGACGAAGACCTCGGTGGGGAGAAAAGCAGCCGTTGTGACTGGCCCTGGATAAAATACACCACAATGCAAATTCCTCGAACCTACGACCGTGGGGACACATCACCGAACCTTAGCTGGGGTCCACGTGGCAGGAGCCCACACTTTTTTTTTTTTTAATCCTTACCTGAGGATATTTTTTCCATTTATTTTCAGACAGAATGATGGGAGGGGGGGTAGAGAGAGAAACACTGATATGAGAGACACATTGATTGGTTGCCTCCCGCCCCACCCCGACCAGGGCCGGGGACCGAACCGCAACCAAGGTACTGTCCTTGACCGGAATCGAACCCACGATTCTTTGGTCCGTGGGCCGACGCTCTAACCACTGAGCCAAACAGCCCGGGTGAGCCCGAGCTTTATCAGCTTACCCCAGGTCTCAAGGCCCTTGGCTTACTGACACGCATCCACGCCCGTTCTGATAGGACTCCTGCGTTCCTTGGTTACAGGCAGCAAACCCCCTGCGGCCAAGTGCAGTGATAAAAGGGGTTCACTGGGAAGGGATGGTGCGGCAACAGGCAGGGCGGGACCGAGATCTGAGTCAGGGGTCAAGGTGCCACTGTGGGAACGGTGACTCGATCACTCTCATGGCGGGCAGAGGTTGAAGCGAGTCGCCGGCCGGGTCAGGTCCTGGGCAAACCCTCAGGTGTTCCGCATGGCGGGGACATGGTAGGAGGAGACTCGGGGGCCCCTCCGGTCTCTGGAGTGCCGGACCCCTTGATTAACCAGTCGTCCTGCAGCCAGTGGTGGGGTCCTAGCAAAGGGGGCTGGAGGCTGCAGAGCACCCCATCTGCAGACGGGGGGGTTTGCTGCCACGGGCTAACATTTTATAGACTATTAATGGGCTTTTTTTTTTTAGCTTTTCTGAGGATCTGACTTTTTCCCCAGCTGGCTTGAAGCCTCCCTTTTGGGGAGAAAATTGGGAATTTCTTCAGCCGGTACCAGTAGGAAGAACAGCACCCTTCAGCTCCCGACGCTCCTAGTAAGATTATGGAGCAGGACGCCAGCCTGAGCACAGGCCCCCTGGGCTCTGTCCCCAGAGAGGCAGACTGTTGGGGGCAAGCTGAGGGGCCAGGCTGGCGCCCGCCAGGTTCCAGCGTATCCTCCGGGGGTAAAGCAAACTGGCCTGCCATGGGTGCAGGGGTGCAGGGGTGGTGCACGGCGACCTGGAGGCAAAGGCCAGGGGTCAAGGACGAGGAGGAAGCAGCCTCGTGGCCTGCAACCAGTGACAGCTGGGTCCGCAAAGGTGACACAGTTGACTGGCTGCAGACCGAGGGCTTGGAGGGTGTCTGCAGGACACCGGTGAAAGGTGGGCCAGGAGCATCGCCCTGGGGGCCAGCCGGTGCCGTCAGCACACACCCAAGGACCAGCATGGGGCCCCAAGATCACAGGAACCACATCTTAGGGAGAGGAGGCGGAGAGAAGGTGCTAGGCCAGGCCCAGGGCTGGAAGCGAACCTTTGTCCTCCAACCGGAACATCCTCCACAAACAGACAAGTGTCATTTCCTCTTCCAGCTGAGTGGCGTTGAGGGGTTTGGGACATGCGTGCTGTGGGGGAGCTCTGGGTTGTAGGGAAGGGACCCCAACAGGGGCAGATGCCAAGTCCCAGCAGCAGGCCAGCCAGACGTTGGGCTGGGGCAGGCATGCGGGGTCCCAGGGCGGCTCTCAGCCCCCCACCTCGTTGGTGTAGACGGAGGGGGTCTCCCTCCCCTCCAGCTCGGGGGTGTCCCGCAGCGCCCTGCGCAGCACGGCCCCCAGGGGCTCCCTGGCGCCCCGGCCCTTGCGGCTGCCCACCAGGAAGTAGATGAGCGGGTTGGCGCCGCTGCTCACGGCGGAAGACAGGCGCGACAGGCCGCTGTACAGGAGCACCACCGGCTCCTGCAGGTGCAGCCAGTACAGGAGGAACCAGTAGACGCCCAGCGGCAGGGCGCAGACCAGGAACACCAGCACCGAGGTCAGGATGACGACGTACAGCCGCGTGGGCCGCCGCCGCCACCGCTGGGACGCCCTCCGCACCTGCACAAACAGGGTCACGCTGGACACGGTCATCACCGGCGTGAAGATGCCCATGATGAGGGCGCTGAGGGTCAGGTCCACCGCGTAGCACTGGTGTCTGCCCGATCGCCTGGACCTGCTGCAGAAGAAGGCGGCCAGCAGGTTCATGAGCAGGGACAGCGCCCAGAGCCCCGCGCACAGCCCGGACGACAGGCGCGGGGTGTGGCGCCGCTTGTACCAGAGCGGGAAGAGCACGGACGCGCAGCGCAGCGCGCTGATGGCCGTGAGCAGGCTCAGGCCCGCCGTGTAGGCGAAGTACTTCAGCCGCCGCAGCGCCTCGTGCGCCGTGGCGGAGGGGCCGGTGGCCGGGCCGGTCCCCGGGCCGGTCTCCAGGCCGAGCAGGGAGGCCATGCACAGCAGGAAGAGGAGGTCGGCGGCCGCCAGGTGCAGGACGTAGGTGGTGCACGGCGTCCTGGGCACGCGGAAGCTCAGCAGCCACAGCACCAGGCCGTTGCCCGCCACGCCGCACACGCAGGCGAGCATCGCCAGGCCGCTCAGCACGAAGTAGGCCACGCTCAGCGCGTCCGTGCTGGGGCCGCGTGGGGCCGCGCTGGGCGCCTGGCTGCCATTCGGAGTCTGGTTCATCCTACGGAAGAAGACGGCCAGCCTGAGCCTCTGTGCCCCGCGCCCAGGCGGGAGCCCCACCCCGCGTGGCACGCTTGCCCGGGAGCTGGCCCTTGCCCTTCTCCCGAGGTTCCCCTCCCCCGCCAGCCTGCCGCCAGGCCCACCGCAGGCGCCCCGGGCTGTCACAGGAGCCTGCGCCCCATCACGAGGCTCTTCTTATTTTGAGTTTATTTTTTCAATCAGGAAGAGGCATCCATGGACTTTTATCAAAGGCTTTGTTGTACATCTATCGCTAGTATCATTTTCTCCTGTAATCTTCAAATCCTGTAAATTAATTTTTTTCGAAGTGGACCTCAGGAGCAAAGAGTAGAGTTAGTTACCCCCTCCTGGGCACAGCAGGGTTATCAGGCTATTTGAAGTCGCAAGGTTACTTCCCTCTCCCTCCTCATCTCTACCCCAACCACCCCCAGCCCCTTTCCGCCCAGCACTGGCCTGCCAGTGGTTTTTGTTTGTTTGTTTTTGTTAATCCTCACCTGAGGGTATATTCCCATTGATTTTTAGACAGAGTGGAAGGGAGGGAGAGAGAAATATTGACTGAGAGCGAGACGTTGATTAGTTGTCTCCTGCACGGCTGGGGATGAACCTGCAACCCAGGCACGTGCCCTTGACCGGACATCGAACCCAAGACCCTTTGGTCCACGGGCCAGCGATCCAACAACAGAGCCAAACCAGCCAGGGCTTGCCTGGAAGTGTTTTTAATTTACATAAACGTTGTTGTGATTTAGAATTCTTGCTGGGTTTTTTTTAGTCAACAATATGTTTTTAGGATATTTACGGGTGACCACGGAAACGTAGTTTTTTCCGTGGTTTGAAATTTTATCGCTCCAACCAACTGAGCCACCCGACCAGGGCTATAGTGTTATCTTTCATCAAGGTGAAAAAGTTCCCTTTCTGGTTTCCTGACCGTTTTGATAAAAAATGAATGATAGCCCTGGCCGGTTTGGCTCAGTGGTTAGAGCGTCGGCCTGCGGTCCAGAGAGACCCGGGTTCGGTTCCCGCCGAGGGCATGTACCTCGGTTGCAGTTTGTCCCCGGCCCCTGGTTGGGTCGTGCGGGAGGCAGCCACTCGATGTGTCCCTTTCACATCGATGTTTCTCTCTCTTCCTCTCTCTCCCTCCCGCTCTATCTGAACAAAAAGTGGAAAAGTGTCCTCGGGTGAGGATTAAAAAAAAAAAAAATGAATGATAACATTTATCACAATTTTTTTTCTGCATCTACTTAATCACTTTCTTTTTTTTTTTTCCTCCCTTAATCTCTACAGTGATAGGTGTGTTCTGTTTCCCCCCTGCCTGGGTGCTCTGATGTATTATCATTTTTTTAGCAAAATTTCCCCTATGTTTGTAAGTGAATTGGCCCATAATTTTGCCTTCTGGTGCTATCTTTGCCTGTGTTTTATTTCAAAGCTGGAAGATCCCTGGCTTCCTAAAATGACTTGGCGAGATTGCTCAGTGTCTGTACCCTCCGGAACAGTTGGCATCGTGGACGCATTCCCTCTTTGGAGGCTGGCAGAAGGAGGGCCATCTGGTCTGGGCATGCTCGGGCAGCAGCGGGCAAGCACAGCCCAGAACCTCCAGCTCCAGCCAGGTGATGTTTCAGGTCTGTTCAGATTGCCGATCTCTTCCTGAGTTAGATAGGCGATAGCATTTTTTCTAGAAAATGGCTCATGCTTTCTGGTTTCATGTTTAGTCGTATAATACTTTTATGTTTATTATTATTTAAAAAATATTTAAAAAATTGTTTTTTCTTTATTGAATTTGGAGAGAGAGGAAGGGAGAGGGAGAGAGAGAGAGACAGAAACATCGATGAGAGAGAACATCGACTGGCCGCCTCCTGCATGCCCCCCACTGGGGATCAGGCCCACAACCTGGGCATGTGCCCTGATTGGGAATCAAACCAGCGACCTCCTGGTTCATCAACCACTGAGCCACACCGGCTGGGCTAATACTTTTATTTTATTTTATTTTTTAATCCTCGCCCAAGGACAGTTTTGCATTTATCTTCAGATAGAGGGGGAAGAAGAGAGGGAGAAAGAGAGAGAGCGAAACATCAATGTGAGAGAGACACATTGACTGGTTGCCACCTACACGACCCCAACCGGGGACGGGGACAAACTGCAACCGAGGTACGTGCCCTTAGCGGGAACCGAACCCGGGCCTCTCTGGTCCACGGGCCGATGCTCTAACCACTGAGCCAGACCAGACAAGGCAATACTTTTATTTTTAAAAGCTTAATTCTATCTGCCATTTTTATTTGTGCTTGTGTGTGTGTGTGTGTTGTTTTTTGTTTTCCTTTATCAGTTTGCTAGAGGTTTGTGTTTTGAGAACTGTTTTTTTAAAAAATCATCTCTGCTGTTCCTTCGCTGCCAACCTCCATAGGTGCCCTGTGGCAACAGAGTCTCTTTAGGTTCCACACAAAGCTAACTGCCATTTCTCAAAGTCATGCCACGTGTCAGATACATAGTGCTACAGATACATAGAACATGCGTTCACATATGTAACCACAGCACGCAAACACGTGTACGCATGCAACATACAAAGCATGTATGTGCACACACACACACGCACACACAGCAATGACCACGATGGACAAAGCCCACCCTCAGAGAACTCACAGCCCCCGGGAGGAAACACGCAGTTAAACTCAGTTACCGGCTGTCACCATGGCAGGAAACTAACAAGGTGGGGACTTGGAGGGTGGGTGGGGCTGGGAGGCCCCGAGGAGGGAGGGCAGCTGGGCTGAGAGAGGCTCTTCCTGGCTGGGACCTGTGCCTCCCTGACCCCTCCCTAGCGGATGGGACCCCTCCTCCAATGCCACAGGGCTCGGTGATCACAGTCCACTCAAAGGCCACACTAAGGAGTGTTTGGGCAGCTCTCTCAGGAGGCAGGATGTGGGCTGAGTGGACAGGGCGGGGTGCCCACTGCCGCCCCAAGTCCTTGTGACACCGGGCCCTCAGGCCAACGTGACCCCGTGCCCTGCCTGCTCTGGGTCAGGGGTCCCCCGGGGCCTGGACAGGGGCCCTCGAGCGCCTGGGCCTCTTCCTAGCGGTCGCTAGATGACTGAGGGCAGACTGGGCTAGTGCCGTTGCGGTCCCAGGGCAGAGGGACAAGCAGACAGAACTGCCGCCTCCCTGGAGATGACGCTCTGAGGGGTGGTCGGTCAGCGGGAAGAACAGCTTCCAACGGGATAACTTCCTGGGGGGCGCTATGGAGGAGCAATTCCGTGAAACCGATGACAGCTGGACAAAGGGCTAGAGCGCCCAGGGGTGGGAGGGGCTGGCATTTTAGGCGGGGGGCTCCAGAAGACTCCCCAAGGGGCCACCCAGCAGAGAGACCCCAAAGTGCACCGAGGAGCCAGCTGAGTCAGGAAGCGCGGCGGCCTCCTGAAGGTGCTTGAAATGGGGGCAGAGAAATGAGAGATGGAGGCAGAGATCTTGTTTGTTCTGTTTAAACATCACTGAGTATTTGCGTGTGGATGGGAATGATTCAGCAGGGAGGGCAAAGCTGATGATGCCAGGGAGAGGCCACAGCTGCAGGAGGGCTCCGGGGGTGGTGACAGGTGAGGGGACCCGCCTGGGCAGAGGGGTGGGCCCAGCTGGGCGCTGTAGCATCACCGGGACACGTGGAGGATTCGGTCACGGCTGTGGGACGCGAGGGCGGGAAATGACGCTGCTCCTTCTAGACATCCTCTTTGTCAGCAAAGGTAAAAGGGGGTCAAGTGTTGGGATTGAGGAAAGAGAAGAGGGATTTGGGAAGTCTGAAGAGAGAGGAGCCCCTATCCCGACTGCTATGGGCTGAATTGTGACCCCACAAAGAAGTTCTAACGCTCCAGTGCAACTGTATTTGGAGATGAGGCCTCGAGGAGGTAGTTCAGGTTAAATGAGGTCATAAGGGTGGGGCCCTGCTCTAGGGTGATTAGTGTTATCTTATGAAGAGACACCAGAGGGCGCTCCCTCCCGCCCGCTCCGTCCCGTCCCCGACCTGAGGTCCCCACCTGAAGCCAAGAAGAGAGCTCTCACGGTGGACCAAGTGGCCGGCACCCTGATCTCAGTTTTCCAGCCTTCTGAACCGGGAGAAATAAATGTGTCTTTAAGCCACACGCCTGCTGCCTCTTGTCCCGGCAGCCTGAGCGACTGATGCGCAACCGAGAGGAACTCACACCTGTGACTATTTCCCAACGAGCAAACGACGCATGCACTGCGGCAGACGGACCCCACGATTCCCAGCGTCTGGCATCTCCGCCGTCATGTGACCTGTACGGTGGTGGGGGACGTGATGTCTCGGTCACGCCGGAATCAGGTCCTGGGACCCGGTGGGCGCTCAATACTTGTGGGGTGGCCCCGAGGCTAAGAGCTGTGCGCTGTGCCCCCAGACGCCCCAGCCCTCCTTCCCTCTGCACGGCCTGCCGCGTGGACCTCACCCGGGCTGGCGTCTGACTGCCCCCTCCCCGTGTGTTCCGGGCCCTGGCCCAGTACCTGACGTAGCCAACGCTCAGTAATGACCTGCTGAAGGATGACAGCGTAAAAAGCAGGCTGTCCAGTTAGCTCTAGACTGAATTCCTGTCCTCGAAAGTCTTGTCTGAATTTTTTTAATCCTCCCCTGAGGATACTTTTCTATTGATTTTCAGGTAGAGTGGGAGGGAGAGAGAGAGAGAGAAACATCGATGTGAGGGAGACACATCGACTGGTCGCCTCCCACACGACCTCCACCAGGGCTGGGGATCGAACTGCGACCGAGGCACGTGCCCTTGACCGGAATCAAACCCAAGACCCTTCAGTCCATGGGCCGACACTCCAACCGCTGAGCCAAACTGGCCAGGGCTCGTCTGAATTTTTGTCTCTTCCCTTGAAGACTTACGGACGTGTGTGATTTCCCACGACTGTTATCACACTGTCCATTTCTCCTGGAAGGCTTTTAAGAACTGCATGGGTGAAATACCGGTCTTATCTTAAAAGGTTCGAATGGTAAACAAGAAATAAGGTCTCGCCCTGCCCTCACGGTTAATGGTGTGATTAGGTCCTTGAAGGTGTTTTCCGTGCTTTTATATATAAATATCTTTTTTTCATAAATGAAAATGTATTACCTGGTTGTTTCACCAGCTGCTTTTTCAAAACCTAGCTGTATGCCTTCTCCTTCAGTGGTGGCCCTGGCACCTGCCTGTCTCACCTTTGTCCTGGCTCTGTCACCACCACTGGGGGGGTCTCCAGGTGGCAGCACCCTCGGGTGGCATCAACTTGAAATGGGTGTGAGGCAGGCTGCATTAGCAGGATCAGAGGGGTTGAGACACCTGCCCAGGTCACCCAGCTCACCTGGGGCTGGCGGGGCTGCAAGGCCTCGCTTGTTCCCACCATGCTCTCCCACCTCCACCCAGAGGGACACTGGGGCCTCTCACCTGCTCCCGATGTGGCGCTCTGTCCTTCAGGGGAGGGTGGCTGGCCCCTCTGCGCTCTGGTGCGTGCAGACTTGGGCAGGTCCCCTTGGCCCAGGCCTCGGAGCTCCCTCCTCCGTCTCCCACAGGCCTCAGAGGAGCCCTGTCCCCAGGACCCTTCAGAGAACCTTCTCCCAGCTCCGTCTGAGAAGCCTGAAGGGAAGTTGAGGTATAAATGCAGGGAGGGCCCCCACCCACTGGGAGGCCTGCAGAAGAGCCAGCTGGGGGCTAATGGGCCTGGCCAGGCGCATCCCCTGCTCCTGCCCAGGGGAGGGTTGGATTGCAGGGAAATGGATGGGGCTGGGACCTGTGGGGAGTCATGGGAGGCTCACCCCTTTCCTCTGCCATCCTGGCAACACCTCCCTTCCTGGAGGCCGTCTGGGTCAGCCACGGAGACCTCAGAGCATTAGCAGGCTCCGTTGTCGGGAGTCAGGGCAGGGCCGTGGAGTAAGCACTTGTGGGCTAGGAGAGGCCATTAGGTCTGCCCCCACCTGCACCGTGGAGGCTCGGCTAATGGGCTCGCCCCGGGCTCGCATGCGGAGGGGTGCGAGGAAGGCGCTGGACCTGGAGTCCAGGACCTCGTTTCACGTCCGAGTTCTGCCACTTGATAGTTGGGGACCATGTAGTTTAGGTGACCTGAGCGTCCAGTCCTCACTGAGCTGCTCAGACGCCCTCCGGCCTCCCTCAGCTCCCGAGAATCGGGAGATTGAGACCAGCTACCCCAGGCGAGTGGGAGGGATTGGACTACCCCAGGCCTTGTTGGGGACCCTCCCCCTCTCTGGTGACCCCCTCTCCTGCCTGGTAAGTGAAGAATCTGGATTAACCCGGGGCCCTCCGGGGCAGGAGGGCTGTCATCGCGCCCGCATCAGCTGGCGTGCCGGGCGGCTGGCCTGCTGCATCTGAGCAGGGGCGGGCGGTGGACCCCTGGCGGTTGGGGTTCCCAGAACTGCGTGTCCCCCCTCCCTGCCCTGCCCTGGAGAGAAGGGGGAGGTGAGGGGTGCCCTGGGCATCGCCCTTGGAAACGAACGTGAGTGAGGAGAGAGCAGGTGGGACCGGCCCCAGCTCAAGGCTGATAACAGAGGTGACAGGACAGGGAGGCTCCACGGTGCTCATGGCCGTCCCCAGGGGAGGGGGACCATCCTCACGTCGCAGGACCGCTCGGACGGTCATCGGAGTTTATCCTGGGCTGGCCGACCGGGAGCCGTGGTGGACGTTTGCCTCCAGGAGGTCAGTCCAGCCTGAGAAGGGGCCAGGGGAGGAGCACAGGACCTCAGAGCTGCAGAGACACAGACAAAGCGCCCAAGAGGACAAGAGCTTCCGGAGGCAGAGATTCTCACGTTCGTGCCCCTGCCGTGGGCGTGGTGCCTACAGATTGATGGCGGACTGATGGGCAGGGCCCCTGGATCCAGCTGTCCATGGAGCCCATCCACATCTGGACTTTTCAGTAACATGGGCCGGTCCATTCTGTGTGTGTGTGTGTGTGTGTGTGTGTGCGCGCGCGCGCGCACATACATGTGTGTTTCAGTGGGGATCTGTCACTTGAACCAAGGATCCTGACCAGTGGGGGACTCAGACCTGGAGGAGGCAGAGGCATGCTACAGGCCCCTGCCCTCAACGTGCACTTGGCCGGTCCTGGTGGGGTGACAGTGACATACTCTCGGCATCAGGAGGCAGGTCAGGGTGGCTGTTTTCACTGCTCCAAGGTCTCATGGAGGCTGTTCAGCTGAGGCTCGAGGGAGGGCTGAGTCCCCAAGACCTGTGCCCGAGTGATGACACCCTGGGCCAGGGTTTAGACTCAAGGCCTGTGACTCAACAAGGGGCCTGGTTTCGGTGGCCAGTTCATGGGCTGATCCGAGCAGACTGTTGGTGGGTTTCGGTGAGAAGGGCGGGTGTCCCCCTCACTCCCCTGGCCCCGCCTCCGCTCCAGGGCCAGCTGTGACTGGGGCCTGGCCCGCCGTGCAATCTCTCGGGCCTTTTGTTAGAACCACCAGGGAAGGGACGCTCTCTTTCTGCTGGAATTGCTGAATTCATCAAATATGACTTGGAACTGCCATTTATTTTATGCCTTGAGAATGAATGCGGAGATGAGAAACGGGAAGCAAAGAGGAATGGCCTGGAGAGCATTGTCTGAGGCCTCAGATCAGCGCAGTTGGAGGTGAAGACCCCTTCTGGGACCCCCTCTCCCCACGTGCCCCCCGCCCCCGCCAGCCTAGACGACACTCGGGTTTCTGTCCTTGTCATCAAACATCTGACTGCTGTGGTAGAAACATCTGTCGATGAAACCAATCTATAATCTATAATAGACTCCCTGGTGCAGAAAGCAGACTGGCTGCCTCAGGCTGAGGGCGGGGCAGCGTGAGGGTTGCATGTCCTGGGTTCACTGGGACATTTATGGGGGGATGATGGGGTGCTCTTTCTGGGGTGGATGGAAACAGTCCATGTATTGACTTGGTGAAGACCTGGCGTGCACACCTGTCGAAGGCCACCGGCCTGTGTGTTAAAATGGGTGCATTGCTGTGTGTCAATCAGACTGCGAGGGCACCAGTTAGGAAGATGCTGAAAACGTCTGGCTGAGCGGGCAAGCCCTGGGAATTGCCAGGAAACTTTGCGCTGGCATTCCGGCTCCCTGAGCCGAGTTTTCCACACGTCTTAATGTGGTGAACTGTGCCCTGTTGATTCCTCCGAGCCCCTACTGGCCGCTTTCCAGCCCCCGCTGGCTTAAAATGTACGCCTGTGCACTGATGCTCGGCTGTCCTGGTCCGGGAAGGTCTCTGCTGTGTGTGTGCATAGCTCTGGCCTCGGACCTGGCTTCTCCCGCACGGAGAGGCTGCACCACCACGGCACCGCTGTCCGTCCTGCCTTCTGCACGAAGCCTGTGGTTCCTGGGGAGAGACCTCTTGGCTGAGGGTTGTGAATCAAGCTGTGCTTATGCCAAAAGGTCTAGGGTTTTAAAATTCTGACGTGCAGTAGAAAGCCTGTTATCGCAAAACCACAGCGGGCAGGGGATTCGAGAAGGCTGGGCGGATGCCAGGCAGGCGGTGCGCGCTCTGGCTGAGATGGAAGGTCAGATGGGAAGAGGCCTCTGCTCTCAGGCTGTTTACTGTGCTGTCTGCGGGACACGTGTCCGTCTCCCATCCCCCTCCTTGTTCCAGACGCCTGCAGCCTGAAACAGAGCTGTCCCTTTGGTCTCAGTCGAGTGTGGAATCCAACGAGGATGGTCGGGGGTGTCCTTGGGCTGTGATGGGCATCACCCCGAACCCCAGCTCCCAGTGATTTGCTGGTGGGAGACATAAAGGTCAGAGGCCCGAGTTTCCAGGAAGCAAGATGGTCACTGTGCTGAGCCTGTGGGCAGCGACCGGGGCTCCAGCCAGGACTGCCCACCTGGCGGGACTGACCTTGGACGAGGAGCGCCATCTGTGAGCCCGGCTTCCACGGCAGGCGCTGACAGGTGCTACCACGGAGCCTGTTGTGAATATCAAATGAGATCTGTAGACGGACCTCTTAGCACAGGGCCCACTGCACAGAGTAGGCAGTACTCTGTGTGTGATAAACAGTAGGCCCCTTTAAATGCCTTAGATCCCCTGTGCGTGGGATGGACTGTTCCCCTGAATGTCCCTCCTTCTGTGGCCACTTTCTCCCTTCCCTCCACCTCGCATCCCGATGCCTGACCTTGGTACTCGAGGAAACTGAGGCACAGCAAAACCGAGGTGGTGCCCGCCTCCCGAGGCTTGCTCTCGCCGGGCCCGGTCCATCCCTGGCTTTGACTAAGAGCGGGCCTCTTCTCTGGCTCATTTTGGCGGAGATAATGGTGAGAGGGAGTGTGAGAACATGCAGAGCTCTGTCCTGCCCCGGCCCTCCCCGCCCTTCCCCCTCCCAACCCTGCACGTCCCCTGGGGCAGGGAGTGGGCTCAGTAATAACCGGAGGAGCCCAGCAAGGGCACCAGCTGGTGTTGCCCTTGGAAGGAATGGCAGTACCCCTGCCCGAAACTCCACTCTGTGATTCTGTGGACCAGCGGTTGTTGGGGGAGAATGGCTAGATCCTGACTCCAGACAGTTTCGGGGTGCACATCTGTGATGCCCGGGGCCCTTGCCTCCTGCCTTTGCTAACACCCAGAAAGAAGGCGGCTGGGGGGCGGCTGGGGGCCCAGCTGTGCTGCCTTAGGGGGGTGGGGGTGGGGGTGGGAGGACAGCCGTGGCCCATCCCTGTGTGGCTCCCTGGCCTGCTTGAATAATTTTAAAATGGGGGGTGCGGGCGGGAAGTGGTGGAAGCCTGAAACTGCTCTGCGTCACCCGGATGCCTCCCTCCATTAGCCCAGGAGGGAGGTGGTCCAGGGCGTGGCCAGGAGGTGCAGAGATTCTCTGGGACTGTGAATGGGGGGAGAGGAAGGCTTGCTCCCCAGCCAGACTGCAGTGGTCGGCGCATGAGAAGTGTCCACCGGCTGGGAGAGGCCCAGTTCCTGGCGTTCACCCCCCACCTTCCCAGGCCTGGCGCCCGCCAAGGGCGGATTCCTGTTCATACCCAGGCCCAGCCCTTTGCTCACCGCCAGGCCCTGGTAGTGGGTGAGGGATGCACACCCACCCACTGGGCCGGGGCTCCTGGGTAACAGGTGGACTCCGGGCACTGAAAACCCAGGCCCCCAACGGCCCCTGGGCCACCTTCGGGCCTGGGAGGCAGCTCGCCATGAAGAATTATCAGGGAAGCTTTTGGGTGGATGGCCCTGGTCCACCTCCTCATGTATGTCCTGGGACCCCACCTGGCTTCTCTGAGTCCCAGACACGACAGGTATGGCGGCCTGACTCTGCTCTTCTGGAATTCTCTGAGTGGTGTGGGGAGGGTGCACCCCAGCTGCTGGGAGAAGAGCCGGTGGGCCCCTGACCTCCATCACCCGGGGTCCCCCCGTCTCCGCAGAGCAGTGGCCTTGCTGGCAGGCATGGCTGGGACTGTCGGAAAGGGGAGCGTGGGCGCAATGGCCTGGAGTGGCTAGGAGGAACGACTCGGGCCACCTGGGGGCCGGTCCTCAGGGAAGTGCACCTGGGGGTCCCCTATAGCCCCTGCGCTGGGGCCACCTGGGCAGAAAGCCAGCCTCGGGCAGTGCTGCTCCCCTGATGGGCAGTGCACTCTGTTAGCCGCCCCTCACCCCCAGCTCTCCGAGGAGGAGGGGCCTGCTCCTGCCCTGGGCCCCTGGTGCCCCTGCCCTGGGCTCTCCTTGGGCCCATGCAGTGAGCAGGTTCCCCCAGAGCTTCCAGAAAGTGGCTGGGTGCCCATGCTGGGCCCAGGACCCCAGGGTGGGGCTGGCCAGAGGCCGGGGAGCAGTCAGGATGCTTCCCGCCCTGGCCCTAGTGGAGGCCTCCTGAGGGGGCCCTGGCAGTGAAGTAGGGAGGCGCGGCCCCGCCTCAGGGAGTTTGGACGGCGATGCAGCCCCCGTCCCACGGGCCCTCGCGTGGACACACTGTGCTGCTCACAGGCAGAGGCCGCGGCAGCCAGCGCAGGGCATGTCCCAGGCAGGTGTGACGAAGATGAGACTCCCAGGGGAAGCAGGGGACCTGGGGGGTGAGAGGACCCTGGAGTCCACCCAGAGGTGGTGTAGAGCTTGTTCTGGTCGGGGAGCGGACTCCCTGCCAGGAGAGGGAGCTGGTCAGACCAGCCAGGACAGAGCGGGGGCAGAGCGCGTTGCCGTGGGGGGAGGGGTGCATGGAAAGGCTGTGGGGCAGCTCGGGTGGGAACAAGACTGCGGACAGGATGGAGGCAGTGAGATATGAACGTTTATTGATGCACATTTATTGTCTTTCCTAAAACTTCCTTTGGCTATGCTGGGCCACGGTGCTTGGAGGTGGGCTGGGTGGCTAGGTAGAGCCAGTGCCCGCTTTCCGGTGGGGACTGGGGCCCACAGACTGCCTGGATGGCGTGCAGGCACCCGAGGACCAGGCGGACCGCAGCTGGGAGCACCGCGTGCCGTGGGGGCTGCCGGGGCTGGCTGGCACGGAGCCAGGAGAGAGAGACCTACCCACGCTGGCTGAAGGTCCTCCCGTCTCCACCTGCTCGCTGTGACCAGAAACACCCCCCTTAAGTCACCACAGGCTTCATCCAGGGGCACGGAGGTCACTTGCAGAGAGACTGAGCCACAAGGCAGGTTACCCAGAACCCTCTCCCAGTAGCTCCATTGTGCTCAGGCCTGCCACCAACGGTGCCGTGACAGGACGGCATGGCGAGGACGGGGCCCCAGGCGGGAGGAAGCCGGTGGCCCGACCGGTGCTGGTGCTGGCTGTGCCATTTCCAAGGAGGGCTCGTTTAAAGGGGCGACAGGTGGACAGGGCTGGGTGGCCCCTCTCCTCTCCTTTCCAGACCAGCTTGGGGCGAGGAGAGCCCTCCACCTGACGGGAGAATGGCTGGAGGGAGCCGGGCGGGGCCGCAGGACCCGTATGCTGGTGGCCGCTCAGTCCCTTGGTCACTCACGGAGCCTCCAGCCCAGGGAAGAGGTCTGAGGGGCGGGAAGCAGACTTCTCGCTGTACCCAGGCATGGGGCAGCTGCCCAGTCCTGTCCCTGGCAAAGGGTCTCTGGAGGTCCGCTCTGGCCCCTGCCCCCCCTCCCGGTGGCCGCCTCTCAGGAGGCATTCCCAGAGGGGCTCTGCATCTCCATGGTGACCGTGTTGGGGGTGCCGGCCCCGGCCTCCCCCAGCTCGGCGCCGTCGCGCAGGGCCCGCTGGAAGACCACCCTGAGAGGCTCCCACAGCCGCTGCGACTTGTCCCTCCCGGCCAGGAAGTAGACGACAGGCTTGGCACTGCAGTTGATACAGATGCAGAGATCTGTGACGTACTCGGGGAAGGGAGCCGGGATCTGGAAGACCCAGAAGAGGAACCAGTCGATCCCTAGGTAGATGGAGGACACGAGGAAGACCGAGACCACAGCCAGGATGACGTGGTTGAGCTTGGCCGAGCGCTGGCGCCGCCGGGCCCGGCACTCCACGTGGATGACGAGCGCCAGGCAGGGCAGCACCATGAGCGGGCAGAAGACCAGGAAGAGCAGGATGCCCAGGAAGATGTCCATGTGCCTGCAGGCCACCTCGGAGGCCTGGCGGCTCAGGAACACGCAGAAGTAGATGTGGATGCTGGTGACCAGGAGCGACAGGGTCCAGAGCAGGGCGCACACCACGGCCGACAGGCGCTTGGGCCGCTGGCGCCAGTACCAGGTGGGGAAGATGACCGACAGGCAGCGCTCCGAGCTGATGGCCGGCAGGAGGCTCACGCCGGCGACAAACGTGCAAAGCCCCAGGACCCTGGACACGGCGCGGACGTATTCCGCAAAGGTGCCCACGAAGCCCCCGGTGTTCAGGATGGACAGCACGGCCTTGCTGAAGAGGTAGCCCACGTCGGCGCCCGCCAGGTGCAGGAAGTAGATGGAGAAGGGGCTCCTCTTGATGGAGAAGCCGAAGAACCAGAGCACCAGCCCGTTGCCCACCAGGCCGCACACACAGAGGAGCAGGAAGATGTAATTCATGACAGGCGGCGGCGGCAGCACGGCCATCTGCTGGATGGTCAGGAAGCCGCGGCTGTAGAGCTCCGGGGCCTCGCTCACGCCGGGACACATCTGTGCAGGCACGGCGGGGAGACACCTGCTGAGGCCGCTGGGCCCACCCCCGCCCGCACCTGCGCCCAGGTGTGCTCGGCCTCACCACAGACGCGGGGGGCCGCTGGCTCCAACTAGGGCAGACGACACCCCTGATTCCACAGGGCGCCTCCACTCTGTGACCCAGAGCCTGGAGCTAGGTAGGAGCGACCTGAACATAACCCATCACTCATAAGGGCACCAGGTCGCCCCCTGTCAGAATAGACGCTGGTCAAATAATGTCCACGCCATGCCAGGTAAAGAAAAGCCAAGGAGCCTCTCCAGGCGGAAGGAAACGAAAGAGATGTAACCAGTAAGTGCAGTGCCGTGTCCGAGACCGCACGGGGGTCTCAGAGCTGCCAGGGCCGTCCCTGGGACGCTGCGGGAGGCGAGCAGACTGCCACGCGGGGCATTGCACCCACAGGAGCAGGGACTGCCCCACGCCCGGGAGCGTCCTTGTTCTTCTGAGATACAGGCTACGTGGGGGCCAAGCGGCTGGTGTCTGCAGTTTACTTGTAAATGGGTGTGGGAGAAAAAGTGTAGCAAGAGAAAGATGTATATATATGGAGAGCCTGTGGAGAAAGGCCAAAGCGAAGGCTGGAGGGTGTGTGCCGGCCGGTGCTGCTATTCCCCCAGGTTTTCCGTGCACTTGCGCTCTCTCACACTAAAATGTGAAACTATTTATTAAAAAATAACAGTCAGCCCTGGCCGGTGTGGCTCAGCAGTCAGAGCGTTGGCCCTCGGACCCAAGGGTCATGCGTTCGAGTGCTGGTCAAGGGCACGTACCTGGGTTGCAGGTTCGATCCCCGGCCCCAGCTGATTGAGGTCGTATGGGAGGCAACCAATCCATGTGTCTCTCTCACATCAATGTTTCTCTCTCTCCTCGGGTGAAGATTAACAAAAGATAAGTAAAAAAATAAAATCATGTGCAAGTTACAAAAAACAAAGAGTGGGCCTGGCTCCTAGTAGGATCAGAGAAGCCTGGGGAGTCAGCCCCCTGCTGGGCCAGGGGGACCCTCTGGGACCTGGATCTGGTCCGGGGGGTCCTGGGGGCAGAGAGAGGCGAGGCAGCGGCTGTCTGTCACACTCTAGGGACCACCCCAGTATTTTCATAATTGTCCAGCTGAGTGTCAGTCTGGCCTGCAGGGTCTGGACTGGCCTGTAAGTGCTCGAAGGTGGGCAGGTGCAGGAAACGGACGCGTGGGGTGCAAACTGGAGAGCACCCCTCCTGAGTCAGCGGGCAGCCGCTCTGCTCCAGCCGTGACCATCCACCCTTCCTCCCCAGAGAGGCCAGAACTCCATATTGTAATGGACTATCCTGACCCTTACATGTTCACATGTAAAAACCCTGTGTGGGCCACACACAGCATACCTGCATGCTGGGGGCATCACCAGTCCATCTCAGCACTCTGGACCGCACAGCCGGAACCTGGCCTTGGCCCTGGCCCCTCCCCCATCTAAGGCCGGGTATCAGTTCCCATTGCTCATGACTCCCCAACACAAAACAGACGGGAGGGTTTCTGAGGCAGGACAGTCCTGCCCCCTTCCATGTGGCCCCCAGCTCTCTGGGCCTGACACCCCATAACAAAGGGCGGGGCCTTCTGAGTTGGGTCGAGGGAAATCTACAAACAGGGACTGGAGGGTGTTGGCCAAACTTTGGGGAGCCTTCATGAGGTCACTTAAAGGGGGTCCTTATTCACCACTCACCATCCTCTAAGTGCATTTACTGGCTCGACATCTGTCTGTCTGTCAGCCCCCAAGCCCCTCAGTGCACTTTTTATTCAGCCTTTCCTGCTGGTGCCTTTGACCTCTCCAGGCCAGAGTGGCCTCTTACCGCCCCTCTCAGCTCGGAAACGGGGCCGGAACCTAAACGAGCCTGTGGAGACCCAGCCCTGGCGCCGGGAGCGGACCGGCTGCAGGCCTGGATCCCAGGGATCGGATCACTCAGCGCCTTGCCTCTGCAGGCTGGAAAAAGCCTGCAATCCCATCCTCGGAGTCAGAGCGGGAGGGCTGGGTGAGTCACTGGGTGTGGGGCTGCCATCCCCTGACACACACCACCTTGTACAATGCCTGCTTGGGAGCCTGGCCCCCTCTCCGGCTCTGCCTTTTGTCAGGGATTTCTGGAGACTCCCCCCAGCCAGTCCCATCTCTGCCCACCATGGCGGCCACCCACAGTGGTCACTGTCAGAGGAGGGGAACGCCAGGGGACGGGGGTCAGGGCCCTGGGCAGGAGTCCTGGCTCTGCCTGACCTCCAGCCTCCCCCCAGCCAAGCCTCTACCCTAGTGGGCACCCCAGTTCCCTCCAATGTGGAAAGGCCACACCAGGTAAACTCCAAGTTTCTTTCACCTTGAGAGTGTCTTGCCTGAATTCAGAAGGGGATTTCAGAGTGTTCAAGGGCCTCTGGGAAGAAGGGGTCCCAGGGGATGGGTTGGGGGTTGTCACAGTCTCAGCCAGGGCTGGTGTCTGGACAGGAGGTAGATGTGACTAAGACCCTGGCCTTGGGCTGCACTGGCAGGGTGACTCAGAGCGGGGCGCGCCGTGGAGCACGTGACATCAGGGCCACCTTGGGGCTGAGCCTTTCAGGGTGGCTGTGGGACACAGCCCATCACCCATCTCTGCAGGGGAGAGATGGGAGGGGGTCTCTGGGGTGTTAACTGATGCCCCAAGGGGTTCAGGAATGTCCAGCCCCCTGTGCTTGCCTCACTGATGAGGACACTGGGAATCTGAGGGACCACTGGGTCAGGCCGTATAGTCCAGAGGGGCCCTGCTGCCCACCTGTGGGTCCTGAGCTAGCGGATGGGACCTGTGGAGTAGTGTGGGGGGGTGGGGAGATGCTGGGCTGGGTCTGCCCCCTCCCACCGCCCCTGTCCCGCAGACCTGGGGCCATGGAGCCCCCCTGCTGCGCCCTGCCTTTGGCACTTGCCTTGTTCCTGTTGGTGGGATGGGCCTCCCAGGAGCAGTTCGCAGCCATCACTGGGCCCCGGGGAGTCCAGATTCCACACGGCTCTGCTCACAGCTCACTGGCCAGCACCCCCCACCTGCAGAGGCAGAAAGGGCCACATCAGGGCAGCAGTGTCCTCCACCCCTCCCCAGACCCTGTCCCCAGGCCCCTAGGGCTCTCACCTTAGAGGAGAGGCTGACAAGCAACACCTGGCTCCCTGAGAGGCAGAGCCATGGGGGAGGCACACGTCATCCTCCTGCCTGGGTCCCTCATTCACACTCTGCTGACATGCTAGTGGGAGCTATGTATATTTCTGGGCATCTCCTTTGTGCTCAGCCCATGGTGGGACACGGGTTCCCTGCAGTCAGTCCAGGAGGCAGGGAGGCTTCCTGGAGGAGGAGGCCTTTGGCTGGGCCTTGGGTTTGTAACATGCTAAGGTGTCTGGTCTTTCCCCTATAGTTGCCTTGAAGGCAGGACAGCTCGGTTATCATCAGCATCATTGTCACCACCATCAATCCCTGTGTCAATGACTGCCAGCTAGAAGCTGGGCACTGTGCCAGCGACCTACACCCATCATCCCGTTTGGTCCTTGTGATCAGCTATGAGGCAGGTATTGCCACTCCCCTCTTGTTGGGGGCACTGAGGCTCAGGGAGATGAGGTCACCTGCCCAGGGGCACAGGCCATATTCACTGCCCGCACTGCAGCTTTGCAGGTCGGTGTGTGATCAGGACTCCAGGCTGTGAAGGCGGGAGCAGAGGAGGGAGCCAGCCAGGAGGCCTCTGCTGTGGCCCAAGCTCCAGGCTGGTGTCGGCAGCTAGACTCAACCAGGCTGCCAGGTCAAGGAGGCCTGGGAGGGGCGACTGTCCCAGGACGGGGCTTCCCTGCCAGAAACTGGCCCACCCTGGCAGCCTCATGGGTCCGCCTGCTCCGGGTCCCCAGCCTGGGTTGTGCCTCCCCTGGCAAGCACCTCTGCCTCCAACTGTGCAGGTGGGGGGACAGGCTGTGTGCGCAGAACGGGTCTTGAGGGGCGCAGCCCGCACGGAGGTGAGGTCCCTCCTCGGCTGTGCGGCTGTGCGGCTCTACTCCCCCGGAATTCCTTCCTCCGCCTGCCGCCCCTCCATCGCCCACAGCCCGGGGGCGGGGCCGCGGCAGGCGCGCCCACCATTGGCTGGAAAGGGTGGCGGTCCGCGTGGGTTGCCCGCCCCCCCTTAACCCTTAGTACCCCGAGCCAAGGGCGCCAGTGCAGCCCCGAGAGCACGCGTAGGTGGGCCTCGAGGCCCTGGACATCGGCCCAGTACAGTGTGGGGGCTGCGTGGGTGCCCTGTGCACACGTGCCGTGTGGGTTTGCAGTTAGAGAGAGCTAGGAAGTGTGCATCCTAACACCTCCCAATCCCCCCAACCTCCCCCCTTGACTCTAGTTGGGCCACTGCCCCATTGCCACGGGCAGGTCTCCTGCTTCATGTGCTGGGACTTTCCCAAATTCTCTGGGCCTCCCTGCAACCCCCAAATTAACCCCTCACCCCTTCCTTCCTGGCCCCAGGTCCACCCCCTGCACTGCCCACTCTTCTCAGTGCCCTTCCAGACCTGCACCACCCCTGAGGTCTGGCTCCCCTCTTGGACTTCAGGGAGGTCCTGACTACAGAGAGCCCCGCCCTTCCACCTAGGCAGGTGAGATGCCCAGCTACACAGGTGCCCCCAGGGCAGCTGGCTGGGACCTGCGCTCTGCTGACTGGGATGGGTGGGTGCCTCGTGTGTGTGTCTCTGAGTCCTCAGAGAAAAGCTACTGCAGCCTGCAGAGATCCGGAAGCCAAGGGGACCCCAGATGGGCCATAAAAAGACATGTGTGTGGCATGTGCATAGGACATGTGTGAGTGCGTGTGCGTATGAGCTTCTCAGGTTGGGATTGAGCCTCTGAGAGCTAAAGCAGACCAAAAAAACAAAAACCAAAAAACCAAAAAAAAAACACAAACAAAAACCAACTGCCAGCTCAGCTCACTCCTGAGCTCAGCTCGCTCCTGACCCTCCTCTGAAACCCCAAAAGCCAAGGATGGGCCCCGGCCCACCTGCCTGTCTCCTCTGGCCCCAGGAAGCTCTCATCTCCTTTCAGCTCCCCCCCGCCCCCCGCCACCCAGTCCCGAACCTATGCGGACCCCAGGCGAGGCTGTCCTCCAGGAGCCCAGGTGGGAACCCTCAGACTCCAGTTCTCCTGTCTGTCTTCCCAGCCCCTCTCCTTGTCCCCAGGCTGCCACCTGGGCTGGACCTGAGCACTGCAGTCACTCCCACCACGGAGAGCCTGCATTTTCCCACTCCAGCCCTCCAGGCCCCAGTCGTCTGCTCACAACTGGTATTGAAGACGCTTAGCTGGGGGGAGTGGTGCCTTCTAGATTTCACCCAGGTGGCACAGCCTGTATCCAATGCCAACTTCACCTCAGTATGTCAGGCCTCAAGCTGTCCAGCCTCCTGCGATGGCTGGGCTGGTCCCTCTGTATCCACCCCCACGCAGGCCCCATGCTGCCTGAGCTCAGTAGTGGAGCGCGTGAGGAGTGCGTGAGAGCGGTGGGAGCCATCTCACCCAGCTTGGGATGCTGCCCGCTGGGTGTTCCCTCCCCACCCTTCCGGGCTGGACAGTTGCTGCAGAGGGTGGTGGAGGCACAGAGGGGAGCCCCCACCTCCGGGGGACAGCAGGACCTGGAAGTGGAGGACAGCTTGGGGGTCAGGAACTGCCAGAACACCGGGCCTGCCCCCAGAAAGGGGACTCTCAAAGGTCCCCAATGTCCCTGGGACTCCTGGAGTCTGGAGAGTGCTTCAGGAGGCCCTCAGGTGGTGACAGCCCTCTCTGGGGTCTCAGGGCTCCTGCTTGGGGCTGGGTGGTTTTGGGGAGCTGCCTGCCCCAAGGCGCTCCGCTCACCTCGTCCTCCTTCCCTGCCTGGCCTTCACCCTGCAGCCTGGTTCCTGGACCTCCCTCCCCTGGGCCCCGGGCCCCGTGGAGCTACCTGCAGCTGTCCTGATCCTCCAGGGCCGCCCCTCTGTGGAGGGCTCCTTCGGTGGCGCCTGCCTCCGGCTGCGACCCACAGGCAGCAGGCCAGTGCAGAGCACGGCTGGAGCCTCAGAGAACAAGAGCCCAGAGTGGTGGAGAGCCCTCGCCTGCTGCTGGAGAAGATGGCTTTGGAAGCGGAACCCGCCCCAAACCCAATTCCAGGCCCGGCGGGAGGGGGAGGAGGAGGAGGGGCTGAGCCGGGATGAGGCTTGGGGAAGGAATGCCCTGCTCAGGAGCCCCCCCCACCAGAGCCCCACTGGGAACTCATCTCTCGGCCTGGTGACGTCAAGTTGGCCCGAGCACTGTGGCCGGAGTCCAGCTGTTAATCTCCCGCGCATCCTGGAGAGAGGGAGCGCCCGCTGTCCACTTGCCCGGTGCCTTCTGTCGGCTCCCACTGGGCCTTTCGGGGCGCAGGCCCAGGAGGGGCGGGTCTTCACCCGTTCAAATGTACTGAGGGGCTGATACCGAGAAGCCAGGAGACAGCAGGCAAGGGCTCCGTGGAGGGGGAGGTGCAGGCATCTGAGAGGTAGACTTGGCAGCGGACACTGAGGCCACCCAGGTGGCACTCCACTCCCCCTCCCACCCCGGAATCTGCCCAGGGCCCCTGTGGGCTTAGGGAACCAGGAATTCCCTTCTCCCAGCCCTAATAGCAATCAGATGGCCCGAGTGGAAAATCACGGCGCTCGCTTGGGCCGAGCGGAGTTGGCAGCAGCCGAGGGGCTGTGTGCACTGTTCACAGGGAGGGTGAGTCAGCCTCGACTCCCCCGTGAGCACCCTCAGGGTCCTGGGGCACCGAGCCAAAGCCTGGGCCTTCAGGCGCCCCAGGGTTGGCATGAGGATGGGGTGGGAGGGGTGGCTTCCTAGCGAGCCCCTCGGGAAGGCCCCTCCTGCCCTGGGCCAACTTTCTCATGGCCCAGGGAGCCGGAGGGAATTCCAACCAGCGCTTTCCCTGCAGCGGCAAGCGGTGCCCAGATTGTGTGTGGGGGTGCCTCTGGGCATCTTGAAGGGAGCCCAGAAATAGTTTCCCCTGCACCTGCCCTGGGGGCTACAGGCCTCTGCCCCGGGAGGAACCCGATGTCCCTGCCCAAGTGCGGACCTCAGAGTGGGGAGGGAGGGTGGATCGCTCGCTGCCTGGCCCAGCTGGCCTGGGGCGGGGGCAGCGAGGGCTGTGGATGCTGAAGGTCATGGCCACGCCTGGGGCGAGAGGCTGGGCAGGCGGCAGGCGGCGACCCTCCCCTCCTCCCCAGGGCAGGCCAGCTGGGGCCCAGCTGGGCCACTTGTTTATGTGGGGAGGCCAAGGGGAGGTGGGGGGAGGCTGGAGGAGGCCCAGTGCAGGCAAGTTCCAATGTAATTGCATCTGGACACTTAAAAGGAATTGTGTGGAGTGGGCAGTGGCTGCGAGGTCCGCCGCCTTATTTGGTGTGGAAATGTGTCTCCTTCCAAACTGATGAGAGGTGCTTGTGAGTGGGAAAGTCATCCCACTTCCCTGGGTTTGCTGCTGTTGCCACCCGCTGTCCCAAGCCGGAGGCTGGGCTCCCACAGGGACAGTCGGAGAGCCCGGCAGGCTGGCAGGTGGGGCTCCCAGGGCTGCTTCCAATCTTGGGCGGTCCTGGGCCTGGGCTCCCTCCCGTGTCAGGTGGGGACAACATGACTCACGGAGCTGCGTGAGGAAGGGATCGGATGCGGGGGCACAGCGCCTTGTGCACCTCAGAAAGGCCCTGCCCGGGAACTGTATTTTTAATTGCCCCCCACCATGGGCCTTGCAGGTGGACTCTGTGGTCCCACGGCTCGTCCCATGCCCCCTCCGGCCAGGACCCTCCTTTTCTGGGGGTTCCTGGGGGGCAGGAGGCTCTGGGCAGGGCTGTCTGCTGCCAGGGCCCTGCTGCCTGGATGGCGGGTGTCCTCCTCTCACTGTGGGTAGCCAGAGCACCTGCTGGGTGCCAGACACCGTGCTACAGGCTGATGGACAGCTGAGGTCAAGCCGGGAGGCAGAACCAGAATGAGATGGTCCAAACGCACGTGTAACCATACCTCAACAGAAGGCGCCAAGGCCAGAAGTGCCAGGAGATCAGGACGGCTTCTCTGAGGAGGTGTCGATGGAGCCCACAAAGAAAGTGGGGCAGCAGTGACTCAGGTGAGAAGGAGAAGGAAGGCGTCTCCGCTGAGGAAATGGGATGAGCAAAGGCCCTGAGGCAGGAAGGCATGCCGCGCACGTGAGTGGGGGCTGCGTGAGGCTGAGGGGATGCAGGGAGGGCAGGGTGGATGAGGCACCCAAGCCGGGCAGCTCTGACCAGCTCACCGGGTCCAAGGTCTCAGCTCCTTGCTCACACCTCTCTGCTGCCGTTGGTCGCCTCTGTCAGGGGACAGGTGTGGTGATGATAACAGCTGCAGCTACCACTGACCGTGTCCTGTGAGCCGGAGCCTGCATACACTGAATCATTTGATTTCCAGCTTCGTCCAGCATGTGTTGACTGAGCACCTACTATGTGCCAGGCCCTCTTCTAGGCCTTGGGAGTCCAATGATGAATGAAACGGATAAAGATCCCTGCCTGCAAGTGCCCATATTCTGGAAATGAGGAAACTGAGGCCCAGGGGGTAACTATGTGTATCTGTTGGATAAACCCCTGCCCAACCTCAGGATGTGTACTGGGGGGCTGGGACCTCTCCGTGTCCACATCTCCAGCACTGGACATGAAACATCAAGATGTGAGGAGAGCTCTGGAACCCCGGGATCTAGCCCTGGCTCTGCCTCTGACAAACTGAGGGAAACAGCCTTGGTTTCCCTGACTGTGCCACGGAGAGGGTGGTGGGATTTGATGGTACCTGTGTCCATGCCCTGCCCTCACTTTCCACTTGATAGGCTGGTTCTTCTCTTTTTCTCAGGAGGAGAGAAGGCAAATGTGTGCACGGTCTTGGTCTCCCAGGTCAATCCCTGGGGCCCTTTGGTTTTAACCCTTGAGATAAAAAGGTCTCTCCAAGGTTGGGCTAGCTTTCTTGATGGCGAAGGGTGAGTGGGACCCTCTCCTCCTCTTTTCTCCCTTCTCCAGCCGGGCTGGAGCATCTGTGTTAGAAGCTGCATCTTGGGAATCTCTGCAGAAGCCTACCTTGTCCTCTGTCCCACATGGAGGAGACTGTTTATTTGTCCATCCATCCATCATACATCCATTCATTCATCCATCATCCATCCATCTATCCATCATCCATCCATCCATCCATCCATCCATCCATCCATCCATCCATCATCCATCTACCATCCATCATCAGTCCATTATCTATTCATGTATCCATCTATCCATCCATACATCCATCCACCATCCATCCATCATCAACCCATGACCCATTCATCTACCATCCATCCATCATCAATCCATCACCCATTTATCCATCCATTCATCCATCTACCATCCATCATCAATCCACTATCCATGTATCCATCCACCATCCATCCATCATCAATCCATGACCCATTCATCCATCCACCATCCATCCATCTATCCATCTTCCATCCATTATCCATTCATCTATCCATCATCCATCCATACATTCATCCATTTATTCACCCATCCATCCATTGCCCATCCATCCGTCCACCATTCACCTACCATCCATCCATCCATCATCAGTCCATTATCCATTCATCTATCCATCATCCATCCATCCATTCATCCATCCATCATCAGTCTATCACCCATCCATCCATCCATCCATCCATCCATCCATCCATCCATCCATTCATCCATCCATCATTTATTCATTCATTCTTATTTTCATTCAACACAGTTATTGAACACCAACAATGTTGATCCTATGGAAAGAATCGTAGAGGAAGCAGACACAAAAAGAAAGAAGAATAGGTGATAAACAGAAAGAAATGAACAGAAGAATTTCAACCGGGATCATTGCAGTGAGGGAGACGAACAGGTGTGGTGATAAGAAATTATATGGCGGGAGACGAGAGGATGTGTCCTAGGCTGAATAATCCCAAAGATGCTGATGTCCTAATTCCCAGGTCCTGAGAATATGTGACCTTCCACGGCAAAAGGGACTCTGCAGATTCGATGACGTTCTTAGGATCCTGAGATAGGGAGATTAGTTTGGATAATCCAGGTGGTCCCACATAATCACAAGGTCCTTGTAAGAGAAGCAGGAGGGTCTGAGTGAGATGTGATGATGGAAAACCATCAGGAGATCAGGCAGGGGATGGGATGACCTAAGAAACAGGCCAGGGGAATGTGGAAAAGGATGCAGGTAGCCTCTAGAAGCTGAAAAAGACAAGGACATGGCTTGTCCCCTAGGGACTCCAGAAGGAACCAGCCCTATAGACACCGTGATTTTAGGTTTCTTATCTCTTGAACTACAAGAGAATAAATTTGTGTGTATTGGTTAGAGCATCGATAGGAAACACATACAGAAGGGCAGATAGGCCTATTGATTGAGGGAAGGCTGCTTGAGCTGACCTGAAAGGGGGAAGGAGAAGGAACCAGGTACTCACTGAGCCCACAGGAAAGCATTCCAGGATAGACAACAGCAGGTGCAAAGGCCCTGAGGTGGGAAAGATCTATTCATCTGTATTTATTAAAGAATTAGGCATGTGAGTTGGGATCCAAACAAGGCTCATTGGTGGATATGCTTCTCTTCCCTTATTTTAATATGTGGGTCCCCCTGCAGCATCTGCCTCTCCCTTAATCTCTGTCCCCCTCATCCCTGCAGTTGGACAGGAAACAGACACATCACACTATTAGGGAAATAGGGGGTTTATTTATTTATTTATTTTGTTATTTCTCACCCAAGGATATTTTTCCATTGATTTTTAGATAGACAGGGAGGGAGGGAGAGAGAGAAACATCGATGTAAGAGAGACACATCAATTGGTTGCCTCCCGCAAGACCCCGACCAAGGCTGGGGATTGAACCTGCAACCCAGGTACATGCCCTTGACTGGAATCGAACCTGTGACCCTTGGTCCACGGGCCAACACACTAACTGCTGAGCCAAACTGGCCAGGGTGGGAAATACGGGGTTTAATAGAGGAATGTGGGTGGGCTGGGCATGGAAGGCTGGGGGGCTGTAGACGGAGGATGGGAGAGCTGGTCACTAACCAGCCTGGAGCCAGGTGTCCGACAGGAGCTGGAGAAGCTGGGAAGCTGCCCCACCTGGCCTCCGGAGCCCAGAGCAGGAACTCGTGGAGAGGCCGCCACAGCCACGGCCTCCACTTTGCTCCCCCTTCCAGACTTCCCGTGAGCTCTCCTCGTGGGCAAGCTCTGACCCAGTGTCGCTCAGGGGGAGCTCAGGGGAACCGTTTCCAGCCTCAGGAGGACGCGGTGAGGGGCGGCCAGCCCAGAACTGTTCGCCCGCTGTGGCTGTGCCACGCACACACCATCGCCCCTCCAACCATACTTAACTTTGGGGGGACACATCGTTTATTTGGGTGCTCATCCCAGGAAGCACTACATGGACACGGGGAAGTGAGACAGGGAAGGAAACGATGATGAGAATTCACTCCTGCCCTCATCTCTGCTCACCGTCGCCCAGCCCCTTCCGTAGGTTGTTATGACAGTGAACACCTGTGACAAACACTCAGGTGTCCCAGGTGAGGGGGAGGAGACAGGCTGCGACCTGCAGTCTGGGCGGCTGTCACACCCTCGTGGGGACTGGTGTCAGTGGCTCCTGGTTTGGGGGAAACACGAGGGAGGCAGGCCGGGGATGACCGCCCTAAATCCCGAGATCACGCCGTGGGGTTCCATCCAAGCGGCCAGGGCGCGTCTGTGCAAATACAACGCAAACCTGCCTGACCCCACTTCGGATTAGTCACAGCTTTCCCCGGGACAGTGCAGAGTGGCGGACTTGTTCTCAAGTCCCAGTGACCTGGTATCTCCTGTTGGCGGGAGGCCAGGTTTCCGGAACTTTCTGGCGGAAGTAGCTGCTTTCCAGATGACAGTCACGACTGTTAGATCCTGGTACAGCGGTTTCATCTGGAACTTCCTGAGGTCTTGTTCTATCTGCCAACTGAGCAGACATCCTGACTGTGTGTGCATGTGTGTGCGTGTGTGTGTGTATTGCAAGTCATTAAAAAAACCCCGAACACCAGGATCTTTAAAAACACGATGGTAAATGCCAGCTAATGTGCACCTTGCCATCTGAGCCATGTCTAAGGTACAGCGCAGGGCACATTCACAGTGTTGAGCAACCATCCTGCCACCCACCTCCAGAACCCTTTTTCTTGCAAAACTGCAACTCTGTCTCCGGGAACCGTGGACTCCCCCTCGTCCCCTCCCTAGCCTCTGGCTGATCCTCTGCTGACCCACTGTGAGGGCCTGGCACACGGGAGACACTGATATGGGACCAACGTCCCCAGTGTGGCACACCCAGCCAGCGCCTAGGCAGCGAAGGCCCCTTGGCATCGTTCCCCGAGTGGCTTCCTGGTTTCACTGCTGGGCTGTTGCTGGCTCCGAGGGGCTCACACGGTCCATCTGCAGCCTGAGCCGGGTGGGGGCTTCTCCGTCCTGCAGAAAGACCTTGACCATGAACCACCAGATACGCTAGCCTGGCTTAGAACCCTGCAGGCCACGGCAGGACCAGCCCTCCCCGCCTGGATGACCAGCAGTCCCTCTTCTGCCTCGAGTCCAGGGGCCTCTCTTCCCAGGCTCCCTGGTCCTGATCATCTCTGCCCCTTGGACCCGTGCCCTGCTGAGGAGCCCTGGGCAGCTGGCCTGGCAGCAAGCTCAAAGTCCGTGCTGCTTTCTAAGCAGCCATGTGGTCAGCCTCTGTCTCTGTCCTGCTGTCTCGCTCATCCCAGCTCACCTTCCCCGTGGCCCTGACACGGGCCTCTCACCAAGCCCCTTTCTATGCTGTGGCACCCCCAGACTTTTCTCTCCCTGTCTGGGATTCATCATTGAGGGCAGGGGTGCCTTACGACACTGTGGGATACAAGCGGTCACAGCAGAGCACGGTGCCCCCACCCACAGCCCCTCTTAAGGCATGGCGATGTTTGTGCCAGGTAACCGCCAGCAGCTGTCCCAAGTGATTCCCAGGAGGTATCAGGTCTCCTGGGGGTCTGCCTCCTGCCACCTCTGACCTACCTGCCCTCTGCCCACCATCACACCCCCTACATGCCAGCCACACCTCCTCCTGCCCCACCCTACAGCCAACTCCTCTTCATCCTTCAGACCTCAGCTAAAATGTCACCTTCTCCCAGAGGCCCTCCTTGATCATCTCCTCGAAAGCTGGCCAGCAGTCATGTGAGTACTATTTAGAATGGAGACATAGCCACTTACCATAAAATTCACCTTTTTAAAGTTTGAAGTTCAGTGTTGGTACATTCACCGGGTTGTGCAATCATCACAGTGTAACATCGGAACCCTGCCATCACCCCGTGGGCACCACTCCGCATCCTCTCTGTCCTCCAGGCTCGGCACCCACGACCCTGCCTCCTGTCTCTGTGATTTGCCTACTCTGGACAGTCACGTACACGGGATCGTACACGCGGCCTTTGGTGTCTGCTTCTTCCCCCGAGTGTGGTGACTTTCAAGACTGAGCGCTTCATTCCTTTTCATGGCCGAATACTATGCCAGCGTATGGCTATGCCCACGCGCCTTACTGTTCCCTCAGTCCCCTCCTGGCACCGACCCTTCTCCGCGTGCTCCTCCCGTGTTCCATCTCCTCGATGAGACGGCCCCTCCGAGAGGGAAGGCCTGGCTGGAGCCGGGCACATCGGGCGCTGGGTGGACAGCGGTGTGCAGGGCCGTCTCGGCCTCGATGCCGTTGGTGCCCGTAGGCAGTGTGGGAGCTCACCATCCGGAACAGGCCGACGGCTCCCTCCTGCCAGTGCCTGCCCATCTCGGAGCAGGGGGCTGGTGCCCTCGGAGTGGCCGCCAGCTAATGGCCAGTGCTTCAGGGGGTGGGAGGACACCAGCTTTCTCGCCTGAGGGCCCCACGGGACTGAGCTGGTTGCTCAGCTTGTAGCGCACCTTCCATGGCTCCCCCCGGCCCTGACCTGCTTCTGGGGGTCCCCATCCCCCCAACTCCTTAGGCCCTGTCTCAGGGCTGGCAGTCCGGGAGGACATTCGTGCCTTGGTCTGACCTGGCAAGGCCCCAGGTGCCACCCTGGCTGCTGGCCTCTCCCAGGCCCTCACTCCAGGCTCCCCATGGGCCCTCTGCCCAGAGCTGCGCCCCAACCCCACAGGCCTCTGGGCTCGACCTCTGCTCTCCTGTCTCCGCCCTGCTGACCCTAGCCACTCCCCCCTTAGCTGCCGCCACAAACTTGGGTCCCAACACAACCAGTGCCCCGGGTCTCCCCAGATTCTTGTCGCTTGTGTCATGTGAGAGAACTCGAAATAGCAAGTGCAGCCTGTCCTGGAAGTATTTGGTGTTCCACACACTTGTCCCCAGGGCACGGGCTCGCGGCCATGCTCCGAGACAGAGTGTCCTTCCCGCCTCTGGCCGGGCTTCATGCCCACGGCGCCCCTCCCTCGCGGTGGCCTTGGGCAAAGCATGTGGCCTCTCTGAGTCTCAGTTTCCCCAGGAGCAGCGGAGGGATGATCGCTGAGCTGCTCTGGGCGGTGGTTTTGAGGCTGAAGTGTGACAGGGACTGGAGAACCCTTTGTCACCTTAACACACTGGCCATTTTTCTCCAGAGATGATGTAGAGGGCGGAGGTGAGCGCAGGGGCAGGGGCTGAGGCCCTACTGTGTGCCCCGTTGCGCTGCGAAGGCCATCTCATGGGGGGAAACCGAGGCCCAGTGAGTTGGGGTTGCAGGAGCTCACGAGGATGGGGCGGGGAGGGTGTGACTCCAGAGCTGAAGGGTGCAGGGCCCGTGCTTTTCCCATGTTACCACACGGCTGGGCGATTTTTCCACGTGCTTTTCAAAATCATAGGAGCACCTTTTGTATCCGTCAACAGTGCCCAGGACAGTTCCGGGCATGTAGTAGGTGCTCAATAGATGCGCGGATGATTGAGTGAGCGAAAAAAAAAAACCATGAGCTACCTTTGGAAAGACTCACGTGGGCACACGCTTGTGCAGAGGAAGCCCAGCCCGCCGTGGGTGGCGGGCCTGACGCATCCAGGAAGGAAATGCATGGGACAAGGAGCGTGTGGAGCCGGCCCGAGTGGTGGCCGGTGGTGGCCCCTGCTCCTCCTGGCACCTCCTACTGCCCACAGCCTCACCAGGAGGTTTCCGTGATTTCCCCTACGAAACAAAGTGGGGACCAAACACGGAGGCCGCTGGTACTTTGCCGACAGCTCAGGGCTTGGGAGCCAAGGGGGCATTTCTGACATTCAGACCAAGTGTGGTGCAAGCTCGGGGAGGCTGGTGCATCTCCGGAGGAAGCACTTTCCACGGGTGGCACAAGCCTCGGCCAGCGGCCCTGCTGCCGCATGAAGCGATTCCAGGCTGGGCCAGGCGGCGTCTGTCCCCACCACGAGGACGCCTTTCTGATCTACTTGCAAACCACTGGCTCTGGCTTTGCCGGTCCTTCCTCTGGGCTGGCCTCACGCAGGAGGAAGCTGCATGACTGCGGGGCAAGCCCACGCCAGGCCCAGTGTGGCCCTGCCCCAGGCCTGGTGTGCTGGGGGTGCCACTGGGCTTCATCCCACCCAGAGCGGGTCCTGTGCTCCTGGCCTCAGTGGCTGGGGGGCCAGGGCTGTTTTCAGACATGACACCTCCCACCCATTGGGTGATGCAATCTTGGGAGGAACATCATGAAGCCCCTCCAGCCTCAGTTTCCTCATCTGTCACAAGGAGAGGGACAGTTGTCTTAGCTCACGGGATGTGAGCTAAGACGAGATTTGTGGTGTGGGAGGTGATCTCAGGGGCACAGGCATTGGCATGAAAACAAAGCCTTTCTTGTCGCCTGTGGTGGAAGGTACCCTTCTAAGATGACCCCCAGGGCCCCCACCTCCTGGTGTTCTTGCCGCATGTGATTCCTTCGCCTTGACAGGGGCTGGACCTGGTGACATGCCTCTACCGACAGAACACGGCAAGAGCGATGGGGTGTCTCCCCCGAGATCAGGCGATGAAGGACGGTGGCTCCATCTTGTTAGTTCTCTCCCTCTGGCGTCCTCACTGTGCCTTCTGATGGAGTGGCTGCCATGTCCGAGCCGCCCCGTGGAGAGGGCCCTGTGGCTGGGAACTGAGGGCGGCCTCTAGGCCACAGCCTCGGAGGACCTGGGCCCTCAGTCCGACAGCCCGTGAGGAGCTGAACCGGCCAACAGCTGCTGAGCAAGGCTGGCCCCCCTGGCCTTGTGGGGGCTGCAGCCCAGGCCCGCACCGCCATCGGCCGTGAGAGACCCAGCACCAGAGGCGGCCGGCGGAGCCGCATTCCGGCTCAGGACAACTGGGAGGCTGTGTTCACCCATGAAGCTTGGGGGTTGTCATGGTCACACAGAGGTCAGTTTGGCGTCTCTCTGGTTTCACTCCCAGGCCAGCACTGCTCCCTCCACGCTGCCCGCTCAGCCAGTGCCCCAGTGCCCAGGAGACCCGGTGCTGTGAGGACCCAGCTACCCAGAGGCCCCCACCGGCCCTTTCTCTCCTTGCAGGCAGCCCCAGTCCTTGGCCGACTTACTGAAAGCTAGTGATGGACACAGCCCTGAGGGCATCTGTCTGCACCGGGGACAGTATGCTGGCATCTGAATGTCAGGCCCCTCTACTGGACCAAGCTGGGCCCCTCCCCCATAGTTTATTACCATCTCCCTTTTTTTTTTATCCTCACCTGAGGACATTTTTGCATTTATCTTGAAATAGAGTGGGACAGAGGGACAAGAGAGAGAGAAACATCGATGTGAGAGAGACACATCAAGTGGTTGCCACCCACACGACCCCAACCGAGGCCCGGGACAAACTGCAACCGAGGTACATGCCCTTAGCGGGAACTGAACCCGGGACTCTCTGGTCCGCAGGCCGACGCTCTAACCGCTGAGCCAAGCCGGCCAGGGCCCATCTCCCCTTTTGTGAGAGCTCCCACTAGCCCCCCTGTATTCACACCAGCCTCGACACCAACCCCACGGAGTCTGTAAATGTGTACACTGTGCCGCATCCCGCTTGGGCCTCTGTGAGTGTGTACCCAAACGTCGAGGGAAATCTTGCATTGCAATAAAGTGAGTCCTTGGGGGATAGGCCATTTTTGCTAAGAACTGTGTGTATCTATTATTTCCTTTTTTTTTTTTCAGAATAAAAATATCTTACTTTTGTCAAGCTTTAAAATGTAAAAAAAAGCCTTAGCCGGTTTTGCTCAGTGGTTAGAGCCTTGGCCTGTGGACCAGAGAGTCCCAGGTTTGGTTCCCGCTAAGGGCACGTACCTCAGTTGCAGTTTGTCGCGGCCCCGGATGGGGTCGTGTGGGTGGCAACCACTCGATGTGTCTCTCTCATGTTGATGTTTCTCTCTTTCTCTTCCTCCCTCTCTCCCTCTCACTCTGTCTGAGGATAAATGCAAAAAAAAAAAAAAAAAAAAAAAAAAAGATCAAACCTATGAACACATCCTGTGACTTCTTTCTACCATCCTGGGACAGCCACACTCTGGCCTTCCGAGCTGTATCATCTTTCACATATTTGCCAACTGATGTGCTCACTGATTCACATTGTTCTTTTTATTTATTTTTTCTTTATTAATTTTAGAGAGAGAGGAAGGGGAGAGAGAGATAGAAACATTGATGAGAGAGAACATTGACTGGCTGCCTCCTGCATGCCCCCCACTGGGGATCGGGCCCACAACCTGGGCATGTGCCCTGACCGGGAATCGAACCAACGACCTCTTGGTGCATGGGTCGACGCTCAACCACTGAGCCACACCGGCCGGGCCCATTGTTCTTTTAATTGGCATCTCTTCTAATGAGGTAGAACTTTGTTTTAAGCATTCATCATTGATATTTCTTGTTTTGTGAACTTCTGGTTCATGTTCTTTGCCCCTTTCCTATCTATGGAGAATTAAAATTTTTTTTGAAACTGATTTTTCCAAGCTCTCTGGAGGCAGAATTTTGGCCCCCATGGCCTTCACCGGCTGGCGTCAGGCCTGTGGTTATGATAGGTTAGAGGCAAAAGGGATTTTGCAGATGTAATTAAAGTTACTAATCAGCTGATCTTAAATATTGTAAGGAGATGATCCTGGATTATCCGAGGTGCCCAGTGTAATCACACGAGGCCTTGAAAGCAAAGAGATGTGGCAGCCAGGAAAGCCAGAGAGACACAGGCATCTGACGGTATTTGGAAGCATCTCATCTGGAGCATGAGAAGAATTCAATGCACTCTTGCTGGCTTTGATGATGGAGGGAGCCATGAGCAAAGAAATGCTGTGGTCTCTAGGAGCTGAGAATGTCCCCTGGTCAACATTCAGCAATGGGGATGTCCTAGCCCCATGGCGGTGAGCTCTGTCCACCCCTGCATGAGCCTGTTCTGGGTACTGACACGGTGACTTGGGCCTGGTGAGTTCCTGAGATGAGAACCTGGCAGCCCTGCTGGACTTCTGACCCCCAGGACTGCGAGATAATGAATGGGAGTTGTTTGGAGCCAAGTTTGTGATAACGCGTCACAGCAGCAACAGAAAACAAGCTCTTTCTATATTAATATTGCAAACGCTTTTTATACACGTTGTAAATGTTTTTCTAGTGTGTCATTTGTCTTTTAAACTTCACCCTCCATTAAATTTAATCCTCCTAATTTCACTATCAGAGTTCCATTTTGGGACGTGTCCTCTGCAGTCACCCCCACATATCCAACACACGTGCAAAACAGATTCCTAGGCACCGCCCGCAGAGCTGCTGATTCAGGTCTGGGAGGGCCCAGGAGTTTACATTCCTAACCACTGCCCAGTGCAGCTGACGCCGAGGGCCGGGAACCGCTCTTCGGGCACGCACTCCTCCAGGCCCGAGGAGGGTCCCGACGGCCGGTCCCAGGTGGAAGGAAGCTGAGCACCACAATCCGAGGGGCGGGGCCCTGGAAGACCCGCCTCCACAGGAGAGGACTCCGTTCTCATTGGCTGGTAGCAAAGGGCACTCCCCCCTACGTCACAGTGCTGTTCGCTTCTCCTCCCGAACTCCAGGGGCGGGGACGCTGCGCCTGCGCAGTGGAGCTCGGCGCTCTAGTTCTGAGCGTCTGCGAGGGTCCCGGCGGCGCGCGGTGACCCCATGGCGGAGTCGGAGCCCCTTCTGAGCCGGGCCCGGGGCGGCAGTGGGCGCGACTGCCCGGAGGGCTTACCCGCTTGCCGCAGCGTCCAAGTCGGCCCTGGTGAGCGGCGGCCTGGGGAGGGGACCGGGCCACGCGGGGTGGAGCGCGGGGGTCCCGTGGCCCGCGCCGTGTCGCTGCTGTCACTGCGGGCGCGCCCCACCTGGCCGGCCGAGGTCCGAGCGGGCCCGGGCAGCGCGGGGCCGGACGCCTTCCGGAGGGCGTCCCCGGCCCGGGCGCGGAGTTGGGGACGCCGGCGGCGGCGGTCGGACGCTGCGGGGTCGGGTCGTGCCTGTCCCGGACCAGCTGGGCGGAGAGCGCATCGCCCGCCTCGCCCAGCCCCCGTTCAGACAGCCCGGGGCAGCCAGCCCTCTGCAGCCCCCGGAGGACCCCGGGTGGACCCAGACCACGTCCTTTCCGTGGATCGCCGTGGTGACTCCTAGGAGGCAGCAGTTCCATTTCTCCCGGTTCTTACGGGGGAAACTGAGGCACAGAGAGGCATCCCCCTACCCAAGGTCACACAATCAAGAAGTGGCCCAGCCCAGAGTGACCGTGCGAGTTCTTTTGCTCTACCTTCTCACTCCTGGTCCCAGGAGGCTCCCCAGTGGCTGATCCCCTTCCGTTTCGGGTTGGAGAGGCCTCTCCAGACCGGGGCAGCTTCCTCCCTTTGCCCTCTGCAGCTCCCTCCTGGCCTTCCTGTTTACCGGAAGAGAGATTGCTGAGTCCTGGGGAAGGAGGAGGGCTGGAAGGGAGGAGCCCATCCCTCCCTGAAGGGCTTCAGCCTCATTTTATGGAGGAGGAAACTGAGTCCCAAAGAGTCTCTGGGACCTGTCCAAGGTCACAGCCCTGGGATCTGGTGGTGCCACTGCGATCACCACCCTGGGCGCATCTTCCAGGGCCACTTTCCCTCTCTTGACTCATTTTCCTCTGTCCAGGAGGGGTTTGTGGTGTGTCCCCATCCGTGGAGTCTCAGTGGCCGGTCTTGACAGGAGAGATGAGAAAACTGGAGGCTGAGGTGGCCGCCTGCCTGCCCATCTCAGACTGTCCCCGGAGAGTTCTCCATCCAGCCTGTGCCAGGCCTCGCAGGGCCCTGGACAGGGATGTATGGTGGCATTCAGGGGGTACAGACTTCCTTTCTGAAGGTCTGGGTGCCTTTCTGTGCTGCCACTTCCTGGCTGTGTGACCTTGGCAGGTTGCCTGACCTGATTCTCAATAAAAGGGACATAGTTACAGGTGCTGCTGAGGGGCATTGCGGAATCAGAGGGAATCCACAGAATGCCCACAGCACAGGGCCTGGCCAGCCTGGGGAGCTGGTGCTGATGGCCGTTCTGGGAGGAGTACCATGATTAGTGCCGTCCCGGCAGATGAGACCCGACTGCAGAGCTAGTGGGGAGGGCTTTTTTATTTTGTCTTTATTGATTTTTTAGAGAGAGGAAGGAAAAGAGAGAGATAAACATCTATGTGAGAGTGAAATATCCATCAGCTGCCTCCTGCATGCCCCCTACTGGAGATTGATGCCCTGACCCAGAATTGAACCAGGGCCTCTCAGTTCATGGGACAACGCTCAGTCCACTGAGCCACACCGGCCAGGCCGGAGCTCTTTGTCCAGACGCTGTGGTCTCAGCAAGGGCTTCTGAAAATGTGAACAGGATCTCCCCGTCAGGCTGCCCGGCCAGCTCTGGGAACCCGGGGGCAGTGGTGACTGAGGCTGGCTCATTCAATCTCTGCCCAGCTCACCTTGCGTGGCTCCTGGATGGGGCCTTGTGCTCGGGGTTGTGCGTCCGGAAGTCGCATTCTCCTACCAGCAAGGGTGGGGCCCTGCTGCTGCTGGGTGTCCCGCCAGTGACCCCAGTGAACCCTGCGGTGGAGTCCTTCTGACTCAGCCCCACTTAGTGGGCCATGGCCACAGGGTGAGGACAGTGGCTTTCTCTTCTTGCTCTTACTGGTTATGAAAAGTCAGGGGACAAGGGATTGGTCTGCTATGAAAGAGGCTCTTTAGTAAGAATAATAGCAGATGTCATGAAGTTACTGTGCACAGCACTTCAGCACGTCAGTCCTGTGGCGGAGGGTCTTCGAGGAACCGAGGCAGAGAGGCGAGAGGCTTGCCCAGGGCCACACAGGGTGCTGGTCAAGTTGTGCAGCATGGAGCCTGGGGCGTGGGGGAGGGAGGCGGCAGGGACTGGTCCAAAGCTGAGGTGGGATGCAGTATTTGGGCCCCTGTTGCCCTCTGTTCCACCCCGACACTCCCACCTGCTGTGGCCAGTAGGATGCTAGGGGTGCCGACAGGTGATTGCCACCCAGGGTGATGAGTCCCTGGACCACCGAGGTGGAAGACAGTGCTCCTGGTGGGGCTCACGGCCTGTGCAAGGGCTTGGAGGCCTTGAGGGCTTGGCCTTGGTGGAGCCAAGTTCAGTGTGAGTGGCATGGAGGGCACAGGGTGGAGGAAGCCACAGGAGAGGAGGCCGAAGTGCCGGGCTGGGGTGAGCCTTTCTCCTGGAGCAGTGAGACCCGCAGGGAGCAGTGATGGGCTCATGAGGGTTTGTGACAAGATCCCTCTGGCTGCTGCAGGATGGGAGAGGGAGGCTGGTGTTGGGGGCTGCAAAGCAGGGTGGGGTGGGCCTTCCAGAGGTTTGGTGCCCCAGGACCTGGAGACCTCAGGTGGCCACACCCAGAATTCTACCAACCAACGACCAGACGAGGTTGTTGGATGAGCGCTGGGCAGTTCCTGGGGTGCCCAGGACAATTTTGGCCTGTGATGGCTTGCCCGGGACTGAGGACCTTCAGCTGCACCCCGGTCCTGGGCCTGGAGCGAGCCTGGGCCCCTGGCTCCTGTCTCTTCTTATCTCAGAAGCTGAATCCTTTGATCTCCCCAGGCTGAGATTCCATTTCTTCCCCGGGGATTTGGTCACATGGGGTGGGAGCCCGAGTACTTGGCACCTGATGAAAAGACACTTTACCTGTTCAGACCCTGCCACACACTGGGCCCAGCGCCTGGTGGGGTTGCCTTCTGGGCGGGTGCAGACATGCAGCAGGGGGAAAGGCATTGCTCCGGAGCCTTGGAAAAGAACGCAGCCAGGTTCTTTCCTTGACCTCAGTCACCCTGCGTTGGGGAGCATCATGTGTTCCCCCTCTTCACCCAGTGTGTTCGTTCCCTCTGCTCCCAGGTGCGGCCTGGCAGGATCTGTGCTTGGAACAGGCTGTGGTCTTTATCGAAGACGCGATCAAGGTAGGCAGCACCTGCTCCTGGTGGCTGTGCCTGGGCTTGTCCGGGCTGTGGGGACTGGGTGGTGGCTGCCCTGATGGCCCTTTACCCCTCGCCATCCTGGAGCCAAGGCTGAGGTTGGTAGACCATAATTGTGATGGCCTGGCCCCCGGGCACAGTCCCCTCGAGTCCTCCCTGAAAGTGAGTGCTGTGATTTCTTCCGAGTCCCCAGTCATTTGATGTATTGGTTTACCACGTACCGCAGACCTGTTGTCTGCTGCACCGTCCCAGGTCCTGTGGAAGGTGCCCAGAGATGGCGAGACAATCCCCCACCTGCAGATGACACGCAGGCTCCAATAGGGACATAGGCTGTGGAAGTGAGCTTCGCCCTACACATGGAATTAGGCTGGGGGCGTCCTGGGGGCGGCACAGTTGACATGGGGTAGGGTGTGGGCCGCACTGGCACACACAGGGCACAGCTGTACATTCAGAAAACGGGTGTCCCTTCAGTGGACCTGCCTGCCCTGGTGGTCTGGCCCTCGGGGCGCTCTCCTCTGCCGAGCAAGCCTGAGAGCTTGGCACAGTGACTTCGCTGGGTCACGATGGAGCACCTTGCCCCGTGCTGAGTTGAACTGAAGCTCACCCTGTGATTCACAGCGTGTCTCCCCACCGGGGGCCTGCATGTGGCTGGCTGTGCTGTATGGCACTGAGGGGACCCCCACTCATGCTCTCCTCTGTGACCGTTCACTTCCAGTATCGCTCCATTAACCACCGCATGGATGCCAAGTCGATGTGGCTTTACCGATGGTATTACTCGGACATGTGCCAATGGTGAGAACGCACACATGGAATGCACACGTGGGCTGGGAGGGGGAGGCTGGTCTCGGGGTCCAGGCGGGCTCCCTGTCCCCATGGTGGAGAAGGTGCTGTCTGCCCTTCTGCTGGAGGGACATAGACTGTGGAAGTGAGCTTTGCCCTACGTGTGGAATTAGGCTGGGGGCGTCCTGGGGACGGCACAGTTGACACGGGGTAGGGTGTGGGCCTCACCGGCACGCAGTGGACAGGAGGGCTTGTCTGCCTGTAGACAGGAGGGCCTCTCTGGCGAGGGTTCCTTTCCCAGAACATTCTGGTCAGCCATGGCAACTGAGTTTCGACTTGATAAGTGTTATCTGACCACACAGGAGTGGCCCCAAAGCAGGAAGTGTGGTTCCACCCTGGGGACGCAGGCGCCTGCCCTGCTCCTCTCTGGGTATTCCGCCTGCCTATCTGCGTTTTGGCCCGGAGCGTGGCTCGTTCTCACGGTTTAACCTCTTTTTTTGTACCCTTTGCAGGATTTTGAGCTTCGTCATCTTCTTGATCCTGTCTTTGGCTTTTATTGAGACCCCATCCTCGTTCACCAGCACCTCGGATGCCCGCTACCGCGCGGAGCCCTGGAATCCGCCCTGCGGCCTGACGGAGAGTGTGGAGGTCCTCTGCCTGCTGGTCTTCATGGCTGACCTCGCTGTGAAGGTGAGGCAGGCGCAGCAGGTGCCCGCCCGCTGCTGCCCTCTGATCTACTTGTTAGTTACTGTTTGTATTTATTTATTTAAAAAACTTTTTTTCTTTACTGATTTTAGAGAGAGAGGAAGGGAGAGGGAGAGAGAGATAGAAACATGGATGAGAGAGAACATCGATTGGCCGCCTCCTGCATGCCCCCCACTGGGGATCGGGCCCACCACCTGGGCATGTGCCCTGACGGGGAATTGAACCTGCGACTGCCTGGTGTATGGGTCGACGCTCAAACCATTGAGCCACACTGGCCGGGTTACTATTTTTATTTTTAATATTCACCCAAGGAGATGTATATATATAGATAGATGTTAGAGAAAGAGGAGGACGGGAAGAGAGAGAGAGAGAGGTCAGTGTGAGAGAAACATCAGTTGGTTGCTTCCCATGTGCACCCAGACCGGGGATCGAACCTGCAAGCTTTGGGTGTATGTATGACGCTCCAACCAACCAAGCCACCTGCCGGGCTCTGATTTCTTTTCAATGCCCCAGAGCTCTCTGCCTTTTCTCCAGCCTGTGCACTCTGACCAGCTGAACAGAGACCTCAGTTCTTAGAGAATTCTGGGCCTGGAAGCAGAGGCTGTGTCCCTCTCAGAGAGGTGGCAGTCTGGGTAGAGCCATCAAGGGCGCACAGCCTTGCAGGACCGGTGGGAGTGGCCGAGGGCCTGGCAGTGAGGAGAGATCCCGGCCCACCCTCCCGCCCTGAGAGTGGAGAGACACAGGAGAGGAGCTGGGCGAGGGTGGGAAGGGGTCAGTTAATCATGCCGCTGCCGCCCGTGTGCCCCGTGTCCGACTCTGGGTTCTGTCTGTGACCCACGTCCTGCCAGAAGCTGGAGCTGGGCCTGCCTTGCCCACTTGAGCTTCTGATCGGTGTCCAAGCTTTGGAGCCTGAAGGCGCAGAGGGGCTGGGTCTCGCTGCAGGCCACGGGCTGTGACATCCGTCAAGCAAGGGTTCCACTGCTGCCGTCTGGGCCCGTGGGCGCCGCTCCCTGCCTGCGGGCTGCGGTCATGAGGTGCCCTTGACCCGACTGGCAGCCCTGCTGGGGGCAGGGCCAGTCAGCCTCTGGGTGCTGACCAAGAGAGGCGTGGGTGACCGAGGGCCCGGGGAAGTTGCTTATTTTTTCTTTTTGCCTTATTATGTGGTTAGGAGGCCTTGGGGGTTTTAAATGGGAACTGAAACTGGTGAGAAGTGCTCATTTTGAATGGTGGTATTTCGGGAAATCTCAAAAGATGATGATCTTTTTATCTGCAAACTGTGACCTCTGAAGGTGCCAGTGACATGGGAAGTAGGGTGAGGTGATGGGGATGAAATCCCACCCTCTCAGTCCCCCTGGCGCGATGGTGGAGCCGAGAAGGCATCCCTCCCCCAGGGTCTGCCGTTTCCTAGTCTTTCCCACGCCGAGCCCTGGGCCTTTGCATGCCGCTGTGCAAACTGAATTGATGGTGGGACGGCAGAGCGGGCCGGGACTGCGTTAAGGACGAGGAAACCAGCATCCGAGCTGTTAAGTACCAAGCTCAAGGTCTCTGGCTGCCTGCGGCCACGGGGGGCTGGGAGAGAGCTCGGCTTCCTGCTCCCCACATCACGCAGAGACCACGCTGCTGAGGTGCCCCGTGCGCTGACCACCCAGCCTGGCCCTGCGCACTGACCGCCGCCCGCCCGCCCGCCCTCTCTCTTGCAGAGCTACCTGGTTGGGTGGGCCCAGTTCCGGAAGAGCCTCTGGCTGCTGGCCTACTTCATAGTGCTGGTTGTGTCTCTCATGGACTGGATGGTGTCGCTGAGTCTCCTCTGCCAGGAGGTAGGTGTTGCAGCAGCTCCCCGAGGGAGCAGGGAGCTCTGGGCAGGCTGCTGTGGGCAGAGCTGCCCAGGTGAGAGCTGGGCACCGTCCTGAGGTCCTGCGGCCGTCCCACCCTCCGCCCAGCCCCGCCTCTTCGTTTCCCCGCAGAACAGCCAGGAGCCCTGTGACTTGGTAGCGCAGAGCTGGGAAAAGTCGGTTTGGGGACATCGTATCCGTCAGGGCTGGTCAGGGACACAGAAGCCCGGATGCCCACCAGGTGCTTTAGTGGAGAGAGTTTAGTACAGGGGCTTAAGCAGGTGTTGAGTCACCAAAAGAGCAAAACGGAGACCCAGCGGAAGTCAGGGAGAACTGCAGGAGACCCTCCCCCAGGGCTCCCAGAGCTGGGACCTGCCCTCTGACCTCTGGGGAGGGGCACTTCCTGGCCCGTGCGGGTGCTGCCCAGAGGCTGGATGAGGCTGGTTCTGGGAGCACCGAAAGCAGAGGGAGGCTGGCAGCCCCACGCGCCGTGGGAACAACAGGTGAACAGAAAGGTCCCGTGTCCCTCCTCCTCCCCCCTGGCTCCCTCCAGTGACCCCACTGGCAGAATGGAGCGGGGAGCATCTGATGAAGGAGTAACGTCAGTGGCGGGTCCCAGCACCCACACGCCCCCTCCCACTTCCCTGCAGGAGCACCCACCGCTCACAGTTTTCCCTAAGAGGATGCTGCCCTCCTTCCCATAAGGAAGAGCTCTCCCCTCCCAAAGGGAACAGAGACTGGCCCGGCCTCCGCTGGCTCCATTTCTGAGTGACGGTCACTGTGTCCATCTTATTGGCACTGGAACATTCTGTCACTTCAGGTCTAAATGGTGAACCTCCCCTCACTGACCCGTACATGAAACTAGGAAGGTTGGCTAATATATGCAAACACGTATGTTGCTGCTGGTCGCGGGTCCTACTGAGTGTGCAGTCTCCTGCTCCCCACTCCCGCGCTCCCCACTCCCGCGCTCCCCACTCCCGCGCTCCCCAGCTTGTCTGGGTTCTTCATCCGGCGGGGCCCACACTCATTCCTGAGGGGCCTGAGTCCTCGGGGTCCTGCCTTTTTTGTTGTTGTTAATCCTCACCCAAGTATATTTTTTCATCGAGTTTTTTTTTTGGTTTTTTTTTTTTTTTTTTTTTTTAGAGAGAGTAGAAGGGAGGAGAGAGAGAGAGAGAGAGGGAGAGAACATCAATGTGAGAGAGAGACATTGATTGGCTGCCTCCTGCACAACCTCAACCAGGGCCGGGGATCGAACCTGCAACCGAGGTACGAGCCCTGGAGCGGGAATCGAATGCACGACCCTTGGATTTGCGGGCTGGCTGTAACCCCTGAGCTCGCCAGCTAGGGCATGGGCCTGCCTTTTGATGACTGCATTTTCCTGACGGTTTTTCCTCTTGGATGTGCCTGGGAGGGTCCCTTACCAGACCTCCCTGTCCCTCTGGGCAGTAGCACCCCAGTTCATGGGCACCCAGCCCTTTCCATGGACAGCCACGGAGCGTCCCTGGTGGAAACGTCCCCTTGGAAACGGGGGTTCCTGAGCAGCTGGCTCGGCGCTGTGGGTGGGGGCAGATGTGCCCTGCTGGCGGAGCCTGCCCAGGCCTGGGCCCTCCCTCAGGTAGCTGCTCTGGGCGAGGGGCCACGGGGGGTGGGCAAGCGTGCGGAGCTGTGCCCGGGTCTGAATTGGTGTTGGTCCCGAGCTTGGATGGTGTCCTGGGAGAGACCTCTGGGGCAGGGTGGGCAGAGCCCCGACCTGCACATCTGTCTGTCCGGTGGGGACAGGTCAGTGCCCTGCACGGGGAGGGCCTGTGCCGTCACCCACCTGCCAGGGGCCACATGGGGGCCAGCCTGGGCTCTGCCTCGGTAGGGGCCTCGGTCCCTGCCTCTGTGGGCACTGTGCGTGTGGACGCTGGAGATCGAAGCGGGTGGCTGTGGGCCTCAGGGTCATCCACGGGACCGGTCATCCTGTCCAGAGCCTGTTTTGGGGGATGCCTCGTGGTAGCGTTCACTGTCCTTCCTCACGCTCCTCCTCAGACCTCCTGGTCCTCAGTCGTCCAGTCTGTTCTTTCCAGGCCCCTGACCACCCACCCAGAAAGTGTAACCCTTGCCCCCGGCAAAGCTTTTTCTCGGCACCGTCTCTTGGGTCGGCTCAGTGCCCAGACCTGTCTGCGAAGCAGGCCCGAGGTTTGTCTCGGCACCGTCTCTCGGGTCGGCTCAGTGTCCAGACCCGTCCGCGAAGCAGGCCCGAGGTTTGTCTCCGTGGCCAGTGGCCTCCCACGGGCGTCAGGGCCCTTGGGGACGTCTGGGGGCCTCCGACCTGCTTGAGTCCAGTCTCATCTCCATGTCTGACTGACGGCCTGCTCCTCCCCCAGCTTGTGGCCGAGTGGTCAGGTCACACGTGGGCTGCCAGTCACCCGATGGGCCATGGTCACGGCTCTGCCGAGGCGGTTTCTCACAGAGGACTCGTTGTAGGTCACCCGGTGCTTTTCCGAAGCCTCGGGGCCTGGGCTGCAGTGCTCAGGGTGGCCTTGCCCGGGCTTCGCCCGCTGGCTGGCTCCTCCCGCAGGGAGACACGTGGGTGCAGCTCCCACCTCCGTGAGGGCCGAGTGTCCCGGTGTCTGAGCTGACGTGGCCCTAGCGTCGGGGGCCCTCGGGCTGGGTTACTGTGTCCCAGCGAAGCTGCACTCTGGTCTGTGCCTGACCGCAGCCGAGGGTCTGAGCCCTGGGGGTGCCGGCAGGACTGTCAGCTCCTGGTCTGGGCCTGGACGGGAGCTTCTGTGCAGGGGCAGCGAGCAGATCGAGGGGGAGTGGGTCCGCACACATGTCCCCTGGCCTTCATGGTGCTGGGCCGGGCGCTGGGGCCCTTGTGTGGAGGAGTGCGGCCCAGGGGGTGCAGGGAGCCCCCGGGCTGTGGGGGCCTACTGCGTGCCGGTCCTGCCAGCCCTTAACCGTCCCAGGAAACACCAGATGCCTAGTGGGATCTCAAAGTGCCAAGGAAAGGGACCAGGGCAGCCTGAGGAGGTGGCTCTCACACCGAGACGGGAGGGATGGGGACAGCCAGGCAGATGAGCAGACTGGTGGGCTGAGCCCTGCCAGCGGCATGACAAGGGGCAGTCCAGCGTGGCTCTGGACTGGCCTCCAGGCAGCCGTGGGCGCTTGGGCAGTGGGGTGACGCTGTCAGCTTTGTGTTTCTAAGACAAGTCGGCCCGGAGGACGTGGTCTGGGGTGGGGAGCTGGGAGTAGAGGGTGAACTTGGGAGTCCAGAGCAGAAAGGTGGTACCGAAACCCGCAAGGTCACCAGGGTGTGGGCCAGAGGACGGAGAGGTGGGGCTTGGGTCAGGCACCCAGGAGATGGCTTGAGGTGTGGGGTGGAGGGAGAGGCGGCCATGGTGCCCAGGGCCAGTGGACGGAAGGCCACCCTGGGCTCCGCGGCCTGGAGGCCTGGACGGGGACTGATTGGCTGGGGCAGGAGCTGGGACACATGGGTAAGTGAAGGTGTTCGACTCGCGTTGTATTGCTAGTGTAGGAGGAGGGAGGGTCCTGAGGACAGCGGGGGCTGGAGAGCCCTTTGGTTCTGACAGGTGGGATGAGGGGAAGGCGAGGATGTGTGTGCACATGTGTGTGTGTGTGTGTAGAGCATGTGCGTGCACGTGTGTAGTGTGTGCACCTGCATGTGTGTGCACACGGGGAGGGTGTGACTTCCTGGGCAGCTCCCTTCTCCGAGGGGGGAGGGGGAGGGGAGAGGAGGCAAAGCCCAGAGGGTGGGGCAGCCCCACCACGAGAGCCCGTGCAGCCCCTCTCGGAGGGGCATTGGCCGTCTGCAGGCTGGGAATCCTGGACAGCTGAGTCTAAGCCAGGGATGTGACCAGGAGCTAGGGAGCCGTGCCTGGGCGGGCTCAGCGCTGGGTCTCTGCTGTTTGCCCACCTCCAGGGCAGGTATGGGGTGGACCTTGAGAGCCCGGCCCTGGCGTTCAGTGTCCCGGTGTCTTCCAGCCCCTGCGGCTCCGCCGGCTGCTGCGGCCCTTCTTCCTGCTGCAGAACTCCTCCATGATGAAGAAGACGCTCAAGTGCATCAGGTGGTCGCTGCCCGAGATGGCCAGGTGGGCGGCGCCAGGCCTGCAGGCTGGGGCGGGCTCTCCTGCCCCGCCGGGCGCGGTGTCCCTCTGTCCTGCACCCGCCCTTGTTTCTGGCAGCATCCTAGCAGCCTTGCACAGCTCGGAGAGCTGCTGAGTCTTGGGGGGCCCCGTTCCCACTGTGCTGCTCCCGTCCCTCCTGCTCTCCTTTCACCCCACCCCCAGTTGCTCCTGCCCCCCAGTCCCCACCCCCACTGGCCCATGTGGCTGAGCCCTCACCGTCTAGCCCAGGGGGATGGATGGAAGTGGGCTTCTCCCTGAGTCCCTAGGGTCCATGCCCCTGGGTTGTGGATAGTCCCTGCCAAAGAAAGAGGCTCAATTAGGGCAGGACCCCACGCTGGGCGCATGGCAGGCTGTGGGCAGAGGAAGGGACCTGCCCCGGGGGCCCGCTGCAGGAAGCTCCCTGGCGGCCGGGTCCTGGACCCCCGTCCCGGTTGGCCTGTGGGCGTCTGCCGGTGCTGAGTGCCTGCATCCGTCCTCCCAGCGTGGTGCTGCTGCTGGCGCTGCATCTGTGTGTCTTCACCATGTTCGGGATGCTGCTCTTCACGGGCGAGAAGGTACCCCCTCGGCCGCGCGCCTCCGCTCGGTTGATGAAAGGGGCCCTCTGTTAGTCTGCCTCGCCTCGCGGGAGCTCCGCTGGGTAGTTCCTGGGCGAGATGAGGACCACTGCCCACCTTGTCCCCGGGGCCAGCAGTGGCTCGCCTGAGCCGTGCGTGGCAGTTGGCTGAAAGCAGGCCGGCTGGCCCCTGCATGTGGTCTCTTGGTCACTGGGCCCTGACACTGTTGGCTGGGCTGACCCAAGCTGCAGTGACCGTGCTGGTGTGCAGCTTCCCCGGATGCTGGCTCTTGGGCCTGGAGGCCTTGAGCTTGGTCCTGTCTGGCCTCGAGCTCAGAGCCTGCTGGGAAATGATGGGGCGATGCAGGTGGGGCGGCTGAGCCCACGGTGGGTGGTCCCGCTTGGTTGGGTCCAGGGCCTGGAGCTCTGCCGGCCTGTGGCCTTAGCTGCTGGGGACGAGGCCCACTTGGCCCCTCATAGCCGCTGGGTCTGCTCTCAGCAGGACGATGGGCAGGACCGGGAGAGGCTGACCTACTTCCGCAACCTGCCAGAGGCCCTGACGTCGCTCCTGGTGCTGCTGACCACCGCAAACAACCCCGACGGTGCGTGAGCAGCCGGGCTGGGCCTGGCGGGGGGCGGAGGGGGGGGGGGCTCGGTTACTGTGAGCCGGGAGCCCGGCAGGCTCAGGCCCCAGCCCTGCTGGTGGGGGGACACAGGACGGCCCTGGATCCCCTCCCTCCTGCCCTGCCCTCCTTTCCTGTTTCCTCCCCCTTTTTTCCTTATTTGTACTTTTTTTTCTTCTCTTTTATTTTCATCTTACTTTCTCACTCCCTCCTTTTTTTGTTTGGTTAATCGTCATCTGAGGATATGTATTTTTTTCCCATTGATTAAAAAAAATGTTTTTTTTCCTTTATTGATTTTTTTTTAGAGAGAGGAAGGGAGAGGGAGAGAGAGATAGAAACATTGATGAGCGAGAACATCGATTGGCCGCCTCCTGCATGCCCCCCCGGGGATCGGGCCCACAACCTGGGCATGTGTCCTGACCAGGAATCGAACCGGAGACCTCTTGGTGCATGGGTTGACGCTCAACCACCGAGCAACACCGGCCGGACTCCCATCGATTTTTAAGTAGAGTGGAAGGGAGGAAGGGAGAGAGAGAAACATTGATGTGAGAGAGACACATCGATTGGTTGCTCCCACACGGCTATGGGGTCCAGGGATCGAACCTGCAACCCAGGTATGTGCCCTCGAGTGGGAATCGAACCTGCGATCCTTTGGTCCGAGGGCCGATGCTCTAACTGCTGAGCGAAACTGGCCAGAACTTACTCCCTCCCTTTAACTCTGTTCTCTTTGTCTGCTCTGAGAAACTAAAAATGAATGGTGTTCTTGATGTGGTAACAAATGGCCTTGTGTTCAGGGGGTCCTCTCGTTCCCTAGCTGTGAAGTGCGGCTCGGGCCATGTGTGAGGACCCAGGGTCTGGTGGCCATGGCGCTCCCTTTGGGATGCTGGGGTGTGGCCAGGATGGGCAGCTGTAGTCCTCTAAGGCTCAGCCGTGGCCTGGCCACCTGGGCTGGTCTTTTCATCTTGGGCTCAGGATGGTCACTGACCACAGAGACCTTCCCAGGAGGGCAGCCCTGGCTCCATCCTTGGAGCTCTACAGTGGGACCCTGAGCAGTGTTCCCAAGTGTCCTCAGAGTCCTAGCGAGTCGCCCGAGGGAGAGCTGAGCTTGCAGTCTGTGGGGAGTGGTTGCAGGGGGCAGATTTCAGCTCAGCATAAGGGGTGAGCAGCCATGAAAGGTAGTGAGCTCCCCATGACCAGGGGTATGCAAGCAGAGGCATGAGGATCGGAGTTTGGACCGGAAGGCCTCCCAGTCTCCCAAAGCAGAGCCCTCTGTCCCGAGAAGGCAGGGTGGGTCACGGCAGGAGTGGGACCAGCGCTGAGGCTGTGAGTGTGCTTTAGTTTCTCCGATTTCTTTCTCAGTCATGGTTCCTGCGTATTCCAAGAACCGGGCCTACGCCATCTTCTTCATAGTTTTCACCCTGATAGGTGAGTCCACGTGGGTCTCTAGGGGTCACTGGGGTAAGATTCTGTCCCCTGTGACAGGATCCCAGACGCTCAGGGGTAGGTGTGCGCCCGACCCCGTGACTTCAGCTCAGTGTGGCCATGGTTTGTGGTCTGTGGCCACTGCTGACCCCTGTCATCAGCTCCCACGGCTGGGCTGGCCAGGTGGCACTTGTTTGTATAGATGAGGACAGGGAGGCCGGGGTGACGTGCCCAGGCCCACGCCCTGCTCTGCGATCGTCCGGGCCCTCTGCTGTGCTCGTGTGCCCCTGTGGCCCTCTGGGCGCTGCCCCTAGCCCTGGGCCCCCGGAGCCGCTACTCCCCACTGACTGGCGCTGTCCTCCCGAAGGAAGCTTGTTTCTGATGAACCTGCTGACGGCCATCATCTACAATCAGTTCCGGGGCTACCTGCTGGTGAGCCGAGCCGCTGTCCTGGGGGCCAGAGCTGAGCGGCCTGGTGTGAGGGCTGGCCAGGTCCCCGGGGGTCCCGTGCTGCCCTCTGGCTCCCTCTTGTGGATGAGCTGGAGCTGTGTCACATCCCATGCCCCCTGGGCCCCACCTGTCAGATACTGTCCCCAGGGCCACCGTTTCCTTCCCTTGCCCCCTTTCCTCTAAGGGAAGCTGCAGCTCCCGGGGTAACTGACCCCAAACCCTCTGTGAGGGAGAGCTGGGGACCCCAACTGTGCTGAGAAGGAACACAGGCCCAGTAATGACGCAACCAGTGGCCGACGGGCTCCTTCCAGCAGAAACTGTCCTTGGAGTCTGACTGTTCCTCCGATACCCGCGGAGTGAGGGGCTGCTCCCAGGCTGGGGGTGCACAGGGCACCCTCAGAGGCCGCCTGGGGCCTGCGTGGGCTGATCCGGGCCACTCAGAGCACCCTCCTTGCAGAAATCTGTCCAGGCTTCACTGTTCCGGAAGCGGCTGGGAACCCGGGCCGCCTACGAGGTCCTCTCCAGGACAGCAGAGGGACAAGCCCACCCTCAGGGGTGAGTGCTGGGGCTCCCGGGACCCCCTTTCCCTGGGGAGGCAGGGTTGCTGCTGTGGGGGCGGCGGTGTCGTCAGGGTGCTTGCTAAGCGCCACTCCGCCAGCTCCCTGCGGACTTCACTGCGCGGCCCCGCTTCACTGCCCCTGCCCCGGGTGGTTCCTGCGTCCCTGGGACGGGGCTGAGGGCCCAGCGGCTGCCTGCTCACCCACCGTGCCCGTCCCTTCCCGCACCCCATGCCCTGTCGGGTGTCGGGAACAGAGGCCCTGGGCCATGTCTCCACTGTGCCCGGGTCTGGAGGCGGTCAGCCTGGGAGGCTCTCACCCCGGCTGCTCCGTAGCGCCCTGCCTCCCAGCTGCCAGGGTGGCGGTGACGTGCCCGTGTCAGCTCCTCCCGGAGGCCTCGTCATCGCCAGGGCTGCCCAGTTCAGTGTGGGCATTTTTCCCCACAGAGCTGGGGTGAAGGCCCAGGACCTCCTGCAGGCGCTTCAGAAAGTCCAGGTGGACAGCACCCGCAAGCAGGCCATCGTGGAGGTACTAGCGCCCTCCCTCCTGGCCTCCCCGGCCCCCCCCCCCCGGCCTCCCCGCCCCCCCCCCAGCCTCCCCGGCCTCCCCGGCCTCCCCGCCCCCCCTGGCCCCCCCAGCCTCCCCGGCCTCCCCGGCCCCCCCGGCCTCCCCGGCCTATGCTTCAGGGCTCCTCCCGGGGGTCATGTGGGCCAGCAGCCCTTTTTAGGACACGGCTCATTTCAGAGTAGCTGGGCTGGGCCAGTCCGGGTGGGGCTGGGGCGGCTCGCCCTGCTCTGGGCCCTCTTGTCCTGGGCGCTGGTGGCCCGGCTCACCGAGTCTCCCGTGTGCAGAAGGTGCGAGCCTATGGCGACGGCCTGCTGTCAGCTGACGACTTCCAGAAACTCTTCAATGCGTTTGACCAAAGTGTGACCAAAGAGGTAACTGGGGCCAGGCTAGAGTCCCCTGCTCGGGGCCAGGGCTACCCAGGGTTAGTGGGGACGTTTGCAGTATCTGAGGGCACGACCACCTGGGTAACTTAGTGACCGGGGCCAGGACGGGCCTGCCCAGGGACGCTGGCCCCAAGGCTGGTAAACGGGAACAGAGATGGTCGGCTGCTGGAAAAGGGTGTGGTCGACCTCATGAAATCACAGAGGAACCTTCAAAATGGTTTTCTCCGTCTCATGACGAACTCTGACCCCCTTCCCCATGCCCTGCGGGAGGTTCCCGAGTCTGTCAGCCTTGGTTTTTGTCCTGATGCCGATTTATAAAGTCACCAGAGGGGCCTCGGTGTCCCGCTCAGCGCTGTGTGCAGAAGACCCCCAGCCCCCAGCCTAGGTTCATGTAGTGGGTTTCTGCGGGCGGAGGTGCTGGCCCACAGCTGCGGTTCACGGGCAGTTCGGGGGCGGGAGGGGCTGCTGTTCCAGCTGCTTGGCCTGGAGAGAAGGGGCGGAGGGCAGAGGTGGGAGCCGACATCAGCTGCTGTGACCAGTGCCACCGCCCAGGGGGCTTAAACAATAGGATTGACTGTCCCGTCCTGGAGGCTGGAATCTGAGATCCAGGTGTCAGAGGGCTGGCTCCTCCCGAGGCCTCTCTCCTTGGCCTGCAGACGGCCGTCCTCTCCCTGTGTCCCCACAGGTTCATCCCTCTGTGTGTGTGTCCTGGTCTCCTCTTCGTGTAAGGACCCCAGTCCTGCGGCATTAGGGCCCATCCAGTGGCCTTTTACCTTAATACCTCTTCAGAGGCCCTTTTCCTAAATGCAGTCACGTTCTGAGGTCCTGGGGCTCAGGACTCCAACATAAGACTTTAGGCGGGACAGCGCAGCCGTAGCCATTGTCAGCTTCTCGGCATTCGTGTCCGCCTCCGTGGCCTCCGCCTCCGTGGCCTCCGGCTCCTGTCAGGTGGTTTTCTTAAGGACGTGTTTCCTGAAGTCTTTGCAGGTCACCCGAGCCAGGCGCTGCTCAGCCTGTCGTGCAGGCTCTGCATGCCCCGCTCGTCACCCTGGGGTGTCCCTCTTAGCCGTGTTCTTCAGTGGGGCACAGGAGGTGGTCGTGGGGCCCCAGGCGGACGCTTGTGCCTTCACGCACGTCAGACGTCTTCCTGCCGTGGCCCGTGGGATGTTCTGTCTTCCCACGGCACCCTGGGTCTAAAGTCCAGCACTGTGATTTGAGGGGAGTTCGGGTCCTAGAGGTTTGCGGAGCTGAGCTGACACCCTCTTCTCCCAAATGCTGATAGCAGGGGGCAGACATGCCAGGGTGTGTGGCCGGGACAGCCGACTGGCTCACGACCCTCAGTGTCCTTCGAGCGTCCTCTACTGAGGAGCCTTGACCTCGTGCTCACCGTCACGGGGAGCGGACGTTGCAGGTGCCGTTGGGAGCCCAGAGGCAATAGCTCGAGAGCAGCATAGCCGGCTGGGGTCCCGCTGGGAAGAGCCGCCCCATCCGGTTTGAGTCTCGGTGCACCTGCCCTGCAGTTGCGGGCGTGTGCACGCACCCGAGGAAACCCTGTCTTTGGACATCTCCGTGAGCTGACGTTGCTTTCGCTCTGCAGCGTCTCCTAGGTCTGTCCACGCTCATGAGGACAGAATGTCCTCTACCTGCCTCGGGTACGGTGGCCACAGGTCACGTTTGTCTGTGGAGACCTGGAGACGTGACTATGGTGGAGGGCCCGGGTGTTTCATCCGATCGCACGTGGCTTAAGTAGCCCCACGCTCAGTGGCCGCGGCGTGGGACAGCATGGGCTCGGGACTCGAGCTCCATCTCCGCTGCGTCCCCGTCCACCCAGGGAGCCACATTTGGGTGGTTCCTGGTTTGCTGTCACGCCTGGTGCCGCAGTGACGGGCCTGCGCCCCCTCCGAGTGTGTCCCGTCTGTGTTTATTGCCAGCTTGCCCTCCGTCACTTAAAAAAAAAAAGTTTTTAGCCCTGGCTGGTTTGGCTCAGCGGTTAGAGTGTCAGCCCATGGACCTGAGAGTCCTGGGTTCGGTTCCTGCTAAGGGCACGTACCTCGGTTGCAGTTTGTCTCCGGCCCTGGTTGGGGTCGTGTGGGTGGCGGCCACTCGATGTGTTTCTCTCAAATCGATGTTTCTCTCTCTCTTCCCTCTCTCCTTCCCACTCTATCTGAAGATAAATGCAAAAGTGTCCTCAGGTGAGGATAAAAAAATAAAGTTTTTATTGGTTTTTTTTTTTTTTTTTTAGAGAGAGGAAGGGAGAGAGAGAGAGAAACATCGATGTGAGAGACACATCGATCGGTGCCTCCTGCACGCTCCCCACTGGGGGTCGAGTCTGCAACCCGGGCATGTGCCCTGACCGGGAAAACGGAACCAGGACCTCTCAGTCCACGGGACAGCGCTCAGCCCACTGAGCTGCACCGGCCGAAGTCCTCCGTCCCTTTCTGCTCCCGTCTGACCACAGTGTTGTTTTGTTCTGCGCTAAGTCCTCACAGCTGTCAGCATGCACTGTGTCCATACTTTCCCACGGACACTTCCTACATCAGGGCAAACGTTGCACACACTTCGCGTGGCTGCGCGATGTCGCCATGGTTTCCTTACCGCGCCAGGAGCCGTCCAGGTCATTCTGCCTGTGGGCGTCATGAGCACTGTGACGAACTCTCCGTGTAGGAAACCATTGCTGGGTTTGAGATGATTTCCTTGGGCTGGCTAGACGGGGGTTGGAGGTCACGTAGGGCGGCGGGTCGGCCCACGTTCCTGAGCGCGTGTCCCCTCCCAGCACCCGCCGCCGCCCGAGTACCAGTCCCCGTTTCTGCGGAGCGCCCAGTTCCTCTTCGGCCACCGCTACTTCGACTGCCTGGGGAACCTCATCGTCCTGGCCAACCTCGTGTCCATCTGTGTGAGTGCGCGCACCCTCGAGGGCCCCGGACGTGCCTCTCCTGCCCTTGCTCCCGCCTGCCTGGCCGGCTTCCCGCTGGCCCGCACTGGCCGGGCTGGCGAGCTCCCGCTCTGGCTCCGCAGGTGTTCCTGGTGCTGGACGCGGACATCCTGCCCCACAACCGCGACGACTTCGTCCTGGGGGTGAGCCTGGGGGGACGGAGCAGAGCGAGCGGCTCCGGGTCTGCTGGGAGGCGGGGCCATTCCAGTGCCGAGTGCTCTGTCACGGGGTCTGCAGAGCTGGGGGTGCAGGCCGTAGGGGGAGGCTGGCTGAGCTGGGGGTGCAGGCCGTGGGGGGAGGCTGGCTGAGCTGGGGGTGCAGGCCGTGGGGGGGAGGCTGGCTGAGCTGGGGGTGCAGGCCGTGGGGGGGAGGCTGGCTGAGCTGGGGGTGCAGGCCGTGGGGGGAGGCAGGCTGAGCTGGGGGTGCAGGCCGTGGGGGGGAGGCTGGCTGAGCTGGGGATGCAGGCCGTGGGGGGAGGCTGGCTGAGCTGGGGGTGCAGGCCGTGGGGGGAGGCTGGCTGAGCTGGGGGTGCAGGCCGTCGGGGGAGGCTGGCTGAGCTGGGGGTGCAGGCCGTGGGGGGAGGCTGGCTGAGCTGGGGGTGCAGGCCGTCGGGGGAGGCTGGCTGAGCTGGGGGTGCAGGCCGTGGGGGGGAGGCTGGCTGAGCTGGGGGTGCAGGCCGTGGGGGGAGGCTGGCTGAGCTGGGGGTGCAGGCTGTGGGGGGAGGCTGGCTGAGCTGGGGGTGCAGGCCGTGGGGGGAGGCTGGCTGAGCTGGGGGTACAGGCTGTGGGGGGAGGCTGGCTGAGCTGGGGGTGCAGGCCGTGGGGGGAGGCTGGCTGAGCTGGGGGTGCAGGCTGTGGGGGGAGGCTGGCTGAGCTGGGGGTGCAGGCTGTGGGGGGAGGCTGGCTGAGGCAGGTGCAGGCCGGGAGCCAGGTGCAGGGGCTCTGGTGAGCTTAGTGGAGTGGACGGCGGAGGTGGGGTCGTGTAGAGAGAGAGACCCAAGGGGGAAGCAAGGGTTCGAGAGGCTGAGCGGCGGGCAGGTGAGGGTGGGGAGGCCAGCGTCCCGGACTGAACGTTGGGCACCTGTGGGCCTTTCAGATTCTCAACTGCGTCTTCATCCTGTACTACCTGGCGGAGATGCTGCTCAAGGTGTTTGCGCTGGGCCTGCTGGGGTACCTGTCCTACCCCAGCAACGTGTTCGATGGCCTCCTCACCGTCATCCTGCTGGTAAGTCGGCCATGGCCGAGCGCCGCCTCGGGGTGGGTGCGCCCTGGCCCTGGCTGCCCCCTGAGGACCCGAGGGCCGCAGCAGCGGGGCTCCTGCCTCCTGGGCCGGGCTGGCCTGCAGGAGTTTCTGCAGCGTCCCCTGGGTGGAGCCCGCAGCCCTTGGCCCTCCCGGCCACCCCGCCCCGGGCACAGCCTCCTGCACCACTGAGGACGTGAGACTACGTGGGTGGAGGCGGGCTCTCAGGCGCCTGGGAGTTCTCGGGATGTCCCATCCCTTCCCAGAGCCAGGGGGTGGGGGTGGGGTCGCGCCCCGTGTGTCACGGCAGCGGTCAGCGGGACGTGTTCATACTTGACCGACGAGAGCCGTGGGCCCCTTGGGACAGGAGCAGAGATCGTAGAGAAACGCTTTGACCGAGCAGCTTCCCCCTCGCCTGGACTCCGCCAGCCTTGTCCTCGTCCTGCCCTCACGAGGGTGGCCCTGATTCCTGAGACCAGCCTCAGGAAGTCCCAACACTTGGAACCGACCCTTAGGGACAAGCACCGAGCTCTGGCCTCTCCCGAAGCCCTCGTGGGGAGAACGTGGGTCGAGCTTTATGATTCGTGTGGAAGCGCCCAGGTAGTATTGCTGTAGCGACACCTTCTTCTCTCCTGTGATCCAAGGTCTTGGAGATCTCCACTCTGGCGGTGTACCGGTTCCCCCACCCAGGCTGGTACGTGACAAGGACCGAGGGCGGCCACAGCATCCCGCGCCCGGCCAGCGCCCCGGGAGGGTGTCCCCCCGTCCGCGGCCGGGCCTTCGCTCGGGCTGCTGGGACTCAGGACGAAGCGCCCGCTTGTTGGGACAATGGGCAGTGGGGCTCTGCCGCCCGTGCCCCCGAGGGCCTCTGACATTTCCTAACTGGCGTTCAGGACCTAGTTCCCAGAGCGGTGGCCGAGCAGGGCCCTCTAGGTGTAAGTGGGCCCAGCCCCCAGCAGGGGGGAGCAGAGAGGCCCAGCTCAGGGCTGGGGTGACCGTGGGCACTGGAGTTGGGCTGCAGCCCCATCTGGCTTGGAAGTCCTGTGACTGGGTCTGAGCATCAGTTTACCTCCCTGTAGGATGACAGGGGCGGGGCCCGGGGCTCGCCCTCTCACGCTGCTGTTGGAGCTCCTGGTCTGGCCACACAGGGACGGACGCCAGGGCAGGGGTCCCGGACACCTTGCCGTGTAGCTTGTGGCAGCCGTCAGGGTCCTGCTGCCCAGAAAGCACACAGCCACCACAGCCAGCGCCCATGCCGGCCTTGGCCTCGGGTGCTGGTCTGTGGGTGCCTCTGTCGGCTCCTTCGTCTTCGCTGAGCGGGTGGAGACGGAGTGGGCCTGACAGACGTCTGCTCAGGCTTAGCTGTGGGAGCCACTGGGAGACTCGTCCTGGGCTCAGCTGTGGGAGCCACGGGGGGGCTGGTCCTGGGCTCAGCTGTGGGAGCCACTGGGAGACTTGTCCTGGGCTCAGCTGTGGGAGCCACTGGGGGGGCTGGTCCTGGGCTCAGCTGTGGGAGCCACTGGGGGGGCTGGTCCTGGGCTCAGCTGTGGGAGCCTCGGGAGGGCTGGTCCTGGGCTCAGCTGTGGGAGCCTCGGGAGGGCTGGTCCTGGGCTCAGCTGTGGGAGCCACTGGGGGCTGGTCCTGGGCTCAGCTGTGGGAGCCACTGGGGGGCTGGTCCTGGGCTCAGCTGTGGGAGCCACTGGGGGCTGGTCCTGGGCTCAGCTGTGGGAGCCACTGGGGGGCTGGTCCTGGGCTCAGCTGTGGGAGCCACTGGGGGGCTGGTCCTGGGCTCAGCTGTGGGAGCCACTGGGGGCTGGTCCTGGGCTCAGCTGTGGGAGCCACTGGGGGGCTGGTCCTGGGCTCAGCTGTGGGAGCCACTGGGGGGCTGGTCCTGGGCTCAGCTGTGGGAGCCACTGGGGGGCTGGTCCTGGGAAGACCGGCAGGGCTGGTGCTGTCCTCGGTGGCTGAGGGCTGGGGCCCTGCGTGAGACGCTCCTGGGGAGGGGTGGGGTGATGCCACACGGCCGGCCAGGCTTTGCGGGGCAGCTCTCCTCTCTAAGGGCACTTTGTCTGGGAATTCTGGGGCTGACGTCCTGGGTGAGAGTGGGTTTGAACGTAAATAGAAATTTACAGAGAAGTGAGAGTGTGGTGAGGCCATGAGGGACACCAAGGGGATGGGCAGGAGTTGGGACAGGGGATGGGACAGGAAATGGGGTCAGAGGAAGAGGTCAGGGATGGTACAGGTGGTTAAGGGTCAGGGTAGGGTCAGGTTGTGGACAGGGAGAGGGTCAGGGGTCAGGAGATAGGGACGGAAGGATCAGGACGTGTGTTAGAGGAAGAGGTCAGGGATGGGACAGGAAATGGGGTCAGGGGAAGAGGTCAGGGATGGGACATGTGGTTAAGGGTCAGGGTAGGGTTGGCACAGGGTCAGATCGAGAGACAGGGTTGGGATGGGGTCAGGTGATCGAGGTCAGGGGCAAGAGATAGGGTCAAAGGAAGGGGTCAGGGACTGGGGAAGGGTCGGGGGTAGGATATGTGAGTAGGGGTTGGGGGTAAGGGATGGGGTCAGGGGCCGTCTCCCAGTTCTGCCGGGACCTGAGCTGGGCGTCCAGCGTCTGGAGCCTCAGCGTGTCCCGTAAGACGGGTCAGCTGCTCTGCATCGTGAGGGGTGGTGTGTGGCCGCTGCTGCCCAGGGCCGGCAGGTGCGGGCTTTGGCCTCTGCCCTTCGCCGCGGTGGAGGGCTTCTGGCTGGGTTGGCTGCGGGGCGAGTTGCCGTCGCCCCCCCTCGCTCTCTCTGCATCTCTGTCTTTCTCTGCGTCCATCGGCCACATGTGTCCTGTGTTCTTGTTGCCGGCACCCTGGGCCTCTCCCAACCCCCCTCCTGTGTGTCTCTCCAGGAAGCCGGAGATGCAGGGCCTGCTGTCGCTGTGGGACATGGTCCGCCTGGCGAACATGCTCATTGTGTTCCGGTTCCTGCGCATCATCCCCAGCATGAAGGTCTGTGGGCGTCCGGCCCCGCCCCTCGCCGCCCCCCGCCCCCCACCGCTCCTGGTCTAGGGAGTGCGTGAGCCTGAGGGTGGGACTAGGCCCTGGGGTGCGCCCCCCGCCCTGCACTGCGGCTGGGAGCTCGGCATGTCTGGCCAGCACGATGGGACTGGGTGAGGCCCTTGGCCAGTGGCAGGGGGCGCTTCGAGCTCCTTGGGGCCCCGGCAGGTGTGAGCAGCAGGGTGGCGCCCTTGGGACCATGTCCTGAGGTGTCTGAAGGGCCTTGGGCATGACCATGTGATCCCAAGTGTCCCGAGGTGTCTGAGGGGCCTTGGGCATGACCATGTGATCCCAAGTGTCCCGAGGTGTCTGAGGGGCCTGGGGCATGACCATGTGATCCCAAGTGTCCCGAGGTGTCTGAGGGCCTTGGGCGTGACCATGTTCCCAAGTGTCCCGAGGTGTCTGAGGGGCCTTGGGCATGACCATGTTCCCGAGTGTCCTGAGGTGTCTGAGGGGCCTTGGGCGTGACCGTGTTCACAAGTGTCCCGAGGTGTCTGAGGGGCCTTGGGCATGACCATGTGATCCCAAGTGTCCCGAGGTGTCTGAGGGGCCTTGGGCATGACCATGTGATCCCAAGTATCCCGAGGTGTCTGAGGGCCTTGGGCATGACCACGTTCCCGAGTGTCCCGAGGTGTCTGAGGGGCCTTGGGCGTGACCACGTTTCCGAGTGTCCTGAGGTGTCTGAGGGGCCTTGGGCGTGGGCTCCTTCGTGGTCCTGGTAACAAGGGCGATGGTAGGCCTGAGCGCATGCTCACTCCAGGGCCCCGCGTGCAGGAAGGATGCCTCGTGGCCGTCCGAGCCTCGGTTGCCCTTCGTGTGCCCATCGGGAGTTACGTCAGTGTGAGGGAGGGGAGGCGGTGATGAGGTCTGGGCCCGGCCCTGCCAGCACGGAGGCAGAGTTCTCTGCTCCGTCTGTGTTCCCAGGAACCTTTAGAGCAAAGAGGTCGAGGACATCAGGCCCCTTCCTGGTGTCCAGGTCCTTCCCCGTGCACACCTGTGCTCCATACCAGGCTGCCATGCGTCCCCTCTGGCCACCTGTGACCCAGCGGTATCATCCTCTGAGGGCAGCTCAGGGTCCTGGGTGCAGGTGGGCTGCCGCCCTGAAGCCTCTGTGCATGTCACACGCATGCACATGTGATCATACATGTGCATGTGAACACACTTGTAAGCATACAAGTCACACATAGGCACACATGACCACAACTCACATAATTATACACAAGCACACATGATAAATCACACACAACCACACATGTAATTGCATACGTGTAATGACACATGATCACACACACACAGCATCAACACTATATACACTCACACCCAGCAATGCGTGTGCACGTAACCATAACATGACCACACACAGAACACACAGTGCAACCCCACTCATGTATACAACACACATACAACTATACACACACACACACACTGCATACACAATCACGTACACACGTGCACACACACATGCACATGTATGCACAGTCATGTGCACACACACCGGTTTCCACCTGCTAGCACCCAGCGTACGGTGCTCTAATTATCAGGCGGGAGATGGGCCCAGGTTTGTGCGTGGCGGGCTGCCCTGTAGCCGGGTTCCTGGCTGCGTCTCAGGCCCCTTTCGCAGACTCGCCCCTGGGGGCTGAGCTGGGAGCCTCCAGACCAGAGGAGCTGACCCGGCTGCAGGCAGGAGGGCAGTGCGTTCTGTCTGCTGGGCCTCCCCACAGGGACCGGGAACCCAGACCCACCAAGGCTGGGGGGGGAAGTGTCTGCAGGCGTGGGGGCGAGTGAATGCGTAGGGGTGGGTGTGTACAAGTGTGAGTGTATGGGTGGCTGTGGGGTGTGTGACTAGGTGTGTGTACAACTGTGCATGTGTATGTGTGGTGTGCAGGGTGGCTGCGGGGCGTACAGGCGTGTTCCTGAGAGGGTGGTGGGCAGGGTTGCGCCGCGGCGAGACAGGAGCAACGGCTGCTCTCCCTGCCTGCAGCTGATGGCAGTCGTGGCCAGCACCATCCTGGGCCTCGTCAGGAACATGCGGGCCTTCGGCGGGATCCTGGTGGTGAGTCCCGCGCCTGCTCGGGCCAGGGCGCTCTGGGAGCTGGGCCCCAGGGACCCCAGAGGTTTGGGTCAGCTCTTTTCTCGGGGGGATTTCAGGAACTCACGGAAAGGTGATCCCCCGCCCGCCACCCCAGGGCCAGCCTTCCCCTGAGGTTCTGTGGGCTCCGGCCAGGGCCCAGCCTGGTCAGGGGCGGTGAGCAGACTGGGCCCTGGAGCTGCTCCAGGCTCAGGCCCAGTGACCAGAGCTCGGTGACAGAGTGACGAGGTAGAGGCCCTGCTGTGTAGATGCTGCCGCTGGTGGCCTGTCTGTCCTTTATTTTCAACACCACCACGGGAGGGTCTCTTGGGAGGGGCGTCCCGGCGCTCCGGGCTGTCACAGGAAGCTAGGAATAGAATCCTCCCCCTCCCCAGACACATCGGAGGAAACTGAGGCACAGAGGGGGCTGGGTCAGCCCAGGGTGTGCGCCCCTCCTCCCACCCTCTCTGGCGGCAGCAGACCCTCTGGGAGGCTGCTGCGTGTTCTCCTTGGACGCCCCCTGCTGGATGTGGGGAGCATGGTGGGACTTCCTCCTGGAGAGGCCTGGCCTTCCCCCTTCCCTGGGACCGGCTTCTTGCCCTGTTGTCCTTGGAGTCCTCATGCCTCCCTGCCGCACCTTTCCTGGGGGGGCAGACAGCCTCGGCTTCCTCGGCCCCCCAGATCCCAGTTTATCTGCAGGGCTCCCCCACAGTGGCTCCTCTCTCCTTCCCTTGGGCTGCGGTTCTGCGCCTCTGGGGGAGGTTGGTGGTTAGGAGGGGGTGCCTGGCAGTAGAGCCCCAGTGTTCCTGGGGGCCGGCCTGGCTCCGCGGTCCGTCCCGGGGGCGCTGACCTGCGGCCCTGCCTCCGCAGGTCGTGTACTACATCTTCGCCATCGTCGGCATCAACCTGTTCCGGGGTGTCATCAAGGTGCCTGGGAACGGCAGGTGAGGTGGGGCCTGCAGGTGCCGGGGCAGCGTGGGGGTCAGCTCCCAGGAGGGGCCTCCTGTTCTTCTCTCTCCCTGCTTCCCCTCCCCACCCCCCGCGCCCTCCCAGACCTGCTGCCCAGAGTCTGTGCTGACCGTCCGAGGTCCGCTCAGAGCAGCCCCTCCCACGCCCCTCGCTGGCCCTGGATGCCAGGCCACGTGCTGGCAGAGGGGTGCCCTGTGGAGCTGCAGGAACGCCCCCTGCTGGCCACTGTCGGGGAGTGCGGTTTCTCCTGTGTCCACAGCTCTTCCTAGCTGCTGCCCTCACAGACCCTCTGGGGGCTTGTTTCTCGGGGGTGCAGAGAGGGTTCCGCGCTGTGCTGGGCTGGGGCGGTATCGGGGCGCCTGGTGTGCTGATGTGCGCGTCCGGCCCCGTCCCGACCCGGCTGTTCTGTCCCCAGCCTGGCCCCCGACAACGGCTCTGCGCCCTGTGGAAGCTACGAGCAGCTGGAGTACTGGGCCAACAACTTCGACGACTTTGCGGTGAGCCCCTCGCCCTGCTTCCCGGGACCCCCGGCCCTCCCTGCCTCCCGCACCCCCTGGACCATGCCCGCTGCCCGCAGGCTGCCCTGGTCACGCTGTGGAACGTGATGGTTGTGAACAACTGGCAGGTGTTCCTGGACGCCTATCAGCGCTACTCGGGCCCGTGAGTGACCGGTCCTGGGCACCCTCCCCTTCCGACCTGGTGGGTGCAGGGTGCCCGTCCTGCGCCCTTGCCCATGACTCGGGGTCACACCTCCTGGTGTCGCTGGGGTGTGGGGGGAGCAGAGGTCCTGGGAACTCCATGAGGGGGGGCTCCTTGGGTGCCCGGGGTGAGTCTGGGGAGCTCAGTGGAGAAGTTCAGCCTGGACCTTAGAACGGCCCTGGCCCACGTCTTGCTGGCCCTGCTGCGCTGGGCAACTTGTTGACTGTTTCTGGCCTTCGGTTTGGTCATCCCTAAAGTGGGGACATCCTCACGGGACTACCAGGCAGGACGCAGCGAGGGCAGTCACAGACGCGGGGCGGGGGCTGCGCGCTCCTTGACCATCTCGCTGTGCCAGCGGGGCCTGGGCGAGCCTCCTTCCTGTCCTCCGCAGGTGGTCCAAGGTCTACTTTGTGCTGTGGTGGCTGGTGTCATCTGTCCTGTGGGTCAACCTGTTTCTGGCTCTGATTCTGGAGGTACGGAGACCTGTGCCCGCCCGCCTGGACCTGGATGGGAAATTCGGTGCTGGGTTCCAGTGGCCTGAGCCCAGGCTCTGTCCTTCCCTGGGGCTCAGCACAGCTCAGCTCCTGCTGGGAGGGTCTGGGAACACCCCTGACGTTTGACCTGTGGGCGTCCTCAGGCCCCAGGCCGGGGCTGGAGGAGGTTGGAGGGCTAGCGGAGGCTCGGGCTCATGGCTTCTTCAGGCGTCGGGATGAGCTGTCCACCTCCCTGCGGTGGACACCAGGCAGGGTGCGGGGAGACGGCTTCATGCAGGGCTGACACCCACCGGCCTCCCTCCACCCCTCCGGCTTCCAGAACTTCCTTCACAAGTGGGACCGCCGAGGCAACCTGCAGCCCCTGTCCGGGGACCTGGAGGGCACCCATGAGATGAGCACTGTGGACCTCTTGTTCAGGTGTGGATGGCAGGGCCTTCTGCCCGGCCCCGGGCGAGGGGGGAGGGAAGGGAGGCGGGGGTGGCGGGCAGGTGTCTGGTGACAGTGGGATCCCCACACTCCCCGGGCGTCTGGCCTGCCTCCTGGGCCTCGTGCTGGGCTCGGGGTCCAGGGCCAGGGTCCTTGCTTCTGCAGCGCCTGCTGCCCGGCCCGATGGGCCTGCAGTGCCGTTGAGCGTGTTTAAGGAGGCCTCCGGCGGGCTCTGTCAGCCTGCAGGTGCTCCTGCTGGCGGGTGTGGGCGGGTGGCCCGAGGAGCCCGCCCTCTGCTCTCTGTGGAAGCTCGGTGGCTCTCCTGGTGCAGAAGGTGACGCCGTCCCGGAGACGGCCCAGCCCCAGCGCCGTGCCCCTGTGGACGCCGGCTGCCTCGTCGCAGCCGTTGTCTGTCCAGCACCAGCCGCCCACCGGGCTTTAAGAGTGCCACGCAAACACCCCGAAGACGTGTCTGGGTCCTGGGTCCCCCTCCCTGCCACGTTCCCTGTGCACGTGTCTCGTTCTCCTGCCTTCTCATGGGGCTTCTCCACGCTCTGCGTGCTCACTGGCTCTCCTGGGAGGGCCCAGGGCCTTTCTCTGCACCCCAGGGCCTTTCTCTGCACCTTCTCCCCGATTCCGCAGGGAGGTCCTGGAGGAGCCGACGGAGGAGGAGCTGATGGAGAAGCTGAGGCACCATCCCCACCTGCAGCGGTGCAGGTGACGTCCAGGTGCGCCGTCCTGGTGGGGCGGCGATGCGATGCGGCCTGGGGCCCGACGCGGGCCACGGGGACAGGCAGGCTGCGGCCCGAAGGAGAGACTTCCCTGGGACAGAGCCGCTGCGCCCACCTGCGGCTGCGACAGCCCCGAGGCCCCTGCGCGCGGAGCCCCGGGCAGCTTCTGTCTGCAGCGTCTCAGCACGGCCGGGCTTGGGCAGCGTCCACGCCGCTTCCTGTGAGCGCTGCTCTCCTGTCCGAGTGCGGAGAGGGGGACTCCGCAGGGACCCTTGAGATGGTCTGCAAAGCGAGGCGCGGCGGCCCCCCTCGCGCCCTGCGATTTCCAAGGTGCCTTTGCTGCTGGCGGCCTTCAGGGACCAGGGGCCCCCCGGGCTCGCACAGGCCGCCGGCAGCCTTCCCGGCCCTTACGTCTGGGATCCTGGTGGTTTTACACGAAGTGAGTCTTGACTGTTTACTGTATGGCTGTGACGGTGTGCTTCCTACGGGTCAGAATGCCAGTGTCGACACGTGTCGCCAAGCGTGAGGCTGTCTTCCTTCCGCCGACGCGGCTCGTCCCGCCCTGGGTGGGGCTGCCAGGAAGGCTGTCCGGGTGGGCACTGCGCGCGGTCGTTCTGGGTGGGCGGTCTGCCCGAGGCCAGGGGCGCCTTTCTCCAGCTTGCGTAAAGGCACGGAGAAGCCAGTGGTGGCCCTACGGTGTGCCCTCAGGGTGCAGCAGAGGGCCGGGTGCAGGGCGGGGGAGCCGTGTGTGGCCGGCCACGTTGGCACTTGATCTGCCACGGACCTGGGTCACACGCGGTTTCCTGTGTGAACTGCCAGCTCAGTGATGGGCAGCGCGCCTCGAAGCCTCTGTTGCGCTGAGACGGGTCAGTGGTGTCTGCCATGGGCGCTGCAGGGGCCCCGGGCACAGATGCGGACTCCCCCCGGAAGTGGCCTCAGTCTTCTCTGTCTGGGAAATGGGATGACAGGAAAGTTCAACTGAACGAGTAACTTCTAAAATGCCACGAACCCCGGCGCTCGGGGCTTCGCACACCCTGGTGGTGTGTTTGGCGTCAGTGCGCGTCGTGCTTCTGGCCCTGGAGTTCATCTGAAATCTTAGGCACGTGCCTGCTATCCCTCAGGTCTGGGGACCTCTGGGGTTGTGAGGACCCTCCCAGACCTGCCCCCTCTGCAGGCCGCGTTTGGGGCGGATGTCATGGGGAAGCAGGTGAGAAGCCCACAGGGCCCTGCTGTCTCGGACAAGGGTGAGGTCCCCCTGGACTCTGCGGTCACCCACACATTCCCACGCCCAGGTCTCAGTGCCGTCCATCGGCGGGGTCAGGTTCCGTCGACCTCATTTTTAATGCAAGCAAAGCTGGACTCTCTGAGCCCCTGGGGTGGCTGGCTCATTGCTCTTCCCAGGCCAGCCAGAGGCTGCTTCTCTGTCGCTGTGACCCTGCCTCGGCCACTGGGCTGCAGGCTCGTCCGCCCACAGTGAGCCTGGGTCCGCAGGCATCCGGGCGGGACGTCCCGTGCAGGTGCCTGCTGGCGCTGTGGGTCCACCCTGCCCTCTGTTGTGTTTACGGTCCCGAGGCCGATAACGCAGACGGCTCAGAGGCGGGCCCCGCCCTCAACAGGCAGCAGAGGCTGGGCGTCTGAGCACGAGCAGATGCTTGGGGGGTCCTCTCTGCCAGAACGAACCGTGTCAGCCTCTGAGCCTTTGCTCCAGTGAGAGGTGTGACGAGTGGAGCTCGGGCGTGGCTGCTGGTGAAGGGGGTCGGGCCGCTGGGGTGACCCTGTCTGCGGTGCTCCATGTCCCCCCTGCCCGGCGCTCCGGGAGCTCAGGGCCACCACACTGCACTGGAGGAGACCCACCGGAGAAGAGAGTGGGCTCTCCTCTCAGCTGCGGAGTCCTCTGTGGTTTTCTGTGGCTGCCGTGGCTCTGGCCACCCCTCTGCTCTCCGGCCGGGCCTCAGGGACGGCTCAGTGGAGTCGCCCAGCACAGTGGCAGAGGAGAGGACACCCGGGCCGGGACTGCGGCCCCAGAGGAGCAGAGGCAGGAGGACCCCTGTGGCTTTAATATAGAAAAGAAAATATCGATAAACTCAACACAGTTAAATTAACTTTGTCTAAGACACAGTACACAGGTAAGCCGCAGCCTGGGAAAAGAGCAGGTGTAACTGACTAAGGACCTATCTCTGGGCCACGTAAAGAGCTCCTACAGATTAGCCAGAAAAAGACAAACCAATAGAAGAAAGTCGGCTTGAACTGGCCTTTCACAGGAAAGCCAGCAGGTCCCGTCGTGATGGGCAGACGAGCACTGTCACCGGTGATGGCCACAGGTGAGTGGGGCCCACTGTGACAGCGTCTCCCGTGTCCAGGTGAATGCGTTTCTCAGACTTGTTCAGTCTGCCCACTGGAGTCTGGAGCCTTTACACGCACTTGGAGGAAGTGCCTCTTGGGGACTAGTTCGGCAGTACTCACAGGGATTGGACACGGCTCACCTTCCCTGCCAGCCAGGCACTGACAGCAGCCCTGCCCACGTGCGCCGGGCGGTACAGGTGCGGAGAGCAGCGCACACACCAGCAGAGAGCCGGGCGCAACTCGGCCCCCAGACCGGGTGCACACATCTGCTGAGATTTACTCGTGCGGTGGAATATTACACAGCCCCGAACACGGGTGAACTCCAGCCTCGAAGGGCTACGTGAAGGAATCTCAGAAACACAGTGCTGAGTGAACACAGCAAGTTCCAGGAGATTCCCTACAGCAAAGTCTTATTTACGTAAAATTCAAAACCGAAGTTAGAGATCTGGCTACTTACAGCACAAGGGCGTGTGGGCCTGTCATCCGCAGGGTGGCCAGCTCTGGGGGAGACGGACAGTGTGAGAGGGGCCCATGGGTGCTACGGTGCCCCCTCTGGGCGACCTTCTCCCCCCTGGCTGTGCGGGGCTCAGAGTACATCTCAGCAGATGTGTGCACCCGGTCTGGGGGCTGAGTTGCGCCTGGCTCTCTGCTGGTGTGCGCGCTGCTCTCTGCACCTGTATCGTGCTCAGAGCTTGTAATTCAGGCATGTCCCGCACACCCTTCTGTACGAAAGGCGAGAACGAGGAGGGAGCAAAGAGCATTTGGGCAGCTCCCCCAGGGAATTCCTGCAAGGGGGGGCGACAGCCGGCAGGGACGTGGGCTCAGGAGAGGGTTGTGTGCGTGGAGGGTCGTGTGGCTGCTGGGGGATGGGTGTAGGAGCACCCCGGGGCCTGGAGTGGACGAGGGCCGTGCCCCGTGGCGGGAGCACCCCGGGGCCTGGAGTGGACGAGGGCCGTGCCCCGTGGCGGGAGCACTCCGGGGCCTGGAGTGGACGAGGGCTGTGCTCCGTGGCAGGGGGCACAGAGGCGAGGGGTGGGCAGCCCCGGCCAGCTCCACTGTGAATGTCCGCATGAGGGTTTCCGCCAGGCCACAGGCCCAGTGTCCTCGTCGGAGTCAGGGCCACTGAGCCCTCTCCGGGCTCCCTCCCACATGGCGGCCAGGCCCTGTAGCTGGACGGGGGCCAGGACCCCGGCCCAATCTGTCGCGGAGCCTCAGCACAGCCCCGGCGAGCGGTCGGTGTTTCATGTGGCCTCACACAGCAGGGAGGGGGCTTGTCTTCACCGCAATGGCCAGGGTTTGGTTTCCTGCCTCGGAGATAATTGTTGGTTCCTATGAAAAGGTTAGAACAATTCCTTGCTCGACAAAGGAGAGTGGAAAGCAGGCACCCCGCACTGCTCTTAGAAATGACAGAAGGGGGCGTGGGGCTCCGGGCACCCCACACATCAAAGTGGCCAGCAGACGCGGCGGGCAGCGTGTCCCCAGCCCCCTGGTCACGTCGGGGGCCCGAGCCGTTCTTCCGGTAACACAATCGGAGCCACACCGGGGCGGGGGGCCCACACCTGCGGGGCCCGGTGCCCGCTGCCGCCCGCGACCCACAGCAGTTGGCTAATCCGCTTTTGGGCCCTGGCAACACCTGTCGGCAGGTGAGCCGGACCTGCCTTACCCACCTCCCTGGCCCTGGGCTTTCCTCACAGACCTGTGGGGTGGGCAGTCCGCGGGGTGGGCGGCAAGGGCACCGACCAGGGCACAGAGGGGTCCGGCCGCCTGCCCCGCCCCGCAGTCCCGGGTTCTCTCTGCTGCGCCCCTTGACTCGCCCTGAGCAGCGGTGGGGTTCCCGTTCCCTCCGCCCCGCCTGGCGGTGCTCGGTTGGTCTAGACCGGGTGTCCGTCAGACTTGGGCGCTTGCTCTCCCGGGAGGTGGGGACGCTGTGCCGGCCACAGAGGTGGAGTGGGGTGGGCCGGGAAAGGCTGGGCCAGGACGGAGGAAGAGACGCAGACACCCAAGGACCCCGGCTGCTGCAGGCCCCCTGGGAGCTGCCCGGCAGCCTTTGGGAAAAGGGGAAAGGTTTCTCCTGGAGGAGGCAGGGGCTGCTTGGCGAGGCTGGTGGACTTCCTGGTGGAGGCGTGCCGGTCGGGGCTGGGACACGGCTCCCCAGCCTCGACTTTGTGGTCTGCCTGTTTCGAAGGCTCATCGTGGGGACTCCAGAAGTGAAGGGTGTAAAAGCACCTTGTAGTCTGTGCACTCTGGAGAATGCCATGTCCGTGATAATCAGTAATAATAAAAGCCACACTTTTGAATGCTTGCTCTCTGTAGGATATTGACTTGTTTAATCCTACAGAAGCCACTGGCAGATGGAGAAACTGAGGCCCAGAGAGGTTGGGTAACTCCCTCCAGGCCACACAGCTGGTAGTGGCCTGGCTCCTCCTGGCCCAGCCTTTCTCTCCGGTTCCATCCGAGCACACGTGAGCCTGGGTCCATGAGCCCGAGATGAATGTTTGCCGAGCGAATGCTGCAGTGTTAGCTGGAACCTGCAGGACTGCCCTGCCCCGCCCGCGGGTGGTCATCACAGTCCCCTGTGTCACCACGGAAGGCGGCAGGTCACAGGTCTGACGAGGTGCGCCTCGGGGGGCGGGCCAGGCTCCTTGTGACTGTCTCCCACCTTAGTCACTATCCAAGGTAGCTCAGGGCACCCCGAGTCCTCGGCGGGGTCTGGGCCCCACCTGCCGTGACCTCGTTTGGAAAGGAGGTGGGTGGGTGTCTGGGAGGACGTTTCCGGGGAAGCTGACGTCCGGCCCTGGTGCCGTGTTCCCGCTGCGGACACGAGGTTCAGTCCTGGAGCGCCCTGCAGGGGTCCTGCTCCTTGGAGCTGCCCTCTGACCGGGCCCTTCTCTCCGCTGGCCTTAGCTTCTCGGGGCATAAGCAGGGATGGAAGTGACCTCATGCGGTTTTGGGCCACAAAGGGGGTCGAGGCAAGTTAAAGCACCTGGTGCATCGCCGGGCACTTCCCAACGGGGCTGCTGTCCCTGGACCTGGACACGGGGCAGAGAGGACTCTGTGTGTCTGACAAGCCCGTGTGCCGCTGTCCTCCCCCGGCACCCGACAGGCACCGCTAGGGTGCGGGCGGCTTCTCCCCTGCTGGGCACTGCCCACTCCAGGTCAGCACACGGGTGCTGGGGCCCTGGTTTCAGGGGTGAGGTGGCACCTTCTGAGCCCCTCGCCCCCCACCTAGAAGAAGCCGCGCCTGTGCGCAGACACAGCCCCTGAGGGCGGGCTTTGATGCCTGCGCCGGGCCCAGCTGGCGAGGATGTCCTGTGGGCCTGAGCGGGCACCTTGTCCATTCACCAGTCACCCGCAGAGCCAGCTTCAGTGACAGGAAATGCAGGTTCTTGCTGCTCCTGCTGTCAGTGGGCTGGGGGCCCCAGGGGTGATTTGCATACAGGTGAGGGCCCTTCAACAGAGGCCCTGGGCGTCCAGAGACAGGGCCACGTAGGACACGCCTGCAGAGCCACGACCTGGCTCATGTGCAGTACCAGGGCTGGCCAGCAGAGGGCAGCAGAGCTCCAGCAGTGGGAGTCCCGGGAGGTCCGGCGTGCAGAGGGCAGGGGCAGTTTCCCCAGCCTGGCTTTCTTCCCTGCCTCAGCCACAAAGGTGGCTCCTGCACCTTCCTGGACCCCACGGCCAGCGCTGGGAGCTTCCTCTGGCCCGCACAGCCTTTGCGATGTCCACCGTGCCCACCCATCACTGCTTCACCTGCTCTAAATGACGTGGGGGGACCTGTGGGGCAGTGACCTGTGCAGGGCCACAGTTCACACTGGCTGAATTGTAGGCTGTGGGGTGGAGGGCAACTGGCCCGTTAGTGGGGGGCAGTGTGACAGTGTGCAGCGGGGCCACCTGGCGTGCCCGGGGTGGTGACAGGGCCCTCTCTGACCCAGGGACCCCTAAACCCACATTCTTGGAAAAATGTCCAAATAAACCTCTGGGTGCTGGGCCAGCCCCAGAGGGACCCGGCTTCAGCTCTCTTTGTGTGTGACCGCACACACACCCATGCGTTCTCATTCCTGCCTTTCAGAGGAGAGGGCTGAGGCTCGGAACATTCTGGAAGCCTCTCCCCAGCAGCATCGACTCCCCCACCCCCAGTGCAGGCCTGGGCTGGCTGCTCCCAGAAGCCAAAGTGTTGGACACTCTACTGGACCAAAGGAATTGCACCGATCTGGGGGACTGTCCAGGGCTAGGAGTCACCCAGGGAGGACAGGGACGGTGTCTTAGCTCAGAGCAAGGGGGTCTTGTGACCGTCAGAGGGGTCTGAGGTGCTGTGTGTGCCAGCCTGGGGGATGGGGTGGTCAGCAGGCAGGGGGCAGGCCTGGTCCCACGGAGAAATCCGCGGGTGTTGGGCTTGCGGAAGACTGGGGTGGAGAGCCCCTCCCTGGGAAACAGTCTCACTCCGATCAGATGTCTTTGGCATTTTTCTGAGATGCAAAGAATGTGTCTGAGGGAACTGGGGGCCGGAGGGCCCTGCCTTCCATTGGTGCATAGCTTCGCTGCATAGCTGCAAGGCAGTGACCACATGGCCTCGGATCCGGAGGTATGCGGGTTGGGATCTCTGCTCTGGCCTGCCGCGTGGACAGTGGCCAAGGGAGGGGACTGCCTGGGGACACTGGGGGGACGGATCGGGGGAGTGAAACCGGCAGAGGGAGAGAAGAGCTCCAGGAGGGCCAGGCACAGCTGCATGCAGCCAGGGGACGCGCCCCAGGGTGGCCGCCCTCCTGGGCTCTGGGGCCCGCGCTCCTGGGTGGAGAGTTCTGGAACCTATTTTTCTCTTTTTTCCCCCCCCCAGAACAAAATTCATCCACGTCCCAATTGACCGATAACGTGGCAGGAACAGGAAGTGCCCGTGGTAGTGTGGAAGCTGACCAGCACGGCCCCTCCCTGCAGAACACAGGGCTGGGGTGTCACGCTAGCTTCCTGGGGCCGCTGCGACAAAGCACCACAGCCCGGGGGCTTGGAACAACGGGGCTGCCCTCTCCCAGTCGGGAGCCAGAAGTCTGAGATCAAGGTGTCCCGGGGCCGCGCTCCCTCCGACGGCCCTAGGGGAGGCTCCTTCCTGTCTCCTCCAGCTTCTGGGCCTCCCTGCGCCCTGGGCCGTGTCCACAGCCCTGCAGTCTCTGCCTCCGTAGTCACGTGGCCTCCTTTCCTGTGTGTATTTCATCAGGGCCCTTGTCACTGGAGTTAGGGCCCACCCGAAGCCAGTCTTAATGACATCCGCAAAGACCCTTATGTCCAAATAAGCTCCCACTCAGGTTCTGGGTGGACCCGAATTCACCCCGCAAGAGGTGTTTCTCATGAGTGTCTGTCAGTGGGCAGCTGTCCTTGACGGATGTGGTGACCGCGGAACCCAGCGGGCTTCTAGGGCCACAGGCTAGGCATCGGGGGAAGAAGGGCCGAGCGGAGAGGCCGCAGGAGTCGGGAAGCAGGCAGGATGGACTTGGGTGTCTCGTTTGGGGCCCATTCCTCACTTTGCCATTTGGGAGCTGTTGGGCCTTGGGCGTGTTGTCTAACTCCCTTGGGCCTCAGTGTCTGCTTCTGTGAAGGGTCTGCTGTTCCCTCCGCTGCCCCGATGTCAGGGGCTGATTCCCTGGAGCAAACGGAGGGGACAGAGAAGGCTGGTTAGTGTGAGACCAGGAGAAGCGTCCTCAGGAACGGACGAGGGTAGAGCTGGGAAATGGAGGGCTCGGTATGAGCGACATCCCAGCGTCTTCTTCTTGGATGCTGGCTGCTCGGACCCTGGGCCACGCAGCGCCCACGCCCACGGAGCCACCACCAGGTGTGTCTACAGTGAGAAGACACACTGGGCAGCAGGACAGCCTGGTCCCCAAGGCCCGAGTCACCACAAAGACAATGCGTGTATTTGCACCCAGCTCTCTCCATTCCAGAAAGGGGGCCTGAGGAGGGGGAGTGACTTTTTGTCAGCTTCATGGGGCTCCCCCGTGCCCGCATTGGCCGCCTTCCCTTCCAGACGCCGACGCCATGTCAGCTGCACCCCGCCTCCCACCCCTCTGGCCTTCCACGTGGCCTCTCTGTCAAACAGCTAGTGATCCCCAAGCCCTGTCCTGGGAAGCTCCTATCTGAAGGCCCCACCGTGGGGCTTTGGTGACGGGGTTTTGGTGAATCAACCGGCACACCTGTGGTCAGCCCCCACCCCCAGGCCGTTGTCTGGGTGGGACCGCCCTGCCTGTGCCCCATCCCTGCTGCCCCTCGGCTGGCTCACCTGGCACAGAGGAGCAGGGACAACCAAGGGAGGACTTTTGATCTCAGGAGGGTTGGCACTTTTGCCAAGAGCCCCCAGACGTCTCCGCCTGGCTGCAGCCCAAGCCAGCCTCTCCAAGGGCAGCTCCTTTGAGGGAGCCTTTGGGAAGCACCTTTGACAAATGGCTTTATGCCGGGCCTGGAGGGCTGAGGACACGGCCCCGGGCTTTCGCTTGGCTACCAGCCTGGGTCCCAGGACGCAGGGCCATATGGCAGGTTCAGAGAGCGAGCCAGGTCCTGGCATTCCTACGTGGTGGCCCCGAGGCCCCCTGCCCGAGGCCACTCCCAGCTCTGCCAACGGGCTCTCATGAGCTTCGGGGCACTCGGGGAGGGAGGGGCTCGGGCTCCCCCCTCGCCAACCCAGAGCATGTGTAAGCGGTGAGCCCACACCAACCACCGCCCCGCCCCCACCCCGCGTGGGTGCAGCGCTCTCGGGGCCACTTCTCGGCCGCGGAGTCTGGGAAGCGGATGGGCCCGGTTGTTTCCGCCCGTCCCTCCGGGCTGCTCCTTAACGAGGCCGTCGTGAGCGTCTCCATGAAGCTCGTCCTAAGGAAGTGTTTGCACACCGAGCTCTTTCCCACAGCCGGGGACAATGTGCGGTCTCCTGCCAAGGGCCGCTCTGCCACCCTCGTCTTTCCTGTAGCTGGAGGTGGGCCTGGAGGCCCGCCAGGCCGCGTGCCAAGTCGCCGCCATCGATCATTATCAGGGTCCGCGTGTTAATGCCCGATGCCGAGGAGGCCGGGCCTGCTGGTCGGGAGCCGGCGGTCGGAGCCCCGTCTGCGTGAGGGGCTGGGGCCGGGCCCTGGCGGGGTGGGGGCACGCGTGGCCGTGCCAGGCTCGGCTGCGGCCACGTGAGCTGGCCGCCCAGCCCGCTCCCAGCTCTCTGAAGCAGCTGCAGTGCGCCCAGGGCGACTCCTGCATTTCCAGTTCGTCCGGATCCGAGATGCCGAAGCACAGTGTCCGGTCCCCCGAGGCCATGGGCTCTGCCTCCCAGGCCCGCTGCCCAGGGGGCCTCTGTGGGAAGGTGCCCCTGGGCGATGCTCTGAGCCACTGGGCCGGTCTCCTGCTCACTGTGTCCGGCTCGCTCAGGGCGATGCAGAGGCCACAGCTCCTGCCCGCAGAGTGGCCTGGCTCTGGCCCCGTGGGGGCCCGGCCACAGGAAGGCAGGGACAGCAAATGGCAGCATTGGGGTTTTTGGGGACCACAGCCTCTGGGGAGGAGAAAGAGGATTTTGAGCATGGATGATTGCAAAGGGTGTGTCTGAGGAGAGGAAGAAGGGGGTCTGGGTGTGTGTGAGAAAGTGTGAGTGTGTGTGCATGTGACTGTGAGTGCATGTGTGTGTGAGTATATGTGTGTGTGTGTGCGTGTGTATGTGTGAATGCATGTCTGTGTGTATGTGTATGTGGCTGTGTGTATGAATGTGAGTATACGTGTGTGTATGTGTGTCTGAGTGTATGAGTGTGTGAGTGTGTGTGTATGAATGCGTGTGTGAGTGTGTGTGTGTGAGTGTGTGTGTGTGTGCGTGTGTATGTGTGAATGCATGTCTGTGTGTATGTGTATGTGGCTGTGTGTATGAATGTGAGTATACGTGTGTGTATGTGTGTCTGAGTGTATGAGTGTGTGAGTGTGTGTAAGAGGGTGTGTGTATGAGTGAGTGTGTATGAGTTTGTGTGTATGAGTGAGTGTGTATGAGTGAGTGTGTATGAGTGCGTGTGTGTGTATGAATGTGTGTGTGAGTGTGTGTGTGTGAGTGTGAGTGTATGAGTGAGTGTGTATGAGTGCGTGTGTGTGTGTATGAGTGTGTGTGTGTATGAGTGCGTGTGTGTGTGTATGAATGTGTGTGTGAGTGTGTGTGTGTGTGTGAGTGTGTGTGTGTGAGTGTGTGTGTGTGAGTGTGTGTGTGTGAGTGTGTGTGTATGAATGCGTGTGTGAGTGTGTGTGTGTGAGTGTGTGTGTGTGTGCGTGTGTATGTGTGAATGCATGTCTGTGTGTATGTGTATGTGGCTGTGTGTATGAATGTGAGTATACGTGTGTGTATGTGTGTCTGAGTGTATGAGTGTGTGAGTGTGTGTGTATGAATGCGTGTGTGAGTGTGTGTGTGTGAGTGTGTGTGTGTGTGCGTGTGTATGTGTGAATGCATGTCTGTGTGTATGTGTATGTGGCTGTGTGTATGAATGTGAGTATACGTGTGTGTATGTGTGTCTGAGTGTATGAGTGTGTGAGTGTGTGTAAGAGGGTGTGTGTATGAGTGAGTGTGTATGAGTTTGTGTGTATGAGTGAGTGTGTATGAGTGAGTGTGTATGAGTGCGTGTGTGTGTATGAATGTGTGTCTGAGTGTATGAGTGTGTGAGTGTGTGTAAGAGGGTGTGTGTATGAGTGAGTGTGTATGAGTTTGTGTGTATGAGTGTGTATGAGTGCGTGTGTATGAGTGTGTGTGTGTATGAGTGCGTGTGTGTGTGTGTATGAATGTGTGTGTGTGTGTGTGTGTGTGAGTGTGTGTGAGTGTGAGCGTGTGTGTGGCTGGGTGGGAAGTACGGAGGTGGAGGTGGGCTGCTGCCCAGGGACCGTGCTGCCCGCTCTGAGCTAAGGAGCAGATGGGCAGGGCGCCCAGCGAGCGCATTTCCAGATGGGCGAGTCGCGCACGTTCTTGGAGCTGGAGGACTTGACAGCCGGAAGGGCCTAAAGAGACCTGCGTGTTGGACCCCTCGTGCTGGGAGCAGCCCAGGCCGCCGACTGGGAGAGGCCCCTCGGCTCCCACTCCGAGAGCTCACCGGGGAGGGCGCATGCTGGGACAGTCAGGTTCCTCCTTCCAGGCATTTGTGCTGTCGGTGTGCTGGGCACCGCCGGGCGAGGGGTCTGTGTGAGGCGGCAGGTGCAGACCCTGCCTGAATGCTGCTTCGCACAACTCAGTGTCCTCCCCCTCGGCTCGCACCATGAGATGGTGCCCATGGCCCCCACTGCCCAGCGCGGTGGGAGGTCACACCAGTCACTTCCCCATCAGGGCTTTGCCCAGGACTATGGTCGTGGCCCCCAGCACATGTCCACATCCTAACTACCTGTGACTGTGACCTTACTTGGAGAAAAGGGTCTTCGCAGACGGGATCCAGTTAAGGGAGCGAAAGGTTGAGCATCCTAGATGGGAGAAGAGGTTCGGGTCCCTAGGCAGGAGGGCGTCGAGCTGCAAGTGGGGCTCAGATGTGGGAAGTGAGGTGCAGGCATTCTAGGGGGGATCAAGTGAGCAGCACTCAGCCACAAGGCGCACGGGGACAAGAGGGTCCCTGGCGGGACTCCACCTCCAAGGCAAGGAGGGGGGACACTGCCTTTTGGGGGCTACTCAGCTGAGATCCCTGCTCAGCTCTAGGAAGAGAAAGGCAAGAAATGCAAATTATTATGTCAGGACAGTTGTCTTTTTGGAGGATGACCGGTGTTACCCATCCATCCATTCAAATTCCCATTTTCCCTCTCTCCCTTCCTTCTTCTCTCCATTCAAATGCCCATCCATTCTTCCATCCACCCAGATGTCTGTCCATCCGTCCATCCATCCATCCATCCATCCATCCATCCCTTTATCCATCCAAATGTCCATCCATCCATCCATCCATCCATCCATCCATCCATCCATCCATCCATCCCTTTATCCATCCAAATGTCCATCCATCCTTCCATCCCTCTATCCCTCTATCCATCCATATGTCCATCCATCCATCCATCCATCCATCCATCCATCCATCCATCCATCCATCCATCCCTTTATCCATCCAAATGTCCATCCATCCATCCATCCATCCATCCATCCATCCATCCATCCATCCATTTATCCATCCAAATGTCCATCCATCCATCCATCCATCCATCCATCCATCCATCCATCCATCCATCCCTTTATCCACCCAAAAGTCCCTCCTTCCCTCCCTCCCTGCATTCTATGACAGGTGTTCTTCCGGACACTGGGGATACAGGGTAGACATGGTCCCTGCTCCCACCATTGACTGGTGGCCACAGACACTGAAGAAATTACTATGCAAATAATAACTTCGCTAGAATGGTGAGGAGCGCCAGGAAGGAAGGTGTAGTGCCCACTGGGAATATAGCCGGGGCCGTGCCTCCTCTCGTGGTCAGGGCGGGCTTCTCTAACCTGAGATGAGTTGGGGTTACCTGGTCCAGAGAATGGAGAAGCGTGGTCTTGACAGGGAACAGAAAGTGCAAAGCCCATGAGGCAGAAAGGTCTTGGTGAGGAGCGAGGAGAAAGCCAGCGGGGTGTGTGTGTGTGTGTGTGTGTGTGTGAGGCTCAGGATCAGGGGAGCAGCTGGCGGTGCTGACATCCGAGGAGTCAGTCGGTTGCTCTGCGGGTGCAGGCTCAATTTTGTTTTGCAGTCTTTGCTTTCTCAAAGGGTTGCTTGAAAGGGGACCTCAAGGTCGAGATGGGCACTGGAGGCTTTGGATGCCGAAGCAGTTTTATTTTGGCCCAGTCAGCTGAAGGAGCACGTGGCCTGGGCGGAGGCGAGTGTGTGCTGCAGATGAGTTCACACGCTCCCGGCGCCCCCTGTCTGTTAATGGTACAATCTGTTCGGACCTTTGGAACATTCCTCAGCTTTTATTTCATGTAGGAAGAATCATTTCTGGAATTAGCATATAAATTGGCCAAAGTCAGCAGCTCTGGTACTTCCCCAGGTGTCGGGGCAGGATGGCCGGGGGCCGAGAGGATGACCGGCGTCCAGTCCCGGCCCCTTCCGTTTTCCTTCAAGGGGCAGAGAGACACGCTCTGTTGAAAAAAAAACTCCAGGCTTTCTCCACAAATATGCAACCTGGGAAAGAATACGCGTGCCCTGCGCGGTGGCCCCGAGGGAGAGGTGTGAGCCGGCGCGCGGGAAGCTTTTCCGGACAGCTTGCCGAGCGAGCATTTTCCCACGGCGTGCCTCCTAGAACAAGGTTATGGAGAGGGGAAACCAAGAAATGTCCACTCCCTGGTCGTCATGTCTGGTCTGGTCGGGGGCAGATAGTTTACACATTTTATGGCCCTATTAGCTCTGGGTCTGTTGGATAGGGGTGAACAGTTGATCATTAACTGTTTGCTACGTGTGGCATTCCAAATTCTGGCCCAAATAACTCAGTCCGGCAGGCTGATTCCGCCTACCCATTGGGCCATGGCTGGGCGGTGCCTTCCTGCTGCGGGCATGGCGAATTCCCCCGATGCCAGCGGCCCCGGGCCCTCGCCGTGGCCCTCAGCTCCGTGGGCCTGGCACGAACGCTCCAGCATCTTCCTGTGGGTCCCTCCGCCCCACGAACCACCCGAGCGGCCACATGCAATGGGATTCTGGTCATCCCCACTCGGACACGTGTCCTGGATGCCCTGGCACCCTCCTCTCGATGGCTCAGCCTTCAGGCCCTGTCTTCCTCATCTCCCAGCGTTTTCCATGTTTTATTTCGACAAACCATCCTGACCAAGTGCAGCCTCTGGTCGGGTTGGAAGCCTCCCGAACGGGCTTCTCGAATTCCAAGTCGGGCGGCTCAGCGGGGGTGGGAGTTAGGGGGCCACACTCATAATTAGATGCTCATTTTTTGGCATTTACCGTATTTTTTACCAGGCTTCCAGAAACATCCTTTTCTTGCAGAATCCAAAGCAACTGCAAAGCATTAAAAAAAGTGCCTACAGTGTGCAGGCCTCCCGCCACCCCGGCGCGTCCCGCCAGCCCTGCCTCCTTAGGGCGAGTGCTCGTGGTCCCGTCCCCGTCTGTGCGGTGTCCCCCATGTGGCCTCAGCCCCACCTGCCACCTCTTCTCCTTCTGGACACCGGGGTTTCCAGGGGACACTTCCAAATGGCAAATTTCATCACTCACCTTGAACTTAGGACTTGCTGTGGTTTCTCAGGATAGACGTCTGAGAGAGAAGCCCCAACCCCTCATCTGACCCTCTGCACAGCCTGGCCCTCGCCCTGTGGCGCCTGTCACTGCGCTCTGTTCTCCGTCCCGAGAACGGGGACTCCCGGGGGTCCTTTTTCTTCTGTGCATTTCGGGCCGGAGTCGCCTCTGAGCCCTGTTTTTGAGGATGAACCGACAGACGCATGCGTGAGATGGGTGGGTGGGGGGTGCAGAGACCCGTGCTCTGGCTCCGGTGTGGGTGGCACACACATCCCCTGCTGTGGGGGGAGGGGCGGGGAGCTGGGGCTGCACAGACAGGTGTGGCTGGGATGGCCGAAAGCAAGGGCACCATGGGAGCAGCCAGACCTCGGCTCAGGCCTGCGCCACCAGCTGGCTGTGTGACCTTGAGGAAGTTACCTAACCTCTCTGTGCTTGGCATTTTCATCACTGTGGACAAGGGAGGCAGTAGCACTTCCAGAGGCCCCCGCCTAGTGGGTGCTCAGTGCGTGGGCTTGAGGGGTGGCCAGGGCCCTGAGGTGGGGAGTGGAGGGTGGTAATCGGGGGTAAAAAGACCAACCTGGCACCCAGGAGAGGGCTTTATGGAGAGAGGCTGTCTGGTCCTCCTCGGCCCTCACACAGGACAGGGCAGGACCTGTGTCAGGTGCCAGCTTCCCATTTGTCTCTGCTGGGTGACCAGGGGGGTCTCTGTCCCCACTTTCACATGGGGGCTGCCTCCATGCCCTCGGGGGCTCCGTAGGAGCTGCCTTGGCAATGCAGGGGGCCTCCCGGGCCTCAGGCTGGGCTGTCCCTTGGCCGCTGCTCCTCGGCCAGTTCGTGACCACAGCAAAGTCTGTGCGTTTTCCTCGTAACCTCCAGCTCCTTGGGAACCGACAGCCCCACCCAGAAGCCCGTCCACCGGGAGATGGGGTCCCCGTCAGGAAGCCACGTGCTGGGATGAACCCCCGGTCCTCACCGAACTTTCAGTACCATGGGGCCCTAACCCGGGTTTCTCCGCGGTGCAGGAGGGAATGGTTCCCTCCTTCATGGACCCTGACGCTGTGCAGGGTGGGCCACACGGAGGCCCCGTCCACAGGACCCTGGCGGGAGCTGTGACCGGCTGGACTGTGCGGCGCTGGGCACGCGGCCGGGATTCGGAGGACATGGGAGTGCCCGTCGCTCATGTTTACGGAGTGCCGCAGGAGGGGCCGGGCCAAGCACATTGTCTTATTCGTGAACATTATCTTCTTTAACGAGAGCCTGACAAATATCCCGAGGGCCTCCAAGTCCCGGTGGACGCCCCCACGCTGGCGTCCTCCTTACTGGTGCCCCTGAAAGGTGGAAACTCGCAAGGGCCCCGTGCAGGTGATCCGGGACGTGGGTTCCCATGTGCGGCCCCCGCAGCCCGAGGTCGGGTGGAGTAAGGAGCTGACGTCCGAGACTCGCTCAGAGGTGGGACCTGAGCCGGTGGGCTCTCAGATCCTCCCCGAGCTGGGGGATGCCCTCTGAGGACCCTGCCCCAGGATCCCACCCGGTGGCCGGCCGCGGGGTCCGGGGAAGAAATCTGCCGAGAGAGCTTTTTCCCCTTGAAGGAATAACAAACACACACATTCCTCCGGAGCAGAGGTGTGCCAAGGGGAGCGGGAGGGCAGGGCCGCTGCCCGGCTGGCCGCCAGCAGCCCGGCCACATGACAGCCCCGAAAGCTGCTGGCACCAACTCCGGCCGGGGGTTTGCAGTGGGCAGCCAGCGGTGCCAGGGGCGGGAGGGCCTCTCACCAGCTTGGCACCTGGGCCACGTGACAGCCACCCTCTCGGGCCGGCAGCTGCAGCCCCAGGGCGCCCGCGTCTGCCCAACCCCCGGGCCCGGCCTCTGCTCGTGCACTTGGCGCTTCTGGCCGAGGGCGGGGTGGCGTGAGTAAGGGCCGCACACACTCCATCACGCACGGGAGACAGGAACCCAGGGGCCTTTATAACGGCCCCCAGGTAACTGGGAAGGCACTTGACAGTTTTCAGAGCCCGGTTGTATTTAGTGGCCCCTTAGCTGCCCCTTGGGGAGGGGGGGGCGCTACTGCCGCCTGAGGCCTCCGGCTGTCCCCTCCCCAACCTCACACAGGTGACTCCCGGGCTCCCCCGGGCCTGTGGCCTGGAGTCCAGGCCGACTGACCAGGGCTTCCTGGGTGGGGGGCCAACTGTGTGCTTGGTTCTCTGAGTCGTCTTAGGAGAGACGAGCCGGCCGGGCGCACATGTGTGGCGGTAGGGGTGGGCGTCCGGGGCGGATGCGACCAGTGACCACACACTGGGGCTCGAAACAGCCGAGGTGGGTTCTCCCGGCCTCAGGTGTCCGGGGCCCAGCTCCCTCTGGCTGCGGGGGCTGCAGGTGCTCCTGGGCTGGGCCGCATCGCTTCCGGCCCCTTCCGTCTCCACAGGCTCGGCCTTTTCACGGCTCTTCTCGCTGTCCCTTACACGGACGCTTGTCATTGATTGAAGGCCTCCAGGGCGATCTCCTGTCAGGATTCTCAACTTAATTACATCTGCCAAGGGTTTCCCAGCCCTGGCCGGTCTGGCTCAGCGGTTAGAGTGTCGGCCCTGGGACTGAAGGGTCATGGGTTTGATTCTGGTCAAGGCACGTGCCTGGGCTGTGGGTTCGATCCCTGGCCCTGAGGGAGGCAACCAATCGATGTCTCTCTCACATCCATGTTTCCCTCTCTCTCCCTCCCTCCCTTCCACTCTCTAAAAATCAATGGAAAAATATCCTCGGGTGAGGATTAACCAAAAAAAAAAGTTTTTTCCAGTGAAGGTCACATGCCCAGGTTTGGGGTCAGGACTGGGATATACCTGTGCAGGGGCCACCATTCAACCTGTTCCTGGGCATTCTGCAAATTAGTCTAGATTCCCATCTCTTGAAAAAAGTCAGAGGACCTGGCCGTGCCAGCCGGCATCCTTCTGGTGTTGAGAGGCGGCGGGACAGCAGAAGCGTGTGCCCGCGGACGGCGGGCACTCAGTTTGCTGGGCACTGGCCCCCGACCCTGCCTGGGACCCTGGGAGTGGTCTAACCAGCCCCCGTCACAGCCGGCACACTGAGAGGAGAAGGGGACACGCAGGGCTGGCCCGGGACGCCAGCACCTGGCCCGAGCGCAGACCCTGCCGGGCCTCACGAGCCAAGGGAGAGGCTGGGTGCAGCTGCCACGGGCCTTTCTCGTCACGTGGAGCCACCGCGGGTCCCTGGGTGATTTTTGCTCCTCACCCCCAAGGCTAGTGGGCGTCAGGCTGGTGACAACCCAGGATGATGAAATACGGGCCCGTGCCTTTTGGGACAGGCGGCTGTCCATGCTTGTCCGGGGTCCCTGCACTTTTCTCCTGCAGGCTCCCGTGTCCTGGGCGCACTGGCCCGGAGTCACACGCGGACATTTCGTCCTGACGTACATGTGGCACAGGCTCCTGTCTCCTAGAAACTGAGAGTTTGGGGGGCTCTCAGCACCCCTGGGTGGTGTGGGGAGGAGCTTGAAGCCAAAGAAGAGAGCAGCTCAGTGCTTCCAAGAGCTTCTGGGGGCGGACGATCTGGGGAGCGCCAGGGCGGGACTTGGGGAGCACTGGCCCCCACTGCCTGTGCCCAGGGCCTCGCGCGCCGGGCACAGACTCCAGCCCTCTCTGGGCTGCGCTGAAGCTAACAATAGAGATTTCTCAAACTGTGTTGGCCCTTGGTTCTCCCTTCGCTCCGCGACTCGGCAGATGGTCCCCAAGTCCCTGCCACACAGGTGTGTGTTTATGTGGGAGGGTGAGCGTGTGTGTGTTATAGGCACACGGCACACGTGTGCGTACATGTCCATGCATGTGTGTGTGCATGTTTGTATGTGTGCTGTGCATGTGTGTAGGTGTGTGTGGTGCTCCCGTAAGGAAGTTCTTCAACTCAGACCCCGTGGGTGTATGTCGCAGTTAGGTTGCCATGGTAATAGTGGCAGTCCCCTTGTGTGCCTCCTGTGTGCCAGCTCCCCTGGGGGCCTCGCCTCAACCCTGTGATATGGACACCATCCCCCACTTCACGGATGGGGAAACTGAGGCTCGGAGCGGTGAAGGGACTTGCCCAGTGAGGGCAAGCTGGACTCGAACCCCTGCCTCTGTGATTCCAGAATCTGCAGGCGCTTTCACCTGGGTGCCTGCCTCCCATCTGGAAGGTGAGTCCCTGGGTCCGCTGTCCTCCCCGACCCACGAGCCCTCGGGGGGCCCGGCCCCTGCAGAGTCACTCTCCCATGTCCGCCCCTGGCCCTGAGGGCCTTGCAGGGTGGCAGGCGGTCAGGTGGGTCCACGTGCCAGACGGGTCCAGCCTGCCGGCTCGGGATGTGACCTCAGAGACGAGCTGTCTCTCTGCACCCGTTTCTACACCCATAACGGATCTCAAATCAGAGAATTCATGCGAAGCCCCTACAGGGTGCCAGGCACACAACGGGCGCTTTCATTCTGATCTCATTTGATCCGAACGTGCTGGGTTGGGGAGGTAGAATTACTGTCCCATTTTCCAGATGGGGAAACCGAGGCTCAGGGCGCACAGCCGGCTGAGGCAGAGCCAGGCCAGTCTGACCGCAGTGTGGCAGGTGTCATCCAGGCTGACACTGTCTCCGAGCAGCCGCCCCCCCGGGCAGGTACATGCTGCTTCACGTACAAAGTTCAGTTTGCGTGCAAGGATGGCCGTGCGGGGGGTGGGGGGTGGCTGCCCACAGAGAGCACTGTGTGGGAAGCCCAGAGTCCTGGCCTCGAGTCCTAGAGTGACCTTGGACAAGTGCCTTCCCCTCCTGGTGTGTGCTTCCCCGTGCCCTGCTCATGGCGGGGCGGGCAGGACGGTGCCCCAGGGCTGGTTCCAGGCTGCTGTGCTCCCCGTTCTGCATGGACAGTTCGCCCTCACGCCCGCTCCCCACCCACCGCCCAGCCGAGCCTGCCCGCCCGGGGCTTCCGCTGACTCACCGCTCTGCTATGTCCCGTGAAGGCTCTGGAACCCTCACCTGCAGCCGGGCTCTCCCAGGCGCGGGGCCGCTCTGCACCTGAGAGCCACACCGGCAGGCAGTCAGGTCCCCGGGAAGCATCCATCACTCCCGCTGCCTCTCCACGGAGAAGCAGGTCCCTGCATCTGTGACCTCAGGGACACTGCCGGGTGTGTCTCTGAGTGTCCCTTGGAAGATGTCCTTGAGTCCGGTCCACACCGTGGTGGGGCAGAACATAGGGACCAGAACAACTGCTCCTGCCCGGCTCCTGCTGGCTCGGTGACCTGGGCGCATCTAGTCCCCTCCCTGCGAGAGACACCAGGACTTACAGAGACGGGGCCGAGCCCTGCCTGCGTGGACTCCTCCGTGTGGCCATCCAGACAGGCGGGGGGGGGGGGGGGGCGAAGCACAGAGCTGGGGCCCCTGAAGCACTGCTAGTCGAACCCCCCCAAAGTTCCCCGCCGTCTTCAAGGAGGCTCCCCATGCTGACCTGGGCACCTCAGCCTAGCCCAAGGTCAAGGTTGGGCCCCGTGAGGGTTTGAACGCTGGCTTTATGATCCCAGATTCTGCAAGCATTTCAGCTGAAACATGAGGCTGGGTGAGCGGTCCTGACTGCTTGCTGTGTGACCCAAGGCCAGTTACTTAATCTCTCTGAGCCCCAAGAGGGGAGAAATGGGGTGTATCAGGGTGCTGGGAGCCCAGGCTTTGCACTGAGCCTGGCCAGGGCAATAGATTAAAAAATAAATTTTTTTTCCCTTCATTGATTTTAGAGAGAGAGAGGAAGGGAGAGGGAGAGAGAGATAGAAACATCTATGAGCGAGAACATCGACTGGCCTCCTCCTGCATGCCCCCCACTGGGGATCGGGCCCACAACCTGGGCATGTGCCCTGACCAGGAATCGAACCAGCGACCTCTTGGTGCATGAGTCGACGCTCAACCACTGAGTCACACCAGCCGGACGTGAAATGATTTTTAAAAATGCGTTGTGTCGGTCTCGTCAGCCACGTGCCAAGTGTTCGACTGCCTCGTGTGCCCTTGGGCTGCCACGGTCCAGACAGCGTCTCTGTCCTCCCCTGACCTGTCCAGGTGCCCTTCCCTCTGGCCTGGGTGGCCCCTGGCTCACCTGAGATGCTCATCTATTGGAAGACAGTTTTGGGGACTTTCGAGCAGTGATAAGGGGTCACCAGGCCTCGCGGGAGGCAGGTGGGGGAGGGAGTTTGGCCCCTGGGAGCTGGGCCGACGCCCTGTGGTGTGTGGAGAAGGACACACACCTGGGTCTGGGTCTCTGAGCTGAGGCCGTCCCCTCTTTGGGTCTGTCCAGAGGGCTTGGTCTCTCCATCTTGTACCAGTGGCAGAGCCGGCACACGAGGAACCGAGTGCCCCCTGGAGGCTTGGCCGTGCTGAGACCGTGGCTGGCACACAGACGGCAGCTAATGGTGGTCTCCCTGGCAGAGCTGCCTGGACCCGCCTTCTATTTCCCCTCCCATCCCAGGGCCTGCGTCCCACACGTGGCCCCAACCCGTCGAGGGGCTCGATCCTCCCTGCACACAGATCGACCCTGTCCTCCCGACGGCGCCCGGGAAGCAGATGCTACGGTACACCCACTTTGTGGGTGGGAAGACCAAGGCACAGCGAGGTTAGGCAACTTGCCCCGACCTGCAGAGTTAGCAAGTGGGGGAGGTGGGACTTGCCCCCAGCCTGGCTGGCTCCCACCCTCCTGAGAACCCCTGGCAGCCGAATCCCGGTTCCTTCCCGGTTCCGCGGCCTCCTGGTTCTGGCCTCGTTTTCCCCACCGAACCGTACAGCCGGCGGTGGCTACACTCCTTGTGGCTCTCAGCGTCTCTGCATCACCTCTTACTTTGTATTTTCTAAGTGATTTGTTTTGGCGATGGGCTGAGGGAGGGTGAGGCCGGTGGGTGGGAAGCCACAGCGCACGGCCCAGCCCCGGTGGGTGGGGAGGCCGCGCCAGGAGGCTGCCCGGCCAGGTCCCGGCGCTGGGAGAAGCCCGCTCCGCGTCTTGGCTCGCAGGCCTCGCAGCTGCCAGGGGCTGGCCTCGTGCGGTCACCGGGCTGGCACGGGTGGCCGGGTGGATCGGGGAGGGCGGGCGGGTGGGGGTGTGCCGAGGGGCACGGCATCCATCACTGCCAGCCACTCTCACAGGTCCTGCCAAGTTGTGGTGGAACCGGGCCCAGGTGCCAAAGTGCTTGGTAACTCGATTGCTATTTGAAAGATTAAAGTGGTGTCAAGAAAATCTAACCCCGGCTTTCATATCAGGAGCCTGGAGCCGGGCTGTGTGCACAGGGCGGGCGGTGGGAAGGCGGGACCTGGGGCGGGAGAGATTACAGTGAGGCACCCACCGCCCAGGCCCGGGGCGGAGGGAGAGGCAGTGGCACCAGGACAGAGCACGGCCCGCCTGCCCCTCGGCTGCGGAGACCGGGCTGCCGGGCACAGGCTGGGCCAGCCCCTACTCTGTGCCTGGGGGACACGCCGCATCCAGGGGCGGGCAGATGTTAGGGTGACGTCTCCAGGCAGCGCAGTGCCTGGGCTTACAGAACGTTTTAAAATCGGAATAAAAACATAAACTTGTACGTTGAAGAAACTGCTTTCATAAATGTACTGGGTGGATGGTGGCCCTGAGCCTCAGGATGGGACCGTGTTGGGAAATAGCATCTGTGCAGAGGAATTGGCTCCGATGGGGTCCCCGGAGAGCATGGTGGGGTGTCGTCCCCTGACGGGTCCTCTGAGGAGTCCGTGGGAAGAGGGTGGAGGGATGCGGCCACCTCCGTCTCGGCCCCGGGACACCTGTGGCAGGCCCGGCCACGCTCGCTGTCCTGGTGCCTCCTGCCTCCCCCTCCGCCCCAGTGCTGGGCAGGAAAGGTGCTTCACGCTACTCTCCTCCGCCCCGGGTCCCGGAATCTGGAAGAGGCAGGAAGGACCCTCCCCAGAGCTCGGCCCCGACACACCGGCAGCGGACTTCTGTCGGGCTGTGAGAGAATAAACCTCGTTGCTGTGGTAACGTATCATGGCAGCCCCAGGAAAGGGACATAAGACATACTATTAATTTGCTTTTGTTCAATGCAGCTCTAAATAGAAACGGTTATTCTTCATTGAAAAAGGAACCCTGGAAAGCAAAAGTCCTCGAGGCTCACGACAGACTTAATTCAAGGTGCGAAGACTTGCCTTCTTCCCAGGAACGCGCCCCCTGGTCTGGGCGGCGCTGGGCGGCGCTGGGGGCTCCCTGAGCGATGGACTCCCTGAGCGATGCAGGGCCAGGTTCGGGGGAGAGATGGGGCCCTGAGTGAGACTCTCGAGTTCTGGGCCCGGCTCTACACTTCCTGGCCACGTGACCTCGGAGAGGACGGGACCTCATCAGCCTGTTTCCTCTCTGTTAGCTACCTGCTTTGGAGGGCGCGCTGAGGAGTCAGGGACAAAGGTCAGTACCGCGTTCCCCAAGCGTGTGTCGGAGCCCAGGGGTGGCGAGGGCTTGGTCGCTGTGCCTGCCGCCGGCCGGTGGCCCTGAGCTCAGCACGCAGAGCCTGTGGGGTGACCGGGGGCGTCTTGAACAATGACCCTACCCGGGAATTTCCAGGTTGGAAAGGAGCCACCCTCCTTCCACCGCTGAGGGTCAGGACGCACGTCCTTCTCTGGCCTTCCGTCCAGCTTGGGGTCCTGGACGTCCTTGTCCTCGTGGCCAGCTCGGTTCCACGCTGGTCCTGAGTAGAGGCCCAGGAGGCTGTCACCCCGCGTCTCCGGCCCGGAAGTCCCTTCCCTCCGGGCTGCCAGGCCTTGTGGAGGCCCCGACAGCTGCCAGCGATGAGGGTCTCAGCCAGCCGCAGGGGCAGAGGGCTGTGCAGGCTGGCGGGCCACGTGAGCTGGGTGAGGCCCCGCAGCGTCCCGGCCACCACGGGTGGCTTAGAAAGGCCCCTGGGCTGGATCTCCTGCATCTTGGTGCTGCTGCCCGCCCTTCAGTGGGAGACGGCCCAGAGCCGCCGACCTTCCAGGCCGCAGGCCCGGGCACAGGGGCGCCCGCCCGGGCCAGGCCGACACCATCTTCCTTTGCATACATCATTGTCATTAAGCAGCTTGGAGAGACTGGGGCGTAGACAGGATTTCAATCCTCACCTTTCAGAGGAGGAAACTGAGGCACAGAGCGGCTGGCGGACTGGCCTGTAGGTCGCTCAGCCGGGACTGGGAGAGAGCCAGGCTCTGTCCTCCCTGGGAAAGCCTGCGAGGGGCTTGGGGCATTCCTGCCTCTAGGTGGGGCACTCTGCCGTGCGCCGAAGCTTCGCCCACTGAGCGGGATGCTCAGGCTGATGGGCTCAGCGCTAGTTCCCTGCTTCCGGAACTTTCGGTCAGAGCTGGGGTGCGGTGCACGGGCCCCTCAGCGAGCCCACCCCTCAACTCTGCCCCTTCCTGCAGACGCCCCCACATGCTGCGGATTGCAGGCGGATGCCCAGGCTCCTCTGCCCTCTCCAGGGGCAGCCGTCCCTCCTGGACAGGCCTGGGCAGGTCCTGAGTCCCCTCCCTCTCTTCTTGAGACCCCAGCCCCTGGGGGAGGGGGAGCTCTGGCCTCCATCGCCCCTGGGCCCGAAGGGTGGCTCTCAGGAGGAACCGTGGGGGTGTGTCTGAGCCACGTGTCCTGGTCTGGGAGGTGACCTTGGGACAGGTGAGGCTGTGAGCTCCTGAGGGCAGGGCCCGGATCAGGCTCTGGTTCCACCCACGGTCCTCTCTCCTCTCAAGCTTGTGGGGGTGCGTGTTGACCAATGAGACCTGGTTCCCTCCCAGGTCTGTTCCTCAGCTTGTGAGTTCCCCCGAGGTCTCGTCCTCCCCCTGGAAAGCTGAGCGGTCCCCGAGGTCTCCCCAGGACAGTCTCGGTGGTCTGGGCGGTGGACGCTGGAGTCCCGACTCCGTCACATCCTAGCTGGTGACACCTCGTGACTTCCCTTTTCCAGGTCTCTGTCTCATCTGCGTGGTGGAGAGAACACAGGACCCGCTGAACACGGACCACAGGGGACACTGCCCATCAGTCGTCTGGCACTGCGTCTGCCACCTGGCGTGAGCTCGTCCCCCAACTTCATTGTTCCAGGGGTGAGGACAATGATTTTCTGGGGGGTGGGGGGGGTACTGAGTTATACTTTCCATGAAGGATAAGTTGCCCATTTCACAGTTTAATGACTTTTTGATAAAGGTATACAGTTGTGTGACCACCACAATCGAGGTACAGAACTGTCCCACCGTCCCCAGAGGTCCTTCGCACCCCAGTGCCTGGAAACTGTTCTGCTCTTTGTCCCTGTGTTTGTGCCTTTTCCAAAGGCCGTGTGCGTGGATCTCGCGTGGGCGGCCCTTTGTGTCCGGCTCACACCACTTAGCACAGAGCGTCTGCGGTTCATCCATGTCTGTGCGTGTGCTGAAAGCTTGTCCTTTCTTACTGCTGATATGTCATGAATAAGGCACGGATGCCGAGCCGTGTAAATAGACCACGCCTGCTCTCCCGCCCACCAGATGACGGACATCTGAGTCCTTTCCATTTGTGGCAAATAGGGATAAAGCTGCAATGAGCACTTGGGTGCAAGTCTGTGTGGACGTGTTTCGTGAGTGCACGCTGAAAGCGTGCTTGCTGGGTTGTGTGTTAGATGCAAATTTAACTGTCTAAGAGATTGCCAAACTCTTATCCAGCGTGGCAGCACCATTTTGTGTTCCCACCAGCAACGTGCGGGAGATCTGGCTGCCCTGTGTCTTTGCAGACACTTGGTATTGTCAGTTCAAAATTTTAGCCATTTGAATAAGTGTGGAGTGCTGTCGAATGGGGCTGAGCATCTTTAGGTTGCTTCTCCGCTGCCCAGTTTTCTTTTTGGGGGGATGAGGAGTGGATCAGTTATCTCTTACAGCACAACAAATTTCCCTAAAGTGTACCAGCTTAAACCAACAGTAAACATTATGTAATCATTTCTGGGGGTCGGGAATTTGGGAGTGGTTCTGGCTCAATCTTCCGTAAGGTTGCAGTCGAGGCTGAGGCTGCATCGGCGGGCGGCCCGACGGGGCCTGGGTTGAGTTGCTACCAAGGCAGCTCCTCGTGTGTCTGGCCAGGTGCTGGCTGTTGGCGGGAGGCCTCCGTTCTTCACCGGGTGGCCCTCTCCACAGGGCTGCTTGGGTGTCCTCACAGCATGGCGGCCGGCGTCCCCGGCTCTGAGCAATCCCGTAGAAGCCACGCCGACTTTGAAGACCCAAACTCGGAAATTGCACACCATCGTTTCCGCAGCGTCCTGCTGGTTCACAGGTCAGTCCTACACGAGTGGAAGGGGATGAGACAGGCAGTGAGTAGCAGGAGGTGAGGATCGTTAGGGGTTGTCTTGGAAACTGGCTACAGGGCAGGAGAGGTGTCCCAGGTGGGGAGCGCGTGGACAGAGGGGATGTGTCTGGGAGAAGGGGGAGCAGCCGGTTTGCGTGGGTGATGCCGCAGAGAAAGGGGTGAGGTGTAGACACCAGGTGGTGGAGGGAACGCAAAGACCAGGTGAAGAGGTTTGGGCTGATCCTGTGGCCCGGGGAGACAGAGTGGCTGAGAGCCATCAGAGACCTGCCGGCTTCTGACCAGGGAGGTAGCAGCTGCGGGGTTTGGGGAGTTACCTCATCTCTCCGAGCCTTGGTTTTCTCATCTGTACATGGAGCTGTGGGTGCTGTACAAGCTGTCGGGAAGACTGCGTTCAGGCGCTTTTCAGGACCTGATAAAATGGGGGGAGCGCAGGGTTATTCTCGAAGGGTTTGGAGTGTGTGTGTGTGTGTGTGTGTGTGATGTGCCCAGTGTTTTAACGTGGCAAGGGCGCGCGGAGAGGGTTGGAGGGCAAAGATGCACCCACCAGGAGCCCGGGTTTCGAGGGTCATATGAAGGGAGAATCAGAGGTGCTCGGTGATGGTACTCACTGAGAGCAGCGCCCCGCCTGTGTGGCTCTGTGGCGTGGCCTCTCGACAAGCCCCTCTGAGGGACGGGGGACTGATGTCGAGCCGAAGGCCGTGTGGTGTGCGAGGCGCCAAATGGACCGGCTCTCAGCGGGACGGGAAATGCTCCCACGGGTCCTGCCCCGTCTCCGCTGGGCCCTGCAGGTCCATGCGTTTGTCCCCATTCAGCGTATCCTTCCGAGAGGTGGTGGGAACCAGGGCCACGGCCCCGCCCTCTCTGCCTGCTGTCTGTGCCTCCTGCTCTTCCCACTGGCTTTGGGGGTGCAGCGGCACCCAGACTCCCGCAGCCCCTGTGCCCTCCCGACCCTCTTCCCCAGTCCCCGCCCCAGGTGGGCTGTGAGCGTCGCTGGGTTTGGGGCTGAACCAGGCCTTTGCTCAACAGGAAATGTCACGGACAGGTGGGCTGCCCTCGCGAGGGTTATCTTAATCCCTTTCCTTTTCCTCCCTGCCCTGCAGCTCCCGGGACAGGTCTCGGTGTGTGTAAAACGCAACCCCCCAAACCCAGAGAGACTGCAGGAGCCGGCAGCACCCCAGGCCACGCAGACTGCGCTGTGACCGAGGGGCTCACTGCCTGATGGGTGGCAAACCACCCCTGGGGCCTCACGCAACGTGGCTTGGCCCGGGAGCCCGCGGTCCCACCGTCGCAGCCCCAGACAAGCGTGTTAACGCCGATTTACCCAGAAACATTAGACACGTCATCCAGGCTTAGCCTGACTAATGTGTAATTTCAGATTACCTGGGAGAGAAATGTCGGAAATGAGGTGGGGGCTCCCCGGAGGGGGGTGGGAAAGCACGATTCCTCTTGGCGAGTGTCCTGGCTGGGGATGGCCAGGTTCCCAAACCACAGCGGGGACGGTTGCACAGCCTGCAGCTGTATTCACTCAGCCCCCCACCCCCCCGGCTGTCACGCCGGCGTGTGCCATCAGGACGGGCCCTGGAGGTGCCTTGCTGGGGTCCAAGCCCACGGGCCTGACAAGGAAAGTTTATTCCAGGAGCAGCGACCGAACTCAGGTGAGTCGGCAGCTCTCAGGTCAGCAGTGTCCAGGAGCCAGGAAGGTGGGTCAGGCTCCATCAAGGTCACATAGGAGCAGCGTGGGCATTTTGGAAGAATAATTGAGGAGAAAAGTTGAGAGTTAATGTGAAAACCCCCTTTGGAGGGCTTGGCAGAGCGGAAGCCAGTGGTTCTGAGAAAGAGCTTGGAGACCCTGACGTGGGTTCGGGTCCCAGCTCTGGAGATTCGATTCAAGTGACTTAACTTCTTTGTGTGGGACTCTGTTAAATGAACTGCCTCACAGCAAGGATTCCTGACTTCCCCGCTGCCTTGGAATCCAGGGCCGCGTGACATCCTTCCTGCCAAAGGGGTGTAAGTGGAAGTGTGCTGGGACTTCCCCGGTAAGCTTTGCTTTCCTGCTATAGGCATCGCTGCCTCCTCCTGGGCTCTTTTTTCTTCCTGGAGTTTAGGTTAAGGGCTGGAGGTGTTGCAGCCATCTTGGGCCATGAGGCTAAAACTACGTGTTCAAAATGATGGGGTCAGATGCATTTAGACATTGATGGCATGCTGCCCCAACCCTCATCAGTGAACAAAATTAACCCTCATGGGTTAAGCCTCTGTAGAGTTTCCCCCTAATTGATATAAACAGTGTTTGGCATTTAGTAGATACTCAATTAAAGCTTAAAACCACTCTCTTTTTCAGGCTTCTGAGGCCCAGAGAGAGGGGTCACTTGCAGTATGCTCAAACGGGGTGACTGGTTCTCAAACCCAGCATGCTGGCTGCTCAGGCCGGTACCCTTTTCAAAGTTCCCTGGGGGTGGGATGCTGTGTCCAGGGTCCTGGGACCTTGAGACTAGGAATGAGGTTTCAGGTGCCCTTTTTTTTTCTTTATTGATTTTTTAGAGAGAAGAAGGGAGAGGGAGAGAGAGATAGAAACATCGATGAGAGAGAACATCGATTGGCTGCCTCCTGTGTGCCCCCCACTGGGGATCTGGCCCACAACCTGGGCATGTGTCCTGACCGGGAATCGAACTGGCGACCTCTTGGTGCATGGGTCGACGCTCAGCCACTGAGCCACACCGGCTGGGCTCAGGTGCCCTTTAACTCATTCCTTTTGCAAGTGTCACTGAGTGGTGATAGTTATGTTCTCCGCAAACACGGAACCATGAGGGAGATACAGGGTTGGGTTCCTGAGAACCTGGGGTCACATTTTCATCAGCGGATCAGTCCATAACCTTGTTTCATTGTGTTTCTGTTTAAAGACACCTGCTTTAATATATATGTTGATTCGTTAGCATGGAACCCACAGATCATGCCTGTGTGAGTCTCCTCTGACACAGGTTTTCTCCGCGAGGCACCTCGGACCACCTCAAAGGCCCAGATCACGGACACAGGGCGCAACTCTGCAGAAATGGCACTAAATGGACGACGCAAAGCACCCTTGTTTACCGTGTGAGCTGGAACAGCAGAACGTAGCCCGGTCCAGCCTTCCCCGCGAACCCGCGTCTGGCAACCCAAGGGCCCTGTGCGTGTCTGCGGATGACCGTCCGCGAGCTCTGAGAGTTGATTGGGGGTTCCAAGTACATTTTAGTGAGCAGGCGAATTTGCAAACATGGAATGCACAAATGACGAGGATGGGCTGTACCCACGGGAGGGGACCTCTGCAGAGAAAACGGAGCTGGGCGACCAGCCCAATAGGGAGGTCAGAGGAGGCCTCTCCAGAAGGTGAAGTGAAAGCTGAACCCTGGAGGTGGAGGAGAGACAGCCCTGAAGGCCTGGCAAGGTTCAGCGGGTGTGGTCTCAAGGTCAAGTTCAGTTGCTGTTTCCTTCCGCGTAACCTTGGGTGGCAGGACTTATCTCTGCCCTTTATTGTGAGCTTGCCACAGGGGTTGATCTTTCTCATTCAACATTTTTTTTTGGTTAATCCTCACCCAAGGATATTTTTTTCCATTGATTTTTTAGAGAGCGTGGAAGGGAGGGAGGGAGAGAGAGAGAGAGAAACCTGGATGTGAGAGAGACACATCCATTGGTGGCCTCCCGCACCCACCCCGCGACCAGGGCCAGGGATCGACCCTGCAGCCCAGGCACGTGCCCTTGACCGGGAATTGAACCTGAGACCCTCCTGGTGCTTGGGCCAACGCTCTAACCACCGAGCCACACTGGGCTGATCGATCTTTTTCATTTTCTTCTCTCCTCTTCTGCTGTTTTGGAACAGATATGTTCGATTTCTATTCTCTTCGTGGTGACCCTAAAGACTTGACCAGACGTAGCCAACTTTTAAATGTCTAAGTCAATCAATATTTCATTCTCCTTCCAAATGACACAAGACCTCAGAACATGTCCCTGCTCTTCAGACTCATGCGATTGTGTCATGTATTTATTTCTAATTCTAACACCCCAACGTAGACCTGGCTTTTCTTGTTCTGTGCAGTTGGTGTTTGTTTAGATTTACCCAGCTATTTCCCATGCTCTTGGCTTGTGATTTTTTCTTGCGTTTTAATGTCTCCCTTTTGTAATTATTTCTCACTGGCCTGAAACAGACCCTTTGGGTTATTGTCACTGGGAGTCTATGAGTCGCAAACATCGTTCTTATTTGTCTAAAAAATAATAATAAATCGATCGATCTTTTCTTGTATGGTTTGTACTTTCAGCGTTAAGATAAAAATGCTTTTCTATATTGTCCTCTAAAAGTTGTATTGTTTTGCCTTTCACATTTATTGTTAAACCAGCTGCAACGGACTTTTGTATGACGTGTGAGGTAGGGGTCTGTGGTGGCGACCAGTGTTCTCCACCGAATATTTAGGGCTCTGGGTATTTCGGGCTCGTGGCAGGAGTGCCGGTCCCCCCCGACATCTGCATCGGTCGCCTGCGCCTCGTAACAAATGACCTCAAACGCCGTGGCTAACAAACCACCTGTTCATCGGCTGGGTTCTCTGCTCAGGGTCTCCCAGGCGACCGGGGACGTGGTCTCTGCGGGAGGCTCTGGGGAGGAACCTGCTCCCGGCTCATGTGGTTGCGAACAGAATTCAGTGCGTTTCAGCTGCAGCAGGGAGGTCCCCCTTTTCCCGCTGGCTGTCAGCTGGGGGCACCGTCCTCAGGTCCTGCCAGGTGGCTGGTGCCTCTCACACCCGGGCAGCTCCCTTCTCCACAGCCAGCAGGAGCCCCTCACTCCTCTCCGCGAACCCGGAGTCTTGTATGACAGCCCGGCTCTGGGAGGGACTCTCCCACGTTTGCCTTAGGCACGGACACGTGGCTTGCCGTGGCCCAGGCTGTGCCAGCCGCAGCGGGCACGTCCCTCTGGAGAGAGGCTCGAGGAGCGGGGGTGTGACCCCCACCTCTGTAACTGGGGAATGAAGGCGGCTTTGTGTCTTCTCCAGTTTGGGGGTCTCACTTCTTCTTCTTGCCTTCCTGTCCCAGTCAGGGCCTTTGGTACGATTCATACATTTGGCTGCATGACATTCAGAACTTAGGTTCATCCTAAGACACCATAAAAAGCGCGAAAAGACAAACCCCAAGCCGAGAGGAGATAGCGCCGTGCCGAGCGCTGGCAGAGAATCGGCGCGAAGGAGGCGGGAGTTTGAACGCAGGTTTTGTTATTGCCTAGGTGTCACGAGGCCGCTAAATCAGGCCTCGACTGCTCACAGATCCCAGGAGGGGGCGCCACCTGGGGGCGCGTGGGGCAGCAGCAGGGCCAGTGAGGAGCAGAGGGGGCTTTGTTGTGGTCTCCGCAGGAAGGAACCCGCGAGGCAGGCCAGCAGGCTGAGGATCGGCTAGTTTGAGTAGTTCCAGTGATCTCTGGGCCTTAGGGCTGTCCTGGTTGTCCGGTCCCTCCCTGGGGGACTAGGGCAGGGACAGTGGCCCTGCAAGTGAATGCCACATGTGCAAGGTGGTCGGGGTTAACGCTCTGGGGGGCTGGTTTGTACCTCCGGGAACAGGCTCACCCCGGCAGGGGCAGTCTCCCAGGTCAGCGAGGCCCCAGGTTTGGAGCACCAGAGGACAGAAGGTAAAAGACACAGTCCAGTAAGGCTGCCTGAAAGTCCCCAGGAAAAGGAAGCCCGCGATAGGCATATGCAAAATAAACACAAGACAGCAGATTCAGAAGACAGCAAGACACTGTGTCTCAGCCGCCAGGTCAGTGCAGCGTCGAGAAGCCCGTGTTGGGGAGGACGGGAAGCGGCGGGACCGCCACGCTCGGCCGCGGGAGGGGAACCTCGGTGCGATCGTTTGGAAGCCCAATGAGCCTGTTTCTCGTGACGTTCAACGTATGCATTCCCTCTAGCCAAACACAAGCATCCACGGATATATCCGCAGAAGAAAACGCCGGCACAGTTTTATTTAAACGTGTTCGGTTGAATATACAGATCTGGGCAGTCACTTCACTCTGGTGCCCTGGAACGTGCTTCTGCCAGTCCGCTCCCAGAGCTGCTGAGAAGCCAGCCGGGGGTCTCAGGCGGTCTCTCCTGCTGCCCTCGCCTCGCCGGGCGCTGCGGGGATGTTCTCGTCTATAATCATCTTAGCTGATGATTTGGCATCTTGAAATCATGGGCCAAACTAATGGCCAAAGTCATTTGTGTCCATATTGTCCCTGTGTTTTCACGGGTGTGTGAAGATCACATTACAAACCCTCGGAACCCCCCAAATCCTGCTCGGTAGGGGACATCTCCACGTAACAACTTCCCGTCACTGCAGAGATCAGGGCTCTCGCCCATGCTTATCCCTGGCTCCTGTCTCCTGACCAGCCCTGGTGCTTCCCCAGGTGGCTCGCGGGGCGTGATGTGGAGAGGCCACCCCTGTCCACTCCTCCCCGGGAGCTGTAAGTATACATTCTTCTTTCAAGGCCGTTTCTCTGGGTCTGTCACACCCGAGTCAAACAAGATCCGAGGTACGTTCTAAAACACCGTCCTCTCTGTGATTGTGTAGAACTAGGATATCTCCTGGAATGGGTTGCCTCCCGTCATCCTACGCTGTAGTCTTTGGGATGCCTGAATCTGTGGATTGATGTCTTCCATCCGTCCTGAAACATTCTCAGCCATGTTCCCTTCAGACACAGCCTTTGCCCTCCTCTGTCCTCTTCTTCGGAACCTTCTAGTCTTGTGCTTTACCCCTTACTCTGTTCCCAACCACTGTGGGGCAGACCCCGCAGAGGGAGCTGATGAGCAGGGAGGCAGAGGGGGGGAGGAAGCTGGGCAGAGGGACACAGGGACGGAGAGGCTGTGTGGCCTCAGAGCGACAGGTGAGACCTGGCTGCTGTACTTCCTGCCAGGACTCCAGCTCATCTTCCATGACCAGCCATGCCTGGTGACGTTCCTGAGCTGGCCCACAGCCAAGGGACGTGCCTGAGCTGGCCCAGGTGGCTTCCCATTGCTGGTAGCTGAACACTGTCACCCACTGGCTGACAACGGGGACTCTGGGAGGCATGTGAACACCAGTCCCTCAGGGGTTCTGAGGGGGCAGGCGGTTCTCCCCGCAGCACACCTTAGTGGTACTTCCTGTGCTCAGTCTGACTTCAGGAGCCCACAGTGTCACCAAGCCCACAGTGTCACCACCTCCCAGGGGGCCTCCCGTCCCGGCCCCCATCACTCGCCTTCCTTTTTGGTTCAGAAAGCCAGAGAATCTAGGTCCGGTCACGTGTGAGAAACCACCGAGACGTCTTCCCTCTCTACTCAGTGCATTTCTTTGGTATATTTAAAAAAAAAAAAATTAATACTATTAGGTCATCTCTTTCTTTATTTCTGGGAAAATCTTTATTTTTGTGTGTTTCTCAAGCATCTCGACATTCCTTCTCAGACTGACCGCAGCATCACTTCCTCTCAGATTCCTGCTGCTTTTATCTCTTGCAAATGTGTCCGCGCTGCAAAGCACCCCCCTTCTCTCCAGCCCTCTCTGCAGAAAGCAGAGGTCCCAGGCTCTCCCTGAGGCCACGGAGGCCACAGGCGAAGCAGAGACACCCCCACGGGGCTTTCAGGGTGCCTCCTCCGAGCCACAGAGCCTCTGCCCATTAACTCTATCAAAGGGGGCTTGTCGCTCTGAAAGCCGTCTGGGTGACTAAGAAGGTATTGTTTTGGGGGCTGCTGAACAGAGTAATGAGTTGTATCACAGGACAAGTAGTATCTGCTAAGGTGATGGTTACCTTTCACTGACGTGTTGCCTCGGAAGACGAAATGATGGTCGGGTAGAGACGCCCCCTGCCGGGGTGCCCTTCGTGGGAGAGGCCGGCGGGCAGGGTGCCGCTCCTCCCATGCCCCAAGGTTAAACCAGAATGGTGACTCTTCCTCTCTGGGGCCCCCATGTCTGCACTCTGACGTCTGAACGAGGCATTCAGTCGTGAGGAGGTGGCAGGTGCTCCTCGGTGTGGTGACCTCTCGCCTCCTCTGCGACTGTATGGCTTCTGCTGAAACGTCGTGAGGGCGCCGCCGTACCCACGCTCACCTGGGCCGCGCGTGCACCACGCCCGCACGGAGGTGTGGCCCCGCGTTCCCAGTGGGGTCCCCTCCGTCCCCTCCCGTCTGGGGACTCAGCCCGAGGTGAGAAACCCGGCGGGGTTATTGAGAATTCTGACAAGGTAGGCTGAATAAATTGCGTTTCCTTTGTGAGCCCTAATCCGGTGTTGTATTGGCTTCTCGGACATGGCTAATTTATTTGGAATTTCATTCTGCTCCTGACAGCGTCCTTGACTAGCCGGACCGGCTGTTTGATCACTCCGAGCCGAGTTACATGCCGCTTTCGGCTGCCGAGGGGCGCGGTGGCGCTTTTCTCAAGCGCGTCCCCCGTCTGGCTTCGGGCTCCAGCCCCAGGGATGGGGGCGGCGGGTGGGGTGGGGACCCGGCTGCGGGGCCCTCGCTCCACGGGGAAGCTCTCGGCCTTGGAATTGTAACCTGCCTTTGTGATGGAGGACGACGGCGAGTTCGTGTTCGCGGTCCGGAATGCACGCTGGCTCTCCAAGGACCTTGGTCTGCGAGCTAGCGTTCCCGTGGAAGCCGGGTCTGGGCGCACGTGCTGGGTGTGGACATGCAGGGTCCACGGAGGGGAGGCCCCTGGACCCCAAGTCTTCACAGGGTGCTGACTCCAGGGCCTCGGCGTCTGCGGCGCCCTGCGCCCCTCTCGGCAGACATACGAGCTGACCCCCCGCTGACCCACTTCTCGAACGTGCCCACGTGCCCCGTGATCGCCGTATTTCTGGTATTTCTGCGACAGCAACACGCCCAGCTGTGCACAGAGAAAACAGCAGTGCCGTGTTCGGTGAGGCTCCCACGCCCCTGAGAACCTGGGTCCTAGCACAGCGTGGCCGGTGGCCTCACAAGTCAGGCCTGATGGGAACACACGCCGGTGCGTGTAGCACGTTCCTCCAGAGGGCCGCTCGGTGCCGGGAACTGTCAGCCCTGGGCGTGTGCCGGGATCTCATACCCCGGAAATACGTCCCTGATCTCAGGATGTTCGTGCTGCGATGAAAGCAGCACGAACCCACCAACCCACCCACCCAGAACCTGGGTGATGGGACGGATGGGACCGCCCAGGGGGCTCAGCTCTGCTCACAGTCCCGCCCCCGAGTCCGGCAAGCCCACCGCGTCCTTGCGGCCTCCGAGCAGCAGTGTTCCCCCTGCAAGGTGCTCTCGTGTGCGGAACACGGGGGAGGGGCTACAGTCCCTTTTCACAGACGGGGAAGCTGAGGCCCAGAGCACGACTCCTTGATGGAGACCCGACTTCCGCAGAGAAGGCAGCTCGAACGGGCCCTCGGGGCTGGTGCTGGTGCCGTCACCTCCGTGAGAGCTGGTGCTGGGGGTGGGGACCAGGCTGTGCCTCTCCCCAGCCCTCTCCATGGACCTCACCTGTGGAAACGGCTCATCTGCCGAGCATTTTGTTAGGGGACAGTCAAGGAGGACATGCAGGCCCCTGCTTCATCGGTGGGACATCGGGTGGAGGAAGACCTCCCAAACCCTCTGCACCCCGAGTTCAAGCCGGTGCCCAGTCTGTCCTCAGCGACGCACCCGCTCAGCTCTGTGAGTGAGGCCCATCCAGCTGCGGCCGGCAGGGACGCGCACCGTCACTGTCCCCGTGTCACGGGCTGCATTCTGGAAGGCGCTGTGAGAGGTGGCGCCCCTGGAGGACCGGGAGGGGGCGTGGGCAGGGCAGGAGGGAGGAGGGAAAAGCCACCAAGAGGTGTGACTCCAGGTACAGCTCCACGTTCTCTGTGACCTTGAGGGGAACCCCGGGCGCTGAGTTTGGCCTTTGAGAGTGTCCTGACCCCGGGAAGAGCTCTTTCACGCCCCGTGTGGTCAGTCTTCGGTGAAGGGCTGCCCGGGGGACGAGACCCCTGGGTGCTCGGGCTCTGTGTGCTGGGGCGGCTTCCTCCGCTGAGGACGTGCCCCCGAGAAGAGCTGTGTGGGGAACGAAGGGACAAGGAAGCCAGGGGGCGGGGCCGCAGAGGCGTGGAAGGCTCCCGGGTGTGGGGATGGAGCCCTGACCGTGCCCCACCCCCACCATCGCGGCTCGTTGTGGGAGTCTCGGGGCATCTCCCTCCTGTGAGTGGGTAGCACCCGGCGCCCACTCCGCAGACTGTGGGTGCTGCGTGGGCGATGCCCTCGTAACTCATTACCACCTCATTCCTTTCCCTGTGGGCGCCCCCTCCCTTCCGTCTAAGGTCCCTGCGCCTGCACGGGCTGGGTCATTCTCAGAAGACGGCAGCCCCGGGAACAGCCGTGACCCTGTCCAGGGCAGGGGCTCCTTCGCTTCCTTCCTTGGAGGGCTTGCTGACCTTGGCCTCGCCGACTTCCAGGACGTCTGAGCAGGAAGAGGGGTGCCTCTGTGACCCTGAGGGTTTCCTTGTGCGGCCTCACGTGACGGGCGTTGTTGACTTTCTGAGCTCAGCCAACAGATTTATCCAAGGCCACCTTGTCCCCACCTGCCGGGTCGGGAGCTGCGGGTGGGAGGCTGAGCACGGGCTCGGCCCTGCATGTGCCCGGTGCCTCGGGCGCCCCTGGACGCCCACCGGAGACGCTGACCGCTCAGGTGAGTGAGTGCCTGCCCTGGGCCAGCCTCTGCCTCCCCGTGGACCTTCACTCTCGGGCGTGGCGTCTCGGGAGGCAGCGGGTGAACCTGCCGCCGCGCTGCGGAAGGTGCCGAGCAGGGGCCACTTTCCAGATGGCCCTTGACAACGGAGGGGGGGCGGGGGGGGGGCGGCCGCGGTAGGAGGAGCAGCGGGGAGCTCAGTGTGGGTCGGGGGTTCGCTGGGATTATTGTTATGAAAACCACAAGCCATCCGGCTCCACAGGCCATCTTAAGGGGTGCTCCCTGCCAAAACCTTTGCACTGACTCCTTAGAACCTTCCGGAAAGTGGGAGCACACTGTCATGTTGTAGGGAAAGGGTCCAGGAACTGGCTTCAGGAGGCCCGCAGCCCTGGAGGTCCCCTTAGCTTTCTCTCTGGCTCAGGATCCTGTGGGTGGGACACTCCCGCCTGAGACGGTGGCTGGGCTCCCGGGACCGGGCATCAGAGACCTCTGCTCCTGGTCTGGGGCCCCGAGGGCCAGCGGGGCACTTGGCTCTGACAGCCCAGAGCTGACTTTGGTGGTGGGCTGGGTCTGCACAGGTGCGTGCTCTGGTGCGTGTGCCTTCGTGTGTGTATGTGTGCACATGTGTGCCTGTGTGTGCGTCAGGCAGAGAAGCGTGGGCAGACCCTGCTCAGGGCCTCCTCTCTGGGCAGAGGAAGGAGGCCTGAGAGCGGTGGGAGCTCCCTCCTTTTACCCTCTCCACAGACGAGTCACTCGCCTCACTCTGATGAGGAGTCCGTGGCCCCGAGGGGTTGATCAGCTTGCCTAAGGTCACTCAGCGAGTCTGCAGTGGAACCTGCTTTGGGGACAAGGGTCGCTGTGAGGGGTGTGTCCTGTCCAGCCTGGGCCGCGAGTCTGGTCCAAGCCCTCCCGGTCCGCTGGCGTGGGTGGGCAGGGAGGTGCTGGGTCCTCCTCTGGCCCGTCTTGTCGCAGACTGCATGACCCCCTCGCCGTCACGGGCGGGAGTTGGCGGCCCCTGTGCTAATTGGGCCGTGTTTGGGGTCCCCTGGGCTCGAGGGCACTGCACTCATCCTCTCCCCCTCCCCTTTTCCTTTCCACAGCTCCCTGCCCGCCTTGCCACGGGGCCCAGCCCCCCAGCCTCCCTGCCCCCGCCGCATCCCGGCCGCCGCCGCTGCAGAGACGGGCCGCTGGACAGCGCCGGCCTCCGAGTGATAGCTAATTGGGGAGAGAAAGGGCCCGATTGTCTCGCGGGGGCCGGAAGAGTGGGCGTGGGTGGCTGAAAGAGCCGGAGAAGGTGGCCAGCTTCGCCGAGCAGCTGCCACCGGAGACGTTGGCAGATTACGTCAGTGCTGGCGAGCAGGGGGAGCGGGCAGAGGGGGGCCCGCAGCCGCCCGCCCCAGGCCTCTGGACAATGCGGCCATTGTGGGCCCCGAGAGCCGTTCATTCTGCATGAATGGTGCACGGGCCTCTTGACCGAGGGGGCCGCTAGCTGTCCCCGATCTGTCCGCTCACATGCCCGGGAGGCCCCGGCCTGGACTCTGGCCTGCTCGGCGACTGCGGAGAGGACAGGGCCATCCCTGAGCTGTCCTGAGCTCCTAGCCCAGGTCCCTGGCCGCAGGGTGGGCACTTGACAGAGCCCGGCCTAGAACTCACACCATATCGCTGCTGCTCTGTGGGGCCGCCCACGCTCAGCATGGCCTCCTGGTTTGGGGGAAGCGACCCCCTCATGGTCCTGCTGGTCATTATCTTGCTGGCCCGCTTCATCCTGTGGTCTTGCCTGGGGACCTACATTGACTACAGACTGGCCCGGCGGCAGCGCCGCAAACCCAAGGAGGACTAGGGCCTCTGCTGGCCAGACCCCGAGCACCAGGCGTGAAGGGCCTCCCCCCGGAGAACACTGTCCCAGAGGTGCGATACTGAGTCCGAGGGAGGTGGGTGGGGGCACGGTGGAGTCGGGCTGGTGAAGACCCCAGCGTCCCACCCACTGGGCAGAGATGGACCATGCCCCACCCAGACTGACCAGGGCTGTCCTGGTCACATCCCACATCCCATGTTGGGAGACAGAGGGGCCGCCCCTGCCTGTCACTGTCTGGGGTCCCCTGTCGGAGTGAGTGAGCCGGGGGGTGGGTTTTGCTTTAAGACTTGCTGTGCTTCCAATTCTTTATAAAGATGTTTGCAGGAGGAGGTGGGGGTGAACCAGAGGGTTTGGGGGGTCACAAGGACAGATGTGACCACAAGGCAGCCAGCCCTGTCACGAAGGGCCACCGCCTGTCTCAGTCCCCCTGCCTCCTGGAGGGGTAAGGGAAAGTGCAGAGCTGCCTTGGGTCCCCCGGAGCAGACCCCTGGCCGTGTGGGAGCTGCTGTGAAGCCCTGTGAGGCCGGCCGTCGGGGAGGAAGGTGGCGGGCGGCACAGGAGCGTCAAGCCTGATCCTGTGGACAAACCCCACCACGGCTGTCTGACCCACTTCCTGCCTTGATGCCCGGTGACCTGCAGCAGAAACTGGCACCTTTGCCACGTTGCTCCATGCCCTTGGCTCTGGGAAGGGTTCTCCAGGCCCTTGGAATGTCCTGCCTGATAAACGTGTCCCCGTGTCCCTGGGACCCTGACCTCGGACCACATCAGCCTAACAGTGTGACTTGTGATGGGGGCCATGACCCATGCTGTGTCCATCTGCATCTGGGGGGCTGGAGTCTGAGGTCAGACACGTGGGTGGTCAGCCGTATCTAGGGGATGGAGCCCGATGAACACTCTGGGCGCCAAGGCTTGGGGGCTCCCTGGTGGCGATTCGATGTGTGTTGCTGGGAGGATCTGACAATTCCGTGATTTCAACCCGTGTTCTTTCATCGTAATAAACTGCAGCTGTGAGCATGCCAGCTGTCTGTGTGGTTCTCACGCATGACTGAACCTGAGGGGGTACTTGGGGACCCCCAAACTTGCAACTGGGGTCAGACATGAGGGTGGTCTTGGGGATGTTCCTGACCTCGGCACCTTCCTTCTCCTCCCCTTTTCAGTGAAAACCACAGAAGGGCACCCCATGAAAAGGGAGAGTGCCTCCCCCTCTCCCCAGCCATCTAACCCCTCCCCCAAATGCAGCCCGTGTACCCGTTTCTCGGGTCTCTGTCTGCAGCTATCCCGAGTGCTTTCAAGCAAACATGGACACCTTCTCCCACTGCTGCTGTTTCCCCACAACTGGGAGCAGCTTCCTCAGGCCAGTCTGTCGCCTCCTATCGGTTTTTGTGGCAAAGGAGCCAGTTTCTGCTGCAGGTCACCGGGGTTTCTATTTATTTCTATAATGAGCATGTATTTTTTTTTTAATCTTCACCTGAGGATATTTTTCCATTTATCATCAGATAGAGTGGGCGGGGAGGGGTAGAGAGAGAAACATCGATGTGAGAGAGACACATCGACTGGTTGCCACCCACACGACCCCGACCAGGGCCGGGGACCAAACCGCAACCAAGGTACGTGCCCTTGACCAGAATTGAACCCGCAACTCTTTGGCCCTCGGGCTGATGCTCTAACTGCTGAGCCAAACCAGCCAGGGCCATGCATTTTTTAAAATATTTTTTAATTGGTTTTTTAGAGAGAGAGGAAAGGAGAGAGAGAGAGAAACATCGGTGTGAGAGAGAAACATCCATCGGTTGCCGCCTGCACGCCCCCTACTGGGGATTAGCCTACAACCCGGGCATGGGCCCTGACCGGGAATTGAACCAGGACCTCTCAGTCCATGGGACAATGCTCAATGTACCGAGCCACATGGGCTAGGCTGAGCATGTCTGTTTTTAAAGAAAGAACTAAAGAATCAAGTGAGTTATGCATATTGATAAGGGCAGCAGTGGGGCTCTGTGGGACGAGGGTCGGGGAGGGGGCTTGGGGAGCAGTCTGTCATTTCCTTGGCTGTTTAAGGGTGGGGTGAGTGGGGAAGGGGCACCTGGAGTGGGGGGCAGGGCAAAGGGCAGTGTGGCCCCTTATTCTGGGCACTAATCTCATCATAAGAACCCCGCTTCCCCACCAACGAGGCCACACAACCTGGGAAGAAGCCCTCCCACCCCCTGGAGGAGGACACAGGCGGGCTGGTGCAGGGTCCTGGGCAGGCCCTGCTGCCAGGTCAGTCTGTGGGTGTGTGTGGGGAAAGCTGCTCCCTGGTCCCATCCTCATTGCCCCCAGAGGGGACGTGGTGCCATCTCTGCCCAGCCGCCCCTGCAGATGTGTGCCTGGCATCCTGAGACCAGCTGCTTTGGAGGGGCAGGTGGGTGAGGAGTGCCTACCTCAACCCTCAGCCAGGCATCGGCCCCAGGGTGTGGGCAGAGCAGCCTGGCTCCCTGCCCACCCCTCTTCTTGTTTGACCCGAGAAGAGCGCCCGGCCCCGCTGAGCAGTCCGTCGTGGAGATGAGTCACCGGATCTAAAAATAAAGAGTTAAGTCATGAAGTAGCGTGCTTCCTTTTTAAGTCAGCTGTGTCTCTGGAGGGATGTGTTTGGGGTGGTGGTAGGGGGCCGGAGCCTCAGGCTCTGCAGCCGTGGTGGGGGGTCTTTCTGCTCGCGCCCCTCCCCCGGGATTAGCACCTGTACAGGCTCCACACTGGTGCGGATGGATGGACGCAGCTCCGGGTCAGTGGGGACAGTGGATGGCATGTCAGTAATGCCCACATCTGGTAGACAGTCCTAAGGGCTATAACAAGAGGGTCAAGAGTGCCACAGAGGTACACCCAGGGACAGGGGCATTCATTCTTTCTCAGGGTTTGAGGAAGGCTGCCTGGAGGAGGTATCCCCAAAGGTAGGACTTGGGGGGCTCTGATAGGCAGAGAGGGAGGAATGGTGTTCCAGGCAGAAGGAACAGTGTGCACAAGGGCTCGGAGGCTGGAATGCTCAGGGCGAGTTTGGGACTCTCAGCAGTGCAGCTCAGATGACCTGATCACCAAAATGAATCTGTTCCTTCATAAGAAAGTGTATAGAGAAGGGGGTGAAGATGTGCAATGGCAAGGCAGGCTGGGTCTCAGTTGTGAGGGCTTTGATGCATGCCTAGGAGTTCGGACTTTAGTGTACAGGCAGGAGGGAGCTTTCCAGGGAGTGACACCCTGAATATGTGCTTGAGAATGGTCCCTGGGAGCACTGTGGGTGATCGATGGGCTGGGGGTCCCGTGGGTGGGGAGGCTGGAGGGAAGCCTGTGCAGAGGTCAGGGGCCTGGACCATGAGTGATACGGGAGCTGGAGCAGGGACAGGACTTCCCCGGGACTCAGGGGACAGCCTGTGATGGTCACCAGGGAAGCGTGTGCAGAGTGTGTGCAAATGTGGGGGATTGATTATGTGCTGGGGAGGGGGAGGGCCCAGTGTGGGGCCGCGGAAGCAGAGGGTTTCTGGAGATTCCCAGTGGTCAGGGCCAAAGAATGGAGCTGGGTGAATGGAGGGGATTTTGGGGAGATCCTTGGCAAACACAGCCGGGCTTTGGTGCTGACGCCCCCGGGGAGCTGGGAGGGCAGAGGCTCGGGGGTTCCGCATAGGCTCCGGTGGGGGGCAGCGGCTGGGGGTGTCCATTCTGAGCCAGCGGTGGCCTGGGTTTGAGCCCCACATCCACCGTCTCCCATGTGACCAGCGCACATGTTATAACTCCACCAGGACCAGGTTCTGGTCTGCAAACGGGGACAGGACACCGTCGTCTGCAAAGCCCTCGGAGCAGGACCCGGGCACGTCAGGCTGCAGGAGGCCCAGAAGCTCCCCCCGGTCACGTCCAGTGGAGCGTCTCTGGCCTTAAGAACTGGGCTGCAGCCACCCGGCTGTGAGGGAGAGGTCACAGAGCCTGTGTTCCCCAGGGCTGTGACACCCTGGGCCCTGTCTGACCAAAAGACAGCAGAAAATGAATCTTAATGACCAAAAGGAATCTATTTTTATGTAAGAAAATGACTGAGAAGCTCTGGGCATCATCACGGACAGCTCGGTCAGGAAGGGCTGGTGAAGGAGACTGTGCCCAGCAGGACGAAGGCAGTGCGTGGAGGAAAACCAGCTATCGCCTGGCCTGGGGCTGTCACCCAGCTCTGTCCCTGTCCTAGCCGGCACACTCGTCGTAAACCTGCTCGGTCAACCTGCTCATTCATACTCCAGACCTGGCTGTCCTGCTGGGCACAGAGAGGCAGGGCCCTGGAGGACACTGGGCCCCGGTGATGTCCGGAGGACAGCCCCTGTGAGTCCCCGGAGGCCAGGACCCAGCTGTGACCTCCCCCCGGGGCCCATTGGCAGCCTCCTAGGAAGCGTTGGCTGCCTGTCAGGAAAACAGACCCTGTCACCTTCAGCTCTTCTTATCCTGTCCTCCAGGGCAGAAATTAGCACGGGAGTCGGAGAAAAATGCCCCCTCCTCACACTGATAGCAGGCCTGCCGGTGTGTGTGTGTGTGTGTGTGTGTGTGTGTGTGTGTGTGTGAGATACCTGCAGGGAGCAACAGCCGCTTGGTGTGCAGGTGGGGCAACCTCACCCACACGGGTGGCGGGGTGTTTTGGAATCTGCCTTTTGCAAAAGTCCTCCGCTCACGGGAGTCCGAGGCCAGCCAAGGTGGGCCGGCTTGTTCATTCCGGGCAGTGGTGTGGACTGGGGGCAGGTGAGACATTTGCCTGGTGCCCTGATGACATGGGCCCCAGTGAGCTGTCTCCAGCTGCTCGTGTGGTGCTGGTGACGGGCAGGCAGGTGGGCGATCGAGGCACTGCCAGTCCAGCCGCCTGCCGAAGCCATGCTTCCCGCTGTCTCCGCCCACATCCCCAGCCCCCAAGGTATCTGTGAGCGCTGACCGCGGGGGTGTGGACGGCTGGCCGGTTGTGGTCTCCCCCGTCCCCCGAGTGTGTGCCTGCAGGACAGCGGGGAGGGAGAGAAGACCCTGCGGCTGCATGGTGCCCAGCCTGGCTGTCCTTCTGTAGCTCCTGGCACTTCACAGGAAGAAGATGCAACAGAAAAGCAATATATGCCTAAAAATGAGAAGTCAGGACCAAGGGCACTGGGTGTCGGATAAGGACGGAGCTCTGGGAAGGTGAGGGGGGAGGCAGGTGTGCCTCCCGTGCCGTCAAAGGGAGCAGGGACTGGAGGACAGTTCACACGGCCCTGGGAGAGGACTCTGCCTTCCAGGACAGTACTGTCTCCCTCGCACCCGCTGATCGGCAAAAGCAATTTGTCACAAGGAATTGCGTTAGCCAGTGGTTTCCAGAGCAATGGAACCAACAGGGTGTGTATTTAGTTAGAAGGAGATTTATCGTAAGGAATTGGCAAGTCCGAAGTCTCCAGCGGGCCGGGGGCGCTGGCGCCCGGTGCAGGGGACAGCAGTCTGCTGTGGGCCAGGCGGAGCCCGCACTGTGGATGAGGTCTGCAGGTCGGCCCCGAGAATGCTCTCCTGCTCAGAGGAGGCTGGTCTTTTCTGATTGGATGAGGCCCACCACACTGGGCGGGAAATCTGCTTTACTCAGCCTACCAATTCAAAGCTTACCCATCTAAAAACACCTTCGTGGAAACAGCCAGAATCATGTTTGACCCAATATCTGAGCAGCCTGGGGCCCAGCCACGCTGACACACCACATTAGGTGTCAGAGTGATGGTCAATGTCCCCGGTTTCTGCCACACGTGCGGTCATACTGGCCGGGCGGGTCCCCCAAATGCAACTCGACAAGGCTGTTGCGGGGTGCGCCGTGGTTCCCATGGAGGAGAGGCGAGCCCTGCCTCTGCCCCAGCCCTGCCTGCGGCTGGCGTGCATCTCGGGCAGACCTGAGATGCTCCAAGTAGACAGTTGACCAGGCAGCTGCCTGGCACTGTCGTGTATCGATTGGTTTATTAACGGGGGGCAGGGTTGGAAAAGTGGCCATGCGAGCTGTGGGCACAGGTGATCTGGCTGCGGTGGGCCTGAGCTGCCCCCCAGGCAAGCTGCCTGCTGGGCACTGAGAGGCAGAGTGGGCGGACGCTGCTGCAGAGAGTGGAAGCCGTGGGGGACCCAGGATGGGTGAGGGACGTCCGAATGCGGCCTGGAAGGCTGCGATGGGCTTTCCCAGCGAAGGAGGCCGAGGGCCTTGTGCGGGGGCAGCAGCGGGTTCGGAGAGCAGGGCTGCTGGAAGGCAGGTGCCGGGGTCCGACCCTGCTGCTCCAGGAGGAATGGGGTCTTGCTGGCAGAGTGGCATCTGTCTGGAGAGCTGCGTGTGTACACGTGTTTGTACATGCCATATACAACGTGGGAGAGGCCACCTCCTCACTTCCGACATGTTTATCGCAAAACAACCGTACCCCAAGAACAACAGGAGAAATAGCCTCCTCCCACCCCCACCGCCCGAACAAGTCAACCGCACACGTTCGTGTCCCCCGCAGGCCACAGGCCTGTGTATCGGTGGCTTTGAAACCAGTCAAAGAGGATCTTGTTTGTTCACGATCTGTTCAGCAAATGCTAACTAAACACATACCTATTCTGCACCAGGAACCGTGCTCCTAGGAATGATTTCTTAGCTCTTCCCTTACAGTTTACCACCGGCATAAATCTCCCTTATCAATCAGGGTATATTAACTGTTGTAACCAGCAGCTCCCAGTTGTACTGGCCTCATCCAATCAGCCGGGTTGCTGTGTTCTTGTCCATGGCAGTGCACGCAGGTTGAGGCTCTGCTCCACGCGGTCATGCAGGGACCCAGGCACTTCCTTCCAAAGGGTCTCCAGCCGCCCGAGTCTTGGCGCCCTCCCTTCGGTGCCCTGCACTGGGCTGGGAGAGGATGAACAGAGAGAAAGAGCAGGGCGGATGGCACAGGAACTCCAGGCCTGGTGGTGGGTGAGCTCAGTCATGTACGTGTATCTACCTGCAAGGGAGGGTGGGCAGTGCCTCGCTGGATGCCCAGGAGGAAAAGGATGCAGGTTTGGTGACCGGCTGGCCAATGTCTACCACAAGCCCTCAACAAAACATCATTTGGTTCTGAGAAACGAAGTAGGGAGCACACACCAAACCATGGAAGAAGAACGCAATGCTCTCACCGATAACTGAAGGCTCTCAGGAAAATATAAAATAGAAAGACATGCTGGATAGCATCTCCAGGTCAGAGCCCGTCTTGTTGCCCTGAGTTTGCCCAAATCCTTTCTGAGCTTGTCAGTGGGCAGAGAAATGAATGAGTTCTGGGGAACCAGGGCTCATGACACCTGGGACGCCTGGCGGGACCAACCCGGGGATCCTGGTGGAAGGGTGGCCAGAGAGCGGGGATGGCATTGTTATCATCTGCTTCTCTGCTCACCACAGCTTCCTGCTTTCAGGACTAGGTCAATGTGAACACTTCTGGGGTGAGTGAGTGTTTGCAACTGGTTGAGCATAAGATCGAGGACTTCATCAGCATCTGGTCAAGATAAGCCAACAGACAAGACTCTACCCAGCATTCTTCTTGGGAGAAAGGGTGCAGTGAAACAGACACCATCAGTCACGTGGCTGCCACCTGGACTGGCTCTGTGTTCGCTGCATGGCTACCCCCCTGGGCTCTGGGACTTCCTCCATCCCTCCAACGTGGGCTGATCCTCCTGTATCCAGTCTTCTCTTTCGTGGTCTATTGTCTCACACGGGGGCAGCACCTCCGTCAGGAGCCTCTTGAGCAAGTGTGATTTTAGGCGAGTATGTTTGAGACCTTGCCTGCCTCAAAGGGTCTTCATTCCACCATAATACTTGATGGACACTTTGGCTGGCCATGGGATTTGGGGTACAAAACAATTTTTTCTAGAAGTTTGAAGGTGTTGCTCTGTTGTTTTCTTGTGTCCAACATTGCTGGTGAGCATTCTGAAGCCGTTCTGAGAGCTGATACTAGGTAGTCTGGCTTTCCTCTCTGGAAGCTTGTAGAATCTTTTATTTTGTTCTAAGTATGCTGAAATTTCACAACAATGTACAATGTGCCATGGTGTAGGCTTTTATATTTATTTTCTGTGCTGGACACTTCAGGGGCCTCTTCAGTCTGGAAACCCAAGCCTTGCAGTGCTGGGGGACTGTCTCAACTTATGTCACCCATGATTTCTCCTCCGTTTTCGTCCTTATCCATTTGTAGCACCTGTTACCTGGATATTAGATGCTCTATATTGCCTTCTCCTTCTCCCTCTCTCTTTTTCCTATACTTTCTGGGATGCTTTTGCGACTTGATTTTCTAACTCTTCTGTTGAGTTATCAGTTCTGCTGTGATTTTTATTTTTAAATCTAGGAGCTCTTTTTTTTTGGTCTTCCAAATGTTCCTTTTTGGTAGCACCCTGTTCTTGTTCTTGGGTGTGATTTTATCTCTCTGGGGATATTGAGGGCAGCTTCATGTTGTGGGTCCAGTTGTTAAAGCTTTCTTTCCCTCCAACAGTCTGTTTCCTCCACGGTTTTTGTTGCTTTGGTCTCTGCCTCCCATGTTAGAGGCTGTTTACAGATGTCCGATGACCCTGGGCTGTCAAGTCATGAGCGGGGGACCTCATTACACGTTCACGAGTGAAGTTTGACGACTCCAGGCTTCATTGTGCAACGATCTGGGCTGGTTTTCTAGGATCCTCTGTTGTCAGAATCCTTAGACCTTTCCTCTTGGCGGGATCAGGTCTCAGTTGGGGAGGGTACGATTGCTGGGCTTCTGGGAGCTGAGCTAGGGAAGGGGGATGGATGCAAAGGGTCACTCAACCTGTCGTGCTGGTTTTGGCAAGACCCAGGCCCTCAATTGTGCTGGCTCCCCCAGCACTACCTTCTCCAGAGAATAAATTCCTATTCTTCCAAGATGGGGGTGTCCTCCCAGTGGTGGGGATTCGGAAGGGGGTCTGGGGCTTCAACTGCATCTCAAAAGTTTCCACCTAGTTCTCTTGGTGTGGCAGCCTCTTGACCCCAGTTCCAAGGGGATTTTTGGAGGAGTCTTCTCTATAAATAAGCTCTTTCCCCACACGCTGGCTTTCTCAGCAGCCACCGTGGGGCCCAGCTCTCTCAAGGATTCTGCTGGACCAGAGTTCTGCTCAGCGTCTTCCGTCCCTTCTGGAATCTGGCCGCTGAGCTGCCTTTTCCACCCTCCGCATGCTGGGGGTTGTCGGGGCTTCGGGCAGCCGCTGGGACGGAGCCGCTGGGACGGAGCCGCTGGGACGGAGCCGCCGGGACGGAGCCGCTGGGACGGCAGCCGCCGGGACGGAGCCGCTGGGACGGCAGCCGCCGGGACGGAGCCGCTGGGACGGCAGCCGCCGGGACGGAGCCGCTGGGACGGCAGCCGCCGGGACGGAGCCGCCGGGACGGAGCCGCTGGGACGGAGCCGCCGGGATGGAGCCGCTGGGACGGAGCCGCCGGGATGGAGCCGCTGGGACGGCAGCCGCCGGGACGGAGCCGCTGGGACGGAGCCGCTGGGACGGCAGCCGCTGGGACGGAGCCGCTGGGACGGCAGCAGTGGACAGCACTGGCCGGTCGGCCGCTGCCAGGAGCCCGCTTTGCTCTTTCTCATTTAACGTTAGTTTTCAGTTTCGTTCGCCGGTTTTCACCAGCGGAGACTTTTCTTTTCAAAAGTGCATTCCATGAAATGTCGGCAGGTGTGCCAAGAGAAAGGGGTGTTGTGGACTCACACGTTTGGGATGTTTCGGGATTTACGAGGGAACCGCAGTCACTTTCAAGGCCTGGCATCCCACGGTCTGGGTGCGTTCGGAGACCTGCGGCCCCCAGGCCCAGAGCTTCCGGGGACCCTGGCCTCTCCTCTCACTGCCCCCTACTGCCGCCCTCTGTGGGTTTCCTGGGACCTCTGTGTCTTCACGCCTTGCCACCCCCTCACTGTCCCATGCACATTACTGTCAAGTCCACTCTGAAGGCTCCAGACTCTCGGCCCTGTGCTCGCCCACTGTGCGGAGACCGCCCCCACTTTATTTATTATTATTTTAAAAATATTTTTTCTTTATTGATTTTATTTTATTTATTTATTTATTTTTTATCCTCACCCGAGGACATGTTTTTGTTCAGATAGAGTGGGAGGGAGAGAGAGGAAGAGAGAGAGAGAGAAACATCGATGTGAAAGTGACACATCGAGTGGCTGCCACCCGCACGACCAGGGCCGGGGACAAACTGCAACCAAAGTACATGCCCTTAGCGGGAACCGAACCCGGGTCTCTCTGGACTGCAGGCCGATGCTCTAACCGCTGAGCCAAACCGGCCAGGGCTCTTTATTGATTTTAGGGAGAGGAAAGGAGAGAGAGATAGAAACATCGATGAGAGAGAACATTGATTGGCCGCCTCCTGCATGCCCCTCACTGGGGATTGGGCCCACAACCCGGGCATGTGCCCTGACTGGGAATCGAACCAGCAACCTCTTGGTGCATGGGCTGACACTCAACCACTGAGCCACACCGGCCGGGCACCATCACCCACTTTAATGTATTTTTAAAATGGAGGCATAATTTACGTATAGTAAAAGGCACGCATTTTACAGTGTACGCCTCCATGTCCACATCTATGTAACCATCAAGCAAGAGGTCAAGTTACAGAACTTTCTAGCGCCCAGGGCTCCCTTGGGGCCCTCCAGCCACGGATGCCCCTCCCCCCACCGCGGGGCACATCATCCTGATTTCTATCCCCACAGATTCGTTTGGCCTGTTTTGGAACATCAAACGTGGGAGACATACAGTGTGTGCTTTAAAAACACAAGCCTGGCTCCTTTGTCTCGGGGTGCGTGTGTCAGGTTCACTCAGGTTTCCGCAGAGCTCCACTCACTCCTGGGCGCCGTCTGCGTCTCCGTCTACTGTCGAGGGGCATCTGGGCTGCTTTCAGGTTTTGATTACTTCGAGTGAAACCTCTGAGCATGTGTGGACATGTCTTCTGATGGCCATCTGCACGGATCCCTTTTGGGTACCCGCTCAGAAGTGGAGCTGCTGAGTCTTAGCGTAACGATATCTGTCTTGATCGGAAACTGCCTCGCCAGCGTGCCGGTGCCGATGCTCACCCCCTGGCAGCGGGCGCGTCCCAGGGCTCCATGTCTCCCCCAGAATTCGGTCCGTCCCCTCAGCGATCCCCATTCCGCTGGCTGTGACGTGGCATCTCGTTGTGATCAGAGACGTTCTGGGTGTGATCAGTATACACCGAACAGCGGTCACATGACGGTCTCAGGCCAGGAGTTAGGAATACGTCACCGCCTCCAGGAAGCCTTCCCTGGCTTCAGGTCGGGCTAGGTGAACTCTGATGGGCTCCCACAGTGCCCACGCCGCTCGGGCACGGCACCTGTTGTGCACTTTGACGATGTGCTGAGTCTTCCTGGGTCTGTGGGAACCCCACGAACGGCTGGGGTCCTGTCGTTCGGCACAGGTCTGGAGAAGAGAGGCCACCCGAACATCTGCTGGGAGAAAAGGAGGAAGGAGGGAGAGAGGAAGGTGCCCTGACACCTGTGCACAGACACGCGATCCCGTGGGAGGCGGCGCCCGGCGCTGCTGTGTGTAAACAGAGCCTGCCCCTCTGGTGCGGCCCCGTCTTCCTGCGCTGTCTTCGCCGCCCGGGGAAACCCAAGACCCAGCCTGGGACAGGGCTGGCAGATGTCTGTGAAAAGGGCCGTCTGCCTTCGCCGATAAGAATTCTCCAGACAATGGGCGGAATTCCCACCAGACTCCGCTCAGCAGACTCCGGCAGGCCTGGGTCATGGCGTGCCTGCCTCTTGGGTCCCTCTCTGTGGGCCGGGGGCTCCTGCCCCCCCGGGCACCCCGGGCACCAGCGTTCCTCTCATCCGAGCCCACGGCCCTTGTCCTTGCCGGGTTTCTCCGAAAGGCAGGTCTTTCTCCGCAGGCCCTGAGCTGGGATGTTGGTGCCTGGACTCAGCCTGAACTGTCTGGTCTTGGGTCGCTGGGGTCAGGAGAGCTGAGAGACGGGGCAAAGCAGGGACACACAGGGGTGACGGTCAACGACTGGGGCTCCCCCTGGCTGGCTGGGGGCTCAGAGACGGACAGTTTCGCGTGAACCTTTCCTGTAACGCCCCATCGAGAACCGGCCACGTGGACGCCAAGGAGGTCAACGTCCACTGCGTCTCCTGGGAACAGCGACTCGTGGGCCGGGCACTGGTCCGGGGTGAGCCCACAGTGGGCCTCGTTACTGCCGCTGCTTTGAGGGAAGACAGGAGTGTGGGAGGAGGGGTTCAGGGCATGGTGGCCAAGGCGCCCCAAGGAAAGCCCACACCTGTCATCCAACTTGAACCCGGAGTCCTGGAAGTGGATTCTGTGGACACCACCCTCCCTCCTGCAGACCCAGAGGGAAGGCACACGGCGTGAGCGCCCACGGGCCCACCCACGGGCCGGCTCTGGCGCTGTGGCGGCGTCAGCATCATGGTGTCCACTTGGTAAGCGCGGACCTTGGGGCTCCCAGGAGAAGGTCTTGCAGAGTGGAAGCACGTGGACGCGGGCGGGCCTGGTGCCAGGGCCCTGGCCCCTGCCTCCGAGTCTGGACCAGTGGACAGAGTCCCGTCTTTGGGCAGCAGGAGGGGCGGAAGGACTTCAGGGCTCCTGGTCACGAGACCCACTTGTCACCGGTGGGCACATGCCCGCAGGCCCCGGTGAGAGTCCGACTGCCACTCAGGGTGGCTCTGGGCTCCTGCACCTCGTGGGGAGTGACTCTAAGTCTTGGCTGGGGTGCTCCTTCCACGGGGGACACATTCATGGGGGCCCCTTATTTGCACCCTCCCTGGCTGTCCTCCCCCCCAGCTGCCACCGGCGGTGAAAATCCGGCCTCAGACTCGGAACAGATTCGCACGTCATTCTTCAGAGACTGAGCTGTCCGTCTGTCCACTGACGTGATTTTCACTGCGTTGTTTCCCCAGTCTCCGCGCCCACACCCCCACAGACCAGGAACTCTCATGCTCAGAGGCACAAACACACTCAAGACGGGAGGAAGCTGAAGATACGTTTTCCTGGCGTCGTTGCATCAGTCTCGGGGGAGGGGGTAGGATGCCGGACGCCCCAGCGCCATCCCCGCGCAGGTCGCCGGCTACGGCCCCACGATGCTGTGCGACGAGCCATTGCTGAGCACAGGGCGCGGGGCCATCAGAATTTATTTTCTGCTCGACCATCTGGTCGGCTGGGTGGCTCAACTCCAAGGGACAGGTCTGGGGTTGGTGGGGCTCTGCTGATCAGGGTGGGCTCGGCTCTAAGCCAGGACACGCTCCACGCGCCTCGTCTTCCCAGGACCCGTGGGCTCCCAGGGGCACGGCCTCCTCACAGCACTGGCGGGGGCAGGAGTCAGCCTCTTGCCAGCCTTTGAACCTGTCAGCAAACGTTCCGCTGTGCAAAGCAAGTCACGTGGCCGAGCCCACGGTCACCGAGGGGGAGGATGCCCTGGGAGCTGCAGTCACGCGGGGAGGGGCGTGGACACAGGGTGGGCGGGGCACTGCGCTGTGGTCAACCACGGCCCTTTCTTTCTTTTTTAAAATAATTTAAAAAATTGTCAATGGTAATCGACGTACCATCTTATATTAGTTTCAGATACGCAACATAGTGATTCGATATTTATATAACTTACGAAGTGTGATTCCCCCGGGTAAGTCTAGTCCCCACCCCGCACCATACGTAGTTATTACAATGTTATCGACTGTGTTCCTGTGCTGTCCTTGGCATCCCTGTGACGGTCCTGTGACCACCCATGCGTACTTCTCCCCTTTACTTCTTTTGCCCGGCCTAACCCCCTCCCATCAGCAACACTCAGTTTGTCCCTGTGTCTGTGAGTCTGTCTCTGTCTGTCTGTCTATCTTATTCTTTTGATTCTACATGTAAGTGAAATCATGTGGTGTTTGTCTGTCTCTGGCGGACTTATTTCACTCAGCACAATGCCCTTGGGGTCCTTTCCATGGGTGTCAGGCGGGACTCTGCCCTGCTCGAAGGGTGGGTGTTGGTGTGGGTGGAACGGGGGCTCTGGGAGCTGGACATGATGGATGCGGGTCCAAGGCCCCGTTTGGTCACTTACAGCTGTGGGACTCTGGGCGGAGCTGGTCTGAACCCCAGTTTCCTCGTGTGCAAAGTGGGAGGTGATACCGGTCCACGCCCAAGCCTGCTGTGAGGACCGAGGCGAATGTGCGAGGCCCAGCGCCCGCCACGCGGTGCCCCCGCAGCTCCCGGGAGTGTCGCAGCGAGGTCTCCGCAGAAGGGGCGTCTGCGGCCGGAAGGGCTCTGGATGTGAGCTTGGAGGGGGCTTTTTGGTAAGTTTGAAATTATTTCTAAATCTATAGTTAAACCAAAAAGAACCCCTGCTCTGTACAAAAACAATAAAAGGTCAAATCACGCTACACAGGCTCAGAGTGATCCAGCCGATGCTGGACCGTTGGCCAGCTCTGAGGGCGAGCCTCGGAGAAGGGGGGAGGAGGTGGCCGTGGGTGGGGACGGGCGCAGGGAGCCTCGGCTGGGTGGAGAAGCTGCCGCGGCAGGCCGGGTTCTAGAGTCCACGAGGCGCTCGGGGCCACGCTCTCCCGAATGCCAGGAATGGCCGCGGCCTTTCCCCGAAGCGTGCTCCTTGATCCCTTAGCCTGAGCGAGCCTCTACCCAGAAAGGTTCCCCGGGCAGGTGAGTCCGAGAAGGGTGGCCAGTGCTGCCCGCCTGCTGGTGTTTGTACAGAATTTTATCAAATGTATTTATCCAGGGTTTCGGAGGAGTTCTCCTTAGGAACCCAGGGTGACTGTATGAGGGGCCTTTTATTCACCAGGATTTCTCGACAATTCCTGCTGAGAGAGTGAGTGGGAGATGACCCCCGAGGCCCTCCCAGGAGCCACACTGCCTCTGTGCGGCAGACGGGGCCGGGGCCAGGGTCTTCGCAGCACAAGCTCCAGGGCCGCTTCCAGGGGGGCAGGGAGCAGAAAGGCGGCCCCACTTCGCAGAGCTGCCGAGACGCCGACACGAGGGGGTGTCTGCGATGCACCTGGAAGGCCCGGCACGCTTGCTGAGTCACATTCTGGTGTCCCGGTGGCCGGAGAAGAATTAGAGCCCTTTCCTTTCCACTCTCTCCTCCCAGCGGCCTCCCCACCAGCAGGGCAGGCCCTGGGGACCCTGGAGACATTGGGTGTGACTGAGCCAGGTCACATCTGCCAAGCCTGGCTCCTTAAATACGCGGGGCCTTCCCTCTGCTCGGGCCACCCTGCCGGGTCCACCTCCACCCACCCTTCCCTGCGCAGGGAGCCTGGCTAGTTCCTGGACCCCACTGCACAGTTCTTAGCGTTTCTGATCCCAGCCAGCAGCCAGCCGGGCAAAGCTGTCCCCATGGTTACATAAAGTATCGGCACAATGGAAACATTTGTATCCATTTCCTCACGAGACCCTGTCACAGGTGCAGGTGCCAACAGGGCCCATCCGAAGCTCCCGGCGTGTGCTTCTTATTGTGAAAATCCACTAAACTTTTCGATCTGTTTAGCATCACCGCTGTCATGCTGACGGTTCCCTTTCCCCAGGTGAGATCGCAAATGTCAAACTCCACGGCTCCTAGGTTGCTGCAGGTAAATTTTCTTTAAACTGTTAGTGGTGGGTCCCTCTGCGTCATGAACGAGCCCCGCGGGAAAGCTGGGATTAGCTCAGCGGCCGTCGGCCGAGAGTATGTCACCCCACAGACCCCAGCTGGGCTCCGATTGCATTATCAGCGGGCTCATTACATATTACCGACGGGGCCGGGGACACAGCTTGTCATCCCTGATGTCCTGCAACATCTCAATCTTTGTTGGTGCCATGATTTCATTTCAAATCTCTGCATTTCTGCAGGAATCAGCTGGTGAACTCATACGTCGAAATATGTCTTGGTTTTTATCTCTCGCTCCCGTATCAGGACCTCCCCAAATTGCCTTTATTCGCAGACAGAGCAGATCATGGCCCCCCTTTGACAGCACACAGTGTTCGCTGAGAAATGAATGATTTCCACGATGAATTTTAGCTATCTTCCATTTTCCTCGACCTAATTGAATGAGCAGATGCTTTATCTGCAACGGCTCCTGACAAAGTGGGTTCTCGCTCCGAGGTTGCAGTCGTGCCGAGTGCGTTCCGCTTCTTTAATGTTTGCTGATCATTTCCAGACCTTCTTTTGTCCCGAGGAGCTCCGTGGATTGCGGGGACTCTTCCTGCTAACTGGGTTTTCGTCCTCAGGATGGGGGGCCGCAGCGGCAGGAAGGACTGTCTTTTCTCTACGGAGTCGTTTTCCAAGCGTTGGGAACATGAACGAAAAAGTCTTCCCAGTGCCAGAGTCTGCCTCGAACTTACTGCTCTCGGAGGTGGCTGGGTGCCGGCCATGGTCTATCCCTTCTTTTCTCACATTTCCAACCACGCGCTGGATTCTAACCCCAAACAGCATCTTCCTCTGAGTTCGGGTCCACCAGATGAGCTCCGTGATGACGGAGCATCCAGGGCCGTTCCGTGTTGGCTCCTGGGCCAGCTTGGACGCTGCGGGAGAACTGCAGCCTTTTTGGGGAGCAGGAGGCGGAGACAGGGTGGGTTGGGCCTGGACCACGGGGACAGGGGTCCCTGCATGTCACTGCCCTGCTTTTGTTTCTCTTTCCCTCTCCATGAAGAATGGGCTGTTTCTATGCCCCCAGGAAGACGGAGAACCTTGCCCTGAGTTCTGATGTAGAGCGGCTTTGATGGGTTCATCACGTTTCCGACAGTTTGGGGGTGGAGGAAAGGGGTTTCCTCTGGGAAATAGTTGGGGGGCAGCAGTGCTCCTGGCCCCATCTCCTCTGAGCAGGACTCCTAGGAGTTTGAGGAGACCAGGCTGGAGAGGTGGCCGGGCGCGGGTCGTGGTGGGCTGGGGCTCCATCGTATGGGTGACGAGAAGCCATGGAAAAGCCTGCGGGTCCCTTCGGCAGCCCTTCAGGCTCCGCTGTGAAAGGTCTCGGGATGGCCACAGGGAAGAGGGATTTCGAGTCGGGACAGGTGAAGCCTTCTCCGGCAATTCCATGGCCAAAGTGAGGCGTCTGAGGTGGACCCTGGATTTTGGCACCAGGTTGGGTGGGAGTTGGGGGGGGCTGCCTCTCCCCACACCTGGGCTGACCCCTCAGATGGTCTGGCCCGGGTCACTGAGAGACTGGGGTCTCCTGGCCTGTTCACAGTGCAGACTTGGTCCATCAGAAGGACCCTAAGTTCCACCAGCCCAGAGTGCGGTGGACCCGCTCACACGGAGGTTCATCACGGGCTCAGGGGCCAGGTCCCCACGGCAAGGGACGCACAATGGCATCACATGGCGGGCATCTTCATTTTACATTTGCCAAAGTGGGGCACATCGGTGGCAGCAGACAAAGCTATCGTGCCCTCCCTCTCGGACGTGCCCTTGCTTTGGGGCCAGGGGTGCAGGAGAGGCATCACCGGGTCCAGGTGAGGGGCGGTGGGCTCGGTGGGATGTTTGTGTGGTTCCGGTCACTACCCTGGAGAGTCGGGCTGTGGCTGGCCTCAGGCTCAGGCTGGCTCCAAGGGTTCGCCGGTGCCCACTGGGAACGGCGGGGCTGAGTCACGCTGTGACCAGACCCATCTTGTGTGGGCAGGAGAAGCAAAGCTTGACATTCCTGGTGCTGGACTTTCCCGGGTGGAAAATCCTCCCACTCGCCGTACGAGTTTCGCTTTGAGTGGGGGATTCGGTCATTGTGAATCTCGGCAAAATGAAAGGCGTCTCCTTGCAGGAACTGACCCACAGTGCAGGAGTTACAAACACGCCATGCTGCCGTCCAGGCCTGTGTCCTTTCCGATGGGAATCGGGACGGACCAGCCCCGCAGGACCCGGGGTTTGCTGAGCACGGCTGGCAGCAGCCACAGCACCCGTGTGTGAATAAAACGCGGTGTCGGCCTCTCGAGGTACCAGGCCACCTCTCAGAACGCGGGACGCCTGTCCGGACGAGGCCTGAGGACACCAGGCGCACACCATTGACCAGCGCCACGCACGGGTGAGCGGTCAGAGGCGGCGACCTCGCCGTCGTTAGTGGTGCAGCTGGGACTGGAACCTGGCTTCCGGCTCCGGAGCCCCACCGGCAGCCGGCTCTCTGGCATTCACCCTGTCTGTCACAGAGGATGGTAACAGACCATCCCCCTCCAAAGGAACAGACAGCCTTTGTGGATCCCCTCCTCTGCGCCTTGAGTTGGCCACGTTTCAGTTCCACGGCCATGCTGGAAGGTGGTGGCAATTATGACCCCATTTTACAGGCGAGGAAACTGAGGCTCGGCGTGGTCAAGCTGTACACTCACAGCTCGGAGGTAGAGAGCCGGTCTTGATCTCAGACCTGTAGGGGGCTCCAGGTTAGCTCTGGGCCGTGGGAGTGGACCTCTGGGAACTCTGGGGCCACCAGCATCAAGTCTGACTTCCTGAGCAACCCGGGTCCTGACGGCCTGAGCCTTCGCTCTGCCCCCGACGTGACTGGGAGCCGGAGAAGGGGCCCCGCTCTCAGAGGGCCCCCCACAGGCTTACTGCTCTGTCTCTGTGGGAGGATCTCCCTACTTCTTGAATGAGGGGCTCACTAATTTTTGCACTGAACCCCACAAGGAGTGTCTGGACCGGGTGGGGGGCTCACCCTTTGGACCTGACCCTGTCCTCTCGGAAGCCATTCCTGCCAGCTGGGCGATGCTCCCTGCCAGGGTGCCACCAGCCTTCCTGTGGGGAATATTCCAGAATACCATCTTCTGGAAAGATGGGTGCTCTGTGTGGCTGCCCGGCACCCCCAACCACTGTCCTTGAGCTGTTTGCAAAACGAATGACGAGGATGCAAGAAGAAGAAGTTTCTTTATCTCCACTGGGGCAGATCCATTAGGACCAGCGCCCCTGCCCCCCGAAGGCCCTGGGAGAGGGTGACGTAAGCCTGTCTCTGGTGATTTGCGCAGGGACTGCCGATAAGGAGTCCGGGTCCACGTTAGCAGCGACAGGACGTCCTTCCCGGCGGCGCCTGACAATTAACCAGCCTATCTCTCCATTTATCAAAGGAGGATGAGACAATCAGGGGAGCCGTGTGGTGACCTTGCTGTCCCCCGTCTGTGGGGTTGCTGTGCCTGTCAGCTTGTCCAGGGTCCCTGGGGTTGGGGCGGCTTCCCACAGGGAGGACTGAGGCCTCTGACCCCGCGGGAGGTGGCCCAGTTCCCTCCCAGGGTCTGACCTGTGTGGCCGGCCACCAGCTGGCCGGGGCTGAGGCTTGTGCCCTGAAGTGCCGTGGGGATGAGAAGGAGCCAGGGTGGGGAGCCGCTCAGGAGACGTACCTGGGCCAACGGCAGCCTGAGGTGCTAGGGAAGAGGGGATTCCTAGAGAGGGTGGCACCCGTGGGCCTGCCCTCGATGCAGCGTGAGGGGAGGGCAGGGCAGGGAGCCTGGCAGGCCTGGTCATTCCCGTGGAGTTTAGGACAGAAGCCAGGCCCTGTGACGCCCCAGCCTGGATACGAAGGCAGCCTGGCTTCCACTCGGCTTGGACTCGGGGCTCATCCTGGGGGCACGTCCTCCGTGCCGAGAGGCCACACGTGGCCCCGCCGCCACCAGCCTCCACCGCAGACGTGGGCGGGAACCAGCCGCAGATGCCTGCCCCCAGCTGGGTCCCGGCGTCGTAGAGCAGAGACACACCTTCCTCCCTGTTCCTGCCTGAATCCCTGACCCACAGGGACCTCCAGACACACTACATGGTGACCGCCGCTCGAGCCACGCAGTCTGGGGCGGTGCGTTATGCAGACGGACGAACCTGAGACGGGGGCGCTCACGTCTAAGGGGAGATGTCGGTGTCAGGGACACCTGTGACAGTCGTGTTGCTGGCCTCGCTGGGCCCTCACGTCTTCCCAGGGGAGGGGGTGGACGGGCAGGGCACAGGAACCAGCTCTCTCCGGACCCGCCGCCGAGGGCCTGCCATCTGCTCCTTTCTCTGCTGTGAGGTGGGTGGGGTTTGTCCCCGCAGGGCTGGTCCTAGTGCGACCATGACTATGAGGGTATGTATGTATGAGTTAGGTGATCTGAACCAGCCTCCTCGAGGATAGAGGAACCTCTTGGTCCTAGGCCTGCGGACCCGCTGATCTTTCTCAGATGGCTCAGGACTCCAGCAGGGAAGACGTCCGGCCCCTGCTGAACTGTGGCCCCAAAGGTGTGCCCAAATCCCAAAGATCTGTCCGAGTACCTGTGCACCTGACCGTATTTGGAAAGGGGTCTTTGCAGGTGTCAGTAAGGGAAGGATCTTGAGGACCCTGATTCTTTGGGTGGTCTCTAATCCAGTGACAAGCATCCCCGTAAGAAGAGAGAACACAGACAGAGGGGAGAAGGTGGAGGCCGAGGCTGGAGGGATGCGGCCACCAGCCCGGGAACGCCAGGGGCCCCACAAGCTGGCAGAGGCAGGAAGGGGCGTGGCCCTGGGGCACCTTGATCGTGGGCTTCTGGTCTCCAGACTGGGAGAGAGTCCACTCCCGTTGTAAGCCGCCCAGTCTGGGCCGTCTGTCACCGCCACCCCAGCTCCTATCCCGCAAAGCCCCGGTAGCCGAGAAGGAGGTTGGACATGCAGTGGGCCCTGGAGAGAAGCCACAGGCGGACATGGGGCGGGGCCACCAGCTCGGAGATGGCACAGGAGGGAGGGAGGCAGGGCCCAGGAGGGGAGCACCGCCCCCAGGCAGGGGCAGCAGGAGGCCGCCGGCGTCTCCAGGCAAAGCCGCCAAAGGCGAGGAGCCGCCATCTCCCTGGAGCCCGCACCAGGGACGCCTGCTGACACCTCGACGGTGCCCAGCGCGACCCGTGTCCGACCACGAAACTGGCGATGCATCCGCGTAATTTTAAGCCACCGAGTTCGCGGTGACCTTTCTGGCAGTGACAGGACACGAAGGCTGCGTCTGTCTCTTGGAAGCCTCCCAGCGGAGAGGGACTTGTCCACGCAGGAGGAGCTGGGCCAGTGTGGGGAGAGGGTGCGGCATCCAGGACCCCGGGGGTAGCCATTCAGTGGCAACATTGTTATCATCGTCGCCAAAATAGCTCCTGCGGAGAGCAGTGTCTGGAAGGCCCCCGAGGGCCGCCCTGCAGGGGACGGTGTTTCCCTCCCAGGCTTCGTCCCGCTCGGTCCAGTAACAGGAGAGACAGAGCTGGGCCGGGCCTGTGGGGAGGAGCAGAGCTCGCGGGGAGCAGTCCCCAGGGCTGACGGCAGCACCCTTTCAGCAGCCGGCAGTCTGCCCCACTGTGCAATATGTCTCTCACCGTTTGCCTCCCCAGGGACAGATGCTGCCCCTCTCCTTCCCCGTAAGGCACTGTGGACAGGTGCACAGGGCCATAGGAGTCCCCAGCCAGGGGACCTCGCTGGCGGCCACTCCTCAACAGATGGGGTCCCAGTCGGCGTGGTCAGTGGAGAAAGAGCGCCGAGAGAGGCCGGGTGGTGGCCCTGTGTGGGCTTGGTTCTGAGACCAGCGAGGCACTCGGGGTGCACGCGGAGTGAGTGAGAAGAGGCTGGAGTGAGGTTTGGGGTTTGGAAGGCCAGGCTGAAGAGCTTAGATTTTTAAATCGCAACACAGAAAAGAGCTGGTTGTGCAGCTGGAGGAAATAAGAAACAGAGAGGGCAAGTGACTTAGCCAGTGACACGCAGCGCATGGGTGGCAAAGCGGGACGGGAAAGGGCATTCTGTTCTCAGCCCCGCAGTCGCGTCCCACAGCCTCTGATCCAGAAGGTGGCCGCGGAGGTGGACTCCTCGCCCTCTGCGGTGCCCTGGGCCTGCGCACGGGTGGGGCGACATTTCCGAGTTCTCTACAGTTTGCCTTGAAACCAGGCACAAGTCCTTTGCAAAACAGGAAGAGGTCTCTTTGGGCCTGACATGAAATAGGATTGCTGTCACCTTGAACTAAAGCATCAGACATGTCTCTGGGGGGTGGCAGATTGAAATAGCTGGTGGGGTCGCTGCAGGCCGGCTCAGCCTTTTGATAGCTGATAACAGACCCTGGGCCGTAAATTCCCAGAATCAATCAGTGCCCGCTGCCGACAGCCGCCGTGTTCACATATCACGGCAGATGGGGAGAAGGCAGGGATGCGATTTGTCTTCCTTTCAGATGGATTTCCTGTTTTTTAGGGAGCGGGAGAGGGTCCATCTGGTGATCAGATCGCGGGCCGAGATAACCGCCTCAGGGTCACCGGCCCCCACTCGACGTGTCCCCTCAGCCACACGGCCGGTGTCGCAGCCGCTCCAGCGCCCCGGCCTCCACAAATGGGAGCCATCAGGCAGCCCCTGCTCTGGAAGCTTCCGGAGGTGGTGGTGGGGGTGCTCCTGCCTTTCATCCTCCCTCCACTTCCTTTCCGGGCACCTGGCTTTGCTCACAGTCATTTCATTACTTTTTTTTTTTCCTTCAAAGGCTCTTTCCAACTTGTGCAAATATGTGCAAACGTCCAGAAATCCTTTCACATGTGTGTGTGCATGCACACGTGCCCCGTAGCTTTCCTCACTGGCCACCTGGGCCGCTTCCCAGCCCGCTCGCTGCTCACAGACTCTCCCGGGCTCACCAGCTGGGCAGGCCAGAGGGGCCCCGGGAGTGGCGGGTATCCATCTCCCCTCCGGGTCCTCTGCGGGCAGCCTGTGCCTTTGGTCGGCTATTCGATTGCCCTGAAGCTCAGTTTCCCTTTCTGCGTAACAGCGCCTCCTCCTCCGGGCTGTCACGCAGGCCACGTGAAGCCTCTGGGAGGGCTCCGCACGCAGTGAGCTCTGCATAGCGGTCCCTGTTCCGATCATCTCGTTATTCTGTCCACCCCGACATCACTAACTCAGGTCTTGGGAGAGGTGCCTTGGCGCTGGAGGGGCCACACTCTCCTTGATCCCTCCCGCGGTGGTGCTGGGCCTTCCTCACCCGTCCCTGCCCCAGCCCCCAGCCCCCGGCTGCTCCCCGAGAGTGTCCTTCCACGAGAACTCGCGCCAGGCCAGGACACACGGATTCTCTTCTCCTTTCGGGGAAACTGAGCTGCTTCTGCCGGGATCACATCTCAGACGTATTCCCTGCCCCCGCTTATGAAATCTCCTGTCCCCCAAATTACATCCAGACAGCGGCGGTAGCAGGCATCTCTGTCTTCCAGCCCAGGGGCTCACCAGCCAGCCAAATGGGGCGTTTAATTGGAAAGAGAAGCTGGCGGTCTGCCCGGAAATCCTGAAGAAAGGCACCCGAGTGGACCTGTTTTTCAAACCTCGCCACACACCTTCACCATGTATTTCTGTTTCAAATTCTTGAAGGAGTTCTTGGGACCATTTGAGAATTAAAAGCATCAATCTGGAGCCATGCAGCACCGGCCCCAAACCCCGGGGTGTGTGCCGTGTGATCGTAAAACCTGACCACTTTGTGTGGATGGGGAAACCGAGGCAGTCCGGAGGAGGAGAGAGGATTCAGTTCCAGTGAGCGCAGGTCTCCAGGTGTTGAGGAGAGGTGAGGACCACACCGGATGCTTGTCTGCCATCTGCTCGCCCAAATTCTGAAGTCGCAGCGTCCTCAGGGGCGGCATCCAGAATTCTTCCCGATACTTTTGGTCCTGATGGATGATTCCCGAGTCTATGGGATGTGAGCCCGAGCCAGTGCACAATGAAGGATGGATGGCTGGTGGGGAGACTCACTCCCAGGGGCCTCGCAAGTTGATCTGCCACTCAGGTGGGGCGTCTCCCTTCGGAAGGAAATCCAGGTCGGTCAGGGCTGGAGTTAGAACACGGAACCAGAGTCAGGGCCATGTGTGTGCAGTGGAGACGAGGACAAGGGGACTGGGGGATAGAGGGGCAGCTGGAGGCAGCTGGTCAGAGGTCCAGGCTCTGAGCCCCCAGGTAGTCAGCAACTTGGTGACTGTGGGCAGGTGACCAGACCTCCCCGAGCCCTGGCTTCTTCCTCTGTAGAGCGGGAATGACCACACCTACTTTGTCAGGTGCTTCAAGACAAAATGAGGCATGAAGACAGAGGGCAGTCCCCACATCACTCAGAGAGGCTGGTCCATCAACCCAGGGGTCGTTTCTGTCAATTCAGGGCAGCTCAGCCCTGCCCTTCGGGAGCTGTCTGACTCTGGGCAAGTACTAAAGCCTGTGCCTCATGGTCCTCACCTGTGAAATGGGACAGTGACAGACCCACTTCACAAAGCTGGGAGGTGCAATGGGTTAATCCATGTAGAGCACCTGGAACAGTGCCTGGTTGGCACTCAATGTGGGTTAACTGTCATGGCATTATGATGGTGGTGATGAGATGGTGATGATGGCGACGATGACAGATGACGATGAATGATTATGGTGGTGATGATGGTGATTGATGTTGATGATGGTAATGATGATGGTGATGATTATGATGATGGTGATGGAGATGATGGTGGTGATGATGGTGATGATGGTGGTGATGATGATTATGGTGATGGTGACGATGGTGATGGTGGTGATGATGGTGATGATTATGATGGTGGTGATGATGGTGATGATTATGATGATGGTGATGATGATGATGGTGATGGTGATGGTGGTGATGGTGGTGATGATGGTGATGATTATGATGATGGTGATGATGATGATGGTGGTGATGATGATGGTGATGGTGGTGATGGTGATGGTGATGGTGATGGTGATGTTGGTGATGATGATGGTGATGATAGTGGTGATGATGGTGATGGTGATGATGGTGGTGATGGTGATGATTATGGTGATGGTGATGGTGATGATGGTGATGGTGATGATAGTGGTGATGATGGTGATGGTGATGATGGTGGTGATGGTGATGTTGGTGGTGATGGTGATGATTATGGTGATGGTGATGGTGATGGTGATGATGGTGATGGTGATGATAGTGGTGATGATGGTGATGGTGGTGATGGTGATGATGGTGGTGATGGTGATGATTATGGTGATGGTGATGGTGATGGTGGTGATGGTGATGATTATGGTGATGGTGATGGTGATGGTGGTGATGGTGGTGATGGTGATGTTGGTGATGTTGGTGATGATGATGGTGATGATGGTGATGATGGTGGTGGTGATGGTGGTGACAATGATGATAATGATAGACTAAGCCCTTGTTACATGTTAAAATCGTCCTAGACACAGGGGCATCACAGTGAGCAAGACACATGTGGTCTCTGCAGTCCTGGGAATCAGCCCTAATGGGGGTAAAGCGAGTGAATGAGTAAACTGAAAAATATATAAAATCGTGTCACAGAGGGGACAGTGGATGCATTAGGAGAGATGGGTGTGAAGGACAGTGCCCTTCCTCGTTCTTCTCTATGCCCCTTCTGTCTGTGTTTTGCTCCTTAGCTTGGACCCTGAACCACAACACTCTTTGTGGCTGACTGGATCTGTGGTCTCGGACTAGTGTGTCCTCTCTCTGGGACTCGGTGGTGCCAACAGCACCGTGTGTGGGGGATAGAGCCTGACACGTCTGTGGCTTCTTCCATCTCTGGGATCCCGAGCGTCTTGGGCCTGTGCTCATGGCCTTGACCTACCATGGAGTCACTGGCAATAAACGGTCAGCGTGAGGGGCCCTCTCCGGGTCAGAGCCCTCGGGAGGGTTGAACAGTTCAGTTCCCAGCAGTTCTCTGTGGCTCACCTGAGACGGCCGGCTCCAGGAGCAATTTCCCCTGGATGAAACAATCTTTGGAATCTACCGTATATCACTGGCCATGACGTCTTCTGTTTAAACAGCGGCAGCCGGCGAAGGGTGCGCACTGAGGCTGAGTGTCTGGGAGGAGGGGGCCGGAGTCCCAGCCCTGCCCCAGCCTCGGTGGAAGGCCCCCGTCGGGGGAAGCAGGCATATGGAACCCATTTGGGAAATTCTTTCTGCATAAACCACTTTTTCCAGGTAAGACACATACCAGTATTGACTGTGAAAGATGAAATAGCTCCCTCCCTGCTACGTTTTTATGGATCTTAATTAAACACATGCCCTCCTGGGGCTGGGAACTCGAACCCTCTTTCAGAGGCCCCTTCTCAAGAGGTGGTATTGGCCCAGGGGAGGGCCAATTATAACCTCCCGTCCTTACCACCTCCCAGGACCTCCCAGACCCTCCAAACGCTTGGAAAATGTGTGCTCCACAGAGGGCCTTTGATTCCTTGAGCCTGGAGAGTGTTAGGGCTGTTTCCAGGCCCGAAGCAAGCGGTGGGCAGAGTCGCAGGCCGGCGGCGGGAAGGCCTTGGGGACATCAGAGGTCTCCTTTCACACCCCATCACACACAGACCCCTGACCCAACCCAGAAAGAACGGCTCGGGGTGCGGGCGCCCACGGGTGTGCAGCCTCAGCGTTGACGTGGCCCCTGCTCACCCCCGTGGGCAGCCTCAGCGTTGGCGTGGCCCCTGCTCACCCCCGTGGGCAGCCTCAGCATTGACGTGGCCCCTGCTCACCCCCATGGGCAGCCTCAGCGTTGACGTGGCCCCTGCTCACCCCCGTGGGCAGCCTCAGCATTGACGTGGCCCCTGCTCACCCCCATGGGCAGCCTCAGCGTTGACGTGGCCCCTGCTCACCCCCGTGGGCAGCCTCAGCGTTGCGTGGCCCCTGCTCACCCCCGTGGGCAGCCTCAGCGTTGGCGTGGCCCCTGCTCACCCCCGTGGGCAGCCTCAGCGTTGGCGTGGCCCCTGCTCACCCCCGTGGGCAGCCTCAGCGTTGCGTGGCCCCTGCTCACCCCCGTGGGCAGCCTCAGCGTTGGCGTGGCCCCTGCTCACCCCCGTGGGCAGCCTCAGCGTTGCGTGGCCCCTGCTCACCCCCGTGGGCAGCCTCAGCGTTGCGTGGCCCCTGCTCACCCCCGTGGGCAGCCTCAGCGTTGGCTGCAGGTCGCGGTCAGGATGCAGCCGCTGCTTGGATGTCAGGGAGCTTCAGAGCCTGCTGGGCTTGTTACGTTGGTGACGCCACTTAACAGTCACGAAAGCCAAGTGAGGCAGCGTCACTTCGTTCCATGCTTGAGGGCACCTGGGCACAGAGCGGAGGACCGGCCCAGGGTCGCCCAGCCGGGGCAGGGGCAGTGGTGCCCGAGTCCTGGAAGCCTGGGTGCATGGCTCCCTCTCTGGACCACGGCTGGGGAGCTGCTGGTGGGCCCGAGGCTGTGCCCCAGCTCTGCGGTGCCCCGCCTCTCGCGTGTGGTCCCTGTCCTTCTGGGTCTCTGTGATGCAGTCCCCTTCCCGTGTCCGACTGAGTGGGTCCCCTATGCACCAGGTTCAGGGGCGGGGCCTCTGCACCCAGCGCCATGGGCCGGTGGAATGTCCCTCAGGACCGCGCTAGCCCGCGAGCTCTGGGGACCCCAAGATTTCTCAGGGGGTGCCTTTGGTTTGAGGAGAAGGCATCTTGGCTCTGTTCTCTTTATACTTTGGGTTTCAGCTCGTAGTTCAGTTTGAGAGAGTCATTGATCAGAGCCAGTGTGCTGACCTCAGGCTCATTCCTTCACCAGTGGGAGAGGGCCTGGTCTTCCTGGAAGCGCCCAGGCCTGCTGCAGAGCCCCAAACAGGCCGAGGGGGCTGACCCGCTTTGTTGTGAAGTCAGGCTGTCGGGGTGCACTTGGCACACGGTACCACCCATCCTGCCCAGGCATGCAGTTCGGTGCACCCTGGCAAATGTGCACAGTCCCAGGGCCACCCCCATGCTCCATCACCCCAAAGTCTCCTCCCACCCAACTCTGCTCCCACTGAGCTGCTTTCTGTCTCCATAATTTTGCCTTTCCCAGAACATCATCTCCAAAGAACCATCCAGTGAGAGTCTTTGGGGTCCGTCTTCTTTCACTCTGCGTTGTGCCCCACAAGCCAGCCACACAGGGACACGGGTGGGACCTTGGTACATTGGGGGGCTTCAGGGAAGACAGCTGGATGGACCCGTGGGGACCCAGCAGCCGAGCTCTCTCAGCAGGCAGCGAGCTCACTGTGTTCACCTGGGTGGTGACAGCGCCGTCTTCATGGGGCTGAGGCCAGGCGTGGGTCGTTCGGAGCGCTGATGGCTTCCGGTCTCAGAGACCCGGGCAGAGGGGCGTGGACAGGAGGAGGAGGACAGGCCCAGGGTCGCCCAGCCGGGGCAGGGGAGTGGCTCCGGGGTTAGTTCATCAAGACCTCCGTGGTGTCCAGGATGCGGCCACCTCTTCCCGCATCACGTTCCTGCATGACAACGTCCAGGCTGGGGAGGGACACCTTCCGTGACACTTCCATTCATAAGTGAGAAAACTCTCCCCGAGCGCTGCCCCCGCCCAGCAGACGTCCCCGTGCCTCACCGGTCAGGGCTGGGTCACGAGCCCATGTCTCATGCCATAAGGAGAGCAAGACGAATGGGCCTCCGGGCCGGAAGGGGCCCCCGGAGCACAGAGCAGCCCACACCTGGGCCAACCCGGGCTCTTCTTGTCAGGAAGGGGGGCGCCCGGGGGCAGGCAGCCCGCAGTCTGCAGGGTGAGGCGGCGAGAGCTCCCCGAGCTGCGGCCGCATGCGGCTTCTCGGTACACCACCACCTGGGCCACGGGGAAAGGGGTCACGGCCGAGGCCAGGCGACAGGGCAGGCCCTTTGCGCAGCTGAGCTTCGGACGGGGTGAGCCCTGTTCCTCAGAGAGAGGCCACACCTGAGCAGTGTGCTTGCATCCCTCCCTCCCTCCCTCCACTTCTCCATTCTTTCTTCCAAGGGACAGTGGAGCGTGCTCTGGGCAGGGCCTGTGCTGGGTCCTGGGAGAAGGGGGGGCCAGGCCCTGCCCCAAGGGCCTTTCTGCGTAGGGTGTGCAGGCAGGTCCCCTGAGAGCTTTACCTGTAATTACGGCGCAGACCTCCAGGGGAAGACCTGCCTTTCAGATCTTAAGATTCAAAGAGCACAGGTTCGTCCTTGCTTGCCAGTGTTCCAGGGAAACCGCGGGGAACGAGGTGACTTCCTAGCTCTCTCGCCCTGTTTCGTTAGGACGCGTACACGCCGGGCTGGGAGGAGCCGGAGCCCCCGGGAACGGCTGCCTTCTGTCGGGGCTGTGCTCCTCTGGTGTGTGACGACACGGCGTGAGGCCCAGCGAGAGGCGAGGAGAAATGACCCACCTTGGCCTTCCTTCTGCCAGGATGGTTCTGGAACACCAGACTCGGTCGGTGGCCAAGAGCCTCGAGCCTTGGCACAGGACCGTCTAGGTTGATATCATTTGAGGATTATCGAGGCTAAATTATACGCTCGATTGGCTAATCTCCTTGTTAGCAACCTTGGTGAAACATGAAAAGGAAGGTTTTTGGGTTTTTTTGGCTGGAATGGAATTTTCGAGAATGAAATTTGCAAGGAAAGAACCTTTGCCGTTCCCATCAGGGGCCTTCAACCTGAGCAGAGAAGTCACGGCGGCCGTGTCCGGGGCGATCTGGAGAGGCGGGAAGGCGAGGGACGGGCGCACGACGCTTTCCGGCACGTGGGTTCCCAGGCGTGTTCCCACGGCGCCTTGCTCACACGTGTCTAGGTCGGCGCGTGCCCGCTCAGAAGCTGGGCCACTGCCCACAGGGATCGTGAAGGGCTTAGGAGACATGGATTTTCGTTTTCAAATTTTAAAACTGACTGAGGACTGCGGCGCGCGGGAGCCTGGGCGATGGTGGGGATGCGTCACCCAGGTTTCCTGGCTGTGTCCTGGGCAGCCCCCCTTTCTTCTGGAGACTCCGGGGAGGCAGGAGTGTGGCAGATTGCCTTGGGACAATGGGTCCCTCTCTTGTCGGGTGGCTGCTGGGCCCCAAACAATAGGCCTGGGCCCGGCCCTCTCCTGCTGCCCATGGCCTGAGACAGATGCCCAGGGGCCCCCGGCGAGCGCCCCGGAGGTGACCTCTTGGGCTGCCCTGTCACTCGAGGAAGAACCCCAGAGAGGGAGGGAGGCGAACAATGGAGGCTTCATGCCAGGCGCCCGGCCTCCGCACGGGCTGGGGGCTCCCTGGGGAGAGCATGGCCTGGCAGGTGCTGCTATTGTGTGGGGGCACGAGGGCCTTCCCAGGGGTCTCCCAGCCTGGCGGCCGGACCGGCTTGGGCTGGAGGCCCTCTTGTTGTCCGAGGAGGGCCCGAGGAGTTGATTTTGTTGGCCCCATTCCGTCCAGACAGCTCCAGCCCAGCCCACTCTTGGCCTCTGAAACCGTCCTTCAGAGAAGCAGTGACCGTTTCTGGCCTCCTTCAGCACCAGGACTTCGAGTGTCAGACTTTACGACCAGACTTGCCGTAGGAGAGCCGGACGTGGACAGGACATTCTTCCCTCGGTTGGGGCGCGGGGGGGTTTCAGGAGGAATGTCAGCACAGGGGGGGCTCGGCAAGCCTGGGGAGCTTGTTCTCTGCCGAAAGTCCTGCCTCGTGGGGGAAACCACAGCAGAAGCTGAGAGCAACCCATGAGTGGGTCCTCCACGTGAGGGAGGAGCAGTGTGCGTGTGTGTGTGTGCTCATGTGTGCATGCGTGTGCATGTGCTGGTGTGTGCTTGTGCGTGCGTGTGCACGTGTGTGCATGTATGTGCTTGTGTGCGTGTGCTCGTGTGTGCTCATGTGCACATGTGTGTGCTTGTGTGTGCATGTGTGTACTAGTACGTGTGTGTGTGCTCGTGTGTGCGTGTGTGTGCTCGTGTGTGCGTGCGTGTGCTCGTGTGCACGGGGTGAGCATGTGCGTGGAGGTGCGTGTGGGCTGTGCTGGGATTTCCCTCATGATTATTCACAGCGGCTTTGGTGGCGATAGCCCTACACGGGAAACAACCTAAATGTTCCTCGATAGACGAGTTGTTAATCAAAGGCGATGCGTACACACCAGGGAATACTGTTCAGCAATAAAAAACACGAACCACCTACACACACGGCGCATGTAGAAACGAATTATCGGTTCCACGGCTGCCGTGACATCATACCACAAACCGCAGAAATTCGTCTCAGTCCTGGAGGCTGAAAGTCCAAGACGGGTTGGTTCCTTCCACGGTGTCTCTCCTTACTTACCCTGCAGACGGCCACCCTCTCGCGGGTTCCCGCCTGGTCCCTCTGTGCGTGTGCCTCGTGTCTCTGTGTGTGTCCAAATCTCTTCTTCTTAAAAGACAAGCAAGGCTAGACCAGGGCCTACCCCACAGCCTCATGTTAACTCAGTCACCCCCTTAGGGACCCCGTCTCCACACGCAGACACAGTCCGAGGCCCCGGGGGTCAGAACTCCAGGTCCTGAACCTCGGAGGACACAGCCAGCCTGTGACAGAGCGCCGGGTGGGAGGCTGGGTGAATAAACCCCATTTCCGAAGGTCCCATCCTGCAGGGGTCCCTGTCTGTCAACTCCGAAAGACAAAGCCGGAGAGCTGGCGAACAGAAACAGCCTTTGTCAGGGGTTCCGGATGGTGGGTGCGGTGGGTGTCACTAACCACGGGTAGAAAAGAAATCTCTGTGGCGATAATTCTGTGTCTTGATTTCGGAGGATGCTGGGGACTCTCGAACATCTGCATAGACGATGTTCAGAAGAGCCCGCTGGAGAAAGGCGCCATGGCCTGGCTTTGCAGAGGGGCAGACGGGCCTCTGGGAGGCATGTCTTGTCCAAGCTGCTCAAAGCCCTAGGCCCCAGGTCAGATCTGGGGAACTTGACAGCTTGTGTCTCTATCGCCCCGCTGGCTCTGTGACTTAGCTGTGTGCCTACCTGTATGCCTAAGGGATGGTGTGGACTACACTGGGGAGGCCCCGGGCTTGGCACCTGTGACCAGAAATCGTGAACGTGGCCCGATCCACGTGGCAGCGCCCCTGGAGACTCTGAGCGTGCCCGGCCTCAGGCACCCCGACATCTTGTTTCGACATGCTCTCCCCCCAGTTTGGGCTGCTGGCTCGAGCCCCTTGCTGAGACCAGCGGGCATTTTGAGGGTGACCCACCCAAGGGCATGAGCCATCTCGGGGCTCACTCATGTAAGTTGGGGGGCCCCAAACCCCAGGGGACCTGGCCCCAGTCAACAGCAAGTGGACACTTTGGGGTCCTGGTGGGTTTGAAGGAACAGGAAAGTAGAACTTTGGAGCTGGAAGGGCCATTAGAAAGGACTCCTCTCCGCACAGACATGGAGGTCCAGAGAGGAAGGGCTTGTTGGGGTCACCAGGGTCAGGGCAGAGCTGTGCCCAGAACAGGGAATGGACGCCTGGCCCAAGGTAGCAGGCCTTTGCTCTTTGGTGTCTGGGGTCAGCAGGGGGACAGCAGGGGGACAGCTTGCCCCTCAGTAACCCTGGAAAATTCTCCAGGGACTTCTACTTTGCTCATTTAGAATCACAATGGGCCTGTGGGGCGGCCAGCACAGGGACATTTACCTTCTGCTGTTAATCCTCACCTGAGGATATTTATCCATTGATCTTTCAGAGTGAAAGGGAGGGAGGGAGAGAGACACATCGATTTGCTGCCTCCCACACGACCCTGACCGGGGCCGAGGATCAAACCTGCAACCCAGGCGCTTGCCCTTGACTGGGAATGGAATCTGTGACCCTTCGGCGCCTGGGCCGACACTCTAGTCACGGAGCCACACCTGCCAGGGCCATTTAGTTTTTTTATAGATGAGGAAACTGAGGTCCAGAAGAGAGACTTGCTTATGGCCACATATTGGTCCAGGGCAGAGCAGGGGTCCAGGGTCTTTTAGGACCATTGCCCTCGGTCTGGGCGGGCTAGGTGGCAGGTGGGCTCGAAAGGGTCTCAGGCGGGAGGATGCCCCTGGGAGGGGAGCACCCAGCATGCCAGGGGAGGCCTGGACCCATGGCTGTCTTGGCTGGGTCCCTGGGGACCCCCACTTAGGCTGCTGAAGGGAGGGGGTGGCTCAGCTTCCAGCAGCCTCCCTCTCTGCGCTGCATCAAAGGTGGTGGCGGCTTCCTTTGGCCAGAGCCGCGCGAGGCCGTGGGAGACCAGCCCCCGCACCTGCTGGACGGGCACAGGTGTTCCGGGCGATCGCTGCGCCTGCCTTGCTGGGGCCGAATGTAAGCCAGAGGAAGCGGCCAGGACCAAGGGCTCAGAGTCCAGCCCCAGCTCTGTGGGCCGGCCAGCCTCAGTTTCCTCTGAAAGAGGAGGTGAGCGGGATCGCGCTGGGAAAGGCTTTTGCGCCGGGCCCGGCCCTGGTGCGTGGAAATGCCAGTTCTCCTTAGAAGGGAAATTGGGCACCGGGCCTGTCTGCGCTGGGCCTTTGCCTCGGACGTGGCACAGAGCCTGTTCTGCGGTGACTGGGGCGGGGATGGTCGTTGACGCCATGGTGTGGAGGGGAGGTGAACACATGATTTGCGTGGTGCGGGGTTCCCCATGACTTTCTGCTGGGGGAAGGGCTCAGTTTGGGGCCCCGTGGGCTGAGGGTGTGGTGAGGACTGGCTGGCTGTGGGTGTCCCCGCAGACGTGGCAGGAAGACGCTTCCCCAAGTGTGGGCGCTGTGTGGCACGGTGCCAAGGGCCCTTGTCCCTGCTGGTTCACCTGCCTCATCTGTAGCTGGGAACACGGACGTGACCTACGTCCGGCGACCTTGGGCTCTCACGAGCTGGGCCTGCATCAGCAGAGGGGCCGTGAGAGGGGCTGGCCTCCCACGGGCCAGACACAGCGGGGCTGGGGCTGGACGCAGGTCCATGTGCCTCGCAGTCTGTCCAGCCGGGCCAGCGCCAGCCAGCCGGCCTTGGACAAACGGGCCGATTTGTTGGCGGGTCTCGCGCTCCGTGAGACGCTTGTGCCCCTCCTGCCCCAGGCCGCCGATGACAAGTGGGCTTTCAGCAGATATGACAGCCACTGGTGGGGGGTCCCTGGCCCCCGTCCACGTCTCCACACTTGACTTGCTCAGAGTTCACTGGCCCGAAATAATGTCCCCAATGCGAGCCGGCGGACGGGACGTTCGGAGTGGACGGTTTGCGGTTTTTTTCCTCCTTTTTGATACATTAAACATGCATTACTGGATTTCTACCCTGTCCCTCTGACAGCTGTGGAAAAATAAAGAAAATTCAGTTTGAACTTAAAAAGCTGGGGCTTTAATTTATGTCCCGCACCTTTGTCTGCTCAGTTCTTTTTCCTCTTCCGATGGAAAGGCCCCAGGGAGCGGGAGACAGAGGCTCGGCCACCCCACGTGGCCCCGTGGTGCCCGGGCCTTAATAGGGGCGCCCAGTGGCCAACACGAGGGGAGTTTTCAGATGGAAATTCGAGTTAACAATGCAATCGTCTGTCTCGCAATCTGTTTTGAAGGGAAAGAGGGAGCGGGCAGGAGGAGAGGGTCGTTTTCTGCTGGGGAGGTTCCATTCAGGGCGCTTTATAGGAAAAGACAGATGTCATGAATACTGATGTGGACGGCCTGGTCTGGTAGAGTTTTTTAAAATTTTTCGGAGTTGTAAAGACCGAGTGTTTGAATAACACAGGGAAGCACATGTTGATGGGAGGGGCTTTTAGTTCATTCTGGTTTAGTTAACTCTCGTTCTTTCTTTTTCCCTCTTTCTCTCTCTCCCTCTCTCCCTGCCCCCCAGCCCTTCATGTTTGGGTCGATGTCTTTGAAAGGGTCCTTTCTCTGTGCTGAGGAGGACAGAGGAGAAGGGGAAGGACCAGGTGAGCATCTGGAAGCCAGGCAGAGGATAGGGCTGTTCCCTCCGCCCGGAGTGGGGTCGGGGCACGTGGAACATTTCTCTCTGCCCTTTCCTGCCCGCTGACCCTGCTGAGCGGAGGGCCTGCTTTTCTGGGACACTGGCCTTCCACTGGGGCCTCCCAGCGTTTCTGAGTCTGGGGCAGAACGGTTGAGCCAAAAGAGGCAACAAACATTTATTAAGCACCAACTGCATGCCAGGGGCTGGGAACCCAGAGGCGGGTCAGACATGCTACCTGTCCTTGCGGAGCTGTGGGTCTGAGGGAGGAGACAGAGGTCACCACCTGCTGGGAGAGCTCCCGGCCTTGAATCGGGGGGAGCTGTGCCCACAAGGGAGGTGCCGTGCCTGGTTTTGGAGCTTCCTATCAAAGTCACCATGCCCGGTACCTCCTGCCTCCCCCAGGACCTTGCCGGACCTGCCGGGACAGATAAGGGGGCACAGAGTGACCGGGCCAAGAGGTGAGGTCCGAACTGAGCGTCGGCCCTGGGAGCCCAAGTCCAGGGCATGGTTCACCCCACCTTTCCTGGTGCAGCAAGGTCCACCAAGGTCGTTAGACAAGACGGTGTGGGTGGTGCCTGGCATCACGGAGCCCTGTGCGGGACGCCCTGCTCCGATGTACTCACTATACGCAGGACAGAGCTGAGTGACTGTGGCTGGACCACTCTGTTCATCCTTCGTCTGTGGACAGCGATGCTCCTCCCACTCGTGTCTGGAGGGCGCTGCTGGAACCCTGGCGAACTACAGAGGCAGAGGCGGGGGGACTCCCCCGCTCGTGCCCAGATGCTGCCGCCATCCCTGTAGGGCCCGACGTGTGGCCAGAGGCTCCGGCTGGGCGCGGTTCCCTTCACCGGGCTCAGCTGTCCGTGGGTGACGTTGGCGCCTGCTGTCTACAGGCCCTGAGCCCAGCCTGGGTGGGGATTCAGAGGGGAGTGAGCCACCGTCCCCGCGTGGGGAGAAGGGCGGTGCACCCAGAACACTGTTCGTTCTGCGAGTGCTGGGTGCCTTCCGTGCACGCCAGCACTCGGCCGGACTCCGTGGATCTCACCTCCACCCCTGCCTGGGCCGGGCCCTCCTTGACCTCCCCGGCCGAGGGAGGGGTCGGGGAGCACCTTCCTCGTCACCGTGGGGTGCCTGCTGCTGCCTCTGTGTCACACATGTGCGAACGTGTCCCTTTCTCAGGGCAGGGCGTTATCTCAAACCAGTCGCCAGGCAGTTATGAAACGCCGACCGTGCTCCCAGGCAGAGCTCGGGGAGGTGTCAGCTGACCCCGGGTGGACGCAGGGCAGCTGTCTCCGCAAACCCTGTCTCACTCCCCTCCCGGCGTGTCTCCCCAGCCCTCCTAGGTCCCCATCTTCGCCAGACGCCTCAACTTCTTCAACGGGAAGCGTCAAGAGCCCAAAACAGGGCTGGCAAGGTGCCTGTGAGACGTCCCAAGGTCCCAGGTGGTTCTTTTTTTATCTTCACCCGAGGACATTATTGCATGTATCTTCAGATAGAGCGGGAGGAAGAGAGAGAGAGAGAGACATCAATGTGAGAGAGACACATCGACTGGTTGCCACCCACACGACCCTAACAAGGGCCAGGGAAGAACCGCAACCGAGGTACGTTCCCTTGGCGGGAACCGAACCCGAGACTCTCTGGTCTGTGGGCCGACGCTCTAACCACTGAGCCAAACCGACCAGGGCCCCAGGTGATTCGTAACCCACTACCCATGGGCCCTGAATGACTGACACCCAGGTGGGCTTCCTGGAGGGTGTCTGCTTCTCTGGGCCTGGAAGCGAAGGAGGTGACAGGGGTATTGGGTAGTGAGAACACCCTTTGGGGCCAGACAAATCCATTTCCTCACTTACCCGCCGCTGTGTGACGCTGGCAAACGCTTCACCTCTCTGTGCCTCGGTCCCCACGTCTGCAAAGTGGGTCTGAGGCATCACCAGTGCCCAGTGCAAAGCCAGAATGGGTGCCCTCGGAAGGCCAGAGACTTTCTCCCTAGACACAGGGACCCTTACCAGGCGCAGGAAAGCATGCGGGCAGTCGAGGAAGCACACGGTTCTGGGGGCGGGGCTTGGCTCTCACCCACGCACTTCCTCCTTGACCCCAAATGCAGTCTGCACCCCCTCCTCAGAGAAGCCCTCCCGGACTTACGGACCAGGACAGACCCTGATCCCGCTCCACGGCCTCTCCCACCCGCTGTCAGCCCCTCTGCTCTCCGTGGGCAGGTGGGCGGGAGCCTGTCGGGTGACTCCCCACCATGTCCCTTTGTGTCCCCAGCTCCCCCCCCCCCCCCGCCCCGCTGTGCTGGGGACTTTCCTGTTAATTAGCCGGTGAGGATCAGGGTCCTCAGGCCCCAGGTCGGGGTCAAGCAGGCATGACCTTGGGAAGGCTGCTGCCCTCGGTTTTTCTGTCTGTCAACTGGAGGGGGCAGAGGTCATCTCCGTGGGATCGTCCAGCCCCACGTTCTGAGTTCATCGCTCCAGGGGTTAGCTGGGCGGGGCCGCTGTCATTGGTGGGGCGAAGGAGTCTGCTTTGGGTGAGGCTGTGCACAGGCGCAGTGTTTGAGGGAAACCGAGGCCCCTGGTATGCGTGCCCCCCAGCCAGGGGCCTCCCTGCTTCCCGGGGCAGGTCCTGACTGCCGACTTCCTTCCGAGCCTCAAGCTGCAGTCTGCTCCCTGCGGCTGCCACCCACCCCCTCCAGCACGTGTCTGTGCTGCCACAGACCCGGAGCGCACACGTCCCCGGCTTCCTGGAATGCAGGGCAGGCGGCCTGGGACGGGGCGCGCGTGACTCCATGCTTCAGGGGACCGCAGGGAGGAGGCGGTCCCCCGCGGCTGGCGGTTTAGATAAGGCTGAGCATCTGGGGCCCTCAGAGCCCAACCTCTGTGTCCTTTACATTCCTGAGAGGAGCTGCTGGATCAGAGGCCGTGCTGGGTGTGGGCGGGGTGCCTGCGGCAAACACGCTTTGCACAGGGGCGGCCCACGCTCGTCTCCCCACCTGTGCCTCCTCTCCAAACCTCAGTGACCCGCTATGGCCGTTCCTCCCCGTCTAGGCCAGTAGGTCCGAAACAACATTTTAGGTGTCGGTGCTTTCAGTTGCATTTCTTTGATGATTGGTAAAATTAAACACTTTGCCACCTGTGTCTACGAACCCTACTTTCCTCGCACGAGTCACCCCGTTGTACCTTCGACCTATTTTTCTGGGATCGTGGTTGTCTTTCTTATTGATTTGTCAAAGCTCTTTGTATATGATGGCTATGAAGCAAGGCCAGAGTTTGTTCGTGGATGACACGTCTCTTTCCTGGAGAGGGCAAACAGGATGTTCACCCTTTTCTCAAGGTCAGCGGATGTTCGAGATGCTCGTTGTCTGTTCCTTCCCGCTCAGCTTTGTACTTTCCTCTGCTCGTCACAGCTGTCAGGGCACAAACACCCCGCGGGGCTGGGTGACGCCCCACGGAGAGCTGATCTGGGCGCGGAGGGCCCCCGCATCATAGGCTTTGTGGGTCCCAGTGTGCAAGAGAGAACGTCCGGGCCGCGTCCTCTGGTGCTCTCTCTGGCTAGCGGACGACAGGGACGGACGGGACTGCGGCCGTCTCCGCCCACAAGCAGCCCCTGGCCCCGACCAAACACGCGGCCGCTTCTCTGAGGAAAAGCAGATTTTTCAAACAAAGTTTGCCAAATAAGCACTTTTTTCCCCCTTCTTTCCATCTAGGGCAGATGCAAGCAGTCTTTTCAAATCGGTTTGGAGGAAAATAAATGAGCCCACGCTGGGGCTTCAATAAATCTTTGCGTAGCCACAAGGGTGAGTTTTGGGCCCAATGAAGGGCTCAGTGTGTGGCTTATGAATAATGCCCAGTGATGGCTCCCACCCCCGCCTTCCTCTCGTCCCCTCCTCCGTCCCCCGGCCCAGTTTAAAACTGGACATTAATGTTTTGAGACAAAGGGATCTTTGGGCATCTCTCTTCTCCTGGAGGAAGTGTCCCGGTGAAATCTGGTGGCTGTGTCCCGCGTGTGACTGGGGTCCGTGTCTCCGAGCCAGGGCCTGTCTTCAGGAGATGATCCACGCGCCCACCTTCTGCCCAGCGGCTCGAGGACCCTCACCGGCCGCAGACGACCGTGGTCCCCAAGGAGACGCTCTGTCCTCACTTTCCCCCAGAGACTGCCGGCAGACGTACAGCCAGGCTCACACAGGTGTTGCCTCCTGATCTGTCTCTCCGAGCTGTCCCCAGACTGTGGCCTGCCGAGGGAAGGCGTGGGCGGCTCGGAGCCTCTTTCTGGGATCAAGCCCCAGTCCTCTGCCTGCAGCCTGGACGTCATCTCCACTGCGGTCTCCTTCCGTCCCCTGACGTGAATTCTGCACCCACCGCCCGGCCCTGAGCACGTCGCCCAGGCGGCTTGGCACCTGGGGTGACCGCCACCCACCAGGCCCAGCTGGAGGAACCCTGCTCTCCCTTCAAGGTGGGCCCCGGGGCTCCCCGACGCTGGAACGCCTGCCTTGATTTCCCACCCCGATGCCTGGCAGAGGACCCCACTCTCACGGAGGGTGGGCGCCTGGCTGGCACTCACTCCACCCCTCAGATCCCCCGTGTCTCCTCACCCCTGTAGGGTATACAGCAGTGCCGCGCGGGGGCACGCAGTCCACGGTGGGGAGCCCGGGTCTGGGGGCTGGGAGCCCCGGGTCCCTCAGGGCCCTGGGGGGAGCAGACGTCCCTTCCTGGCTGCCTGACCCATGGAGCGGGCCACCTGCCCATCCCTCCCGGGTGTCTGTACTGGGCTGAATCTGTCCCCCCAAATTCATATCCACCCAGGGCCTCAGAATGTGAACTTACTTAGAAACGGGGTCTTCGTGGCTGTGGATGAGATCATCCTGGGCCGGGGGGTCCTGAATACAATGAGTGTCCTTATGAAAGACAGAAGGGGAAAGACAGACACACAGGGAGGAGGCCGTGTGAGGCCGAGGCAGCGGCTGGGGCGATGCGGCCACAAGCCCAGGGCCACCTGGAGCCCCAGAAGCTGGAGGAGGCAGGGGACCCTCCCCTGGAGCCTTCCGAGGGAGCACGGCCCTGGGGCAACCTCGATTTCAGACTTCTGGCCGCAGAACCGAGAGAGAATAAGTTTCCATTATTTTAAGGCCCTCAGCATGTGGTGATTTGTCATAGTGGCCCCAGGACCCTCAACGGGACCAAAAGTCCTTTCCGAAGGACCCGGGTGGGTGTCTTCTCAGTGTGGAGGCTCCCCTCTGAGCAGAGTAGGTCTGTCGTTCCGTTGCTGATGACTCCCCCTCCTCTACCCCTCACAGCCACCCTAGGAGACAGGACACAGGGCTGCCTTTCATGGAGGGGGAAACAGAGGCTCAGAGAGGCTCCAGCTCATGGCCTCTGCCCGGGTGACTCGCTCCAGGCCCGAGAGTGACGCAGAGGCCCAGAGCCAAACCCCCATCACCTGGCTCCGAACAGGTGTTGCCCTGGGGTAGGAGCCGGGCTCTCCTGCTCCAGCCTGCGCAGGACTCGCGGGAATTCACCGAACGGCGAGCACCTGCCTGCCAGGGAGGGCCGATGAGCGGAGCCGGTCCGCAGGCTCGGGCTCAGACGCACCAGGACACGTGGCCTTCGTGGCCTTCGTCCTCCCGTCTCCGCACACGGCTGGACTTCAGAAACAAACACGAATGGAGACCGAAGTACGTGTACAGTTCACTAGGGTGCTTCCCCTGGGCAAAAGTGGCATAATAACTGCCATGCCCCGTGACCCTGACCCACTCCTCGCAATGTGACTTGTGGTGGGTGGGTTTGGTCCTATCAGCAGGACTCGGCACACGGCGAGGGGAAGGGGGACACGGGGTGAAGGGATGGCGGGACCAGAGGTCTGGCAGGGGAGACCCTCTGGGTGCACCGGAGAAGCCTGGGACGGGGCAGTGGGCCAGGGGCTCAGGGTCTCATGTGCAGGACGCTTAGAACTGAGGAGGTCCTCAGACGTTGCTCTGTGGCCACCAGAGGTCATGGAGGGTTTTGAGTGGGACAGTGATGGGTTTTAGTCTGGCCTGGGGGAGGGTGGACCCAAAGGGAGAAATTGGAGGGGGGGCCCCAGGCAGGGACTTGCCATGTCCAGGTGTCTGGTGGACAAGGCTGCAAGCTTGTCATTCACTGAGTTACTGAGCAACAGACCAACCAACTCCCTTCCTTCCTTCCTTCCTTCCTTCCTTCCTTCCTTCCTTCCTTCCTTCCTTCCTTCCTTCCTTCCTTCCTTCTCCTTTAGTGCTCCCAGATCACAGGTGCCTTTGGCACACTCCATTTGGGGAATGGATACTTCATCCATTTTCTGAGAACAGCTCCCGGTCGTGCCCCTTGGGGATACAGCGACCTTCCAGCCACAGAAGGTCGACCTCTGGCAGCGTTCTCACAATACAGGGGAGCCATGTCTCGGAGTAAGATCTGGGTCTCAAGGCTCTGCGTGCACCTTGGAGCATCCCACGTCACACCAGGAGCCACAGCTGGGGCTCCCAACTCCCCTGCCGGACTCAGGCCGTGGCCCTACTGCACCCCCGCGGTCAGAAACGTTAGCCCTGGCTGGGGCCTGGGAGCACTGTCTCCGTTCTGAGGTCCACTTTCCTTACCCAGGGAACGGGCTTCCGGCTTCATGTCATGACGACAATTTTCCCCTAGGAAACCAAGGAAACCAAGAACTCAGAGAAGGAGAGTGACTTGCCCAAAGTCATCCAGTCAGCCTGAAGGGAAGGGAGCCAGGATCCAAACCCTGGCACACACTCCAGAGCTGGGAGGTTTTCCTGCCAGGCCACCAGGAGACAGCTTGTGTCTCCTGGCCCGGAGCCACCTCCCACCTCCCAGCCTCTTCACCGCATCTGACACAAAGGCTCATCTCAGGGCGTTTGGCTGGTTTTCCAGCTCCAACCTGGCTCAGGATCCCATCTTGTTTGTTGGATCCATTCCCAGCACACTGGTGGGTGGGCTATTAACAGCAAAAGAAATCTGGGTTTACCACCCATCCATCCACCCACCCACATGCTCACCCATTTATTCATCTACCCACATGCCCATTTACCCACCCACCCATCCATCTATCCATCTACCCACTCACCCACCCATCCATCCATCTACCTCCCATCCACCCATCCATCCACCTACCCATATGCCCATCCATCCATCCATCCATCCATCCATCCATCCATCCATCCATCCACCCACATGCCCATTTATCCATCCATCCATCCATCCATCCATCCATCCATCCATCCATCCATCCATCTATCCATCCATCTACCCACATGCCCATTTACCCACCCACCCATCCATCCATCTATCCATCCATCCATCTATCTTCCCACATTTATTTGCTGAGCATCTGTAGGTGCTGGGTCCATCACCCTCAACGCTGAGAGGGGGATTTCCTAGAGAAGAGGTGAAGGCAAGTTCAGGGGACACCCATCCCTGTGTTCCCAATGTCTGTACTGGACCCTTCTCATGCCCTGCTTTTCTCCTGCAGCCCTTTCTGTGACGACCAGCTCATGCTGGTGGGATCTGACCGCATGTCCTCTTGGCGGCCGCGGTGCCCGTCCTCCCTGTTCTGGCCTTCTCCACTGTGATGTCTTTGAGAGCCCACCTGGTGCATGCACAACCCTAGAAGGGTAAAGGAGTGAACCCCTCCATGCCACCCTTGACCACGGGCGATAAGAGCCGTGGGTAAACCCGTTTCTGTGCACTCTACCTGGCTTTGCAGAAGTCCCCAGCTGGTGGCAGCCCCCGGTGCTCATAGTGGCACCAGCTTGAGGCCACGACCCTGCGTGAGTTCATCCCCCTGTCCTGTCTCACTCTCCTTGGTCCCTGTTTCTGGGGCTGATCCCCAAAATGTGCCACCTGCACGAGCCCTTATCTCAGGCTCAGACAGATCCCGAAGCACTTTGAAACACTTCTGGGATTCTGCCAATTTAGGGCAACTGGGATTACAAACAAGAAAAATGCAATCAATCAAGTTACAGCCAGGGCCCTGACTTCATTTGCTCATTCATTCGTTTGTTCGTTCGTTCGTTCGTCCGTCCATCCGTCCGTCCGTCCGTCCGTCCGTCCGTCCATCCGTCCATCCATCCATCCATCCATCCATTTTCTCACTCATTTATTCAGTCTGTTGAGTTGCAAACTCCTTCAGGACTGGGGGCACGCCTGACCTCCTTCTGTGCCCTGCGGTGACTGTGAACACAGTCGATGCTGAATAACTCTTGGTGACTTAGGTTAAGGAAGCAGAAGAGCTGTTAAGGGGAAGATGCTGGAATCAGACAGACAGGCTCAAATCCTGCCTCCCCCACTTCGTAGAGGTGAGATCTTGGGTATGGCGTTTCACCTCTCTGAGCCTCAGTTTCCCCATCAGCAGAATGGGCGTAAGAATATCTGCTGAGGAGTCCCTGTGGCAATGCAACTACATCTCATACCCCAGCCCAGCAGCCCGGCGTGCAGTGAGCTTGTGGTCGGGGCGAAGCACTGGCTGTCGCTAATGGTGAGTGGGTGCAAGCAGCCTCGGCTGGCGGGGCTGGGTTTCTGGGACCTGGCACCCCGATTCTGTTGGCCTGCCTCAGTCCCCGAGGCTAACCGGCACATCCCTTGGCCTTGGACATGGCCAAGAAAATCAGCAGCCCACAGCTCGTTGGTAGGGACCCAAAGCAACAAACACCTTGGTCGCCAGGAGGGGACGGCGCCTTCCCCTCCCAGCGGGGCCACCGACAGCAGCCCGGTGCGGTGATCAAAGGCGCTGGTGGGGCGATTCGCCTCGCCCTGGCTGTGTGAGATGTTTCCTTGGGAAAAATATCGCTCCTTTATGTGCATGTCAGCTGGTTATGAGATGAGAACTTTTTAGAGGCTTAAAGAAACCCACCCCGATCTTTGGAAATCTCTGCCCGCCCTCGTTCAAGTCCCGACAGCATTTCCCTGCCGACGGCTCATGAGTCACAGAGGCTAAATTTGTGACTTTCACCCCCCCCCCCCCGAGTTACATTGAAAGATGATGAAAAGGCTCCAGTAGGAAAAAGGCCTGGCTTCCGAGGGCAGCTGAGCCTCGGTGAGGCGGCGGCGTGCTGGGGGCTGAGCGCCCGGCGGGTAAACGTGGGCTTTCCTGGCTGGGCCCGGGGGAGTCTCCTGCCAGCAGGACCCGTGGCCCCGAATCAGGTGTTGTTCCTGACGTCCAGTCAGGTTACAGTTCTTGAAGGAACAGATCGTTTTGTTTACTGATCGTTAGTTCCTTTCAGCTGCCTTTCAGTGAGGTTCCTGCCTCCCCCGTCCTGTGTAGTCCTCACACTGTCCCTAAGAGCAAACTTCTGTCTTCACCCCATTTTATAGATGGAAAAAGCGAGGTTCCGGAAGGGAAGGAGCTCGATAGACATGATGCAGCTGGGAGGAGAGGGGCCGGGAGCCAGACCCAGGCAGTCGGCCTGCACGGGCACCCCCCGCTGCCCCGTCTCCTGCCCCGGCCCGCCGCGTCTGAGCTGCGGAGGGCAGGCTGAGATGAGGAATGAAGGGCACCCTCTGAGGCTGCTGGCTCGTGGGTGGCCTGCGGCTCCCGCAGACCTGTCCCCCGCTGCACCCTTTCATGAGCTGCCAGTGCCTTGCAGCCCTGGTCCTGAGGCTGGGTGGGTGGGGTGACTCAGGGACATGGGTCCTCCCGTGGTTACGGCCCTCATTCCTGGAGGGAGAACCCAAGGAGAGGCGGGTGGAGGGGCATCTCAGGGCTGGAGGCCTGGGCCCCCCAGCACGCCCCATCCTGCCGACGGCTCCCCACCGGCCAGGCTGACCATGGGGCTGTCCTGCCTGTGCCAAGCGGCCCATCTGACTGTCCCCATCTGTTTGCCCATGGAGGCCAGCGGGTGTCCTCTGGCCCAGGGCCCAGCCGCAGCCTGGGAAGCACCGACTTTCATCCATGGCTCTTTGTTTCCATGCTTTACCCTATTGGTGAGTGTGGGGCCTCCAAGACCTCCGGCCCTGCACAGATGGGGAAACTGAGGCACAGAGAGGGAAAGGGGCAGGTTGCTGGCAGGAGTGGGCTGAGTCTTGTGTTCTTCCCAAGCCCCTGTTGGCTAATCCCATTGCCCCCCAGAAGCCCTCTTTCACGAATTTGTAGATGCCAGGGTGCGGGTGGGGATGGAGTGGGGGCCCTTGGGCATCACAAGGGCCAGTTTGGGCTCTGCTGAGGGGTCCAGCCCAGTGAGCAGGGGGACCAGGAGCTGGGGCCATGAGCACGAAGGGCTCAGGGCCAGACACCCCAGCTCCCCGGGCACTGCCGCTCGGCCGGCGGCCCTGTATGCAGGGTTTCTATGTTTACCCAGGACCCTGTCCCCTGCTCCATCCCTGATCTGGTACACACATGTGCCCAACATGTGTATGTGTGCGGAGACTGCAGGAAATAGCTCACTAACTGCCAGGCCTCCATCCCCCACACAGAGATGGGGCTCAGAGAGGGAGGCGGGTCCCCTCAGGTCGCCAGCCTGTGAATGGCTCACACTCCGCCCCCGACTGTGGGCTGGGGGGATGATTTCACTGGGACAAGGGGCGGGGTTGGGGGGTGAGGAGGAGGGACGGGAGGGGTGGCTGACAGACTCCAGGTGGGTCCCACGGTCCCGCCTCCTGGTGTCACACTCCGTGTGACCTGCTCCCCCTGAGGTGGCATTACGTGAGACTTATCAGGCTGTCACACCCGCTCTAGAGACTCCCGCGCTGGCTGGTGGGGAACCCACATGGCAAGGAGCCGTGGGCAGCTTCCAGCTGACGGTCTGCAAGGGGTTGGGGTCCCCGAGGAAATGAATTCTGCCAGCAACCTGAGTGAGCCTGGGAGCAGTCTGCCCCCGTCGAGTTCCAGGTGAGGCCTCAGCCCCGGACAGTGATTGCAGCCTGCGCGGCCCTGAGCAGGGGACCTAGCCACGCCACGCCTGAGCTCCTGACCGGCGGCAGGTAACTGATCCAGGGAGGGGCCGGCGAATGCCGTTGCCTGTGACGAGGCCCGGGGAGGACTGTCCTGGGGGAGACAGGACAGCAACAATAAGAAAGTAGCCAGTAAGCCCTGGCCGGTTTGGCTCAGTGGTTGGAGCGTCGGCCCATGGACCAGAGTCGTGGGTTCGATTCCGGTCAAGGGAACGTACCTCGGTTGTGGTTCGGTCCCGGCCCTGGTCGGGTCGTGCAGGAGGCAGCCAGTCGATGTGTCCCTCTCACATCAATGTTTCTCTCTCCCTCTCTCTCTTTCTCTCTCTCACCCTCTCACTCTATCTGAAGATAAATGGAAAAGTATCCTTGGGTGAGGATTTAAAAAGAAAGAAAGTAGTGAGTATGCGTTGATGCTCTGCTGGGTCAGTTCCACGCGTTAACTTACCCGCACGGCAGCCCAGTGAGCTGGCAGGCCCTGAGAGTCCCCCGTTTCGTGGATGAGGAAAGGCGGGTGCAGAGAGGCCGAGTCACTTGCCTAAGCTCCCGGAGCCGGTCGGGCTGGAGCTGGGGTTCGGCCTGCGCTCGGGCACTGCCCCAGAGCTGCCTGTGGAGAGGGGGTGACCGGATCGGGCCTGGGAGAGGGCAGGGGAGGCTGAGAGGGACCTGAGCGTGGCCCGAGCACAGCCCCGCCCGCTCCCGGATCCCTGCCCGGCTGTGCTCGGTCCTGCTCCCAGGAGTTCTGCTGGGAGGAGTGAGGGCTCCCTGGGGAGAGATGTGGGGACGTGGCCCAGTCCCACCCCTCCGGCGGGCCTGTGGGGTGCCTGACCAAGCCGCCAGCCCCCTGCACGTTGGGTTTCTCATCCCGAACAGCGGGGCCAGGACCACCAGCCCTGCGGCCCCTCCCGGCCGTTGTGAGGGCGGGAAAGCACATGGGCGTGGGAGCCTGGGACAGCCTGCCGCCCGGCGGTCCTCCCGGAGAGCCGGACTTGCCCTGCGCAAGGCCCCGGTGTGACGCCCCCGCCACCCCACGTCGGACCCCAAGGCAGCGACCAGAGGCGTTTTCTCTGTAGAAGGCCCTGGCCTGTATTGGTCGTCCTGCTAGGATCTCTCAGGGTCAGAGACAGGTGCCAGGAGGGGAAAGCCGAACGCCACATACTCATCTCCAGCCCCCAGATGGGCACTGCCCGCTGAGTCGCTGGTGTCCCCGGGGCCGGCCGCCCCAAGTCCGCGCTCCTCACTCCAGTTATGATTTTCCCTGAGACCTCACTACGATTCTCCCTGAAAGTTTCCGTTCTCTTATCCTGAAAATGAGGAATGGGGACCCGATGACCTGCCAGGTTTCTTTCAACGTCGAGGTGGTATCCCGGGACCCGAGGGGAACGGGCAGCCCTTGTGGCCGTGTGTCTCCCGCCACCTGCCGGAGGTGGTTCCTGTCCTCCTTGGGCCAGAGGCTGTGCTAACATGGACCCGCTTTTCGGGGTACGGGGGTACATCCTGTTGTCACCGGCAATTGAGATCGCTATTATGCAGAGGGGCGAGTTTTGATAGAAGGTAGGGGAGAGAGTCAGCAACACAATTCTCCAGGGCAGCGCCGTCCGACCGAATGTCAGGACCAGACGTGTGCGCTCTGTGACGTCACGACTTCCCAGTCACATGGAAAAGGAGGAAGAACGCATGGGTGACATTTACTTGAACGATGTATTTCATTGAACTCAGTATAGCCAGAAAGCTACCATTTCAGCATGCAGCCAACAGAAAGCATTTTTAGGGAACTATTTTACACTCTTTTCTCGTAAAACATCTTCCAAGTCTGTCACATCTCAGTTCGGACGAGCCACATCCCGGGGTTCCGTTGCTGCGGTGGCCTACTGCTGGGGGTCCCGATGGGTTTGACACCAGCCTGCGTGACTTAGAGTTAGGGTGTGCCAGGGGCTATTCTAGGAGCTCTACCTGTATTAACTCACCCTGTCATAATTCCCATTATTTTCAGTTGAAGAAATGGAGGCACAGAGAGGTTAAGTCATTTGTCCAAAGCCACACAGCTATGGCGAACGGGGACCGCTTCTACGGAGAGGCAGAGCTGGGACCTGAACCCTGAGTTTTACTTGTTGGAAGCGCTGTATAAAGGAAGACAGGAAGTCGGCTCACGATCGATCAGTGAGTCAATTCCTAGAGCAGCTGCCTGGGAACGGGGCCGGTCGATCAAGATCTCTGGGAACTCACTGCATTTCGGCAGATGTTTTTACTAGCTGCCTGCTCCGTGCCAGCGAAGGGGCAGCCTGGGGCAGAGCTGAGTTTTCACCAGGGACCGGCTTTCCCTTGCCTTCCCACGGAGCCCCCGACCGCTGCCGGGTGTCCACCCACGGCCCTAGTGGGCTGGGCTCCCCCACCCCAGCCTCCACCCCGCCTAGCCTCGCCCTGAGAGCTCACACAAGTTCAGGCCGAGACCCGTGGCAGCCCGGGCATTGCTGCAGGTGGGGGAGGCTGGGCCCGCAGCCCGGACACTCCAGCTGCCCCACCCACCCTGTCCCCGGCCAGGATTTTTGCCTGGAAGTCTACAGGGTGCTCCCTTTTCTCGGGAAACAGGTGCTAGTTTTAAGGGTCGAGTCAGTTCTTGGTCTGGAGTTGTTTCTCCTGATCCACAGATGCCCTCAGCCGCTCCCCGCTTCCCTCCCCCTGGATCACATTCATTCATTGGGAAACCACTCACAGTTATTTTTTGCAGTTGAGTGTTGCCATAGATGTGTGTCACGTGCACCGTCTCAGGGGGACGGCTCACTGGGTTTGCACCTCAGTCTGCAGCAGGTAACTGCCACCTGGGTCCGCAGCCGCTTTAGGAGTGTTTGCACATCACCTTGGTGAGAAGTCTCTGTCTGGATCTGAGGAGCGCAAACATCTTCTCCCATGCCGTGCCTTGCCTTCTCACCGCTTTCATTTTCCCATTTCTTTTTTTTTTTTTTTCCTAGTGAAAAAGGGGATTTATTGGAGGGATATGGGGTAACCCACTGCTTTAAAGGAAAGCTTGAAACAGAGGCTTAGGGAAGCCAGGAACCAAAGGAGCTCAAGGTTTCTAGGAATTCTTTTTTTTTTTTTTTAATTAATTTTATTTTTGTTTCAGATGTTTCTCCTCCCCCCTGCCCCTGACAACCTCCTCCCCACCCTGCCCTAATTTTCCCATTTCTTAAACCCCTTTTACATTTTTAAAAATCCAACTTTTTATTTTGAGATAACTATAGATTCACGTGCAGTTGTAAGAAACAACAGAGAGATCTCATGTACCCTTTATCCAGTTTCTCCCAATGGTAGCACCTTGTCAAACATGGTGCAGTATCACAACCAGGGTCTGGACGTCGATACGGTACATCGGCAGAACATTCCATCCCCACGAGGATCCCTCCTGCTGCCCTTGTACAGCCTCACGCGCTCCCCCTGCCCCGCCCCAGCTCCTGGCGGCCACTGTCGTCACAATCTGAAGGACGACAGAACCACAGTCTGTTCTCTAGTTTTATAACTTTTCGTTTCCAGAATGTTACGTTACTAGAATAAGGCATCAGGCTTTTTCACTCAGCGTACTCCTTTGGAGATCGATCAGTTTGTTCAGCTCGGCCCCTGGTTTCGCCGAGTAGCGTTCCACGAGATGGATCGAGGTCTGGTACGTCACCCGCCCGCTGAAGGGCCTCTGGGCTGTTCCCGGTTCGGAGCCATTACAAACAAAGTTGCTGTAAACATTTATGCGCAGGTCGTGTGGACGTGTCTTCATTTCTCTGGGGTAAATGCCCAAGGATGGAACTGCTGGGCCATACAGTCCCTGCATGTTTATTATTTTGAGAAACTACCAAACGGCTTCTCTGAGTGACGGTGCCATTTCACATTTCCACGAGCAACGCGTGCCATGCACGGCTTCTTTGCATGCTCGCCAGCACTCAGTATTATCACTGCTTTTATTTTGGCCATTCTGATAGGTCTGTAGCGATAGTTTGAGCTGGTTTAAATGTGTGCAATGAACGGCGAACGATGTCAAAGATCTTTTCATATGCGATCTGCCGCCTGGGTATCTCTGTACGTCTTCTGCCTGTGTTTTAACTGCATTGTTTGCATCTTTGCTGTTGAGTTTTAAGAGTTCTTTATATATCCTACATACTTGTCCTTTGTGGGATATGTAGATTGCAGATTGTTTTTTTAAAGCAGTCTATAGCTTTTTTCTAACAGGGCCTTTGGCAGAGCAGGTTTTTATTTTTTGATGGAGTCCAATGTATCAAGTTTTCCTTTCACGGACTGCTTCGCTTTGGGTGCCAAGTTAAAAACTCTCACGGTCTCAAAGGTCCTCTCTCATGGTTTTTTTTGTTGTTTTTTTTTCCCTTCTAAATGTTTTGCAGTTTCACGTGATCCATTAAGAGTCAATTTTTGTAAAACGTGTGAAACTTAGGTCAGCGTTCATTTTATTGCTTGTGGCTGGACAGTCGCTCCGGTCTCCTTTGTAATAAATGCTGTCTCCCCTCTACTGAATTGCTTTTGTACCTTTGTCAAAAATGAGTGGGGCAAATTTGTGTGGGCCTCTCTCTGGGTTCTCGATTCTGTTTCATTAATCTGTGTGTCTGTCCCTCTGCCAGTACTACCCAGTTTTGATTATTGTAGCTGTGTAATAAGTCTTGAAATCAGGTCAGCTAGTTTCTCCTAGTCCATTCTTCTTCTTCAAAATTGTCTTAGATGTTCCAATTCCTTTTCTTTTCTATATACATTTCAGAATAGTTTCATCTATATCTAAAAAATTCTCATTGGGATTTTGAAAGGAATTGCTGTATATTAATCAACATCTTCAGAGAGACTTGACATCTTTATTATGTTGATTCTTCCGATCCATGAACATGGTATGTCTCTTCATTTATTTTGATCTCCTTTGATGCCTCTCACAGGGTTGTGCAGTTTTCAGCATATAAGTCCTGTACATGTTTTGTTAGATTTACATCTATTTTTGAGCAATTTTAAAGGTATTATATTTTAAATGTTGATATCTCCCTTTTTTTGCTAGTATATAGAAATACAATCAATTTCTTTTATGTTTATCTTGTACCCAGTGATGTTGTTGAACTTGCTTATTAGTCCTAGGAGTTGTGTGTGTGTGTGTGTGTGTGTGTGTGTGTGTGTGTGTGTGTCTGTGTCTGTGTGTGTCTGTGTGTATGTATGTAGATTCCTTGGGATTTTCTACAGACAATCATGTCATCTGCAAATTGGGACAGTTTTATTTCTCCTTCCTCAATTGTATGACTTTTATTTCCTTTTCTTGCCTTATTGCACTGGCTAGGACTTCCAGCACTATCTTAAATAAGAGTGGAGAGAGTAGACTTGTTTCCAATCTTTGAAGGAAAGCCTTCATTCTTTCACTATTAAGGCTTATGTTATCTGTAAGTTTTTAAAAATAGGTGTTCTGTTTCCTCTAATCCTATTTATCTCGGAGTTTTATCATAAATTCATATTGAATATTGTCAAATGGTTTTTCTGCATTTATTGATATAATTATTTGTTTTTTCTTATTTAGCCTATTCCTATGGTGGGTTATATTGATTAGTTTTTCAGTACTGAACAAACTTTATATTCTTGAAATAAACTCCATTTGGTCATGGTGGATCATTCACTTTAAATATTACTGTATTCTATCTGCTAATTGCTTTGAAGTGCTTTTTGTGTTTGTATTCATGAGGGAAACTGGTCTGTAACTTCCTTTCTTTCTTTCTTTTCTTTTTCTTTCTTTTTTTTGGTACTGTTTTTATCTAAATTGGAAAGTATTCCCTCTGCTTCTATTTTCTGCAAGAGATTGTGTAGAATTGGCATTAATACTTCTGTAAACATTTGACAGAATTCTCCAGTGAAATCATCTGGGCCTGGAGATTTTGGAAGGGGTGTTTTTTTAAATTATGAATTTAATTTCTTTAATAAGGCTATTCAAATTATCAACTTTATATTGGGTGGGTTGTAGTTTTTCAAGGAATTAGGTGATTTCAACTAAACTGTCAAATTTAATTATGTAGAATTGATGGTAGTACTCTCTTCTATCCTTTTGATTGTCTCCGGGATCTGTAGTTATATCCTCTGCGACATTCTTACATTGGCTCTTTGTGTCTTCTCTCTTTTTTCTTCGTCAGTCTTAGAGTTTTGTCAATTTTATTGCTATTCTCAAAGAACCAGCTCTTTGTTTTATTAATTTTTCAGTTTGTTTTTCTGTTATCAGTTTTATTGATTTCTGCTCGTACCTTTATGATTGCTTCTTTCTGTTTTCTTTGGGTTTATTTTGCTCTGTCTTTCTGGGATTTTGAGGTGGGATCTTGGATGATTGACTTGAGGCTTTTTTTTTCTCTCTCTCTTCTATTTTATGCATTGCATGCTATAAACTTCCCTCTCAGCACCACCTTGGCTGTGACCCACCAATGCTGGTGTGCTGCACTTTCATCTTTTATGAAGTCTAATACATTCCTCTGATTTCCCTTGAGACCTCCTGTTTGACCCAAGAATCATTTAAAAGTACATTGTTTAGTTTCCAAGTGTTCAGAGATTTTTGTTTTTGTTTTTCTGTTACTGATTTCTAGTTTGATTCCATTGTAGGTGAACATACTCTGCATGATTTCTATTCCTTTAAACTTGTTGAGGTTTGTTTTGTGGCCTGAATATGGTTTATCTTGGTTATGTTCCACAAACACTTGAAAAGAATACATTTTCTGCTGTTGTGAGCGGAATGTTCTAAATACTGATGAGATCCTGTGGGGTGCTGCTGTTGTTGAGTGCTTCTGTTTTCTTGTTGATTTTCTGTCTAGTTATTCTATACATTGTTGGGAGAGGGGTGTTAAAATCTCTAACTGTAATTCTGTATCTATTATCTTTTCGGTTATATCAGTTTTTCTTTGGCTACTTTCTGGATTTTATGTTGCCTTTAGTTTTCAAAAGTTTAGTTAATATATGTGTTGGTGTGGATTTCTTTGTTTTATCCTATGTAGGATTTGCTCAGCTTCTTGAATCTGTAAGTTTATATCGCTCCTCAAATTTGGGAACCTTTCAGACATTATTTCTTTCAGGAATTTACCAGCCTTGCTCTCTTCCTCCTTTCCTTCTGGGACTCTGATGCCACAAATGTTGGATCTTTGTTAGAGTTCCATGGGTCCCCGAGGCTCTGTTCTTTTCTGTGGTTCAGATTTGGCTATTTCTATTATTCTGTCTTCCAGCTCACTGATTCTTTCCTCTCTCCCTCTCATTCTGCTGTTGAATCCATTACTGGTTTTTTATTCCCATTATTGCATTTTTCTGTTCTAACATTTCTGTTTGGTTCTTTATCTTTTATTTTTGCTGAGAATTTCTATTGTTTTTCATTAGTTTCAAGTATATTCATAATTGCTTCTTGGAAAATTTTATCACAGCTGCCATAAAATCTTGGATAATTCTAACATCTCTGTCACCTCAGTGTTGGCATTTATTGATGGTCATTTTCCACTCAGTTTGAGATATTCCTGGTTCTTGGTATGATGAATGATTGTCAAACGAAACCTGTACTTTTCTGTATTATGTTCTGAGACGGATCGTATTTAGACTCTCTTTTGTTTTGTGTTTTGACACTGCTCTGGCAGGAAAAGGGGGGATGCTGCCTCATATTGCCAGGTGGAGGTAAAACTAGTTATTCTGCATGATGAAAGTGGGAGGTAAAGGTTCATTTTCCCACATGGGCTGTCTGGTCAACCAGGCACTGTTTATTGAAAGATCATCCTTTCCTCCCCTGGATTGCAGTGGTCCTGTGTCTTAAACCAGGGGACTGTGCAGGTGTGGGTCAGCTCCAGACTCACCGATTCATTGTTAAAGGGTCACCTCTGTGCCAGAATCCAGGCTAGGAACTAAGAGCCTCATGGGCTTAATTCCTTATCAGGCAGTCATCTTGAAAAAAGGGGTAAGTGCAATAGTGAAGAAGTTCCTAGTTGCATTATAGGGGCATGAAGGAGGGGTCCCCACACTAACATGGCATAGGGTAAGCAATCAGGGAAGGCGTTCTGGAGGCAGCGTCCCCAGAGCAGTGTGTGGAGGGTGGGTAGGAGTTGTCTGAGAGAAGAGTGTGGCAGCAGAAGCATGCTCTGGGCTGGAGAGAGGGGATGACAGCTGCAGAGACAAGGCGTCAAGAAGTATCTGCAACCCACAGGGCGCTGTTAGCAGGTCAGCTTTGCAGGAGCTGAACATCCAAGAAGGGAGTATTCAGAGATGGGGCGGCTGACCTTGGTGGGGATGGATCCCTGGGACATGACGGACCACAGCACATAGCTTGGGCTTTACCCTGGGGACCATGGGAGCCAGGGCAGAAGTACAGCAAGGGAGGGACATGGTCAGAGACTGCTTGAGGACAGAAGGGAGGATGCATTGGAGATCAGGCTACAGGCTGAGAGGCCCGTCATGTGACCAAAGCAAGGATCCTCAGGGGGTGATGAGGGACCAGTCATGCTGTGGCATGGGGCTGGAGGAAGGGGGCATGGGTGACACCCACTCCCCTTGTCAGGCAATTGTCAAGCCAGGGAGGGAGCAACTGGCCTTTAATGTGGGTCCCTCGGGCATCCTGGATGCAGGACCGGCGTGGAAGCCAGATCCCTCAACTGCAGCCCCCTCGATGCACAGAGACAGAGGCAGACCACAGGTGCACGGGGCAAAGGGGCCACCTGAGGTCGGGGACAGCTGAGGTGTTAGGCGGGTGCCTGTAACACGTAGCGTTGCTCTCTCCAAGGCCCTGCGGAACTCAGGCGAAGTAGATGGAACCCGATTCAGGTCAAACGGGAACGTGAGAACGATCAGATAAGCAGGGCAGGTGAGGAGCAGCCTTGGATGGCGGGTTTGTCAACAGAGCTCTCCCCAGCGCTCCGGGGCATGAGCAAACACTCGGCTTCGTTTCTGCCTTTTCCGTGGGTGCCGCACCCCTGCTCTGGCTCCAGACTAGCCTTCGGAACGAAAGGATGTGCGGAGTGTAGCTACGTGGCGGGTATCTTTCTAGCTCGAGTCCCCTCATTTAGAAGAGTCACCTTTCTGGGAACCTCCCCTGGGCGCCCCATTCTTGACCTATTTCCCGCCCCTCCCCCTGCCACTGGAGATGAAGCCAGGATGGCCGTCTAACCTCGCCTGTGCTGATCATATTGTTTCTGGACCAGAGAACTGAGAGTGCTGAAGGCAGAGGACAGGGGAAGGAGGAGCAGCGGAGCCCTGTCCTCGGATGTAACAGACGTTCTGGCGTCGTGACACAGAAGCCCCATCTGGTTTAAGCTGGCCTGAGAAGGCCTCTGTGTTTGCAGCCCTCGAGGGCTAACTGCTCCACGATTAACATCACTGCACGGTTGAAATGACCCAATCGTCCAAACTCAGTGTGTGTCCAAGGGACTGTGTCCGTTACCTATTCCTGTGTCACAGATTGTCCCCAAACATAGCACCTCAAACAATGGTAAACATTTATGATCTCTCACAGTCTCTGAAGGTCCGAACCCTGGGAGTGGCTTAGCTGGGTGGCCCTGGCTCAGGGTCTCTTGTGAGGCTGCGGTCACCTGGTCTGCAGGGGCTACGTCACCTGGGGGCTCGACTGGGGCCAGAGGAGCTGCTCCCAAGCTCACTCCCCGATGTCCGTGCGCCTTAGGGCCTCGCTGGCTGTTGGCCGGTCGCTTCAGCTCCTTACACGGGGCATCTCTGTAGGACTGCCGCTTGCTAGAAAGAGAGAGAGAGAGAGAGAGAGAGAGGGAGAGAGAGAGAGAGGGAGAGAGAGAGGGAGAGAGAGAGAGAGGGAGAGAGAGAGAGAGAGAGGGAGAGAGAGAAAGGGAGAGAAGGAGGGAGAGAGGGAGAGAGCCTGTGGGATGGGGGTTGGCAGGGTAATGGGGGAGGGTGGGAACGAACCTTCTGGAGAGAAGTCAGGGAAAACCTGTGGTGTTCTGGGACATTGCTTGGGGTCCTAGTGATGAGAGATGCAGCTGGTGATGAAGGTGGGGACCACGAAGGGCCTCTGTGCCCTGCTAAGGGAGTGGGGGAGGGGGACGCTCTGGGGTCAGTAGGGAGCCCAGAGGGTGGAGGCAGGGGAATGACCCTTCCCGATGACTCTGGCACCAGTGTGTAGGGAGCGGAACTGAAGGAGGCCAGAGGAGGGCTGGGGATGCCCATTCACAAAGGTCAGTTCGTCAGCCAAGCTGGGCATCCACAAGCCTCTCAAAATCTCCCGCCAGCAACTGTTGGCACCGGCTGACGGGGGTCCGGCTCTGGATTGTCTTAAGGAGACAAAACGGAGACAAGCCCCACTGAAACCCGTCAGGAGGCCTCACGGGGAGCCTCCTTCCCGCTTTGATGGCTCACGAAAGGCAAGACCCCTCCATCTGCAGAGCTGCCCACCCCCCATGGAGCCCGGCGGAGCCCAGTGCGGGGCAGGGCCCCGGGGAACAGACCTTCCCCAGCTGGTAGGAGCTGTTTTCTTTGCCCCTCTAAGAGGTTTGTTCCTGGCCATAAATTCTGCAGCCCTGTCGGCCAGGCTAGGATGTACGTGTTGGTAAACAGTGTGGTTAAAACATGCTTCCTGGCTGAGAAAGGCGGCGGGACAATGGAGCCTTGTCCCTGGCAGCAAATCCGACAGCCACCTTCTTTGATTCCTTAACCTTGCTGCAGGCTTGTATGAAATTGGCCCCATTCTCCGGGGTCCATCAAACGTGCATTGAAACTACTTCATTAGCATGTCCCTCTGATCCGTAACCACTCCCAGTTCCAACAGCCATTTCTGCAGGGCAGCCGCTGTCTATCTGCCGAACATCTGAAACTCCTTGACAAAGTTCCTTTTAAAATTTACGTCCTTTGTTCCGTCTTCGTCTTCTGTTGAGATCTTTAGTGACCAATGTACTCCGAGATGACTCGGGGACAAAAATCCCGTCTGGCCCAGACAGTAAATCCAGCCTCCATTCAGAAGGGTTAAATGCGTGCTTTATGTCCATTGTCACGGGCTCTGCCAAGCTCCTGCTCCTTTAAGGGTTTCCTACCATAAATTAAACCCATCACACCGAGGTCCTGGTCGAGGGAGGGGACGGCGTCGGCCGCAGACGAGCAGGCTGGGCACCAGCCACCGGGGACAGCTCACCAACCTCCCTGGACTTCTGGCCTCGGGCTACAGAGGAGCCCTCTTCTCGAGAAAACCCAACTCAAAGCGGATTCGGCTATGGGTCCGGGCCGGAGAACTAGAAGTCCTGGCGGGAGCAGCAGCTTGCTCGGGGCTCCACGGGCCCCAGGTCCCGGCTCCATCCTCTCGCTCTCCCCAGCGGACCCGACCCCCAGGCTCCCTCCTACGGCAGCGGCTGGAGCCTTGGGTCCTCTCAGGGTCGAGTCTAGCAGGACTGAGCAAAGGTCTTTTCCCAGCATTCCCTGGCGAGAGCTCAGTGGTTGTCCTGGGGCCACATGACCGTCCCTGACCAAGCACAGGCCTGGGTCTGATGGGCTCAGCCTGGGTCCTGTGCCCTCCCTGCCTTTGGCCAGGGCAGTGGACCCACGCTCAGAGGGGACCCTGGGGGAAGCCCTCCCTGGAGGAGAAGTGGGTTACGGTGCCCGGAAGAGGGGGGAATGGGGGCTGTCGCCAGGACAACGGACCCTCACTGTGGTCTCTACCTGCAGGGAGGCTCGAGGGCCCGGAGCTCTTTCTCTGCACGTTCCCCACAGGTCTCTTTGCTTCTGCTCATGACTCTGTCACCCGTGGTCGTCTTGATGGGCTCCTGACGTTTCTCCAGAGCAGGCTGTGGGCTGGTGGGTGTCAGGGAAAGCCTGAAGCCTTCGCCCACTGGTCCGGAGTCTGCCACAGATCCGAGGCCCGTGGGTGGCCCTGGAGCACGGGGACCGTGAGCAAAAGGGTCAGTGGTTTGAGCAAATGCCTTTGAACCCTGGGTCCCTGGCCATGGACTAGTCAGGCAGAAAGAGCACCCTGGAGCGTGGCTGAGGCCCAATCCTTCCATTTTCCTTAGTGTCAAAACCATGATTTGGGCAGTCATTGCTCTAGCTGGAAAATGACGTTTTCCTGCCTTCTTCACCGATGTGGTGACAGGGACACAGCAGTGTCCAGTGACATGTCATAGGGCTTCTGGGAAACCCCTTAACAGCTCAATGGCCCCTTCTGCTGTCCTCCTGTTCTTCCGGCCCCAAACCCCGCCACTGTCCACATCGGACACCCTCAGACGCCCTCTTTGCCAGTCTGACGGGGCAGCAGGACTTACAGCTGCTCTCACTGCCGTTCCCGCGATGAGAGGGGCATCGTGCTGCTAGCTGCGTATTTCTGTCCTCTGACCTTTGCCTTTTTGCTTTTCTTATTGCTTTGTCGACGTTCTTTATATATTCCGGACACACGCCCTTTGGCGATTATTTCTGTTGCCTGGATCTCCTCCCTCTCTGTGGCGGGTCTCGTCATATTCCCGGGGCATCTTGCGTGACACTAAAGTTTTTAAAACTTCGGATGCAGTTGAATGCATCGCTCTTATTCAATTGTTTGTCCTTTTTAGGCTGGTTTGACACAACGCACCTCAGGGTCATAGGGCACTCTCGCAGGTTTTATTTGAAAACTGTACGGCTTGCCTTTGCGCTGGGTTTGCTCTTCGCCTGGACTCCACTTTCCGCGGCTGCACGAACAGGGCCTGACTGTGTCATGCTTCCCTTGGAAGCCAGTGGTCCCAGATCTGCGTGTGGAAGGCTTTTCTTTTTCTACAGAGTATTCTTGTGTGTCTCTAGTCTGTCTCATCCGTCCATTTATTCCTGCTCCAGAGCCACACGGTTTAAAAAATAAAAAGTTTGTATTGATTTTGTAGAAAGAGGGGAAGGGAGAGAGAGGTAGAAACGTCGATTTGAGAGAGATACATTGATCGGCCGCCTCCTGCACGCCCCCCACTGGGGATCGAGCCTGCAACCCGGGCACGTGCCCTGACCGGGACTCGAACTGGGGCCTCTCAGTCCATGGGACGACGCTCAGCCGCTGAGCCACACCGGCCGGGCTTTCCGCCTACTTTTCCCACCCATTAAATTAGAGGACCGTCCAAGTCTCCGACCAGAGCTGCGGACGTGTTCCCTTCTGTGCTCGGCTCTGCCCGTGTCCGCTCAGTGCGTGTGAAGCTCTCAGCATGGTGACACGCAGGACGGCCACGTCTAGGTTCGTTGACCTTTTCAGCACCGTGAACTGTCCCTCTCTCTTCTTCTGCCTTTCTACGTTAAACCTCTGTGTGTGCTGACATCTACAGGGGGCCTCTGATACGTGGCACACGTATGCCTGGCCTCACCCAGTCCGGTGCTATCCAGGCAGACTTCCTCCGGGCCAACGTTGTCACATGTCCACATCCCATCGTTCAGGGCCCTGGCGTGTGTCTCCCTCCCATCCATCACCTCAAACAGGTCCTCTGTGGTCAGCTGGAGGATGACTTCCAACTCACAGAGGAGGACGCCGGGACTCCAGGAGGGGAAGGGTGCTCCAGTCCACTCCCACCAGAGGCTGAGACCGCACTTTCCGGCGGGCCACCTCTCCCGCCCACACGGCTGTGGGGAAGAGGACCCCCCTCCCCGTGAGGCGTTCCTCCGCCTCTCCCTAAATGAACTGCTAGGAGCCGCTTTGCAACCAAATTAGATCGCTCGGCAATTACCTAACAGACCGACCAGAGGGTACGTTTTCTTTTTTGATGCTGAAGTGAATTTTCCAGAAAGGACAGGAGGTAGGTTTGCCCTAGAATGAGTGGGTAGCGTGTACCTATTGTTAAAAAGGAAAATAAAACAAAAGTCTTCCCAGGTGGTCGGTGCTAGGAGGGAAAGCATCATGGAAAGAGGTGGGGACACACTTTTTAAGGCAAACCCTCACAGCCCTCTGCCTGGCATGTGGCTGAAATGGGGCGAAAAGGGAAACTGAGCTGCTGAGAGGAGCTCAAATATCAAAGGCGTGGGTCCTGCCTGAGTGGGACGGGCCTGCCGCCCCATCTGGACCCCTGCCTCCGTGGACGGGCGGGCGGGCGCCCTCTCCGGGTCACCCGATCTGCTCCTGCCCGCTCCCCCGGCCCACCCTCCGCTGGCTCACGTTCGCCCGGGCACCACCCCCAGGTCTGTGCCTGGCGTGGTTCACCTGTCCAGATACACCAGGAGGGTGTGGCACTTCTGATGGGTTTCCAGGCAAACACTGGAAGCCATTTTAACCCACGAGTACCCCCAGCCAGCTCCGCGGACCCCTGTACGACACCGGGGCACACAGCGGGACCCGTCACTACGGGGTGGAGATGCGTGAGTGTGTGAACACCAAGGCTCGGGCGTGAGAAGCGGTCCCCTCCTTGTTAGTGGCAGGGCACAGTGAAAGGGTTCAGAGGCAAGTTCGAGGAAGCTGAGACACCGACCGCGCTCCGGGAGGAGGCAGGTCGGCCCCAGGCAGGGACGGCAGCTTGTGCTCATCCTTCGATGAAGGGAAGCCGACCTGGGGTCTTGCCCTCGCTTGTTTGCGGGGCAGCGTGAGCCCCCCACACGGTCTCACACACACGTCCCCAGCCATCCTGTCAGGTCTCACCATCGCCATTTACAGTGGGGGAAACTGAGGCTGGAGTCACATCGGGCAGAGTTGCACAGAAGGCCTCTCCGACGAGGGGTCTGCATCTCGATGCCAGGTGGGGGTGGGGTGCGGCTGGGGCATTGCCTGAGGATGGAGAACAGTGACCACGGCTTTGGAATCGGGCTGCCTGCTCCGGTGGGCCCCTGGGCTTCCTGCTCAGGGCCACACTGTCCAGGCTTCGAGGCTGCCTCTTCCCGCCAGGACCAGGGGTGACAAGGACCCAGAGAGCTTGCCTGGCTCCTCCTTGTGGTCACCACGGGCACAAGTGGCCCCAAAGGGCAGGAGTCGCCCAGACACACAGCTCTCCTGCAAGAAACTGCGAAGGACATTTCAGATCCGGGCTTAAAATGAACAGATCTCATGGTGTGGTCAGCTTTGAAAAGTGTCATTTGCCCGGCCGGCGTGGCTCAGTGGTTGAGCATCCACTCACGGACCAAGAGGTCACTGGTTCGATTCCCGGTCAGGGCACATGCCCAGGTTGTGGGCTCAATCCCCAGTGGGGGGCATGTAGGAGGCGGCCAGTCGATGTTCTCTCTCATTGATGTTTCTATCTCTCCCTCTCCCTTCCTCTCTCTAAAATCAATAAAGAAAAAAAATATATAAAAGCATGTCTTTTGTTATGATTTCTTTCTGATTTTAAATGAGTATTTTTTGGACTCAAGTTATATTTGTAATTTGTTGTGTTATTTTTTTCTCAAAGAGGCCCTCAGGGTGAGCAAGCTCAGGCCCCCAAGTCCCGCTCGGCCAGCCCTGCCAGTTGCCCCCCGCCCCACTCGGGGTCTGGGATGAGGCCTGGGTTTTGTATTATGGCACTTCCCACAGGAGACCTGCTCAGCAGAGGATTTCCCATCCTTCTAAAAGGGGCGAAAGCTGTTGCAGGTATTCAGTTCCCTGATCCCTGGGTTTGCTGGGACCTTGGGTCCCTGTGGAGGCCTCCGGTGAAAGGGAAGGCGGGGGAGCCGAGAGGGCTGGGGGCAGGGCTTGCAGGATCTGGATGAGACCAGATGGCTGAGCAGGTGAACTGGTGAGCAGGGCTCAAGGATACCCTCCCCCTGCCCTTCCCTAGGGATCTCCAGGCCCCCCTTGCCCAGTCCAGGACAAGATGCCTGCGGACGCCGCTCTGTGAGGCGTGACGAGCCCCAGCGAGAGTGGACCAGCTCCCACTGAGCACGAGGGCACGCAGGCTGCTCGATGACGGCCAGTGCCCTGCTGCACGGGCATGTGGGTGTGCACTGCGGGCATGCCCCATGGCCTGTGTGCCCGTGCGTGTGCCCATGTCGAGAAGGGAGGGCACATTGTGGGGGTGGAGGAAGAGGCATCATTGCCAGGAGACAGATCGCGCTGAGGGTGAGCACCTCTTCTTGTCAGTCCTGGAATCCATGCTGGGCTCAGCTGGCTCTTGGGTCTTGCTAGCTCTGGGCATGTGTCTGTACATGGATTTAGTCTCTGTTGGCTTGGGATTTTTAAGAATTCCAAGCAGTTACTATGTAGGAGAAATACAGAAAAAGCCATCCATTTGTCCATCCATCCATCCATCCATCCATCCATCCATCCATCCATCCATCCATTCCCATCATCTATCTACCCATCCGTCCACCCATTCATTCATCCATCCACCATCCATCCACCATCCATCCATCCATCCATCCATCCATCCATCCATCCATCCATTCACCACCCATCCAACATCCATCCATTTATCCACTCAGTGCTCACTGAGCCACAAATAATGCTGGGACAAGCTCGGACTGCTGGGTCCTGGGGACACAGGTGATCAGACATGGTTTCTGCCTGAGTAGTTCTCAGCCCCATTCAGTAGAAAGATCAGGGGAGAAACAAGGTAACATGAGAGAATCCATTTTCTGGTTGAGGCCAGTGCTGTGGGTGTCCCCAGCAGCCCTTAACTTGGTCAAAGGTAGACCAAGGAAGGCTTCCCAGGGGAGGAGACCTAGGAGCTGGGTCTTTAGGAGCCAGGGTTCAGGTGGAGGAAGATAGAGAAGGACATTTCAGGCTCAGGGACACACCTCAACTACAGCCTCGACTGACAGGTGGAGCAGTGTGGTAGCACCTCCAAGATCACGTCCGTGTCCCTCACCTCCTGCCTTTCACTCCCTTGTGTGGGTTGGTGTCTGTGAGGAACCAGGGCAGAAAAGATGGCAGTGACAGGCTCTGTCGTAGAGGGCAGTGTGGATTCCACTTTGTTTCCATAAATCCCTCTGTCTGAGGGACGCCAGCGGCCACAATGTGAGGACACTCAAGAGGTCCCATGGAGACCTGGGGCTTCGTACCAGCAGCCAGTGCCAACTTACCAGCCTTAGAAGCAGACCCCCTGCCCTGGTCAAACCTTCAGAGGACATCCCCTCAGCCAGCATCTGCCTGCGATCTCAGGACAGACCCTCAGCCGCTGTGCCCGCCACACCCTGCCGTGTTCCTGACCCACAGAAACGCTGATCGTTTTGCCCCACCACATTCGGGGTTGTGTGTGACGCAGCAACAGAACACTGGTGCATGGGGCACGAAGAGAAACCCGGTGGCCTCACAGCGCAGTCCCTGGTGCCCCTTTGCAGCCAATCCCTTCCCCCACCCCCAGCTCCCAGGAATCACTTACATTCGTTTTCTTGGGCTGCCACAGCAGGACCACAGACTGGGTGGTTGGAACACCAGGAATTTATATTCTCATAGTTGTGGAGGCTGGACATCCAGGAGCAGGTCTCAGCAGGGTTGGTTTCCGCTGAGGAATCTGTTCCTGGCTTGTAGGTGGCTGCCTTCCTGCTGCGACCAGCCCTGTGGGATTTGGGACCCACCCTTATGACCTCATTTAGCCTTTATCACTTCTGTCAGGGCCCCAGCTCCAAATACAGTCACATTGGGCATTAGGGCTTCACCATATGAATTTGAGAATGACATGATTCAGTTCATACCACTGATTTATCCTCTGCCCTTATACTTTGCCTTTTCCAGAATGTCATATAAATGGAATTACACAGTACATAGGCTTTTGAGTCTGACTTTTTTCCTTAGCATAATATGCATCACTATTTCAATGTGTGTGTCATATTTCATTTCTTTTCTTTCCTGAGTGGTATTCCATTGTATGGATGTACCACAGTCTATTTATCCATTGATAGTTGATGAACATTTGGATTGTTTTAAATTTGGGGACAATTTTAAATACAGCCACCCCAAACACTCACATACAGGTTTTCGTGTGAGTATAAGTGTGCATTTCTCTTGGGTGAATACCTAGCAGTAAAATTTTGGGTCCTACGGTAAGTGAATAATTTTATAAGAAATCGCCAAACTGTTTTCTAAAGTGGCCTTACCTATCAGCGATGTGCCAGAGTTCCAATTCCTCTGCATCCTCAGGGTTTTTTCAAAATAAATAAATATTTAATTATTCTGTTGCCATTCCAAGAAATAAGCAGTATCTCAGTGGGTTTTATTTACTTATTTTAATATGTTTTTATTGTTTTTTCAGAGAGAGAGGAAGGGAGAGAGAAATAGAAACGTCAATGTGAGAGAGATACATTGATCAGCTGCCTCCTGCATGCCCCCCACTGGGGATTGGGCCCCCAACCCAGGCATGTGCCCTGGCCGGGAATCGATGCTCAGTCCACTGAGCCACACCGGCAGGGTTCTCAGTGTGGTTTTAATATGCTTTCCTCAATGACTGATGATGTTGAACATATTGTCATGTGCTTATTTGCCAACCATTTATCTTCTGTGGTGAAATGTTTATTCAGATATTTGGCTCATTTTTTTTACTGCGTTTTCTTATTATTGGAGTTTGAGAGTTTTTTAAGTACTTTGGATATACGTTCATCAGAGATGTGCTTTGCAAATATTTTCTCCCAGTCCATGCCTTGTAGTTTTTTTTTTTTTTAATTTTTTTTCTTATTGATATTAGAGAGAGAGAGGAAGGGAGGAGAGATAGAAACATCGATGAGAGAGAACATCGACTGGCCTCCTCCTGCATGCCCCCCACTGGGGATCGGGCCCACAACCTGGGCATGTGCCCTGACCGGGAATCGAACCAGCGACCTCTTGGTGCATGGGTCGACACTCAACCACTGAGCCACACTGACCGGGCAGGTTTTTAGTTTTTTTTAAGGTATCTTTCCATGAGCAGAAGTTTTTAGTTTTGATAAACTCTAATTTATCATTTTCTCTTTTATATACTTTTTGATATAAATTTCTTTATTGTGCTTTTGGTGTCATATCAAAGAAATTTTTGCCTAACCCAAGGTAACAACAATTTAGCTCTGTTTTCTTGTGAAATTTTTTTTTTCTAGCTTTAGATTTTATTTTTAGTTCTGTGATTCATTTTGAACTTCTTATGTATGTGTGCTTACAATTTTCATCAAATTTGGAAACATTTTAGCCATTATTTCTTCAAATATTTTTACAGTCCTTTCCTTCTTTCTGTCTGGGACTCCATTAACACTGAATGTGAGACCTCTCGATGTCATCCTCCAGGTCACCCAGTCTCCGTCCTGTTTTCTTCAGTCTTTTTCCTCTCTTTACCTCCGTTTGGATGACTTTGGCATTATATGTCTTTGAATTCCCTTATCTTTTGTTCTGCAGTGTTTAATCTGCTATTAAGTTTATGTGGTGAAATTTTCATTTCAGATGGATTTGTCACTTCTAGAAGTTCCATTTGTGTGTATGTATATAAACATATATATCTTCCATTTCTTTCTCATTGTGTTCACGCTTTCCTTTAAATGCCTAAACGTATTTCTAATAGATGTTTCAAAGTCATTGTTCACTAATGCTATCATCTCTGTCATACCTGAGTCTGTTTCTTTTGACTGTTTTTTCTCCTGGTCATGGGTCACATTCTGCTGCCTGTTGCCATGTCTACTAATTTTTGATTGTATGCTGAGCATTGTGTATGCCACCTTATTCTGAGTTTAGATGTTGTTCTTGTCTTTTACTGTGGACTAAAATTTGTCTTGGTGGGCAGTAAAGTTCCTTGTGGATCAGTCTAATCCTTTCGAAGCTTGTTGTTAAGTTCTGCTAGTTCAGTTTTAGAGTAGCCTATACTGTAGGGCTAGTTCATCTCTATGACTAAGACTTGCCCCTTCTGGGTCTCTGCTGAATGCCGCTGGCACTCAGGAAGGTCTCTTGGCTCCGGCTGGTAGGAACTTGCATGCGTCTCAGCCCTGGGTGGGTCCCGGGTGTTGCTCAGCTCACAGCCCCCCAGTCATGCACTTTCTCACAGCCCCCCAGTCATGCACTTTCTCACAGCCCCCCAGTCATGCACTTTCTCCACACCCGTGTGCAGCTTAGTCTTCAACCGAGGATTCATGGGGACCCTGCAAATATTTCTGGAATTCTTTCTCTAGTTAGTTCCTTCCTTTTTAGTACTCGGCCTCACAAATGTTAGTTGTCCCGACCTCCCTAAGCTCCTGTCTGTGTTTCTGCAACTCAGCGAGATGGCCGGACACCCCCTCCCTGCACTGTGGCCTGGAAATTGCCCCCAGGCAGAGTGCCAAGGCTCAGCCTTGTTCTCCTCTAGGGACACTAGCCTGAGCTGCCTGTGGTTTGATACCTGAAAAGAGCTGTTTTATATATTTTCTAGTTTGTTTTTTTTTTAATGAAGGAGGGTAAGTCCCATACACCACTTATTCTTTCAGGGGTGGCAGTGGAAATTCCGCCTTTAAATTTCTCATGCACCTGAGAAATGGGGACAACAATACCTCCTGCCTCGGGCCTTCTCTCCTCCCCCCCAGCCCGGGAAGCCACCATTCTACGTTCTGTCTTTATGATTTGACAACTCTAAGTACCTGGTTCACTTCTTTTCGTCACCAAACGTGTGGGAACCCTCTTATAGAGATGCCAGGTGATCCAACCGGGGAGCCGGGCTGGGCCCCTGGGACCTCAGGAGGGCCGGGTCCCCAGCATGGTGAGGCTGGAAGCACCCCCCCAAACAGCTCAGCCTCCCACTGGATTCCCTTTCCTTCGGGAATTCGATGCAGCCGAGCTGTCATTTTTATTTCCCAGTCTCAGCCCACTGCTGCACCTTCCACCCAGGTCCCAGCCGTCCTGTGGGCTGGGGCCTCTCTGCCCTGCCTCTTGCTGGCCCTCAGGCTGCGTGGGCCTCAGCACAGTGGGCGTTGACCTCCACGCAGACTTCTGCCTGTCCTGAGCACAGCCCCATTCCCACCGTGTTTTTTCTGGCTCCGGTGTGGGCTCCCCTGTGGGTGGTTTGTGCCTGCTCGGGGCAGTGAGCGCCAGGGGTCTGCGTCTGCCCACGAGGAGTGTGAATCAAAGGAGCCGCTGCAGCTGGGGCAGCCTCGCCCGGGTCTTGAATGCGGCCTCTTGACAGACCCATTGTGTCACGTCGTTCCCCCGAGGAGGCGCGCCCGCTCCTCGGAGAAGGTACGAGAGCTTCCCAGACACTGCGAGGGCCCTGCTGGGTAAATTAATTCTTCATTATTCCGTTCCCGGGGCTCTCGCGCTGGCCAAGTGCCCGGCACACAGACGCCTGCGTGCACAGGGTCGCCCAGACGTGTGGGTCGCAGCGGCAGGTACTGTCTGCCACCCCACAGCCAGAGGGTGCAGCTAGAAACGCAAATTCCCCTCCACCCCGTGCCCCCTGCACGGGCACAAGGGTCCGTTGTTAACGGATGAGCTGGCTCTCTGGTGTCTAAACATGTCCCCGCGACGACACGCAGGTTCGCATCTGTCCACGCACCGGCCCGCGCAGGCTGGGGTTGGGGCCGGCCAGCCCTGTCCTTCCTCCGTGGGCCATTGTTTACCCTCCGTCACCTCTGCAAACACACCCCCAGGACCAGAAATACCACCTGCAGGGAAGATTTCCGAGTGGGGTCATCAAAAATGCCAAACTGGCCGGCTCCTGAGGGGTTGAGTGTGCAGCGCTGCCCTGACCTCCCCGAAGTGGGCGTGGGGGCACGGCTGGTGTGACCCGTTACAGGAAACATGGGGGGGTCTCTTTACCGCGATGCCTCCGAAGCACCCAGCACCCCCTTCATTCAGGACACAGGCCGCAGAGCAGGGTCTGAAACCCGTCCCCACTGCTGCTGACCGGGTGGCCCTCAGCCCGCCGCCGGGTCACCCTCAGCCTCCGTGTTCTCGCACGTAGAACGCCATGGCGACCCTGGTGTCCACGCTGGGGTGGGGCAAGGAAGACGATGCCCTGCGTGGAGTGTTTAGGACGTGCAGGGCCCGGAGAGAGGCTCAGGAAATGGTGCCTCTCACACCTCGTTACTTTCTTACGAATGAACCCAATCGTCCTGTGGCCTGGGTGCTGGGGGTCCCTGCCCCAGCAAGGTGGCGGCGGGGGACGTGTGTTCAGAGAATCCCTCACTGGCATCACCAAAGGGCCCTGGGCGTGGTGGTGAGGGCTTACCACAGGGGCTTTCTGGTACCAGCGGCGTGCCTCGGTTTCCCCCAATGTGAACCGGAGGTGACGCTCACAGCCGCTGCTCATGGGCTGGCCGCGCGGAGCACGTGAGCGTTCGCACGATGCCCTGCACGGAGCCCGGCTGGCGCGGCTCAGCGTCCGCTGCCCACACGTAACCGCCTCCACGCGGCAGGCTGACATCACCGCGCCCGAGGCTCAGACGCAGAGCGCGCCGCGGAGGGGACTCTGTCCCCTGGGCCCGATGTCAGAATTCCCGAGCAAGGACCACCCTCTCTTGGGGTAGGAGGTCAGGAAGGCCAGGGCAGGAAGGCCCCCGGGATGTCTTGTCTGCCGAGGCCTTTCTGCAGGGGCCCCACCCTGCCCCCCGCTGTCTCTGGGGCGCCTGGCCCCCCCGCTGCAGCCTCCCTTCCAGGGAAACCAGAGCCGTGGGCAGGAGGCGGCGTGCCGTCTGTCCACCTGGGAACGGGAGTGAGTTACAGGTGAGGCCATTGTTCCCGGGCACAGGCGAGGATAATGTGCCCTGACAGCCCCAAGGATGGGCCCCTGGCAACCCTGCGGGCCTGGCCCAAGCCCCAGGGCAGCCTGTGGGCACCTGTGTTACGAAACGTCCTGTGAACGGGCTCCACCTTCAAGTGCTTCCAGCCCCGAGGCCCGGCCACGCCTGGGAGCGGCGTGGCCCATTCACAAGTGCTCTGGCGAAGGTCACACTCAGCGGGACAGAGCTGCATTGTGGAGGGTGCCAGCCCAGCCTTTGTGCCCTGGTGGCTGCCCCTGACCACAGGCATTCCTCGGGCTCACCCTCATTCACACCAGGAGGGCACCCACTGCCCCGGGGCAGACTCTCCCCCCCTTCCTCCTTTGAAAGCTGCCTCCAGGCCGGAGGCTGAGGCCAAACGGGCCTCACCCACCATTTTTCCAAACCTAATTGCCGCTCTGTGTCTGTGATGGGCACCGACCCAGGGCCGGGCCTGCCAAGAATTTCCCCGTGTGAATACCTGCTCAGGGCATCTCCTGTGGGAACCGGGAGTCACACAGGACCTGGCGCTTGTCCCCTCCTGTCTTGTGACATTAGGCAGATCAAAGCCCCATTGTCAAAAGTCATGTTCGTTCGCTCTGTTCCCCCGCTGGGAGCTGACGTCCTGGGACGGCCCTTCCCTTGTCTCAGACTCTCTCGGGCGGGAGCTGACCCCCGAGACAGGGCTCTGTGGGTGCCCCAGCATTCCTCTGGGAGGTGAAATTGTCTTCCCTGGGTCTGAGGCCGGGCACACCCTGAGAAAGAATGAGAAAGCGTGGGGCAGCCCAGCTCCTCCCCGGCGTCTTCAGAGGGACAAGCTCCTACTTGGTTCTGCAAGTAACTGCCACGAGGGGAGAAGAACGTCACCCCGACATCACTCACGGAGGCTCCCCGAGCCTGCAAGGAGGGGGCACAGGTGGAGGGGCCTCTGCCCGGCCCCGCTTGGAGAGCCGGCAGAGAGGGAGGCAGGCTCTGACAAGCCTGAACAGTGAGTGGTGAAATCTTCCCCAGGGACGGCTTCCCGTGCTCCCAAGTCCCACCACTGGGTGTCCAATAAGATCATCCCACCTCCTGAGCCCCTCTTTGTGAGCTAGGACCGTGGGTGCGGGCTGCCTAGACATGGGGAAGAAAGAGTGCCTGGATGGATGAGGAATGTCCGTCGGGGTGCCAGGCTTTTCGTGAGGGTGCCTGATTCACGCAGCTGCCCCCTCTGGTGTGTTAGCATAAGCTCGGTTTTGCTGCAATGACAAATAAGCCTCCAGATCTCAAGGGCTTCGTCCTGCTACCTCGTGTTTCGTTTCTGCATTGGCCAGCAAGGGGCTTATGCATTTGTGTAATTGGAAAGCCCAGGGAGGTCAGCTTCAGGAACGGCTGGATCCAGGGGCTCCAATGCTCTCTTCAGAACTCAATCTCATTTTCTCCATTTCTCACTTCTGCCCTCCTCTGAGGGCGCTCTGATGCCTGACTCAGAGTTTCCAAAACCCTTGGAACTTCCAGGGATAAGAGAATAAAGATTATTTTAACGAAGTGACTTTGGAAACCACTTCTGGGTGGGGACTGGTTGCCAGTAGAACCAGCCATGTGATTAGATTCCAGTCCCGCCTCCAGGGAGGGGAGAAGGGCTGGCAGGCCCAGTGGCCAGTGACCTAATCAACCATGATGATCTAGAGAATCTCCATAAAAACCCAAGAGAATGGTTTCCCAGAGCTTCTGGGTTGGTGAACACAAGATTTGGGGGGGAGTGGCGCGCTCAGAGAGGGCATGGACCTACGCAGCTTTTCCGCACACCTTGCCCTGTGCATCTCTTCCGTCTGACTGATGGTACCTGCTGACGCTGACCAGGGTGTGTGCCAAGGGCTCTGCGACGGACGGCCTGGCCTTGGACCAGGTCACAGCAAGGTCAAAGCCACACTGAAGTTTCCCGCTTCCGGGCCGGCAGCAGCATGGATTTGCACGACCCTCCGCAAATCGGAGCACGCCTCTCATGTACTTCCCGGGCACTCCCTCTGTGCCGGCTCCTTCGCTGGGTGCTGAGGACCCACCCACACTACTTAGCATTCCCCTAAATGCCACACACTCTCACCCGTGCTCCTTCTCCCTGTCTTCCTGCTCTGCTCAGCCTGAGTCCCAGATCAAAGTCCCTTCCCGGGGTGAAACTGCCCTGAAGCCACCAGGGCCCCTGCTCTGTGCCCAGGCCATTGAAATGCCCCTCGGATCGCCCTTATCCCATTGATCGGCACTGGAGTTTTTGTCATGCCAGGAGTGTCTGTGTGGCACTCACTGGTCCTTGCAGATGCCTTGAGACACTCCACTCTGGGCCCATGGATGTCCCAGAAGTAGGCGAGTGAGGCCTGGCAGCCTGGGCCTTGGATAGTCACTGTCTTGAAATTCTTCATCCGTTTTGAACAAGGGGCCCCCCATTTTCTTTCTGCACCTGGCCCCATGGGTCCTGCCTCCTGGCTGCAGCCCAGGAGCTCAAACCCAGGCAGGGGCCGATCAGGAGCCCAGGCTCAGCCCTCCTTCCGTTCTTGTGCGTGGGAGGGGGGCTGGGGGCTGGGGCAGAGCCTGAGACCTGCCTCTCTGCTGGGCAGGGATGGAGGTTTGCCAGGGAGGCCTTTCAAGTGCTCACCCCCTGGCAGATAATCACCAGCGAGGAGCAGAATCATTTTATCTCCACGTGGGCATCCAAGCCCTGGGTTCACGTGGAGGGCGCTACCCAACCAGCCTCTGTGGGTGAACAGTGCCTGGCAGACATGAGCATGGACTTTTCAAGTCAGGACAGTGCCAGGGCCTGAGCCACATTCTGTAAAGGATGGCTTCCCAGGGGCCCGAGGCTCGGAGTGGCCAGAGGGCTCACTGCCGTCGGTTCGCACGGGCAACGCCAGGGCCCCAGGTGCCAGTCGGAACAGCCTTTCCATAGACAAGTCTGAAGGGCAGACATTCCTGTCCTGGCTCTCACAGCTCTGTCACCAGAGCAACTGAGACAACTCCTGGCCTTCGTGTGCTCAGGTGCACAGCGGGCGTCCCCTCTCCTGTCTCCAGGTGGTGGCTGAGGGGCTTGTACCCGTCCGGGAGGCCCTGTGAGAGCCCCCAGCAGCCCTGTGGACTTGCTTCATCGTTCGTCTCTGCTCCCAGGAGGAGCTGTGCTTTCGGAGGGGACCACGGACATGGCCCCTGTGCCTGGCACGGAGGCGCACGCAGGGGACGTTGGGTAAATGCATGGGGAAGGAGGGAGTGAATGATTCTGTGCTCCAGGAGTGCAGCCCAACCCAAGGAGGCCCGGCTGCCCTGTCATGTGGCAGGGCCACGGCCGGGAGGGACGGAGACCAGGCAGGAATGTCAAGGGGACGAGAAGGAGCTGGCTGGGGCTCAGGAGGGAACGTAAGTAAGCAGGCCCAGAGGATTAGGAAAACGCCAAGCGGAAAGAGGCGTGGAGGGCCCTTCTCAAATCAGAGGGGAAGCCAGATAGGGTGTGGAATGAATAGAAGAGGCTCAGGGATCAAAGGCCCTGCTGGGGAAGTGTGGAAGGCTGTTCAGGGTCAGGCAGGAGGGAGGAGGGTCAGGCTGGGGAACCGGCCCGATGGTGCCTGCCTGGGCCACGGAGCCCCCTCAGAGGCTGCGTGGGGCCCCTCAAGCCTGGTCCTCCATTTGCCCCCCTCTGTGGCAGCCAGCCCTCCCAGATCCTGGGGTATGGTGGGCAGAAGTCCTCAGAGGGCAGGAGCAGACCCCACCTGCTTTATTCCTCCCCAGGGGACAAAGCCACCCGTGTGGGCCTTTCGGGGCGTCCTGAAGCTTTGTCCCAGGCTGGGCGCTGCAGGCTGTGGGGCTGTGCCATGCCTCCGGGCCCAGGAGGGGCTGCCGCTGGCTCCCGCTCATCCTTGGTGATGGCCTCGTGGGCCTTGGGCCATGTAACCCTCAGAACAAGGGGCAACTCCGAGCATCGCTTGCTGGGGGATGCCAGGAGCCCATGCTCGGTGCCTGGGGCTCTAAGCGTTGTCCTCTGACCCGAGCCAGCCACACTCGGGACCAGGCCAGGGTACTGGAACCAGGCATCTCAGGGCTTTGGGAACAGCTTGACAGTGTTTCTCAAAGAGGGTTCGAGGGAACACCGGTCCTATGAGACACTTCAAGGAAAAAACATCTGAGGTCAGATTGGGTTGAGAAACTCTGCTCCCTCCTCTCCGAGGGGCACAGCAAAGGCTCCGGCCAGTCTCCAGCAAAGACTGTGCATCATCCCATCGTCCCCAAACTCCTTCGATCCCACTGACGCCCCACGGAAGGAGGTTCTGCTCCTGTGTGTCTGTGTTCTCCCGTTAGACACAGTGGGCTCTCTTTCCCCGCCCTCGGGCTGCGAGTGGACTTTGTCTGGAGGTGGGACAGCCACTGCCCCTGCTCCGGCTTCAGGCACCCCCCGGGGACTGGGGTGCTCCGGGATCCTCCGTGCGGGGTGGGGGTCTGCTCCCTCGGGTGGGAGCCCAGTACCTGTGTGGTGGGAAGGCAAATGCCCGGGCCGCCACTGCAGCGGCTCTGTCCTGGCCGGTGCGGTTCAGGGAAAGGTGGCGGGGGTCTCTCTTCAGGCTGCTGACTCCTGGGAAGTCTGGGGACAAGAGGGTTCCCCATCCTGCCAGGGAAAGGAGAGGTGGGAGGTCGGAGAGGACCCCTAGACCCAGCCGTGCATGCCCAGAGGAGGCCGGGAAACAAGACGCCGGCAGAGAGGAGCCTCCTGGGCCTCAGCTTCAGGGTGGAGGACACCTGTGGAGGGCTAGGCGTGTGGGGGGGGCCGGGGAGACGCTCAGGGAGACCGGAGGTGGGGAGCCACGTGGGGTGCCAGGGAATTTGGGAAGGGTTAGGGGTCCAGGCACTCTGGATCTCAGCTTGGAGTGTGCCTGGGGCTGCCCCGGGGGAGAGAACAGGATTCGTCTGTGTGAACTGCCACTGGGGACCCATGGTGGGTGAGGCGTGGGGAGGAGAGTCACAGCAGTCAGAGGGCAGGAGACAGCTGCACCGCACAGCAGTGAGCTCCCTGGTGCTGGAGGTATTTCAGGAGAGCAGGCCCCTCTGGCTGTCAGCCAGGCAGACAGCACAGGGTAGGAGTAAAGGGCATGGCTGTTGTAATCTTCACTCACTCACTCATTCATTCATGCACTCATTCATTCATTCACTTGCTCACTGATTCATTCAACACTCACTCATTCATTAATTCACGTGCTCATTCATTCATTCACTCATTCACGCACTCATTCACTTATTCACTCACTCACTCATTCACTCACTCATTCACTCACTCATTCACTCACTCATTCACTCACTCACTCAATCATCTCACTCACTCATTCATCTCACTCATTCATTCAGCACCTACTATGTGCAAGACACAGTTCTGGGCTTAACCAAGCTCTTCCCCTTCCTTGTTCTGTGACCTTGGGCAAGTCAGTTAACTTCTCTGAGCCTGGTTTCCTCTCTGTAAAATGTCTGTATTTTCCATCTCTTGACCAGTTGGAAAGAGCAAGTCTGAAAATGGGCCTCAAACAGCCCTCCGGGGATTTCAGGCCCCGGTCAGGCCAAGGAGGATGCTGTTGGTTTTGGGTGAACCCCTTGCCCTGGCCACAGAGGGGGTAGAGCCCCTCACGTTTGGTGACCGGGTGATCGGAGCGTCTTGGGGCTCGGTGTGCTAGGCGGTGCAGTGGGAACACACAGGGCCTGTGTGTGGACGAGCTGGGGCCCTGGGCCTGTGACAGGCAGGGACCCTGCCATCCGGGCCCCTCCTTGGCGCTGGCACGGCGTGGGAATGTTCTGGCTCGGGCTTCGTATGTCCCCGCAGATTGACAAGCTCCAGGGCCTGTGCGCTGCCTCCCAGGGGACAGGATTGACGGCTGATCGGTGGGGGGCAGGTGGCCCGAGCAGGGTGTGCTGGGAACAACGAGCCCCTGGCTCCCTCCTGGCCCCTCCCTCCCCCCAGGTCTGTATCTGAGGGGAAGGGGCTGAGGCCCCACACTGGCCCTGAGATGGTGGCTGAATCATGGAAGGAGGTCAGCTGGGCACCCAGGCTACCATGAGTGAATGAGTGAGTGAGATGTGCAGAAGGGGACGTAGGCTCTGTCTGAAGGGGCCCTGGTTCCCCCAACTTGCCCAGGTCCTCCTGCTCCCACTGGACCCTTGCCAGCCCCTTCCCCCACTCTGGGACAGGTGTGGCTCCTCATGGCTCCATGCCCCTCCATTCCTTCCACAGGCGCCCTCCCTGCCAGGCCCAGGACCTCTCAGACTCTCGCTCTGTAAAAATCCTGAAGTTCCCAACCCACACTGCCTTCCCACGTGGGCCAGCGATAAAGATGGGAACGTGGTACCTGGTGAGAGGCGGAGCTTGGCCCAGCGCACGGCCGAGGGGACACCTTTGGCCAGGTGAGATCAGGAGCCCGTAAACCAAGCATCTTCTGTCCGTCCAGCTGCCTTTCCCTTGCAGTCTGTGGTGACTTGGTTTTGGGGGCCAGAGTCTCAGGCGGCTGCAGCTGGAAGGACCCTTGCAGATGATCCCAGCTGTTGGGTCTGGAGAGCCCTGGGCTCAGGGAGGAGCAGGGACTGTGCTCAGGGAGATGGCGAGGGCCTCCCGGGCTTCATCATCTGTACCGCCTGTTTTCACTGCTGTCTGCTTGCCCACCTGTGGCAGAGTTCCCGAGATGGGCAGTGCCCTCCAGGGACACATGACAAGTCAGTGTCAGGGCTGGAGACCTCTCCGGCCCAGGGCTCTACCTCTAACTTCTTTAGTGGGGAGGAAAGGGGACTCTGGTTTACCCGCAGCCGCCAGCCTTGGGAGAAGGAGAGGGGAGGTGAGGGAGGGGGGGCTGTTCTGCTGGTAGCTGTGACGTAGGAGCCGGATTTGGCACATTGGAAGAAAGAAAAAGAGAAGCCCCCACGCCTTGGCCAGGGTCCTGCATAGGCCCCCACTCACCTTCCTCCCGACACAAGCTTGTTGGCACAGCAGAGAGGACACCAGCCATCCTCAGGCAGCACCTGGACCACAGAGCTGAACCTCGGCGTGAGATGGGCGTTGGGTATTGACAAAGCGTCTCTCATGCAACTGGCTGCATCAGATTGGCTCCGCCCGCCCACTCACCCAATGACTTCCACTCCAGCTCTCCATCCACCCTCTGGTCTTCATTCCAGCCTTCATTCCAGTCCTCCATGCAATCATCCATCGGTCATTTGGTTCATTGAGCCATTCGTTGCCTACTTATCCTGTTCATTCACCTACCCATTCACATCGTTCACCTGTGAATCCATTCACCATCCACTCATCCATCCATCTACCATCCATCCATCCATCCATCCATCCATCCATCCATCCATCCACCATCCATCCACCATTCACCCATCCATCCACCATTCATCCATCCATTTATCCACCATCCACTCATCCATCCATCTACCATCCATCCATCCATCCATCCATCCATCTACCATCCATCTATCCACCACCCACCCACCATTCACCACCCACCCACCATTCATCATCCATCCACCATTCACCATCCATCCACCCATTCATCTATATTCTCTTCCCACTCATAAACATGTCACCCATTTATTCAGCCATCTATCCATCCATTTGTCCAACTGTCCCACTGTCCATCCACCTACCCCTTCACCAACCCAGTCAAGTATCCATGAACAGAGAATGCCACCAAATCTGCCACATGGGTCACAGAGCATGGAGATGCCACTTCATGAGCTGTATGGCTATCTCCACCTGGTAGATGAAAGCACGGGAGCCTGGGGCAGCATATTTACGGGAAGTAACTACTTAGCGTCAGACAGACCTGGGTTCAGATCCTAACTCTATCATTAGCTGTGTGGTCTTGGGTCAGTCATTGTTCTCTCTGAGACTCGGTTTCTTCCTGTGTAACACGAGAATGTGAACACTGAGACTGTTCTGGAAATTAAAGATAAAACATGTTCATTTCTGCACTTGGTAGCTGCTTAATCAAAGTTTATGCCCTGGAGAAATGACCGTGACAGGGAGGGCTATGTCCAGGGCTCATTCCTCTGTCTCCGAGCAGCTTGCCATCCTGTGCAGATGGCCGCCTGTCCATCCAGTGCAGTGCCAGACCAGGCAAACTTTGGGGCCACTGGATTCTTACCACTCCAATGTGACCGTGGCCTGGCCTCCCCCTGCCTCCAAGGGAACGCTTGCCTCCTTCTCTTCCCACCCCCACCAAGGCTGCAACCCCAGCATGCAAACCGAAGACCCTGCCCGTGCCCCCAGGAATGTGGGATGCAGTTTTCCACTGCGCCCTCTGCCAACGTGCCCTCACCGGTGCCCTCACCAGTGCCCGGCTGCCAGGCACAGGACGGGCGCACAGAGAGCAGAACGTAACTTAGGGCCCAAGGCCTCTGGGCTTCTCCACGGTAGGTCAATACAGGACTCTATTTATGTGGCACGGCTGGCCTGAGGGGGCAGGGGGGCAGCTTAGGGACCTGCAGGAGGGGAGGCCTCCTTCACAATGTGGCTGGCACCTGGTATGCGCCCCTGGGGGGTCACTGTTTGGACCTGGGAGCCCCAGATGGCCCAGCAGCAAGGATGTCCAGGCATAAGACCTCTCCTGCAGGGGGGGCTCCCGGCTCTCCACGCCACCCCTCTGGAGGGACAAACACGTCTAGGGCACAGGCTCACCAGTGCCCGGCGGGCATCCACGTTCTTCGCAGAATCCTCCACCGGCCCTCAGAGCAGAGAGGGGCCTGCCCAAGGTCACTCAGAGAAGGGTTGGTCTGACTCAACTTTGCTTGAGGGCTGAGGTCCCTACTCTGAGCTTCCTGTCCTCGGCCGGACTAAGGCTCTGCCCAGTGTCCCTGCAGCTCTCCCAGCCCCCTGGGCCCAGGAGCTCCAAGGCTGCCAGCTGCCAGGGCCTCTCGCCATCACCCAGCATCACACTATGTCCATACACTTCCCACCTGGGCTCAAGGAACCGCCGGGTGCCCCGCCCAAGCCCACCTGGGCTGTCCCCTCGAGAAGCCCTCCCTGACCCCGAGTCCCAAGGCTTGGCTCCAGAGTCCCTGTGGACCTCAGTCTCTTCTTCTGCCACAAGGAAGAGCCGCCCTGACCTGGGGCAGCTAAAGTAAGAAATCCATTGCCAAGCTCCTCCGGGCCCTCCACACAGCGAGGGCTCGACGCGCAGAGTCTGACAATCCCATCACAGTGACGCCCACGCTGGTCCTTCTCCGTCATCAGGAACCCAGGCCTCGAGGCAGGGGCTCCTTCTCGTCTCCCCGTGGTCGGCGTCGAGGGCAGGGAGAAACCTGTGGGGGTGGATGGAGGGAACGTTGAAAGAAGGCATGGTGGGAGGGAGAGGAGGCGGGAGGGCTGGAGAGAGAATGAAGAGGAGGGGCGCACAGCGTGGTGAACCCCACGGCCCCGCGGCCAGACGAGGGCTGGTGGTCCCAGCGCTGCCCACACCCGCTGTGCGACCGGTCAGGACGGCACCTCCCTGCGTCTCATTTCAGTGTTGTATCAATAAAAGGGAACGTAACTGTACCTACCCCTAGAAGATGAAACAAAACAGTCGTGCAAGGGCCGATCATAGTGAGAACGCCCTCAGTAAATGACACTGGGATGTTCGGCTGCCTTCCTCCCTTCGTGGACAAACCTGGCTCCAAGTCCCAGCGAGGCCAGGTGACTGCGCAGCCATTCCGGCTCTGCCCGGCCCTCCTCCCACCTTGCCCCCCTTTGCCTGTCAAAATCCCCTGGATCACTGCCTCCCCAGGTAAGTCCTGGTTATGTAATCACCGCTGAGTGGTTACACACCAACTGGGGCTCTTCCCTCCCTCGCTGGTGTTTACTTTTTGGCTCAGGGGAGAGTTCCATTCAGAAGAAATTGCTATTGTTTCTCAGCCTTCCCATGGGAAAGTGGCGTTAGGGAGGAGCTCCACGGCCAGCAGGGGAGGGGCGGCCGGGAGGAGGGGACAGGGAAGCAGGCCCTTGCACAGCCCAGGACTTTCCGGATACACACAGCTTACCATTGACTTGATCTCTTCACCAACAAAAGCCTCAAAGAATTTTTTTTCGGCATGATCTGATTTTTTTTGTAAATCTGAAAATGGTTAAGAAAAAGGTGGACCATTATCTCATCCACTTTTCTAGTCATGACCTTTTGCTTCACTTCTTACCATGTTGTGTTGTCCTTTCATTCATTTATTTATGCATGCATGCATGACTCCACCCGTCCGTCCATCCATCCATCCATCATCCCTCCACCCAGCCACTCATCTGTCCATCCATCCATCCATCCATCCATCCATCCATCCAACCATCCACCCACCCATCCACTCATCTGTCCATCCATCCATCCATCCATCCATCCATCCATCCATCCATCCACCCATCCACTCATCTGTCCATCCATCCATCCATCCATCCATCCATCCATCCATCCATCCACTCATCTGTCCATCCATCCATCCACTTATCCATCCATCCATCCATCATCCCTCCACCCAGCCACTCATCTGTCCATCCATCCATCCATCCATCCATCCATCCATCCATCCATCCACTCATCTGTCCATCCATCCATCCACTCATCTGTCCATCCATCCATCCATCCATCCATCCATCCATCCATCCATCCATCCATCCACTCATCTGTCCATCCATCCATCCACTTATCCATCCATCCATCCATCCCTCCATCCATCCATCTACTCATCTGTCCATCCCTCCACCCTTCCCTCCACCCACCCTGTCTTCACCTAACATGTACCAAGTTAGTAGCAGAAGAAACACTGGCCTCCGAGCCTGTGACGTGGTTTCCGTCCTCAGCACCCAGAGTGCTCTGTGCAAGGTTGGAGGGTATCATCTCCCCAGGTCCGAGCCTCAGGTCTGAGTCTCCGGCCTGTCACTTTGCCTCCTATCCTTGGCCAAACCCTTCCCCTTTTCAAGCTTCCGTTTCCTCATCTGGGAAACAGGGAAATAATGGTACCTGTCTGATTATTTTGAGGGCACAGGAAGAAAATACACAGGGGAATTCCTGGAATCAACGAGGCTCCCAGTGGGAGCTCCTCAGGCCCCATGACAGGGCGGGAGAGAGCCCTTGATTTGGGGTTTCCTGGGTGGTGGAGCCGAAAAGAAGCGGCCAGCATCCTGGGTCCTGTGCTGGAGTGGACTTGGCGAAGAGCAAAGGGGACAAGCCAGAGACCTAGCACGGAGGGTCTGATGGCTGTGGGGGGAGACGAGACTAAGGGCTTCGAGCAGGGTAGAACATGGTTGGGTTGGTGTTTCGGAAGGACCTCTGGCTGCTGTGTAGAAAGGAAGGGAACCAGTTAGGAGACCTGAAGTTGCCTAGATAAAGACCATGAGACTAAAGGACAGGGGCTGTGGCCCTGAATGTCACAGACATTCTCCTAAATGCTAAAACGGTGCAGGCACCGCAATCGATGACCAAGGCCTCAGATGACCTAGCTCGCACCAGACCCCCTGGCCCACCCGGGACGTGGCGTCCACGTCTTCCCTGCCCATCCTGTGTCCCTGGCAGACATTGCTAATCGATTGCAGTGTTCCTTCTCCTAGATCCTAAACCTGTGCTGTCCCATCTGGCGGTCACCAGCCACCGCTGAAAGATGGCTGTTGAAATCGAAATCAATGGAAATGGAATAAAATGAATAATTCTGTCGTTCAGTCGCAATGGCCACATTTCAAGTGCTTCCGACCTTGGGTGGCTGGTGGCTCTGTGTGGCACGGAGCAGACCCAGACATTCCCGTCATCACAGATGTCTCTTGCATGTGCTGGCCTCGGGCAGGCCACCGTGGCCAGGCCATCGTGCTGGAAGGAGGAGGAACCCTCCGCCTCCCCGGGCCAAGCGGGGCCCGATCCTGCCTGACCCGGACTCGCCCGTGGTCACCTCGGCACAGGCTTTGTCTCTGCTTGTGTTCACACGTGGCAAGGTCATCCTTAGAAGAGCAAACTCCTTCTGGGCTGACCCGTCTCAGGTTTATTTTCCTTTTGTCTCGTAGGAGAAAAGCAGCCGGGAGCCCCTCGCTGGGCTGCGTGGCCCCCGCCGGAAGCAGTGTCGCCCGGGCCGAGCTCCGCCTGTCTCCAGCCCGACGCAGAGCTCCAGCGTCCACGTCCAGGCTCAGCGCCCCGCCGCCGGCGGCTGACATGCCATACTCTGGGAATCTTCACCTGCTGCTGTTCCGGTTGTGAGCTGAACCTGTTTTCCACGCCCCAGAAGGAAAGAACAATGATCGTGAATAAGCGGCATCTGGAAAATGGGAAAGGAAGCCTCCGGGGTCCAGGGCTGCCCTTCACCTCGGCGGCGCGGCCTGCAGCGACGACACCCTGTGGCCACCGGCTCTGCCACGGCGGGGAGGTGGGCAGCACGCAGTGGGCTGGCCGCGTGACCGAGGGCGGCGGGCTAGGGCACGGTGACGAACACTTGGTGGAGAAAGCGAGTGTTCCAACTCCGCCACCAGCACTGGGGACACCCCCCAGGGCAGAGTGGGGAGGGGGCGGAGGGGGCATCTCTCCTGGGCTGGGGAGCTTGCCTGATTCCAGATGCCAGGGCCTCTGACCCTGGGCTGGCTTCTATGCTGGATCCTAGGGCCAGAGAGGGGACTGAGGACCCCGATTGCTGGGACAGAGAGGGAACCCGGAGCTGCTGGCTCAGGCGTGGCGTGAACACAGGCCCTCACACCTGCCGGCAGGGGCACGCCGGGCTGTGGGTTCCCCTTGGTGCACAGGTGGCCCCTTCAGCCCCTTTGGGAGTGGGGACCAAGGCTGGTCTGGCCTTTAGGGAAGACGGCCGGAGCTTGCCGAGATCACCTTTGACAAGGAAAGCAAAGGTCACGGGAACAATCCTTCCCTTTCACTTTGGGCGACCTGGCAGGATCACGCTGGAGCTGACAGAGGGTGTCGAGAGGGGCCGCCCAAGACAAACAGGGCGGCAGGAAGTTCCCACGCTCCCTGGGCTGGCGCCTGGAGCTGCGAGTCACCTGCGGCCTGGGGCGGGGAGGAGGGTGCGGCCTCGGCCCCCTCAGGCGAGCCGGGAGCCCGTTCCGCATGGCCCTCTGTGAGCACCGTCTCCCAGAGCCCTCACAAAGACCCTACTGAGTCCGCGGGGTGGTCTCCACGGAGGAGGAGCCTGAGACCCCGCGAGGTTAGGCGACTTCCCTCGGCGCACGGTCAGGGAAAGGAACGTGGACGCAGGTGCCTCTGGTTCCAAAGTCTTGCTCTTTATTCTTGTCGTGTGTTTGCTCAGCAAACCTTTGCGGAACCTCTGCCGTGTGCAGGCCCTCTGCCAGGGGCTGGGCTGGGAGGTCAGCCGCCCGTAGGGCTCCCGGTGCCCAGATCACCGCAAGAGTCCACCGTGAGCCGTGACCTAGGGGTCCACCTGCTAAACGGGCACGTGGGGCCCTGAGCCACCCCCTGCGGAACGTGCTGGAGGTGACGGGACACCACACCCGCCTTCAGGTCCCCGATTCTGTGTGGCTGATACTTCCGGCGAGCTCCGGCCCGGGGTGGCGAAGGATTTCACTCGAAGTCAGGGTCACCGAGGCTGTCCTGCAGCCATGCGCGCCCCTTTCCGAAGGAGCAGGTGGAATGGAGAGCAGGGACCCCGGGCCAAGGGCCACAGGCAGGCCGCCTCTCCCGAGGCACCCTGGGAAATGTGTCGGGGCTGGAGCTCCCGGGAGCAAGACGGTCCCTTCCCTCGGTGACACGGACTGCACGCCTGCTGCACACAGAGCGAGGACGAAGAGCGAGTGGACAGGTCTGGGCTCCCAGGTGCAGACGAGGCGTCCCACCCTCGGCACCCAGCCCAGCGCCAGACACAGAAGGTGCACAGGGAGAGCCGCTGAGTGACCCGGGCCGCCGCTGGGCCATCAGTTGTCACTATCTGCCCCCCGGGACAGAGGCTCCTGGGGCTCCCTGAAAACTGGAGGGTCCCGGGCCCTCAGGTCTAAGACGATCCCTGAAAATGGTCACACAGCTGCCCCACAGGGACCCCCCACGCTGGTCCCTCAGAGGGGCAGCGAGCCTGTCACCATCATGGCGGCTCTGAGGCCTCCTCGGCGCCCACGGTTAGGACGACGTCAGGCCGGCCAAGGGGACAAAGCTCAGGCTGGAGTCTGGGGCGGGCATCGTCTGACCCAGATGAGGGTCGGAGCCACAAGGTGGACGAAGAGTGAAGGCCGGAGGTGGCCTGGCTGTGTGGCCTTAGGCCAGGCTGTCCTCTCTGGGCCCCGGCCATGGAAACAGTGTGAGGCCTGTGCCGCCCGCTCCCCCCAGATTCTCCAGGTCAGGAGCTGAGCGCGGGGGCCGCAGGCTGGTGCTCTGAGGGCTGGTCTCTCACCACGTCCTTCCTCGCCCGGCCTGACCCTCTCTCCCGGTCTCCACCGGCAGGAAAAGGAAGTCAGACTCATGGTCAGGGGACCGGTTCGTGTGCCCTGAGCATGGGACGGTCCTGCCCACTCGTTCGTTCTGTCACCACCTACGTCTGGAACTGCCCGCTGTTTATCCGCCCTCTGGCCAGCGCTCACCATCATCCCCGACTTGTCCGGCCATCCGTCCAGCATCCAGCAGCCACCGAGCACACAGCGCCTCCCTTCCCCCCTCCGCTGGCCGTCTCTGCGCCCCAGCATCCTCCCGTTGACGCTCCTGCTCAGGCCTCCTCTCCCTCCCACCCCTGGCTCGCACCTGAGGTCACACGTGGGCACCAGCAAGGCTGCTGTTTGTTCTGGGGAAGCGGCAGAAACCACACGGGTCCAAACCAGCTGGCTCGGTAGCTCTCCCGCGTCCACACCGCCCTTCCTTTCCTGGGAGGCTCCGAGGGCGTGGCGGCGGGCACTCGGGCTCGGGTCTGCCCTGCAGTAGCCGCGTGACCTCGGGGGAGCTCCCTGACTTGTCTGTCTCGTGCAGTGTGAAGGGTCACACGGGCGCCTGTCTGCTGCGCCACAGCGCATTACCAAGGATCCCTCCCAGAGACGGCGCCACCTGTGTGCCCGACTGTACGCAGGGTGACCGGGCAGAGGCTCCTGCACGCCAGACCGATAGGAGCGAGCTCTCTGCAGCCCCCCAGGCCTTCCTTTCTCCAACTGGCCACGCCCCACTCCCATTTCCACCGACACGTTCTCTCTTGTCTAAGCAGCGCCGATAACACCTTTTTGATAAAATAAAAACAGAACTTCCCGCAGAGATAGAGGCACCCCCGCATCTTTTATCAGCTCTCCCCGGAGGAGCATTCCACGTTCCGTGTTGCTTTCCTGCTGGGACGTGAAGAAAGGGGTGTGAGTGTTTAGATCATTGGTCAGGAATGACAGTCCCCATAACCACGGCTCGCCGGCCCTTCCCCCTGGCTCCCCGGGAGGGGTGACTATGGCTAACTGGAGTGTGTGGGAGGAAAAGTCCTCGCTCACTGGCTGAACGGGGACCAGGACCCTGGTGTTCCCCTGGGGTCGGGTGTCTGACCGCATTCACTGCTCCCAGGACCGGGCTGTGTCAGAGGCTGGACCGGAGCTCTGGTGTGGGCCAGGCCTCTTGACACAGGTGTCTTTCTTCTCTCTCCTGTGTGGGACAAACAATTATTCCTCTTTAGAGGAGGAGACTGAGGGTCAGAGTGGATATGGGAGACTTACTCAAGGTCACACCCGGTGGACACATTTTAGGGCTGTCGGTCACCAACATCCAGCTCTTGCCGCCATAGCCAGACGTGCTGCCACTCAGCTGGTCACTCCGTCCCCAAGTCTCCACTGTGCTTCTGAGAAGGCATGTGCCCGAGAAGGATGCCTCCTGTGCCCGCACGCCCACGTGCTTCCCACACGTGGTGATGCCCTGGTGTGAGCTTCTCTCCTCGGTGGAGACAGGTCCAAAGCTGCCCCTATGGCACAGGCTCCATGTCCTCTCAGCATGGTGTCCCCTCCCCCCAGCATGTCCCTCTACAAACTCCGACCCCAGACACCACTGTGCAGTCGCCCACACGTCTTGTAGCAGAACGCAGGTGCCTGGCAGGAAAGTCGCACAGGTCTGGGGCGGTCTCCGATGACCCTCACCTCCGGCATCCCACCCTCACATAGCCACCTGCCACCGCCAACAGGTCTCCCTGGCAACCAGTAGAATGCTGAGGAAATGATAGAACGTGACTCCCGAGGCCACATCAAAGAAGGCGTGTGGCTTCTGCCCTGTTTTCTTCAATTACTCGCTCTGGGGCGAGCCGGACGCCGTGTGGTGAGAATGACCAAGCAGCCCTGTGGCGAGGCCCCGATGGCAAGAAACCGAGGCCTTGTGCCAACAGCCGGGCGAAGGGGCCGCCCTGCAGGTGACTCCTCCAGCCCAGTCCAGCCTTCGGATCACTGCAGCCCCACCAACAACTTCCCTACAGTCTCGCGAGAGACCCTGATCTGGAACCACCCAATCCGTCAGCTCCCAGATCCCTGACCCACCGGTCATCGATTGTGTTCGGCCACTAAGTTTCGGGGTGACCTGTTACTCAGCCAGAGCTAACTGATGCCTGAGCTGGAACTGTGCTCTGTCCATCCTAGCTGGGCGACCTGGGTCAGGTGAGCCCTGGTTTCCTCCGCTGCCAGACAGGGTACCCACGACCCCACAGAGCGCCGTGCCGAGAACCGACTGGGACGTGTGCAAAGCCCCTCCACGGGCCTGGCCTCCGGGTGCCATGACACCGCTCTATCGTTACAGTCGTGTGTGCCTCGGTCGGCCTCCGGACTCTCGGCCTGGGGTGTCAGCACCCTGAAAGCAGGGCACCCCCTTCCACCCCTCTTTTACCACACACACACACACACACACACACACACACACACACACACACACACCCGGCTCAGTGCTGAAGGGGGCACGGTGGCCTCTCAGTCACTGCTACAGACCTCACGAATGAAGCAAATGGCTGTCAGCCCCACTTGGTGGCTGGTGGGTGCTACACACCAGGCATGTCTCCCACGGGCTCCTGGTCTCAGCCTCCCTGGCCCCGACCCGGCCTGGCCTTTCCTGCTCAGAACATACACGCCTGTCCACCCCGGGCTCGGGCCAGACAGAGCCTCCTCACCGACCCTTCCAGCCCGAACTGGCCACCCCCAGCCTCTCACCCACCACTGCCTTCTCGGCATCTCCAAGTTCCCTCTGCCACCCCAGAGAGGCCATAGCCCTGCCCTGGGGGCCGCGGTGTGCCCCTGCCGGCACCTACTGTCCATTCAGAGCCCTCTGGATGCCGCCGGTCGGGCTCTGGCTGCGCGACGCTGTGTGTGCCCACTGGCCCCTGCACAGCCCGACGCCTGGCCGCCCCTCTGCCCGGGAGGCCCCCTGCCCGGGAGGCCCTCTGCTCCGCTCCCCACGTGCTGCCTCCTCATTCTCACACCTCATCGGAAGGGCCCCTGCTCGGGGCTCCCGCCTTGACGGAGTCAGGATGAGAGAAACACGCCGAGCTCTGTGCCGCCTGGCCGCCAAACCGCTGTTCCTCCTCTCCTCTCGCGCCTTCCAGGCACGCCTGGCCACCGAATGTGGGGGCTTCCCCGCACCAAGCAACTGGGTGTCGTCCATTTTAACCCAGGGCTGACGCTGTCCACCTGGAGTCCACCCAGCCCCCCGATGCAGGGTCAGGCCCACCCGACTGCCCCCACCCCAGATGCCCACCCCACGTCCAGGCGGTCACCCGCGCTCCTGGCTGACCGGATGCCAATCAGGTCCCCGCGACCCCTGGCTGGGGTTTCAGAACGGCTGGAACGGCTCGTAGAACCCGGGAAAACAGTTCATGACGAGATGACTGGCTCCTTATGAAAGGATATAGCTCAGGAACGGCCAGGCGGAAGCGAGGAGTGGGGCGAGGTGTGGGGGTGCGACACAGCCCCCCGCCTCCGTGTACCCGCCAGCGGGGAAGTGCCGAGCCCAGTACTGCTGGGTTCTGCGGCAGGATGACAAGTTTTGGCCACTGGTGCTCAAGTCCGGGGACATGGGGGGTGGGGCTGACCACCCCAGCCCTCTAGTCACAGCTTGGTCCCTTTGGCACTAGTCCCTCTCCTGAGGCTGGGGGGGGGAGGCTTTCCTAAAGCCCCCGCATTAACACGAACTCAGGTGTGGCTGGAAGGGCCTTGGCCCTCCTGGGCATTGCCGTGTCTCTGTCCCTCTCGATTCGGGACTTGCACACGGAACCCCCTGGGCCAGGATCTTCCCCTCTTCACCCCCACTTCCCTGGCTACCTCCTGAGACCGTGGACCTCAGTCTTTCAAGGTCACTTCCGATCTGAGGCAGTTGGAAGGGGGTGTGAGTTCCCGGCCTCCCCTCGCTCCCACCGCACGATAGGAGGCCGCCTGGATCCCTGGTCACCGCCCGACGAGGCTCACCGAGAAAACCCTCGCTGGACCCCGACAGAGCAAAGAACTGAGCTCTGCTGTGTGAAGACATCAGCGTTTGGGTCTTTGTCACTGCAGCTCAGCCTGCGTGTCTGACTAACCGAGCTCCTGTCTGAGGGCTGGCCCTGGGAAGCCTTTGCTCTGCCCTGGGCGGAATAAGACACTTCCCCTGGTGCCCCCTTGCCGAGCCACCAACTCAGGGACCACCTCTGGGCGCAGAGGTAGGTGCGGGCTGTCCCGCCGTCTCTGTCCCCGGAGCAGCCGGAGTCTGTCCTGCCTGGGCTGCGGCTCGGCCTGCTGAGCGTGTGGAGTGACTGGACTTGGCAGGGACCCATCTGTCCCCACGTGCACATTCTTCCTTCCAGAGGAATGTCCCTGATCCAGGTTCCCACAGCGGTGCCTGGACCGAGGGGAGTGTTTTGCTGCAGGAAAAGGCATTCCTTTGAACTTGGCTAAGTGAGCCCACGAACGGGCAGAGCCGAGGCGCAGGAATTCCTGGGTCAACGCCCCTCTCGGGCAGGGGCTGCCCTTTCCCTGCGGGTCAGCGGACACGCTATCAAGTGAAACCCATTCTAATTTAAGGGAACATTAAGCAGGGGCCCTTTAAACACAGCCATTTCCTAAAATCCTCTTGGTACCAGTGAATTCCCTGGAGGAAGGTGGCGGGGGGTTGCCGGAGCACCCTCGGCAAGTCCAGTCCCACCCCCCCTCAAGTCACCACTCTGCATTGATCTGGGCCTTCATCTCTGCAGTCACTAAAGAGCCCAGGCCAACATTTCCAGGCCCTGCTTTGTCCACGTTTAATGGGAATGCTGTCCTCGGCCTCCGCCCCTCCCAGGGAGAGACGAGAACCGGAGGGCCTCAGCTAAGTCCGGGAGATGGGCCGTGGCCGAGACCCAGTGCTGGACAAGGTGACTGGTCCAAACGCAGCATGGACCTAGGAAGTTCCCACACTCATCAGACATAACTGAGTGCCTTCCGTGTGAGGGAGCGTCCTGGACACCTGGACACTGAGACAGAGCGTCTGGCTTACATTTCCCTCTGCTCCAGACGATGTGTGCGCACTTGGCCTTGCTCTGCCCGTGCTCTGCCCGTGCTCCTACGTGTGTGTGTGCACGCACATGAGGGAGGGAGAGAGGGAGAGAGGGAGAGAGGGAGAGAGGGAGAGAGGGAGAGAGGGAGAGAGGGAGGGGTGTCCATTCTCCCTTTGCACCTGTTTCTCCAGTTTTCCAACTGCCTTGCCAAAAGTGGCCAGAGGGCAAGAAGGAGTGTCAGACCTGGTGGGCTTCATGACAAAACTGAGTGTCCATCTCATTGACAAGAGTGGCCCAGACCCCAACCACCCCTGAGGATCAGTTGCCTGAGTACAGGATCGAGGGTTCTACCATTGATTGGTCGTGTCTCGCCGAGGTCCAGCCTCAGCAGGTCCAGGGCTTCCCTCAGGTGTGGACGGAGTGGGCGAGGGAGAAGGGGAGACAGGGACGTGAGTCAGAAGGTGCTGGGTCCTTCTGCTACCTCATGCTAGCAGAATCTTTATTTTTATATCTTCAGGCTGTATGACAAGTTACTCATCGTTTTTTCTTTTGACCTTTAAGCAGTATGTATAGATATTCACTTCCGCTCACACAGCTCTTAGGTATTGGGACAGGGTTAATCACTAATCATTTCACTTTTTCATCCAGACATAACAATGACACTGTATCAGCTCTTAACCTTTACAATTACTTTCACCATGTGACTCGTTGCTTAGCAACCTTCCTGTTTACATTTACGCAGACCTTGTCTCATTTGACTTCTTACTACCCCAGACCCTCTATTTCAATTTCTGTTACTTACTCACAGACCTTGACTTTTCCTCTTATCTGAGATCCTTTTAAGCTTTTACATTTTTATCTTAAATTCTTATTACTTTCTTGCCTGTTCTTTCTGCAGTCTATTCTGGCGTCTATATTATTAATCATCTATATGTTACTTCTATCATGATTCCTAACAGACAGATAACAGATAGACAGAGAAAGCAAAGATTAGTCTCCTTCAGTTGCCATTCTATAATTTTATTTTTCTTATTAGCCTCTATCTTCAGCCCCTGTTCTTCGTGATTCCTGCCACGCAGTGAATCCACTTCTCCAGGGACTATGACAAACCATGGAGGCCTTCATAACTCCCGGGACTATGTCAAACCGAGGTGATCGCTGTTCCAGTGACACCGCTCCCAACAATGTCTGCCACGAGTACAGAATCAGGGAGCAATGGTGTGCCTACTTTGCATGTGCTGACCCAGCTCAGAAATCCCCATCCCCATCCCTGTCACCGTCACCATCAGCATCACCACCAGCATCAGCATCAGTGTCCCCATCCCTGTCACCGTCACCATCAGCATCACCACCAGCATCAGCATCAGTGTCCCCATCCCTGTCACCGTCACCATCAGCATCTCCACCAACATCAACATCACTGTCAACATCAGTATCACCATGACCATCACCATCAGTATCACCATCACCATGACCATCACCATCACCATCACCGTCATCATCACCAATTATCTCATCATTGGTTTAACAGGTGGGATGGTACCCAGTGTTGGAGGCAAAAGGAGGGAATCAAGCAAGGCTAAATATCTACAGTGCCCTGCTCCTCCCAGCAGGGTCCAGTTGAGCTGCTGGGAGTGGAAGTGTGGTCACAGAAGCAGACACTGGCCTAGGGGAATGAACTTTGGTAACCAGATCCAGGCTCATGTGAGACTGTCTTGGGTCAGAGGAAGGACAGCGGAAGTATCTGGGATTGTTGGAATGTTGACAATGTCAGAGCAGATAAGGCTGAGATGAGGCATCTCCTGGCACCCAGCCCTTCCATCTGCTTCTCAGAAGGGAAGAGGAGCTGCAAGTCAAGGCTCCAGAGGTCTCATGCCACCTCCTTCTCTTCCTTGCTGGATGACCTCAGACGGGCCTCTGTGGGCCTCAATTCCCCCATCTGTAAAATGGGGACACTGCTGCGCCTACCTGAGCAGCCAGTAGGTGGCGCTGATGGGCACGAAAGCCTCCCTGGGGCAGGTGGGAGGGCATGGGGCACTGAGGCAGGTGTCCACTGGAGTAGCCCCAGCAGGGCTCTGGCGAGGGCTCCTGTGACTCCTTGGGGGCAGAGGAGCTGAAGTGTTGGAGTCTGCCCCTTCGGTGGAGCTGCAGACACTGCCTTGGGCATCTGAGCCCTTGTCCACAGGCGTCTCCAGCTCAGTGCAGCCAAAGAAGGAGCAACGCCCCCGTGTCACCTCATCTCCCGGTCACCGACTGGTGCTGTCTGGACACCCTCCTCTCCTTGGCCCTCACCTCAGCTGTCCCTGAGCCCTGTCAGGGTTCCCTTCTCTCATCCTGCCATCTCCCTCCTGGACCTCTGTGGCCATAGTAACCTCATCTCCTCCCCCAGCATCAGGACGAAGCTTCTAAAGTGGCAAATAAGGCTCTGTCCCTGCAGCTCACAGGGGCCCCAGCCCCCGGACTAAAGTGCAAGGCCCTGGACAAGGCCTGCGAGGCCGTGCGGGGTCTGGGCCGGCTGGCGGCTGCAGCGCCCTCTTGGAGGCGGGCCGGCTTGCTGCCCGGCCCGGGCAGACGAAGTGGATGGGCAGGGCCCGCTCTCTCTCCCCTCTGGGTCATGTGCACATTCCTCCTGCCCATCGACCCCGTGGGGGGGGCCACGTGGGGAGGTCACGTGGGCTACAGGAGTCGCTGCGTGTCTTGCTCGTGGGGTGCCGGCACACTCAAGAATGTTTTGTATTCGTGTGTCTCCTGGTATTAATCACACCCGGGGCGGGTTGATGACGTGAGTGAGTGAGTGAATGAATGAATGAATGAATGGTGCTCCAGCTGCATTGTCCCCGGGGTGGCTCCAAAATCACTGAAGGGGTGGTCGTGTAGGTCCCCCACAGCTAGGGAGTCTTGATTCCCCCTGGGCAGGTCGTAGGTTGGGTACAGTTCCACCCTGACCTTAATCCCCGAGGAAGAAAGACCTGCCCACCAGGGCAGCTCTGCCCATCTCCCTTCGGAGGTCTTGCTTCTGTCTCTCTGTCGTTGCCAACCCCCCACCCCACCCACCACTGTCTTACAAAGGAGGAGAGTAAGTCTGGGAGAGGGCAAGTAACTTGGTGAGCCAGGGCTGAGACTGGGCTAGAGGCCAGGTGTCCAGGGAGCTGTCCCTGCCCCCACCCCCGCTGCCCTGAGACACAGAGGGACACAGAGGGAGGGCAGGGCTGATGTCATCACTTCTGAATCTGGGCTTCCACCAGCTGTATCAGCCCCGGCTCCCTGACTGCACCGAGGAGGATCTCAGCTTTCATACCTGTGGGGCCAGGGAGCTCACTACCTCAGAGAGCCAGTTCAGTTCTTGGGCCACTTGTATCAGAGTGCTGCCAGCCGTGGAGACACAATTTACTTTCTGGACGGTCTGCTCAGTGCCTGGGGCCCTGCCTCCTGGGGGGAGGGGGGAGGGCCTGCCCTTCATCCCTGCAGAAATGGGGGTCATGGGAGTATCCCCCAGGCAGAGTGAATCTGCACCTTCCTCGAGACCACGTGACCACTGGATGGGCACAGTGCCCGGGACCCTGGAGGACAGCCACCACCGTGCAGTGAAGGGCAGTCAGTGTGCGTGTGGACAGGCAGCCACAGAAGAAGGTACCCGGGCTGAGGGTGGACAGAGGCAGCCTGGGAGAAGGCGACCTTAGGGCTGCGACGACCAAGCCGAGGGGAAGGACAGGCCTGCGCTGTGGGAAGACGTGGGCGGCCGGGTTCCAGGGACAGAACAGCCTGGGGAAAGGCCCGGAGCTGGGCAGCTATCCCCGGAGCTGGCGGAGGCCACTGGGGCTGGGGCACAGGGTGGGGGACAGCGGGCAGCAGCCCCGTGATCCTGTGGGCCTCCGGGCATGGCGGAGAGTCTGGGTTTTACCCAGAGTGCGGTGGCCGGGCCCCGGTGGGTCTGAGCGGGGACAGCAGGGTCTTTGCTGGGTTCTGAGGAGAGTCCTTTGGCTGCTGCTGGGAGAACTGGATGGAGGGGAGGACCCACTATGAGGCTGGGTCGCCATTCCTGGGACGGCTGAACGTGGTCATCCAGGCGGGGGGGCGCTGCGGGGAAAGACTCAGGATTTTGGAAGCAAGACCAACAGGCCTCTTGGGAGGGGCCGGGGCCACTGCCGAGCTGCACCGGTCCCTCTGCTGGGCTCCCCCCGCCCAAGGTGGTGCCAAGACTAGACCGCCACAAGGCACTAAGCCCCTAGCCTCTCACCCACAGTCCAGCCGGCTCCTGCCCGTCATCACCTTGGCAGAGGGCGCAATGGTCCTGAAACCCAGGCCCAAGCTGCAGACGCCGGTGTCCGGGTTACCCCCACAGCTTGTGAACTCAGGCTGGTGACCCGGGTGGACAAGGCTGCAGCCCGCTTTTTCTCAGAAGGTGGCACCTGGGCCAGTGGGAGGGACACCTGGGCTGGGACTGTCCCCATGGATTCGAGCAGGTCACTCTCCACCTCTCAGGTTCTGGGCTTGCAGGTGAAGGCGTGAAGGGACCTGGAGGCTGGGTGACCCCGGCAGAGAGGGGCTGCCTGCGCCCCACCCGTCCTTGGTTGAGGAGGAGGGCCGGCCTCCGCGAAAGGTGTGTCCGAGCTCTTATCCACGAGGGCAGCCTCCCGCGTGGGCTGTGGGAGTGCAGGGTCCACCCGGAGGCAGAAATCAAAGGGTGCCATGGCCGCTTACGGCCCCCCGATGTCTTCCCCTGGCGCCCAAGACAACGTCTGACGGCACGGGCTCCCCAGGTCTGGCCTGCTGGGCCTGTCCCGTCACACGCTGTCCCCACCCTGGCCTGGGACCCTGCTGGTCCGCCTCCCCCAGCTCTCCCCACCCGGGCCTGTGCACAGGCCGTTCCTCCCCTGGGTGGTCCCTCCCTCCTCTCCCGCTCCTCCTTGCCTTCGGTTCTCAGTGTCCAGGTCGCCTTCTCAGCGAGGACTGACCACCCCCGAGCAGCTGCTGGGCGTCTCTGGCTCGGCCGTGTCTGCCGGCTTTGGGCTCGTTACAGTCTGTCCTCCTGTTTATGGCCCGTTCCCTGTGGGGACAGGGCCTGGCTCCTCTTGTCCACTTGGAGGGCTGGTGGCCGTTCTGTGGAGGAGCCAGGGCTGGGCCCCGGTGACATCCTTCCCTCCTGGCCGCCGGGCCGCCCTGCGAGGAGCCCTCCGTTCCTCCGGGAAGGGCCCCAGGGTGACGGCTGCTGCTGGAGTCCCTGCGGGGGACGACAGGGGAGGGTCCAGGTGGTGCGGCTGGCAGGGACACGGACACAGCTCAGGCAGGCCACTAGCAGCCCGTGTGGGGCTGAGCCCCAGGGTTCTGGGAAGTGGCGTCCGTGAGGGTGCCCCAGAGGGCAGCCTTCAAGTGGAGGTTGGAAGGCCGGCGCCCGGGTGCGAGGAGGCACGGGAAACAGGCTCCGGTGGGACGGACGTGGCCGCCCACGAGTGCAGCGCTCGCTGACCCTCTGGGCCTCCTGGCCAGTGCCGAGGGACCCGGCACGGGGGGCAGGCAGGCAGCAGCCAGTGGGCTGAATCCCACGCCCTGTCTGTGAGGAGGGAAGGACAGGCCTCACAGCCCCAACCACAACCCCCACACAGCCCCACCAGGCCCTGTCCAGGAGGCTGTGGGTGTCCGCTGAGCGCCTAGGTGCTGGGCTCTGGGCCTGGGAGTTAGGAGGCCTGCCCAGGCCAGGGCACCGTGCTCATCTCTAACTCAGGAGCTCCTTAGTGATGATGACAGTGCCCATCACTGTCTCCTTCCCCTCATGCACGGGGACTTCCTGTGTGCAGTGGTGATGAGGACGGTGCCCATCACTGTCATCTGCACCCTCATGCATGGGGACTTCCTGTGTGCAGTGATGACCAGGACGGTGCCCATCACTGTCACCTGCACCCTCATGCACGGGGACTTCCTGTGTGCAGTGATGACCAGGACGGTGCCCATCACTGTCACCTGCACCCTCATGCACGGGGCACTTCCTGTGTGCAGTGATGACCAGGACGGTGCCCATCACTGTCTCCTTCCCCTCATGCACGGGGACTTCCTGTGTGCAATGATGACCAGGACGGTGCCCATCACTGTCTCCTTCCCCTCATGCACGGGGACTTCCTGTGTGCAGTGGTGACCAGGACGGTGCCCATCACTGTCTCCTTCCCCTCATGCACGTTGACTTCCTGTGTGCAGTGGTGATGAGGGCGGTGGTCATCACTGTCACCTGCACCCTCATGCACGGGGGACTTCCTGTGTGCAGTGATGACCAGGACGGTGGTCATGATGGGGGACTTCTTGTGTACATGCTCAGCCTCATTCAATTGTCAGGACCACTCCATGAGGCAGCTGCTAAAAATCCCCATTTAACAGATGAGGAAACTGAGGGTCAGAGAAGCCCAACAACTTGCCCAAGTCCACATGCCTGCCCCCTCCCACCTGTCTTCTCCTCCACCCCTGTCTGTCTCCTTCCCCTCTTCTCTCTCCCATTCCTCCCCCTCGCGTCTTTGCTAGACAATTTTTCATGGAGTGCCCACCCCGCACAGGTGTCAACCAGGGTTGGGAATTCCTCAGAGGACGGAGGCCCTCCTGGGCCCTTCTCAGCTGGTTACAGGCCTGGATGACAAGCAGGCTGGTCCCCAGGCCAACTCTGACACACGGAGGCCCCCTGGAGACTGGGTGGGGCTGAGGCAGAACGTGCCTGGGGAGACTGTGCCGCCCTCCATTAGTGATGTCTGCCATGAGTGTGGGCGCGGGGCGGTCACTGTGCTGTCTACCTGCAGATCCCAGACCAGCAGAGCCTCTCACACGCACCGCCCGGGCTGGGTGCCTTGCACGCCCCCCGCAACTCACTCAGCACCCACCCGTCCACGTTCAGGTGGGAAAGCAGAAGCAGGGCCACACTCGGAACTCCGGCTCCAGGGCCCCAGTCTCCCTTGGTGGCAGGACCCCGCGCCCTGCTCCCCTCTTGCTTTGGCTGCTAGGGAGCTCAGAACAAAGATTTACGCTTGCTCTAGAATGCTTCATTCCCGGGGTTTGGGGGCCTCTTGTCATCCCTCCTTGGGGCGCTTTATCCTCCCTGCTGGGCCTCCCCTGGAGCTGGCCGGACATAAGTTATCAACTATAAATAAAGCCAAGATTTCCGCTCTGGCTCTCACTTCAGTTTCCTGGTACATTTTTTTCAAGTCCTTCATCGTGGGGAGTGGGGGGGGGAGGGCTCCTAACGGAAGATGACATCAGCATCAGCTGGCCCCGGAGGGCAGGCCCCCAGCCCGAGGTCTGCGTGGGCCCTGAATGCCCCCATTATGAGGGGTAACCTCATTACACGAGTCTCACAGCACAGTGGAATTCAAATGGCGTTTTGTGGTCTCTGCCCTTCGCAGCAGCGTCAGGCAGCTGCGGTCACCGGCTTCCTCTGCTGCTGCCGCCCTGGCGCCTGGCCAGCCCAGGGACCACCCCTTCCACCGTGAGTCAGTCTCCTTCTTAACTCTGACTCAGGGCCCTTTAAAGGGACAGCAGATCTGATTAGTCTGGGCGAGCAGGGGGAGGCGGTGGGGGATTCTGCCTGGGGAGGGGACGGGGGTCAGGAGGAAGTTTGGGAGGAATCTTCGGCAGGACCTCCGGAGCTGGGTGGGCAGCCCCTCCCTCCCTCTGTCCCCAGCCTCAGGGATGGAGGGGATTTCCTGCCAGCTCCCAGAGAGAGAAGCCTGTCACTCCCTGCAAAGCGGACCGTCTGCGGGACGGGAAGCCCCGGGCATTCAGGGACCTTGCTTTTTGCTTGGGCGGACACCCTGCCCAAGCTCTGGCCCGGAAGGCACGCAGAACTGTGCAAGCCACCCTGGTTGTCCTGCCTCATTCTTGTCACAGAGCCTCTGCCGTTCCTAGGACACCCGGAGCTGCTCCCTGGGCAGCCCTCCTGCCCCTGGGAAGGCATGTCAGGCCTTTGGAGGGGTCTGTCTCTTCCTTTAGGGCTCGGCTTCATGTCACCCGTTCCGAGGTTTTCCTGCCAGCCCCGTAAGAGCAGGTGGCCCCCTTCTCTGCCGCACACAGCAACCCACAGCTCTTCATTCTTCCGTGCGCTAACTGGTTCCCCACGGGAGAACGCCAGCCCCTGAGGGCAGGGACCCTGGGTGTCCTGTTCACAGCTCAAGGCCCGGCACATAGTAGGTGCTCAATACAAATTTGCTGGATGAATAACGAATGGGTGAAGGAGCCTCTGGGTTGCTCCATAGCCAGCCCGTCGAGGGCCCCAGAGAGGGAGCGTGGGGTGGCCCTCCCTGCCCCATGTGGCAGACCGGCCAAGGTTACGCGAGTCCCAGTGGCTCCTGCAGGGGCCAGGGCTGTCACTCCAGCTTCGGGGCAAGTCTCACTTTGAGGCCTTCGTGAGACCCAGGAATTCCTCTCTTGTTTGCTTCCGCCCGACTCGCTCCAGATTGAAGTTCCCCCTTTGGTCAGCGTTTCTCCTGAGGTGACAGAGTGGTCAGGGGAGGTCGGCAGGAAACCGGGCCCTATTTCATTCACAAAAATAGGACCCGCCTGGTTCCTGAGTCCTGCCTGGGTTTGCAGCACCTCCCTTCCCCCCCGTGGTCTTGTCAGGTTCGCAGGGGGCGGTGGGGGTGCTGGGCGCGGGCTTTAAGAAGCCTCTGTGTACGCATCTGATGGGCCAGTGCTCTCTCTCCATCTCCCTGGCTCACCCTGCCCAGGAGCTGGGCAGGGGCTGGGCAGGGGCTGGGCAGGGGCTGGGCAGGGCCTGGGGCCTGGGGCTGGGCAGGGGCGGGGCAGGGGCTGGGGCAGGGGCTGGGGCAGGGGCTGGGCAGGGGCTGGGCAGGGGCTGGGCAGGGCCTGGGGCCTGGGGCTGGCCGCAGAGGGCTTGGTCTTTGTCCCAGGCAGCTGGGAGGCCGGGCCCAGGGGGGCAGACTGCCCCCTGCCCATTCCCTTCTGTGGCTTCCACCTCCCAGGCTGGGTGGGATCCAAGGGTGAGGAGAAAATGACAGTCATTGGGGCCCACACTCCTAAACCCAGGCATGTGTCTCCTGGGGTGAGGTTTCAATGTCCACATGGACCCCGGGGGGTTTCACTAGCGTCACTTATTCTTCACTCATTAGCTGGTCCTGGAGTCCCTCAGTGCCAGTGGCTTTGACGGGATCCCTGGGGGCCCCTGGACAGACCCCTGAAGCGTAAGGAGACATCAGCCAGGGGAAGGGATGGGGGGGAGGCGAGGCAGGGGTGGGGCAGTCTACTCAAGGGCTCCAAGGCAAGAGAGAACTGGCGAGGAGGAGGACCAGAGGGCCATCAGGCAGCTGAGAAGAGCCCTGGGGTGGGGGCCCCGCACAGGGGAAGGCTGGGAGGGGGGCAGGGACCAGCTGAGCTGGAAAGCCAAACCTGGCTCCGGGATGCCTCGGGGTGCCGGGTAGGTGAGAAGGGGCTGTCTGAGCAGGGGCCTGGCAGGGGAGGCAAGCTGAGGGGCTCCCCCGGGGCATGCGGTAGGGATACCCCAGGCCTGATGGGCAGGGTGGCCAAGCCATCAATAGAGGGAACTCTAAAACCTTGGACCTTGGTCAATTTGGGAAGAGTGAAGGCAGGGCCTCAGCCCTGAGCTTGAACCCAAGAGAAGGACTGCCTGGTAGAAGCCACAGCTGGGCCTTGTGCCTGCCATCCAGGGCCTGGGCTCCCTCTTCGGGGTGGGGCAGTGTCCCTGGGACTGTCCCTGAAGACAGCTCCCTTGTCCGCAGACTCTGGTGGCTCTGGAACCCAGAGGAACTGGGTGCAGAGAGGACCCCGAGCAGCCAGCAAGGTCTCCCTTGCAGCTGATGGCGCTGGGTCCTTGTCTGGGTGTGACCACATTGGTCCCAATTGCATTTCCAGGTCCCATCTGTCATCCGTGGCCATTTGTTACCTGTGGAGACGATTTCAATGAACTTGTTGGTGTCTCACAGTTACTAACACAGAGGACAATGTAGCGGAGAAGAGAAGGTGGTTGACCCTCAGAAGTCACCTGCGGGGCGCGGATAGAGGAGGAAGGTGCTGGGTGTCGCCGTGGAGCCTCAGGTCTGTGGCACCTTCTGGACCACTGGAGAGGATGTGGTTTCTCAATGGCAGGTGGACAGTCCGCCGGCTCTACCACCTCCGCTGACCAGAGCCTCCTTTGTCACCTGCCCCAAGGCACCGTGTTGGGTTCTCCAACAGCGGGGTGCATTTCAACCTCATGCTGCCCGGCCAGGAAGGTATTACCTCCGGCACAGCTGGGGAGGCTGGGCTTCAGAGGACAGTCTCGTCTGGGGTCACACAGTGCTGTGCGGTCCAGTGGTCCCGTCACGGCCCCCCTGACCCTCCAGGCATGGCTGCTGCGGGCACTGAATTCACTCCTGGAAGTGAAGTACTTTGAAATGCAAAAGCTGTAAGGTATTATTATGATTAGAAAAACACAGCCAATTATGGTTTTATGGGGCTGAGCTGCCCATCTGGAATTCCCTCTTATCCAGTGATCTCTAAGTGCGGGGCCAGTCCAGAATTAATTAGGCCCTGCAGCCAGGACCACAGAAGCTCTGGGCGGGGCGGGCGGGGGCCCGGCAGGAAGCGACAGGCATTGCTCATACTGACTGCTGCCCCGGAGTCTGGGGCCCAGGCCTTCCCTCGGCCAGCTGGCCAGAGAACGAGGAGCCCGGGCGCCTCTCCCTCCCCGACCAGGTGAGGGATGAAGGTCAGCAGCGGCAGGAACAAGACCAAAGACTCCATAGTTGACAAGATGGGAGGGAGGGGGAGAGGGTAGTTTTGCCTGATCTAGAGTCTTTTGGGTCCAGATCCTGTCTGTCCCTTGTGACTGTGAGCTGCTGACAGTCATGAGCCATGACCTGAGTCACGGGGGATGTTGGAATGCACACGGTTTGATAGCTGGAAAGGAAGGAGTGCGGCGTGGAAGACTGGGCGCAAGCAGAAAGCCACAGGACCCGCTGCCTGGTCCAGGCTTGCTAAGCTTGGGTCAGTGAACGCATAATTGATGGATGAATGGATGGTCAGATTGGTATGTGGAAAGACAAGTGGATAGACAAACGTGTTGTCTAAGGGGTGATAGACAAGTGGTTAGATAAACGTATGGATGAGTGAATGAATCGATGACCTTGTGGATGGATGGATGGATAGATGGATGGATGGATGGATGGATGGATGGATAGATGTATGATGGATGCATGGATGGGTGGCTGGATGGATGGGCAGATGGTGGATGGGTGGGTGAACAAATGAGTGGATGGATTAATGGGTGAATGGATAGATAGACAGATGTAGAGAACGGGGCATGAATGAACACAGGATGAGTGTGTGTGTGTGTTCCAGATGCTGAGGTCACGGCCAGGCTGCAAGGAAGAGTTCATACTGGATGGATGGGTGGACAGATGGACAGATGACTAGATGGATTGGTGGGTTGGCAGACAGTGCAATAAACATCGGAGTCCATCTCAAGGAGGGACTGTGGGCGTGTGAATTGATTCCGGCAGAGACCTTGGTGGGGTTAGCAGGTCCCAAGCAGACTTTTGGCTGGCCTGGCATGATGCCCGTGTCCACCACCAGCTGGCCTGCAGCCTGAGGAAATCGATGATCTAAGCTGGGACTGGGAGACTCGGACCCTGTTTTTCATTCAGCTTTCTCAGCCCTTAGACTTTGGTTGTTCATCTCCACTTCGGGCCTCAGTTTCCTCGTCTGTAACATGAAGAGCTGCTGGATGCGACGAGCTTCTAAGGAAGTCAGGAGGAGGCTCCCGGGCACTCCAGGGAAGGGGTAGCCACCCAGCCCCTCTCCCGTACTGCTCACAGGTTCTCCTAAGTTCATTTCTGGGCTCAGTCTAGGCACCTGTCATGTCCCGTCTCCCCCACCACTCTCCAAGTGTCTGGGCGTGGAGCCAGGCCAAGAGATGGGTCCTAGGGAAAGGGGAACTGGCCCCTGCCCGAGGTGAGCGGGTGGGGGCTGCTGTGGCCACAGATGGTTGCTCAGCTGGCCCCTGGCAGGCTCCAGGCTGAGTCACCCTGAGTCACCACTGTCACTTCCTACCACACATTCCTTCATTCTCACAGTGTCTCATTCTTAAGGCCACCTCCCTGGAATCTCTTCAGGCGGTTGCCAAGCATGTGTGTGTAGAGGGCACTCTGCCTGCCCCAGCTGGATGGGCCAAGGCCCCGGCCCCTGGAACCCTGGCAGGGAGACAGGGCTGGCCAGTGTGACTTCCCAGGAAGGGATGGGTGACTTCTGAGCCCTGCTCTGGCCCAGGAGTCGTCTGACCCTTGCTGGGCCAGGTGCCCGCTGGGTGGGTGATGCAGGTCTCTGCTGCTGTGAGGCCCCAGATCTGCCACCTGGAGACTTGGGCAGCTGGGAACACAGGTCCTCTCCCAGCACACTGGGGATCACTGAGCCGAGGAGAGGGGAGGAACCCACCGGCCGAGTTCACCCGTCTCCCACACTGCACGCATTCGTTCACTTATTCATTCATTCCCCGCATATTTCTCACACGCGTCGGGTCTGCCCCACACTGTGTCCGCCCGGAGACCCTCCCCCGCCCCTCCCCCGCTGGCTGTGGGGACGCCATCCTCCCTCCGTGAAACCGGTATCTCAACAAGGCTGCATTCATTTGGTGCTTGAAATTCCACTGATTTTTTCGTGTGTTTGCATTAATGTTTCTCTTTGAACGGCAAGGGAAGCGTGGGGCATTCTCAGTCCTAACCGTGTCAGTTCGGCGGGGTCCGTACCCCGGCTCCGACAATGGGCTGCGCTCTGCTCCGGCACCCAAGGGTACAGAAGGGACGTCAGCTGGGAGGGTTTGGTAGACAGGACCGTCCTGAGGATTCCTGATGGACCTGGGAGCTGGCAGGGATCGTGCTGAGATTTCATCGACATTCGCAGGAATCTACGCGATCTCCTTGTAGGAGAGATTTGTTTGTGCCCCTCTCCCAGGAAGAACCTGCCCATTTTACACCCAGAAGACAGGGGAGTGATTGCGAGAGGCCTGGGCGCAGGAACCCCGGGTCCGTGTGCAGCGTGAGACCTGGCCTCTCCGGACTCTGTGTCACCGGAAGGAAGGGAAGCTTGTGGGCTCAGGTGTCCCTTTCTAACTGTATGTCCTTGGGCAACTCCGACCTCAGTTTCTTCATCTGTAAAATGGGGATGATGGTGATAACAACTCCCTCACAGGGTTGTTTTAAGAAGTCATTGAGCTAATATGTGTAGGCTGATCTAAGCTATATAATCTATGGAAAGCAGCTGGCACGGACTGAAACGCAGGCGGTACCCGCTGTCCTGGTGATCGGGTGCCCGCTTGTCAGGGCAGCAGCCAGGGCTAGGGGCAGAATTTGCAGGTGGTTTGTCCAGCTCCGTACACAGACGGGATCTGGAATGGTCAGAGCTGGGAGGGAAGCGGGGTCCCGTCTCGCGGTTGGGAAAACTGAGACTCAGCTCCCAGGCCCACGGGAAGCAGGGGGCCACGAGAGAGCCACATTCCCAGCACCATGCCGGTGGCCTTTCCACGGGACCTCGCCGAGAAGGATCTCACAGTCTCCCTCGTGGCCTGGGTTCGGCGGATTGCGGGGCCCATGGCAGATGTCCCCAAGGCCTCTTGCCTCCGGGGTTCTCAGCAAACGGGGGGAGCAACTGGGAGCACCTCCCAACTGCTTAGGCCTGAAAAGGACCCCAACCAGCCAGAGGGCGGTTTACCGAGATGCTGATGGTGGTAGGCTGCTGCCCCTCACGGGCACGGCCCGTCCCACGTGTCGTGTAACTTACAGACTAAGACAGTTTGACTGCGACCATCTCGGTCCCCACTGTCACCCCGCCCAAGCTGCATGGCCCAGAATGTCTGTGGACGCGTTTGGGATTCAGCTAAAGGCAAGGGGACCGGGGCCCACTGGGTTTGGGTTTGAGACATGTCTATGTAGTTCTGGTCAAGTCGTGTGGGCTGCCCGGGGCAGGAAGGGCTGCCGAGGGTACCTGTCCCCGAGCTCACCCAGCACTGAGCCACGAAGACACAGTGTCAGGGCTGCAGTACACTCGTGGGGGGCTCAGCAGGGGCAGTGTGGGGCTCAGCAGGGGCAGTGTGGGGGCTCAGCAGGGGCAGTGTGGGGGCTCAGCAGGGGCAGTGTGGGGGGCTCAGCAGGGGCAGTGTGGGGTTCAGCAGGGGCAGTGTGGGGGCTCAGCAGGGGCAGTGTGGGGCTCAGCAGGGGCAGTGTGGGGGCTCAGCAGGGGCTCAGCAGGGGCAGTGTGGGGCTCAGCAGGGGCAGTGTGGGGCTCAGCAGGGGCAGTGTGGGGGGCTCAGCAGGCGCAGTGTTGGGGGGCAGAGGAGGAGGAAGAGGGCCGGACCGCTGTCTGGGTCGGACCTTCCGGCGTGCGGAGGGAGAGGCATGGCAGGTGTTGAGCCGTGTGGGAGCTCTCGGTTCAGGACACACCCATGGCGCAGGCAGGGGACAGGGAGGCTCTGAGAGGGGAGGGAACCCGCCTGGAGGCCCAGATCCAGTTGCCGGGAGGACCACCAGGAGCTCAGGTCTCCTCTGCTCCCGCCACTGGGTGGGCTCGAGACTGAGGTCCCCCTAGCCTTCTCAATCCAAGAAACGCATCGAAACGAGAACCCGCTGACGGGCAGAACCCCTCCCGTGGGCCACCGATGTGCTTGTCTCCAGAATGTTCTTCCCTCCCCTGGAAGGAACACCTGCAGGATTGCGGGTCGCCCTTCCCTGTGCCGCCTGGACGTCAGCTGCAGGGCCCAGAGGTCACAGCAGCAGCCGACGCGCTGGTTCAGAAGGCAGCGGGCGTCCGGTTCCCCCAGAGCGGGACCCCTTGGCAAAGGGCTGCGTCTCCTAGACAACCTCTGGCCTCAGCTGCCCCTCTGGCCCCAAGACCCAGGGGACACCAAGTCCTGCCCAGCCAGGCCCAGCAGGGAGTGGGACTGGACAGGGGGAGCTTCCTCCAGTCTCTCCCATCGGGGCTGCACGATCTCCAAACCCATCTTGGCCCAAATCGTCCACACCCCCAGGCCCAGCTCGAGACCACCAATGTCCTGGTCACAAGCGCCTCCTGCCCCTCCGTCGGGCTCCCACAGCCCTCCTGCCTGGCTTCAGCAACGCTCACTGTCCCTGCATATTAGTGTTATTTTAATCAGCTGCTGGCCGAACTGACTCATCTCACACCCCGAGCGTATAGCCGGTGCCGGGCTCACTCTGAAGCACCTGGCCTCCTGCGGAGCCCTCCATGGCCCTTCATCCCTCTCTAGGCCCCTACGGCGGGGATCTGGGTAAAGTCTGAGCCCCCCATGCCTTCCTCTGCCTGGACCTGCAGCCCCCCACCTCCCTGACCCGCCCTTGCCCTTCTCCGACCTCATGCTCCTCATTCCTCGACTCTAGCCACAGAGATGGCCTCCCTGCTGCTCCTCAAAACTGACAGGCAGCCTGCTACCCCAGGGCCTTTGCACTTGCTTTGTTTTCTGCCTGGGAAACTCTTTCCCAGATGCCCGCATGGTTGGCTTCCTGCTCTCCTCCAGGTCTTTGCTCAAACGAAGGCCTGCTCTGTTAGCCTCCCCTGGACCCCTGTTCACCATCACCCCCTGAATTTCTGTGGGGCTTGGTACGACCTGACATGCTGAACGGGTTATGTATTTGTGCCTCTCTGTACCAGGAGGTCGGCAGCTTGCCGTTTTGTTAACTACTCTGTCCCCCACACCTATAACCATGCTTGGTCCATGACAGGTGCTCATAAATTCTGCTGCGTGAATGAGGAATGTCCCTACAGGACAGGCCATACAGCTACCCATGCGTGGTGTCTGGACAAGCTGCAGGTCGCGGAGATGGGTGACCTGCCTGAGGTCCCGCAGCTCTCGCGTGGATTTGAACAGGCTTTGTGAGAGACCCAGTGAGACCGGCTTCAATCAAGGCCCCACTGCCTCCCGCACACACGGAGTTACCCCGCCTGGCGAGGGAGGTGGGCACCAGCAGGCAGCCCCCGGTGGAGGGAGGAGGGGGACATGTCCCAGAGCAGGCCACCTGGGCTGAGCCTTAGGGGGCGACTGGGGCGGGGGGATCTGGCTCAGCTGGTGGCGTGAGGAATGGGAAGAGCATCCGGGGGGGGGGCAGCATGTGCAAAGGCGGCAAACAGGAAGATGGGGGCAGGTGTGGCAGTTGCCCCATTGGGCCTGATTGGAGGTGGGTAGTGTGGGGACCCCAGGACAGGGCCGAGGGGTGGCAAGGCGCCCGGCAGAGGGCCTCCTAGGCCATTGGGAGCAGCTGGAAGTCCATTTGGAAGCTAGTGGGAGCGGGAGGTGACGCTGGTAAGGTCTTGTTGGAAAGGCTTCTCCCGTGACAGGGGCAGGGAGCAGCAGGAGGTGAGTCGGGGTGAGGCAGCCACCTGGAGGAGACCCCGGTGAGGGCCGAAGGTGAGAGCACACGGCAGAGTAGAGGAGAGGATCCGTGGGGCTCAGTGTGGGAGTCCGTGTGTCCCCAGGTTTGTGGCTGGGTGACTGGGTGCCCGAGGGGAACCTGGGGGAGGGAGGTGAAGACGTTTTGGGGTGTGCTGAGATTTTGGGGTGTGCTGAGGTTTTGCTGCTTCTAGGTCTCTCAAGGGCAAGGGTGAACCCTCTGGGCCCAGAAAGAAGCCTTGGCCAGAGAAAAAGATCTGGGGGTCCTAGTGCCCCCGTGTAGTAGGTGACTTCAGCATGGAGGGGACGAGATCCTTCCAGAAAGGGACGTGTGAGGAGACAGGGCAGCTGCCTCAGCTCCAGGCCAGACCGGCCGCTGTCAGCCCTCCCGGCCACGACACCTGTTGTCCCCGGGCACAGAGCCGTGGTGCCGGCTCGCTCGGGCCCATTCTGACGCAGGAGGCCAGTGGGGGCTGGGGACGTCCCGAGGGTCCTCTGGCTGCTGCCTCCGACTTCATGGTGTCAGTGACCAAGGCAGATTTGCTATTATTGTTCAGCAGAAAAAAATGTATCGATTGGGGGCTCTTGCCAGTGATTCAAGAAGAAAGCAGCTGAAAGGATTTGTGTTTCCAAGCGAACATTCCTCTTCGGGCTGCGCCCATCCTGCATCCTCTTGGAAAACCACGGGGGCGGGGACAGGAAAGAATCGGGCTGGGCGAGGGGCAGTGGTGGCCGGGGTCCTTGTCCCAGCTTTGTTTGAGCTCTCTGTGACCCTGGGACGAGACGTGACAGTAACTGCCGGACTCTGCAGCCGCACTCTCCCCTCCAGACCCGTCTCCCAACCATCTAGTCAATGTTGCCACGGGGTGCTCCAGACACTCTCCGCTCAGCGCACCCCAAACCAAACTGGTGAGCACCCAGCAGCCCCACCTGCTCCTCCCTGGCACTCCCTGTCTCGGGGAATGGTGGCATCCCCACACGTGGCCGTCACCCCAACACACCCTTCCAGAGCCCAGCCAGGAGTCTGTTCGTTGTACCCTGGATCCAGCTCTCAGATCCTTCTTCCTTCCTGCGTCCCAACTCCTTCCGTGAATCCCAGCCCCATTCTCTGTGCCCCCCCATCGCCTCTGTACCTACTCCGCCAGCCTGGCCTCCCCGGGGCTTCCTCCCCCGTTCCCACGTGCGCCTGACACTCTTCCCGCACTGCGTGGACGCTTCCAGTCTGCCCGCAGCCCAGCCCTCCTGTGGGTAGCGTGGCACATGGGAGACCAGCAGGGAGATGAGGGGAGCCTGTCTTCCCTGTGCCCCAGGAATCCGAGTCCAGTGGGGCGTTAGCAAACGTACAACACACGAGGGAGGGGTGGGGAGGTGAGGGTCCAGCCCTGGGGACTCGAGCATGAGGAATGTCATCGTAGCTGGGCCTTGGGGCGTGGAAGTCCAGGCCGTGGGGATGGCAGAGGAGCTCCAGGCAGGGACAGTGTGCCCTGAGCTCTGTCCGGGATGGCACTTGGGGAGGTGGTTGTGTCTCCATCAGCTGCGGGGCCGAGGATAACACTGAGGATGTTACGCTAACATTTATTGAGTGCCTACTCTGTGCCAGACCCGGGGCAACCCTTGACATGCACGAACTCACCAGTGGTCCCAGCAATCCAGCTATTACTACCAGTTTGCAGAGGTAGAAACAGAGGCTCAGAGAGGTTCTGTGACTTGCTCAAGACCACACAGCGAGTGAGGGTTGAAGCCAGGCTGCTTGGCTTCAGGTCCCAAGCATGGATAGACAGGGGCAGGGTCTTGGGCAGGGTGGGACCCGGAGGTCCCAGGACCCAAGCACCAGCAGAGGGTCACTCCTGACCCTGTAGCTTCCTTCCTCCATCACCCTGGACAGGACTGCTTGCCGCTCCCTGCAGACACCTTCACGCCCATTGCCCGCCTCATGCCTTGCAGCCACCGTGTGTTAGCACCCCACTTCACAGCGAGAGATACAGGAGGCCCGTGCCATCAGCTGACTTTCCCAAGTACGTGCACATCCAGGACTGGAACCCAAGTCCGTCTGATTCCAAGCCCACCAGCCACCTGTGGAGTGGTGGGCAGGGATCGCTGTAGATGCTGACTACGCTGTCCTCTGCTCTTGCCTTGATGAGGGGTAAGTCCCGTCACCCTCAGGACGACCCAGGGATATAGGCACCCTTACTAGTCCCCTCTTACGGACCTGGAAACTGAGTCACAAAAAGGCAAGCCACTCCCAGGCCCTCGCCGCTGTGCTGGCAAGGGGCCCAGCTGGTGCGTGGGCCCGGACACGCGGCTCCTAGCCCGTCCGTGCACGATGTGTGGAGGGAAGGCAAGAGCTGGGAGAACTCCGTCCTTCCGCCTGCATTTCCTCCACAGAGCCGAGAGCAAAGAGCCCGGCACTGGCTGAGCACCTACTGTGTGCCGACCCATCTCACACCGCCGTTTCGCAAGGTGAACGTCCTTCACCGCGTTTTCCGGACAAGAAATGAGACTCGAGGAAACCAAGCTTACTTGCTCCGGGTCCTAGTAGGGTTGGGAGGTGGGGAGGCAAGACTCAGTGGCCTGGGATCCCAGAGTCCCCTCTGGAGGTGCCCAGAGAACGGGGGCCCTGCAGGGGAGCTGGTCCCCCTCCAGCAGCCTCCTTCCTTCTCCCCCCTCCCGCCTGGGGAGAATTAAGTGGTGAGCGTTTTCAAAGTCGACTGTCAGAAGAAAATGGTCGGAGGAAGGAACTGTGCAATTAGGAACTTCAGAGTGATTTCCATCGTGTGGTTTGAGCTCGACTGTAAACACTCAGGGTGGAGAGGGCGTGCTTTCTCCGGGACGGGGCTCCTGCCAGCTCTGGGGGCCCGGGCCCAGGCGGCCGGGCGGGAGCCCCCGGGGAGGCGGGAGGCGGCCGCCGTAGACACAGGCGCTGGGGGCTGGGGGCTGGGGAGGCTCCCGCTCCCCGGGGAGGCTTCTTCCAGCAGCATGTGCCGGCTCTCCAGAAAGGAAATATTAACATTGTAATTATAATTCTGTGTATTTAATTAAGTTATTAAACAGGCCCAGCCTGCGGGAGAGAGAAAAAACCCTTAGTTTCATTCTAATTGTTTCTCCCAGGGTGTAATTAGAGACTTTTAAAGGAATCAAAGCCAGAAAAGGCGGCTGGCTCTGCTGGGCCTGTGTCTGGGCCTGGGCCTGGGGTCTGGGGTCTGGGCCTGGGGTCTGGGGTCTGGGCCTGGGCCTGGGGTCTGGGCCTGTGTCTGGGCCTGGGCCTGGGGTCTGGGGTCTGGGCCTGGGCCTGGGGTCTGGGCCTGTGTCTGGGCCTGGGCCTGGGGTCTGGAGTCTGGGCCTGGGGTCTGGGCCTGGGCCTGGGGTCTGGGCCTGTGTCTGGGCCTGGGCCTGGGGTCTGGGCCTGGGGCCTGGGGTCTGGGGTCTGGGCCTGGGGTCTGGGCCTGGGGTCTGGGGTCTGGGCCTGGGGTCTGGGCCTGTGTCTGGGCCTGGGCCTGGGGTCTGGAGTCTGGGCCTGGGGTCTGGGCCTGGGCCTGGGGTCTGGGCCTGTGTCTGGGCCTGGGCCTGGGGTCTGGGCCTGGGGTCTGGGGTCTGGGCCTGGGGTCTGGGGTCTGGGCCTGTGTCTGGGCCTGGGGTCTGGGGTCTGGGCTTGAGGTCTGGGTCTGGGTCTGGGCCTGTGTCTGGGCCTGGGCCTGAGGTGTGAGCCTGGGGTCTGGGGTCTGGGCCTGGGGTCTGGGTCTGGGTCTGGGTCTGGGCCTGGGATCTGGGCCTGGGGTCTGGACCTAGGGTCTGGGTCTGGGTCTGGGCCTGGGCCTGGGGTCTGGGTCTGGGGTCTGGGCTTGGTGTCTGGGCCTGGATCTGGTCCTGGGGTCTGGGCCTGGGCCCAGGATCTGGGGGTCTGGACCTGGGGTCTGGACCTAGGGTCTGGGCCTGGGGTCTGGGGTCTGAGTTTGGGGTCTGAGCTTGGATCTGGTCCTGGGGTCTGGGCCTTGGGTCTGGGGTCTGGACCTGGGTCTGGACCTGGGTCTGGGCCTGGGTCTGGGGTCTGGGCCTGGGTCTGGGGTATGGGCCTGGGGTCTAGGTTCTGGGCCTGAGGTCTGGAGTTTGGGCCTGGGGTCAGGGCTGGGTCTGGACCTGGGTGTGGATCCAGGGTTTGGGGTCTGGGCCTGGAGACTGGGCCTGGGTCTGGGCCTAGGGGCTTGGGGGCTGGGCCTGGAGGGCTGGGGTCTGGTATCTGGCATCTGGGCTGGGTCTGGTGTCCAGGCTTGGGGCTGGGATATGGGTGGGTGGACAGGGCTGGTCCCAGTCAAAGGAGGCTGTGCTCTGATAACACAGGTGCCATAAGGGCAGGGTTTGGGCCTGTTGATGCCCTCGTGCCTGGCATGAAGTAGGTGCTCAAGAAGCCATGGTGGAAAGAGTGCCTAGCGGCCAGGGAACAGCTAAAGGGGCCGGGAGTGACGGTCTCAGCTGCCCTGGAGACTCTCAGCAAGGGGTGCTCCAGAAGCGACACCGCGGCTCCTTGCTGGGCTCAGAGCTGGACTCGGCCAGAACGCACTCCCTGGTCAGCACCGGTGTCCCTCCTGGCTGTGGGTGACCATGCTCTGCTGCCAGCTACAGATACTGGCCTTCACGTCTCCCCCTCTCTGCTCACCCTCAGCATCTGATGACCAAGAAAAACAGTGTCACCTGGGAGGGGGCCAACATCCCTCCAGCCCCCAGCCCGTCGTAGCAATAGACCTCTGTGTCTCCTGAAGGGGCACGTTTTTTAAGGGGTCTGGAGCATCCGGTCTCACAGGGTCCAGAGCATGAAAGCCCCTCCCTCCAGACGCCCCACTTCAGGGCCCCTGCTGAGGGTGGGCCAGAGAGGGTGAAGGGAAGGATGGGGACGACAGGGAGGGTGCAGGCCCCGAGCAGGCCCCAGATCCGGCTCTGCGCTCCCCCAGCCGACAGCTGCCCCCAGGCTCCGTGCAGAAGCTCCCGCTGGACGGGAAGTGTCTCGTTCCAGCTGGCACGGCCTTATCGAACAGTCAGGCTTTGTAAGTGTGGACAGCTGCGGTGACGGAGACTGGTTTTGCCCTGGGGTGGGGGCTGGCTGTGGGGCTGGATTTGGGAAGCTGAGGGGGGAGGCCGAAGCCAGAAGCATCTCACGAGTGGGTGGGCGAGAAAGGACCATGACGCTGTGGTTCAGCAGAGCTCCTGGGAAGCTGAGTCCCTCAGGCTGGTGCCATGGTGTGAGGCCTAACCGGGGAGTGACCGTCAAGGCAGAAGGGTGTGGTTGGAGAGGATGTAGGAGCTAGGCCTGTCCACTGGGTCTCTTGTGTTCCCCTGGCACACAGAAGAGCCATCCTCCAGTGGGTGCTACTGAGGGACCCACAGCACTAATCATTTTGGAGGGATAGGAAGGTGTGGAGACCCTTGCTATACACCACCATCTATCCACCCAAACATCCATCCCTCCGTCCATCCACCTACCCTTCCACTCATCTACCCATCCATCCAATTATCTACCCATTCTTCCATCCATCCGTCCGTCCATCCATCCGTCCATCTATCCATCCACCCACCCATCCATCCACCCATCTACCCTTCCACTTATCCACCCATCTACCCATCCATCCTATTATCTATCCACTCTTCCATCCATCCACCCACCCACCCACCCACCCACCCACCTACCCATCTACCCTTCCACCTATCCACCCATTTTCCCATCTGCTCATTCATCTACCCACTCATCTGTCCATTCATCCATTTAACCATCCACCATCCATGCACTCAGCCATCCATTCACCCATTCACCCACCCACCCACTCATTCCCAGGTGTTTAGCCTGAGCAACGGAAAAAATGATGAATCATTTGCAGCGACCAGGGTGACTCTGGAAGAAATAGGTTCAAAGAACAGATGGGTATGCACCTCAGTCTAAATACATGGGCTCCGGGGACAGAGAGACTTGGGTTTGACTCCCAGTCTTAGCACTTTCTATCTTATCCTGCGTTAGACACTGAATTCCTCTAGGTCTCTGTCCTCACCTGGAAAGTGGGGTTTGTCACCATGGGATGTCATAGCGATTGACAGAACGTGCTCAGGGCTGGTGGGTCCCTGGAAGCTGTCCTCGCGGATCTCGCCTAGGAACCTTTGGTTCTGGCTCCCGCTGCCTTTTCTGGGAGACCTGCCCTGATCTCCCAAGCCTGAATTAGATGCCCTTTCTTCATGCAAACACGGTGTCTGCCTTTCCTCCATCAGAACAGGCTCTGAGCTCCTCGAAAGAGGGAGAAGTGGCAGGTTCGCCGTGTCCCCCCAGAGCCCCGCGGGGAGAGACGCTCCTCACCGTTCGGTGAAGAAGTCGATGGCCGAGGCTGAGGGACCGGCAGGGGAGGTGTTCACGCACCATGATGCTGGAAGTGGAAGGGATGTTTCTACAGGCTGACCACCACTGGCGACGATTCGGGGGGCTCTGGTCCCTGACGGTCTCCCTCAGGAACAGCGAACACCCCCAAGGACAAGGGGGCGCTGCAGACAGGGCTGTGGGCACATTGGCCCACAGATGGTGCCCTGGAGGCAGCCTGTAGTCTCCTGAGGACCCCAGACCCACTGGGAGACCTGCGGTGGGGTGCGTGCCCTGCCCCCCCGCCTGCTTCACAGAGGGAAGCTCCCTTGGCCGCTGTCTCCCTCCCCACGTGCCCCCATCGGTGGTAGGACTCTCCCGCAGCCACCTGTACGTCCTGTGACATTTCAGCCTCTGGCCTCAGGACATTTCCTCCCGCTCACCGTGCACCTCCTGAGCCAGACCCGCACCCAGGGAAGTCACTTCCCGGCCGGTGGATTCTCTTGGCCCCGGGGCGCCCTCCGTTTCTGAGGCCGAGTTTCCACGGGCCCTGAGCACGCCAGGCCCCTGTCCGGCTTCCCCGGAGGTCTTTTCAGGCCGTGTGGTCTGGTGTCTCTTCTCCAACAACTCAGGTTAGGCCTGCAGCGGCGGCAGTGGGACACTTTGGGATGGAGACGGCCTTAGGAGGGACAGAAGTGGGGCAGAGATGAGTGAGTGGTGGCGAGGGGTACAGGGCGTGTGTGCGCGAGGGACAGTGAGAGTGAAGGCAGGAGACAGCCAGCTGGTTGGCCTGACCCTGCGCGGGGCCGAGCGGTCACGCTGACCTGCCCAGGTCAGGACAGGAGCTGCCAGGTGAGAGTCTCTTTCCTGAGCAGGGTCCCAAGAGTCCCTACATCATAGGAGAGGCTGTGGGTCCCCAGGACCCCTTTCCTTTGCCCCTCGAGGCCCACTCTCTGCCCTGCTCTCTGCCTGGAGGCTGAGCCCCACGGACCCCGTTCCTGGGCTCCATGGCCTTGGCTCCTGTTGGGTCCAGCCATGGTGGCCCTGCCTACAGGTAAGAGGGGTCACAATATTCATGGCACAGCGTCTCCCCTTTGGGGTCGCCTTGGGCAGGCTGTGTCCCGGGATTAAAGGGTACCCTTTCCCCTAGGCTACCCTTTCTGCAAGTGTCTGTCTTTCCAGGTGCTGGCAATGGTGCCTTCCCTGTCCCTTTCGCCTAAGTAAGGGTGGCAATGGCCCTGGAGGGCGGTGCGCCGTCCACCCCTGGTGTTCCCTACCCTATGCAGTTCTCCCAGCTTGCGTCATCTCTTCCTGATGGAGCCCTGACTCGCAGCCCTGTCCGTCGGCGGTGCGGAGAGGCCCCCGCAGCTGCTGCTCTCAGCCGGCTTGGATGGCGACACCAGACCATCAGGCCGCTCCCCCAGGAAGCTGGGTGCAAGCCAGAGAGACCGCGTTCAGAATGGGCTCCCAGGTCCACGAGTGAGGGCAGAGCCAAAAGGCCGGGCTGGTGACAGCGTGACAACCACATGGGACAATGACGTCCGTGGACTCTAGAGTCACAGAGAGTTGGGTTCAAGTTCCTCCTCTTCCTGCCACTCACTGTGTACCTTGGGGGGCAGCACTTTCTCCCTCCGGACCTCAGTCCCAGCCCGAGTCCCGTGATGGAGTCACCGGGAGACGATGCACAGCCCGGAGCACCGACCCAGCTCCCAGCGGCCTCCGCAGGGCCTCCAAGGAGGCCCGTCCCCAGCTTCCCCGGCCTGGTCCTGGCTGAATCGCTGCTGAGTCAAAGTCAGTCGGTTCCCAAAGTAGAAACCTTGTCAGATCCCAAAGAATGTCAGCCCGGGTGACTCGCATGTGTTTCTCCCCAAAACAGGATCACAGAGGCCTTGGGGCTGCTCAGCCATCTCGGCAGCATCGCAAAGCGGTGAGTGGAACGCTGGGTTCCGGCCACAGCAGGGCTGCCAGGAAAGGAGTTCCCACCAGGAAAGTCTGAATCAGCCAGCTTCTCCTTCTCCGTCAGGGGTTCAGCTCCCTGCTGAGGGCTGGTGCTGGGGTGGGTCGTTTCTCGAGTTGGGGTGATGGCTGGGACGGTGGCGGTAGAGTTGATAATGGTGATGGTGGTTGGTGGCGGTGAGTGGTTGCTAACGGTGATGGGGTGGTGATGGGGGTGATGGTGGTGATGTTGACGGTGGTGGTGATGACGACGGTGGTGACATCCCACAGCCTGAGCCCATGAGCAGTAAGTACAAGAAGATTGTACTCAGAGAACCCGACTGGTTCCGATTCTGCTCCTTACTACCTGGTGAGCTGGAGAACCTCACCCCGTCTCTCAGAACCTTCCTCACGGGCGAAGGGAGAATGAGACTGTCTCCCTTCCTGGACTGTCTGGGGACGCGAGTGGCCCGGCGGGGGATGCCCACGATCAGGTGGGAATCTTGGACGCCGTGAAGATGTCCAGCTGGACACGGGCAGCTGTGCGCACACGTGGTCTCCGGAGCGCAGCTGTAGCGGGCGTGGCTCCCGGGACGCCTGTCCGTGGAGCGGGGTTCAATCCTTTTTAAGGCAGCAGCAGGACCTTCCCTTTGAAGAATGTTGAACACTTTCTCTCCCCCTTGATGTGGCTTGGAGGGGGCTGGCAATGCTAGAGCCCCGTGGCCCCTGGTCACGGAGGTGGGCGTGTGGCCCAGGCTGGGGCAGAGAGAGCTCAGCCCGGAGATTTCCCAGCAGGGGGCGCTGTCATTTGGCTCAGGACTCTGGGGTCACCAGCTGCCATTTTTCATACCCAGGAAGGGTACCTGTGGGCCGTGGAAAGCCTAGGGGTAGCAGCCCAGGGAAGCAGAGGGGAGGACTGAGAGAAGATAAGGAGAAAGGGGGAGAGGTGGGACGTCCTGGTAGCGAGGAGAACCCGGGGACTTTGTTTAGGCACCTGGATCGCTGTCCCTGCAGACAGCTGGTTCACTCCCGACCTCCTGCTTGCACAGGCCCCAGAACCTCCTTAGGGAGTTTGAGTCGGGCACCTTCCCTATACCTCTAACCTCAGTCCCCTAGAATGCCCCACACCTCTCCAAGAAAGTAAAAGTTACGACAGGCTGACATCCAAGGTTGTCATATTTTGTCATGCCACACCCAAATCTGGCTCCTTTGTCCCCTCTTTCCAGGGAACAGATTGGGACTGACCCAACTCCCGAATATCAGGGGACAGAGCTCGAGACTGGCTGCTGCCCCCGCGTCCCCAGGGAGCACCTTTATCGGGAACCTTTGCTATGAACTGTCAACGGCCAGGACTGCTCTCCCTGGTTGTGTGACGAAGTCTCGCCTAAACCACGGGAACAATGTGGGAAAGCATGAGAAAAATGTCAAGACCCCTCGATCGCCACCCCTCCTCCTGAGGTGACCCGACGCCTGCCGCCCCCTTGCTGTCCTGGAACTTTGTCCGGGCACCAACATATCATGGACCCTTCTGGCCACGGAACACGCCTCCCACTCAGTTTGAGTGGAACGGCCCAGCGTATCACGTGGGCGCATTTGCTCCATCCCCAATGCTGTGGATTTAGGGGGTTGCCCATTTTTTAGTATTTTAACAATCACTTCGGTGTAATTCAGATTTCCCACACGCCCAGTGACTTCAGTGGAGGGATTTCCTGGAAAGGGGATCGCCGAGTCCGAGAACATTCATGTTTTAAAGCTGGTTGATGTGTTCTGCTCGAGGGTCCCCGGCGGAGGAGAGGGTCCACGTGGAGGAAGGGGCCGAGTTCCACTTCGATGACAAGGCTGGATTTATTCAGTCCCAAGGACATCTTTACTGAGGTGCGAGAAAAACGTCGGTGAGAAGGTCCCGGTTGCGGAGCTGTGGCTTCCGTGGGGCAGAGTCTGGGCTGCTCTCCTCTTTGGGAAGAACAGGGGGCCAGACGGGGAGAAGGCGGTGGCATCATGGTGTGGCTCTCTTAGAGTTTCCCGGTTGGCTTTATCACTGAAACCCCCACCCTGGGAAGTCCCCTCCACCTGGGCAGACCGGGACAGTTAGTCACCTACTTCTGTCTTCTGGGGCTGGCTTCCTGAGCCCCAGCCACAGTGCTGGGACACTGTGTGCCTGTCTCTGGGACAGCCGGTCCTGCTGGTACCTCCAGTGGCTTCTGGGAAGGCGAGTGCCGAGAAGTGGCCGGATCGAGTGCCCAGGTAGGCTTGGCCCCTGGCTACCAGCAGCTGGCAGCGTGGGCTGGCCCCAGGTCCTCTGAATCCAGGAACCCAGGGGATGCTGTGCCTGTTCCCACGCAGAAGGCACCTTGCGTTAGTCCCGCTGGTGAGGGCGTGGACGTCGCGAGCTCACGGGTTCTGACCTCTCCCCATTTGCACAGAGAAGGGAAGTGACTTGGCAGAAGTCACATAGCTCTGAGTGGCTGAGCAGGGGCTGGAATCCGGGTCTCCCTGCCCCGGCGGGGTCCCCTCTCCAGCCCCAGGTACAGGTGGATGGCTTTGGGATACGCTAACCTGCTTCCCGGCTCTCTGGGTGTTTGCATTTTCTAGGACTTTCTATAAATAGCGTCATACAGTGTGTACTCTTATTAGCCTGGATGGTTCTGTTCAGCACAATTATTTTGCCATTCATCTATGTTGTTGCTTATATCAATGGTTCGTTCCATTGCATGCATGGACTAGGGTTTGTTTCACCTGTTCACATGTTGAGGGACATTTGGATAGCTTCACGTTTGGGGCTGTTACAAAATAAAACTAGTGTGGCCCGGCCGGTGTGGCTCAGTGGATGGAGCGTCGTCCCATAGACTGAGAGGTCCTGGTTCCACTCCGGGTCAGGGCACATGCCCGGGTTATGAGCTCCATCCCCAGGAGGGGATGTGCAGGAGGCAGCCGATCGATGTGGCTCTCTCTCTCTCTCTCTCTCCCTCCCTTCCTCTCTGTCTAAAAAATCAATAAAAACATTTTTAAAACAACTGCTGTGAATATTTGTGTACAGGTTTTTGCATGAACGCACACTTCCATTTCTCTGAGGTGAATGCTTAGAAGTGAAATGACAGTTACATTGGACGTGAATGTCTAACTTTGGAAGACCTGGTCATTTCATGGTCCCACCAGCGGTGCTCGGGAGTTCCAGTTCTACCACGTCCTTGCCAACACCTGGCGATGTGGGTCTTTCGTTTAGACATCTAACAGGTGCACGTGACGTCCTATTGTGGTTTTAATTTGCGCTTCCCTGATGACAAATGGTATTGAGCATCATTTCAGGTGCTCATTGCCATCCCTATATCTTCTTTAATGAAGGGCCTGCTCAAATCTTTTATTCGTTTTTATTGGGTTTTGTTTACTTTCTTATTATTGGCTTTGTATGCTCTGGATACAAGTATATTTATATATTTTGATGCAAGTCTTATATCAGATATGTGATTTGCAAATATTTTCTCCCAGTCTGTCACTTCACTTTTCATTCTCTCTCTTTTTTCCCCCCTTTATTGATTTTAGAGAGAGAGGAAGTGAGAGGGAGAGACAGATAGAAACATCGATGAGAGAGAACATCGATTGGCCGCCTCCTGCGTGTCCCCCACTGGGGATCAGGCCCACAACCCGGGCACGTGTCCTGACCAGGAATCGAACCGACGACCTCTTGGTGCATGAGTCGACGCTCAGCCACTGAGCCACACCGGCCAGATACTTTTCATTCTCTTAACAGTGTATTTCAAAAAGTAGAGTCTTCATTTTGATGAAATCCAATGTATCATATTTTTTATGGCTCATGCATTTGGGGTTCTATTTTTAAAATCGTGGCTTAATCCAATGTCACGGAGATTTTCTCCTATGTTTTCTTCTAGGAGTTTCATAGTTGAAGCTTCGCCTTTGAATCCGTGCTCCATCTTGAGTGCATTGTCACACGCGGCGAGAGGTATCAGAGTTCTTTTCTTCTGCATATGAATGCTCAGTCCTTTCAGAAGCATTGGTTGAAAACTCTCTTTTCTACTGAACTGCCTTCACATTTTTGTCAAAAAGCAACTGGCTGTATATGTGTGGGTCTATGTCTGGATTCTGTGTTGTTCCATTGGTCTAGTTGTCTACCTTTGGACCAAAAATCTGCCATCATCTTGGATGTTTTCAAGATTCCGTCTTTGTGGTGGCAGTCTAAGATGGCCCATCGGTGTCCACGGTGAGGAGCTGCGGCCCCCGACCAGCAGCGGTGTGAGTGGGCTGGACCCCCCGCCTCTGGTCACTGCGGTCCTGGTCAGCATCTTGACTACAGCCTCATGAGACACCCTGAACTAGAACCCAGCAAAGCTGTTCCCAGATTCCTGACCCTCAGGACCTGTGTGAGGTAATAAAGCTGCTGAGTTTGGGTAATTTGTTATGGAACAGTAGATAACTAATGTCCCCTGTGGTTGTGAGCAATTTGGTTATGATGTACTTTGGTGCATCTTTCTTTATGTTTCTTGGGTTTGAAGTTCCTTGAGCTCCTTGGATCTATGAATTTATAGTTTTCATAAAATTAAGAAAATTGGGGGGGGCATTCTTTTTTCAAATACTTTTCTGCTCCTCTCCCCTCCCTCAGGGATCCCTGTGAATCTTGTATTGGGCACTTGACGTTGTCCCACAGTTTACTGTCACCGTTCATTTCTTGGTCGGTCTTTTTTCTCTGTGTTGCATTTTGGACCCTTTCTATTTCTCCGTCTTCATGCTCACTGATCCTTCCTTCCGCAATGTCTGACCTACCATCAATCCCATCCAGTGTGCATTTCATCTGAGAAATTATAGTTTTCATCTCTCGACGTTCAAATGGGGTCTTTTCATATACCTTCTGCTTCTGCTTACCATGGTCCATCTTTCCTCTAGCTTTAACAAAGAACTACACCTTTTATTTTGGAATAGCCTTAGACTTACAGCAAACACGACGGTTAGTGAGAGCTCGACACCCCCTCACGCAGTCAGTCTCCTGCTGACTCCTGCAGCCTGCATTCCGCCGTAGAGTTTTAACACAATGCTCTTGTCTTCCAATCCCACTTCTTTGTCTTTTTGGGGTCAGTCTGATGGATCGATTTTTCTCCTCGTCGGAGGCTATACTGTCTGGCTTATTTGCACGCGGACAGCTTTGGCTGGACTGGCCTTCCTCTGTTGGGCGCTCTATATTTTTCTTTTCCAGAAAGCTGTTTTTTGAGCTTTGCTCTTATTTGCAGTTCAGGTCCCTGGTGACAGCCTGCTCCTTTTGGACTCGCTTTTAAGATTTGCTAGGTGGGACCAGAGCAATGCTGTGTCTGGGGTCAGTGTTACCCGACCCCTGAGGCAAGGTCATGCCTATGTCCTAACCGATGCCCACAGATGATGAGATTCTCCGCTCTGGCCGTTGGAGTCGGGCACAGTGCCCAGCCCTGTGTACTCAGGGCGCTGTGCTCTCTTGTCCTTTAGGCTGGTTCTTTCCCCACCCTCAGGTCATTTCCTCACACGGGTCACTGAAAGCACGCAGCCCTGCCCTGTTCCGTGAACCTTGGCCACCCTGCCTCCTGCACCTTCGAATAGTTGCGTTGCTCAGAAATGGAAGTGGCCTGCTCTCCATTCCCACGTTAGACAGGCAGCCACCAGGGGCACATGTGCGGGCTGTGCCCTGCGAGCCCAGTGGGTGCTGTTCCCCGGGAACGGAGCCAGCCTTAAAGAGATAGCGCTCGGAAACAAAGAGGAAGAAAACCTCGTTTCTGGCCTTATGGTCTGAGCTTCTGGATCAAGCTGTGCCTGCAGCCGTGAAGCCCCGTGTTTTGTTTGTTGTTGTTGTTAATCCTCACCCAAGGATACTCCTCCACTGACTTTTTTTTTTGATAGAGTGCAAGTGAAGGGTGGGGGAGAGAGAGAGAGAGCCACATTGGGTTGTCTCCTGCACAGCCCTGACCAGGGCCAGGGATCAAACCCCCAACCCAGGTACATGCTCTTGACCAGGAATCAAATCCGCAACCCTTTGGTCTGCAGGCCGTTGCTCTAACCGCTGAGCCAAGCCGGCCAGGGCGAAGCCCCTGTGTTTTTGTTTTTTCTTTATTGATGTTAGAGAGACAGGAAGGGAGAGGGAGAGATAGAAACATCGATGAGAGAGAACATCGACTGGCCGCCTCCTGCATGCCCCCCACTGGGGATCGGGCCCACAACCTGGGCATATGCCCTGACCGGGAATCAAACCGGCGACCTCTTGGTGCATGGGTCAACGCTCAACCATTGAGCCACACTGACCGGACCAAAGCCTCTGTGTTTTTAAATCTAGTTTGAACGGGGAGTTCTGTTCCTCATAATGAAAAGCATTCTCTACAACATTCTTACGGAGCCATGTGCAGGGCCAGGGAGGGAGGAGAGTCAGATGCAGCCATGTCTCCAGCCAGGGGACGGTGGGGAGCATCTGTGGGCTTGGATCCTCTGGCCTGCAGGTCACTGCGGTCCTGGTCAGCGTCTTTATGGCAGCCTCACGAGAGACCAGAACTAGAACCCCCATGAGCTCTTCTCTCACCAAGGTGGCCAGCCTCTGAGGAGGAACGGGCCAGGCGGGGCTGGACAATGACTGGAGTGTACAGAGGGTCTTCCCACCCCGTACCGCCCCTCACCTTTCAGTCACTGACCTCATCCAATGGGATTTGTGGCTGGGAAAAGGCTTTGCAAGGCGTAAGCTCTGGGCAAGAGTCTGGTGTGTGTGTGTGTGTGTGTGTGTGTGTGTGTGTGTGTGTGTGTGTGTGTTGATTGGGAGATGTGCTAGTAGCATTTTTTTAAAAATACTTTTTAAAATTGATTTTAGAAAGAGAGGAAAGGAGAGGGAAAGAGAGAGAAACATGGATGAGAAGGAGACATCAACATGGATTGGCTGCCTCCTGCACGCCCCCTGCTGGGGATGGAGCCTGCAGCCTGGGCCTGTGCCCTGACCGGGAATCAAACCAGTGGCCTCTTGGTACATGGGGCAATGCCCAACCACTGAGCCACACCAGCCGGGCCTAGCAGCATATTTGTTCCCGGCTATTGCATCCCCTCTCCACACGGCAATAGGACATCCCACGGTTGCCGTGGGACCTGCAGCGGGGGCCCGCATTCCTCCCCAGCTCTGCTGGGCTTGGCCATCTGCTTACTTGAGCCAATGGAACACAAGAGGACACTTTTCTGAGCAGAAACTTTAAGTGCCATTGTGTGTCGCCACGAGAAGCAACACCCACCCCAGGACTGTGCCTGCAGCTTGGACCCCGGCACGAGGGAAGTGGAACAGGTGACCACGGAAGGTGCGTGAGGCACAAACCTTCACTGCTGTGGGTCTTTGAGACCAGCTATTGTCACGGCCCCGCTGCAGGGGACAAGGTGGCTTTCACGGCTGTGTTGCCATCAGCCTGAGGCTCACCCCTTCCACCAGCACCCAGCAATCTTGCCCTGGCCAAGCCCATAGACAGAATGTCTACATTTGGGCATGAAAAGTCACCGTGTATTACAGGACCCAGTCCGGGGCAGGGAGGGAGACCCATGCCTCGGGCTGTAAAACAATCAGCTTGGCAGAGGTGTAATTTACATACAATAAAATCCACCAGTTTAACTGTGTAATTTAATGAGTCAACAAATGTACACAGTTGGACAACCACCACATTCACCAGGATACACACACTTCCGGGAAGTTCCCTGGTGCCACTTTGCAATCAATCAGCCCTTCCCGTCCCCAGGTAACGGCCGATCTGCTTCCTGCAGCTCCCGCTAGGATCGCCCGCGGTGGACGCACAGCCCGTGGAATCGTGTGCCCCGTGGAATCACGGCCCCGTGGAATCACGGCCCCATGGAATCGCGTGCCCACGGCTCCTCCGGGTCCGCTCCTCTGCCCAGCGAGACGCAGCGAGGTTGCCGAGACCGCGGAGGCTGTGTGTCTGTGTTTTGTTCCCTCTATGGCAAACACACCCTGGATTGCTCCATTCCCGTGTTGATGACCACGGGGCACAGTCCAGTTCTCCTGTGGGAGTCTCTTTGTGGGCGTATGTTTTCCTTTCTTTGGGGCATATCGTCACAGTGGATTCAGATTTACAAGAAAACTGCCAAATTAGTCCAAAGTGGTTGCACTGGGTCACATGTCCCCGTCAGTGAAGAGAACGCCAGGGGATCTGTACCCTCGCCAACACTTGGGAGTGCCCATCTCAGCATGAGGCGCCGAGGGTGAAGGGGTGTCTCCCCACGGTTTAATCCAGTGGGGATGATCACGGATGAGAATGACAGCGTCTCTGGTGTTTCTTGGCCGATGGAGGGCTCCTTTTGTAGAGTCAAGCTCATGTCCGTTGCCGTATTTTCACTGAGTTGTGTGTCTTATGACTGAGTTATGAGTCCTTTGTATTCTCTGAATAAAAATCCCTGGGCAGAGATATGCATTGCAAATACTCCCTCTCAGTCCGGTGGTGCGCCTTCTGAGTTTTCTTTACTCTGGTTTTGGAGGTGCAGAATATTTGAATGTTGGTGAAGCCCGTCGATCCCAGGTTTTACCTCTGTGGTTACTGCCTCTGTGTGCTTGTGATGGCTGCGTGGGCCTGTGAGTCACCCTGCAGTTAGATTTCATTGATGCTTTCTTCTTTGCTGTGGGCTACAGTTTCCTGGGGTTTTCAGCTCCTATTTTTTCGCTGTGCACCATCCTTCCGGGGAGTGCGCTGTGGGGTGTGCTGGCCTGTTCTCACGCTGGGGAGTGTTGATTTCTGCTCCGGCGGGTCGTTCTGTTTCTCTTTGCCCTGAACTGGTATGTACTTGACTTCACAGTCTGTTGGTGCTGGGGGAGAGGGTCGCCAGAGGGATATGCCAGGGGTCAGGGGCTACGTCTAGGGCAGAGGGAGCCAGGAAGAGCAGAAAGAGGTCCCTGGCTTCACAGGGGTGGGGCTGGGTTCCAGCCTCTGATAAACGCGAAGAACCCATCCAGGCCCGCAGCCCACACGCCGTCATCTGCCAGGAAGCCGGGCCCTGGGCTGAGCCTGGAGCTGCGGGACCCCCCGAACCCCGCTGGGGAAAGAGGTGATTAGCAGACCCCTTTGAGGAAGCCGCACATTCGGGGCCGAGCCCCAGGACAGGCAGGGAGAGCACCTGACAACCAGCGCCCTCTGACACACGGCACCAGAATTTAATGGGCCGTCTCTCCTGGAGGGGGGATGAAACACGCCAGCCAAGGAATTTTAATCACTCACATAAACGGCACGCAGTCTGCGTTTTCCCCAGCCACCTCGTTTCTCTATTTAATGTTCACCTCGGATGAGGCGTGAGTCAGAGTGCACACAGCTCCCCAGCCCTCTGGTCACACGTGGGGTTGAATGGTGACCTCCAAAATGAGATGCCCGCATCTGGGTCCCCAAACCTGTTCCTCCTTCAGGTACAGGAGACCTTCTAACGTGCAGCAGGGGACAAGGTCCTGTGGTCCCTGCATCGGGTCCCTGGATCTGGGGAGGGGGCAGGAGCCTCGGTCAGGTGCCCTCACATTCACTGGCTCATTCATTCATTCATTAGTTCCTTCACCAGGGCCAGTCAGCAAAGGCTCATGGGGCACCAGCTGGGTCGTGGTGCCTCAGCACAGACAGCAGCAGAGGAGGCCAAACCGAGAGCAGAAGAGCCCACTGAGGCATGCACGGCAAGATGGAGGTCAGGGCGTCGTCCAAGCAGGGCTCACCTGGCCTGGGGGCCCTGGAAATGTCTCCTGACGGAAGAGACAGCTGAGCAGGGGTGGGAGAGGCTGCAGAAAGGAGGAGGAAGTTCTGCACGGAGTGAGTGTGATGGGCTGAGTTGTGTTCCCAAACTCATAGGTTGGAATCCTAACCCCAAGGACCTCAGAATGTGACTATGTTTGGAGATAAGGTCTTTCCAGAGGTGATCACCTCTGTCAGTCACGCGTATCTCACCGTGGTTCGAATCCACATTTCTGTAATGGCCTGTGGCCATCTGTATGTCTTTTTAAACGAAATATTATTTCAAATCTTTTGCTCACATTCATTGGCCTGTCTTCTTAGGATTCTTAGAAATACTGACATATTCCAGACGTGAATCCTGTCTCTGATACACGTGTTACAAACATCGTCTCCTCCATCATTTGCCTTTTCGTTTTCTTATTGGTGTCTTTCAAAGAGCAAAAGTTTTAAATGTCTATAAAGACTAATTTATCAGTTTTTTTTTTTTTCCTTTCATGGTGTGTGCTTTTTGTATTCTACGAAATCTTGCCCTACCCAAGGTTTATGATTTAGACGATCGTAAAGATTGTCTCTCTGTTTTCACCTAGAAGTCTTACAGTTTTAAGTAAGGGTTGATGATGTCCATTCTTTTTCTACTTGGAAATCCTTTGGATCCAAACTATTCTTGGAAAAGATTTGGTTTTTTCTCTGCTGAATTGCCACGGCACTTTTTTCAAAAATCAATTGACTGTGTATTTGTGGTCTCTCTTCTGTTCCATTGATCTACGTGTCTGTCCTTATACCAATGACTAATTAATTCATGGGGCTTTTCAAGTATGTCTTGAAATCAGGTAAGTCTTTCAACTTTATTATTCTTCCATAAAATTTTTTGATCATTCTAAGTCTTTGCATTTCTGTATGAACGTTAGCATTAGCTCATCAATTTTTATCAGAATTGCATCAAATATAGAGATAAATTTGAGAACAATTTCCAGCTTATGTTGAGTCATCCAGGCTATGAACATGGTATAGCTCCTCATTCATTCAGTTTTTCTTAAATTTCTGTCAATAATGTTTTGTAATTTTCAGTGTGGAGTCTTGGTTGCCTTTTGTTAGATTATTCTTAAGGAATTTTTTTTTGGGGGGGTGCTATTCTAAATGGAATTAATTTTTTGGGGGGTTTCCCAACTGTTTGCTGCTGTATAAGAATATGATCAATTTTGGTAGATTATATCCTGTGACCTTGCTAAGTTCACTTACTAGTTCTAGTGGTTGTTTGTAGGTTCCCTGGGATTTTCTATGTAAATAGTCATCCCAGTTGCAAATAGTAACAATTTTGTTTCTTCAATTACAGTTTTTAGTCCCTAGTTTATAGATTTTTTGTGTGTATGTGTCTTATTGCGATGGCTAGGATTGCCAGAACAGTGTTGAGTAGACATGGTGAAAGCAGTCACCTTATCTTAAACAAAAGAAATTTCAAGCTCACCATTAATTATAATATTGGCTATAGATTTTTTACAGATGCTCTTTTTCAGTTTCAGGACATTCCCTACTATCCTTAGTTTGCAAAAATTGCCTTATCACGAATGGGTATAAAATTGACCAATTGCTTTTCCTATATCTATTTAAAAACTCATGATATTTATTTCTGTTATTTGGTTAATATTATGATTTACATGGATCAATCTTCAAATGTTGAGCCAACCTATATTCCTGGCTTAGCCCCACTTAGTCCGGATGTATTATTTATATATATTTACATATTATTTATATATATATTGTGGGATTTGACTTGCTAATATTTGAAAAGGATTTTTGTGTTTATATCCATGAGGAATGTTGGCCTATACGTTTTTTAAAAAAATGTCTTTGTCAGGTTTTATATTAGGGTTATATTCAAGTAATTTGGCAGTGTTTCCTCATGCTTAGTTTTCGGGAAAAAAAAAATCTGTGTAAGATTCGTTTATTTCTTCCTCGAACGTTTGATAAAACTAACCACTGAAACAATTTAGCTCTGGATTTTCCTTTTCAGAAGCCTTATTTTTTAATATAATAAATTAAATTTTATTAACAGATGTGGGGCTATTCAGATTTTCTGTTTCTTCTTGTATCAATTGTTATGTTTGATTTTTCCATAAATTCGTCCATTTATATTGTCGAACTTGTTGGACTAAAGATGTTCTTGACACCTTTTCACAGACTGTAGGTTCTGTGATAATCATATTCCTTCAATTTCTGATACTAGTGGTTTGTGTTCTCGCTCTGTTTTTTACTTCAATAATTTATCGAGTTTGTTGTTCTTAAAGAATGAGCTTTTGGCTTTGTTTTTTCCTCTTCTGTCTGTCTGTTTCCTATTTCATTGGTTTCTGCTCTTTTTGTTATGATTTCCTTCTTTTTCTTCATTTGGTTCTACCTTGCTCTGCTTTTTCTCGCTCCCCAAAGTGGCTCCTCGGAGAATTGAGTTCAGATTGTTCCTGTTTCCTGACATAACTATTGAAAGTTCTAAGTTGTTCACTGGGCGCTGCTTTGCTGCATCCCACCGATTTTCATGTGACACACTTCCATTATCATTCCATTCAAATTATGTTCTAATTTCTCTTGTGATTTCATCTTTAATTCATGAGTCATTTGCAGATTCATGAATCATTTATAGGTATTTGGGGTTTTCTAGATGTCTGGCTATTAATTTCTAATTAGATTCAGTTGTTGTGGGACAGCACACGTGACTTCTGTCCTTTTAAAACACACTGAGTTGTTTGATGGCTCAGCATATGGTGTACGTTGGTGAACGCACACTAGAAATCATGTGCGCTCTACAGGGTGATGTTCTACAAATATCAACTAGACCCCAAGACACTAATGGTGCTGTTTGTACCTTTCAAGTCTTTTTCAAAAAAATGTGTTTATTATTGACAGTATTACAGATGTCCCCCATTTTCCCCACCTTTGCCCCCCTCCGACCAATCCCCACCTCACCCCAGGCCTTTACCATACTATTGTCTGTGTCCATGGGCTATCCATATATGCATTTAAGTTCTTTGTTTAATCTCTTTCCATTCCCCACCCCTCCACACACCCCTTCCCTCTAAGGTCTGTCAGTCTGTTCCATGCATCCATGACACTGGACCTATTTTATTCAGTTTATTTTGTTCATTACATTTCACATATAAGTGAGATCATATGGTATTTGTCTCTCTGACCGGCTTATTTCACTTATCGTAATTATCTCCAGGTCCATCCATGCTGTTGCAAAGGGCAATCGATCCTTCTTTTTTATAGCTGCATAGTATTCCATTGTGTAAATATACCACAGCTTTTTTATCCACTTACCTACTGATGTGCACTTGGGCAAGTCTTCACTCATTTTTTGTACATATGTTCTATTGATGGCTGAGGGAGAGGTGTTCAAATCTCCCTCTATGATGGTGGAATTGTCTATTTCTTCCTGTTACCCTGTCAATTTTTTTCATGTGTTTTAAGACTCTATTATCAGGCACATAGAAATGTATATTTGTTATATCTTCCTACTTAATTGTTCCTTCTATACAACAGAACGTCTCTCTTTATCTCTGATAATCCTCTTTGTCTTGAAGTCTACTATTAACATAAATCTTTAAAAAATATATTTTTTCTTTATTGATTTTAGAGGGAGAGGGAGAGATAGAAATATTGATGAGAGAGAACATCGATTGGCTGCCTCCTGCGTGCCCCACACTGGGGATCGGACCCACAACCTGGGCATGTGCCCTGACTGGGAATCGAACCGGCGACCTCTTGGTGAATGGGTCGGCGCTCAACCACTGAGCCACACTGGCCAGGCTATAAATCTTAATTAATATTAACATAATCCATCCACCTTATGCTTATTGTTTTCATTAATTTACTTTCAACCTCTGTCTTTATATTTAAAATGAATCTCGTGTAGGCAGCATTGGGTCTTGCTGTTTTTATCCATTTGGTCAATCTCTTACTTTTAATTGGTGTTTTCAGGCTATTAACACTTAATATTTGTGCTTCCCATTTTTGTTCCTTTTGAAGTATTTGAATGTTTTTTCATATTTCATTTTAATTTACCCATTGACTTTCAGCTACGTTTCTTTGTGTGTGTGTAGTTACTCAAGGAATTGTAGTATAGATACCTGATTTTTGTCAGGCTAATTGGAATGATTATTGTGCTATTTTATGTAAAACATAGAAATCCTTCCACCATAGAGGTCCCTTTCCATCTCCTCATTTTTTATTTGATAGTTGTCATACACACACACACACACACACACACACACACAACCTCCCACCAATCTTATAATTCTTGCTTTAAACATTCATCTGCCTTTTAAAGAACTTAAGAGGAAAAAGATGCCGTCAGGAGATCAAGAATTCTGGGTTTACAGAGTTTCCTGCTTAGCACTTTAGATTCATTGCTCCACCGTCTTCTGGCCCTCACAGTTTCTAATAAGAAATCTAAGGTAACTTGACCTGTGCACTGTGTGCAATGTGTCATTTGTCTCCAGCTGTTTTCAAGACTTTTTCTTTACCTATTTTTGTTTTTTGATTTTTTTTTTATCCTCACCCGAGGACATTTTTGCATTTATCCTCAGATAGAGCGGGAGGGAGAGAGGGAGGGAGAGAAGAAGAAAGAGAGAGAGAGAGAAACATCGATGCGAGAGAGACATCGAGTGGCTGCCACCCACACGACCCCAACCAGGGCTGGGGACAAACTGCAACCGAGGTACGTGCCCTTAGTGGGAACCGAACCCGGACTCTCTGGTCCCCGGGCCAACACTCTAACCGCTGAGCCAAACCGGCCAGGGCTACCTGTGTTTTTTTATTAGTGTGTTTATAATGTGTCTATGAATGGTTTCTTTTAATTTATTGGGTGGGGGAGTCTCTGAGTCTTGAATTCATAAATGTATGTCTTGTATGGGAGGTTTTAGGTGATTAGTTTGTGAACGATCTCCCACTCCCATCTCGTTCTCCTTTCCTTCTGGACTGTAATTATACTGTGTGTTAGATCTCGTGATATTGCCCCACAGATTCCTGATGATCTGGTCACTTTCTTTCTCAATCTTTTTCTCTGTGTTCTTCAGATGGGGCATTTTTTATTGGTCTACAAATTCACTAACTTTGCCCTTTGTCATCTCCATTCTGCTATTGGGTCCATGCCGTGATGTTTTAAAGTTGCAACTATTTAATGTATTGGTTCTAACATTTGAATATCCTCTTTTAATACTATTTCTGCCGAGATTTCTTATCTTCTCGCTCACCTCAGATGTGTTTTTCTTTATCTTGGGGCCGTAGCAGCTACTTTAAACCCCTGATAATTCCAATGTTCACGTCATCTCGGTATTTGCTTCTGTCGATTGTTTCATCCCTTGAGAATGGGTTAAAATTTCCTGTTTCTTTGTATGTCAGATGATACTGGAATGTATCATGGGCAATATGAATGCTGTGTTGTGTAGACTCTGAGTTCTTTTTGAATCCTCTAAGAAATGTTTACTGAGTTCTTTTTTTTAGCAGGCAATGAACCCAGTGGGGTTCAGACTGCAGGATCCATCTCACCTTCTGTGGGGGGCTCACATCTCAGTTTGGCGCTCAGTTCAGTACTTGGCTCCGTGGCTTTGGGTCTGTTCTGCACATGTGTGGCTCAGGCTCCCGCACACTGTTGGGGGAGCCCCTTCTCAGCTGTCTCCCCTGCAGGACGCCTCCCTCACACTCCAGCCACCCTGGGCTCCTTTCCTCCAGGACGACTGCATAGTTTGCACTCCAGCTTCAGCTACACACACAGCACTTATTTGGGATTGGGGTCCACCAATGGGACAAAGTTATGAGACAAAATAAAAGGAGAAAAACTCACCCCCTAAGGAGGCCTCTGCTCTGAGATTTGACCAGCTTCACAATTTGCATTTCATCAAGATATATGTTGTAATCAATAATGTAGGGGCTTATACCACCACACTGGACCAGGCTCCTTCCTGAGTTGTTGAGTATCCGTGGGTCCACGTAACCACCACCTAATCAATATGTGGGGCGTTTCAGGTCCCTCCAAAGTCTCACTCCACAGCAGGAACTGCTCCCCCCAGGTAATCATTGTTCTGTCTTATTTAACCTGGCTAGTTCACCCTAGTCTTGACATCATATAAAGAGAAGCATACAGTGTGTACTTTTAAATGTCTAGCTCCTTTTTTTTTTTTTTCTTTTTTCTCCAAAGTAATGTCTGAGGGGCACATCCCTGCTGCTCCACGTAGAGGTGGTTTATTCTTCCCACTGCTGGCTGCGAGCACGCTGCATGGCGTGGACATCCCACAGTGGGTCTGTCTGCTCCCCTGCAAATGGACACAGGTTAGGGCTCCAGCTGGGTGCCCCAGGAGGCAGCACAGGGCAGAGAGCTACCAGCAGGCCTCCTGGAGTCACAGGGCCCTGGTTCGACCACACACCAGCTGTGTGACCTTGGCAGGTCACTTGCCCTCTCTGAGTTCGTGATCTGTGAAGTGAGGATCACAGTATTTGTACTATTTACGGGGTTGTCATGGCAATCAAGTAAGACAAGGCACATAAATCACATCAGCTGCCACCTGCCAGAGCAGGTGATCAATAGATGGCATCTGTTAGAGGAGAGAGCAGTCACGGACGTCGGCGCTGGTGTCTGATCTGGGCTCTGATTGCGGGTTAAATGAAGCAATTATGACTAAACACTCCGAGTAGGCTACGCAAGTAGTAAGCGCACAGTGTATTACCATTATTGACACGTGACACCCTAAGTACTAATGACCTCCCTAACATTCCCAGCGATAGGTGTTGCCATTTCATGGAGAAGGGCACTGTTTCTCAGCGATGTGAGGGCAAGTGCCCCAGGTCACAGAGCAGGGAGGACAGGCGGCTGGGACCCGGGTCCAGGTCGGAGCCTCGCTCATCCCACATTGCCTTCCAGATGTGGGGACCCAGCTCCCCCAGGTTCCAGGCGCTGCCCACCCACCCCTACAGCCTCACCGTGAGTATCAGAGAAGTGAGGGCCACCTACCGACTGGCCTGGACCCTCCCTGGCTTCCGTCTCCCGTCCAGCCCCGAGGGTGCATGAGACCCCAAGAGCGCCAAGAAGACCGAGTCATCACAACTTCTCTCGGGGTCCAGTGTGCAAGCCCACAGGACTCAGGGGGGTCCCTGCTACCTGGCCCGGTGTCAGCCCCGGTCCTTTCAGGACCTCCGCGGCTGTGCGGGTGTGCACGGCCCGAGTCCAGGCCACCATTCCCATCGCAGGTGGCCCCCTGCCCCGGATGGAGCTCCCTGGGTCCTGCTCTGCGCGCAGACCCCCTGCCGGTTCCCCAGCGCAGGCCAGGGACGGGGTGCTGGGGCCCGAGGGCCCTGCACAGGGCTGTCTGGGGTGGTGGGGCCATCACTGGTCTGCAGACGCCAGAACCCCGTGAGGGACGCGTCCCGGCTGAGAGGTCCTGAGGGGCACGGGCGCAGGACCCAGGAAGTGCTCTGGGTGTGCAGTCCTGTCTGGGCCCTTGAGTGATGGCAGGCACCACATGGCACCCAAGGAAGGTCACCTCCCCTCTGTGCCTCCGTTTCCTCATCGGTGGAGTGAGGGTCCTTGCGGGCCTGACACGGCCCAGGTGAGGCGCTGCTTGGTCAGCACTGGCGTGCTTACGCCCGAGGCGCGGGTCAGGGCAGTGCCACCAGAGGTGTCCAGGGGCCACGCAGCCTTTGAGAGGTGCCGAAGGCCTTAGGTCCACATACCAATTGCCACCCACACAGGCTGACGTCCCTTCCAATGTCGCAGTGGGGCTAAGGTCACTTGGAATCACAGAGGTGGCGGGTGAGCTGGGGGTGGGGGCAGGACAGAGTCCCCGACAGGCGGGGCTCAGTCACCTCCTCAGAGGGGACCCTAGGCCACTTCAGGTCAGACCCAGCCTCCTTCATGGGCATGTGAGAGAGTTGAGGACTCCTTGACCACCCACCAGGTGACCCGGGGCCACACGGTGGAGGCTTGGGGCTGAGATGGGGGGCAGGTTCTGGGAACAGGCCTGCTCATCCCCGGCCAGGCCCAGAGGGAGTCGTGGGCAGCTTGCAGGTAGTGTGGCAAGGTAGGGTGCGTGGGGGTCTTGATACCTCTTCTGTCTTGTCCCCCTGCCCCTTCTCAGCCTAACGAGAAGGACAGGTGTTCAGCGAGCACTCCTGTGGGCCAGGGAATAACCACGGAATCCCCCCTGCACGGTGGCAGTTGTGCCCCCCCACCATGTTATTGACAAGCGAAGGTGGCTCGGGGCTGCCTGGGGTCGTGGCCACGGCCATCCAGCCTGCAAACGGCGGAGCCAGACCAAAGCCAGGCTGGTCTGACCTCCCCTCCTGGTGCAAAACTAGGGCTCATTGGTTAAACAGCCAAGAGAAAGAAAGACACGTGTCCACACAAAAACTTGTATATAAATGATCATAGCGGCACAATTCTTTTTTTTTTTTTTTTCCTTTATTGATTTTAGAGAGAGAGGAAGGGAGAGGGAGAGAGAGATGGAAACATCGATGAGAAATAACATCGATTGGCCGCCTCCTGCATGCCCCCACTGGGGATCGGGCCCACAACCTGGGCATGTGTCCTGACCGGGAATCAAACCGGCGACCTCTTGGTGCGTGGGTCGATGCTCAACCACTGAGCCACACCGGCCGGGCATAGAGGCACGTTTCTTAACATCCAAAACATAGAAACAACCTGAATGTCCAGCGACTGGTAAATAGATGAACACAATGTGGTCCGTTCACACAAGGGAAGCTTGTTCAGCCCTAAAAATGGTCGGAGCCCTGACTCCGGCTCCCATGTGGATGGACTCGAAGGCACACTGCTGGGTGAAGGGGACAGATGCAGCAGGACAGACAGACATCCCAGGGCTCCTTGGACACGATGGTCCAGAATCCACAGACTGGCATTGCCAGGGGCTGCGACTGGACAGGTGGTGCCGAGGCCTGTGGGTTTTCAGGGAGGAGAGCTTTTGGGGGAGTCATGAAAAGTTTCTAGCATTGATGATGTTGCCCTGCCCTGAACATACTGAAAACCTCTGAATCGCACACTTCAAGGGGCAAATGGAGGGCGTGTGAATTTCATCTCAGCAAGGTGGTTAAAGATAAAGGAACCGAAACAATGTGGGTAGTGCCTAGCCCAGTGTCTTACCCCTTATAGATACATAAATGAATGGATACAAGATAATGAATAATAACCCGGCTGGTGTGGCTCAGTGGTTGAGCATTGACCCATGCACCAAGAGGTCGCCGGTTCGATTCCCGGTCAGGGCACATGCCCAGGGTGTGGGCCCGATCCCCAGTGGGGGGCATGCAGGAGGCGGCCAATCGATGTTCTCTCTCATCAATGTTTCTATCTCTCCCTCTCCCTTCCTCTCTCTCTAAAATCAATAAAGAAAAAATATTTTTAAAAAGATAATGAATAATAATAAATGAATCAAGATCTGGCAGAGAAGTGCCTGCCCCGCATGTGCCCTTGTGGCACTCAGTGAACATTGGCCTCTGTTCTCATTCTGCTCCTCCCGCAGTGCCTGCTCGGCCTAGGCACTGGGCTCTCAGGTTACGCCAGTCACCTGCCCTGGGCCGGGTCCTGGGCTGCGATCGGAGAGCCCAGGGCCCCTCAGATCGTGGTGCTCGGTAGCCCGTCGCATGCTCACTCGGCTGGGCAGCCGCCTCGGGACCCACCTGCCAAAGCAGCAGGCGCAGGGTGGGCTGCACAGTGATGAAAGACGCAAGCACCCAGCTTGATGCGTTGGGCCATTCTGTGTTAGTCAGTGTCGGGCCGCTGTGTAACAAAGAGACCTGAGAGTGCGGTGGCTGCATCTGGACACTAGTTCCTCACGAGAAAGGCCAGGCGGGCAGCCAGGGCTACCTGGGCTTCTCCCAGCCTTCTGCTCGGCTGTCCTCACCGAGTCGTTTCCGTCGGGCTCCAGGTAAGGAAGGAGGAAGGGAGGACACGCCTCTAGCTCATGGTCAGCACTTATGGCCAGGGCTTGTTGCCAGAGGGTCTGAGAGGAGTGCATGGCCGGCGGCCACATGCCCAGCTCGGTTCTCCAGTGCTCGTCAGTGGGGGGGGAGGGCGGAGGGATTGTGGGCCTTTGGCACACAGCCAGTAAGCACTGGGCACCTCAGCTCCCGTTTGTAAGTGAGGGTCACCGTCTCAGGGCTGCTTGGAAGACAAAATGACGGACCACACAGCACACCTTCCAGAAATGGGAACTACCCCACTGTTCTTCCTGTCCTGAGGACACCCCCAGATTGGGGATCAGGCGACGGAGTGAGGGTGTCTGCCCAGGAGAGCCCCAGCGGGTGGCGGGAAGACCAGGCGCAGAGTGGGACCGCACCACTCTGTAGCAATGACCCGGGAACCAGCAGAACCCACTGGGAGCCCAGGACACTCGGCCTCTGCCGCCGTCCGCTGGGGCTGGACCAGGCCAGGTCCAGCCAAGCTCCTTCGGGCACTGCCCATCTGTGATGCCAACTCAGCATGCCCGGTGGTCACAGCTCTTTCCGCTGCTCTGGCCCCAGACCCACTGGCCAGCCGGACGCTCGATACATTCTGTTTTGAAAGAAAACAAACTGTTTTGAAACTGCTGCTAGGAGCAGAGACTGAGGTCCCTCACCCCCTCCGTGGGGGCTGTGGACATCTGAGTTTCAGGGGAGCCTGAGCGGCGAGGCCTCTCGGGGGATGGCTGCCCCGCCCCCACCCACTGGGGCAGGCAGGGCCCGCCGTGGGGCGGCCTGAACGGAGCAGAGTTTCCCCTGAGGGCAGCGGGGAGCCCCTGAGGGGTGCAGAGGGAGAGCGACCCCGCCGGAGGAGCCTTCGGGACGGGCAGGCAGCGTGGCTCCCATTAGAAGACCACTGTTGACGTGAGAGTTGAACTAGAGGCCAGATGGGAGTGACACGTGCCAGTGACATTTTACAACAGGGATCCATGGACTTCGTGGCACTCAGGCCCAGAGGGGCCCCGGTCATGCCCGGGAAAGCTGGCTCCGCCTCAGGTCGTGAAGGCAGATCACCGGGCTCCTATTTGGGAGGTTCCAGGGCCCCGGCAGGGTGGAGGGCTTGGGGCAGGCCTGTGAGGTGGGGCCCGCGCCGTGTCTAGTGACCGAGCTGCGGGAGGACAGTGTCCGGAGCCACCTTCAGCCAGGTGGGAGCCGGGGAGGGGGATTCCTGCCGGGGGCGGGGCCCGGCGTCCTTCGTTCTCCAGCAGTGGGAAGGCTGTCCCTGGAGCTCTGCTGGTCATGGGATCCTGTCCTGCAGCCCAAAGCGTGTGCGGTGGCCCTGTGGGGGACCCGAAAACAAGAGTGAGGAGAGCCGAGTCCCCAGCCCAGAGGAGCACTGTAACCCAGCCTGGTCCCTCCGGTTGGTCCAAGGCAGCTGGGCAGGGTGATCCCCGACAGCCTCAGAGAGGCATTGAGCCTGTGGGGGCTGGGCCAGGGTCACAGGGCAGAGCGACAGCCGTGGAGACCTCCTCCTTGGCCAGGCACTCAGCTCCAAAAACTTCTCACGTATCGTCTGGTGTCCTCAAAGAACCCTGGGAGGTGAAGACTGTTGCAGATGAGAAAACTGGGGTCCCTGGAGAAAGGGGATGCTGGCTGGAAGGGATGCAGGGGGGAGGGGCAGAGCTGGATTCACCCTCAGCCCCCGTGACCCTCTGCTCACAGCTGCATGCCAACCACGAGCTCTAAGGGCACCAGCATACGGCGTGTGTGTCTGTGTGTGCAGGTGTGCTTGTGTGTCTGTGTGGTGTGTGTGTGTACACTGCAGTGTGTGATGTGTCGAGTGTGTGTGTGTGTGGTGTGTGCATGTGTGTGGTGTATGTATGTGTGTGTACGCATATGTGTACGTGTGTGGTATGTGCACGTGTGCGTGTGGTGTGTGTATGTGTGTGGTGTGCATGTGTGCGTGTGGTGTGTGCTCGTGTGTGTGCTCTGTGTGCTCCTGTGTGCATGTGCACATGTGTGTGTGGTGTGTGCATGTGTGTGCGTGGTGTCTGTGTGTTTTCATGAAGCTCTCCCTCTGCCCTGATGCAGTCCTGGCACACGTGGGGGAAGGCATGACCTCAGCTGGAGCCACAGGCCTGCACCCTGGTTATTCCAAGGACCTCAGTCTTTCCATTTAGGAAGGGGTGCTCTCCCTGCTTCTCGTGGTGATTGTGGCCTAAACAGGTGAGCTCTGATGGCTAACCACCCAGCCCCTGTCTGGAGGGCCCCTGAGGGTACTGGAAGGCTGCTCTTCCGGGTCCTCCTTCCTCTTTGCAGGTGGCCCCAGGCCAGAGCAGAAAGCCTCTGGGCAGTCTGTGACCTCCAGCCTCAGGGGAGAACATATCACTGTTCTATTGGTGAGAGTCAGGGAGGGTGGACACCGTGGGCATCGGATGGAAGCATGTATGGTGCGCCTGGTGAGTTCCTCCTGCCACAGGGCCTTTGCACATGCAGACCTTCACTCCCCCACTTCACTCAGGTGACTCCTGTTCTTGCCTAAGATCCCGGATCCCAGATCATTTCCCAGGACAGTCATCTCTGACTTTTCTGACTGGGTTACCCTGGCAGTCCCCTGGGCCCTCCTCTACAGGAGTTCAAAGGTCACCATGATGTACAGGGCTACCTACTGTGTGAGGTCACACGGATGTACAGGGCTGTCTGTGTGTGAGGTCACACGGATGTACAGGGCTGTCTGTGTGTGAGGTCACACAGATGTACAGGGCTGTCTGTGTGTGATGTCACAGGGATTGCAGGGCTGTCTACTGTGTGAAGTCACTGATTTGCAGGGCTGTCTGTTGCATGTCTGTTTCCCCCACTAGACTGACAGTCCTGAGGGCAGGGTCCAAGCCCCCTTACTCACCACTGCGTCCCAGTGCCCAGCACAGGTCCAGGCCCGTGACGGGACCTCACAACTCTTTGTGGGACGAGTGAAGAGGAATGACTGCCACAAGCTCCTGTGCTCCAGCCCCTTAGCTCCGCGACCACAGCACAGGGAGCCCAGGGCTCAAGGGCAGCTCTGGGTGACAGCCTCGGATGGTGGGAGACACAGTGGGGCTGAGGCTGGAGGGCCCCAGGTGGGGCTGCCACTGACCAGCTAAATGACTGTGGAGAACTCAACCGCTCCATGCCTCAGTTTCTCCTCTGCCAAGTGGGGATAATGACATCCCTCCAAGGGCTGATGCAAAGACTAAATAAAAGACTTTGTGTAAAGGTTTCTGAAAAGTGCTTAGTACCCCATTGATTTCTTTCTTAACTGCTTCAAAATGGAAAGTAAACACACACACACACACACACACACACACACACACACACACACACGATACATAAATGTTTGAGGTACAAACTTAAAAAACCAAAAAACAAATTAAAAAGAAAACCTAAATATCCAGAAATCTCTCCAGGCAAAGTGCTTGGATAGTCAGGGTCGAGTTCAGCTGGAGTAAAAATTTCCCAAAGAGCAGTGATTACACGAGAGAGGAATATGTTTCTCTCTCCTGTGCAAGTCCATAAATGATAGGGGAGGTGGTCCTGTCCTAGAAAGCCTTCAGAGATTGAGGCCCCTCACCAGCTGTTCCAGAGTGGCTGCTGGAGCTCCGGCCATCACATCTGAGTTCCAGACAGCTTGATGGAAGAAGGGACAACAAAAACACATGGAACTTAACTTTTAGGGAAGATTTTTGGAAGCTCTCTCTCTCTCTCATTGGTCAAACGGCCACACTAGCTGCAAGAGAATCTAAGCTATATGATCTTATTATCGGGGAGTCATGTGCTCAGCTGAAAATTGTGGGTTCTGCTACCAAAGAAGAAGGGAGAATGAATATTGGGGGCCAGTCAGCAATCCTGCCAGACTACATCTGCCACCTCAGTGAACACACTCCTTCCTACTCTTGCAATGCACATGTGTGCGCACACACACACACACACACATGCACACACACACATGCACACGCACACACATACACACACAAACAATCCCACATACATGGGAAGGCAGATGTTTGCTCTTGTGATGTCTGCTCTGTTCGTTGCAAAGCAGATCACGGGTATCTTTCTGTGTCGACAAACTGAGGTGCCCATTTCCCCCCATTTTTAAAGATGGCTTTTGACCCCACCACACAGACCTTTGACAATTCCAGCAGCATCAACGGACACGTGGGCTGCTGCCCGTGTCCTGTATTGTGACCCACGCTGGATGCACACCGGATTGTCTCTGCACCTGGTTGGAACATTTCCTTAGCAGAAGTTCCCAGAAGGGGAACCTTCTGGCATTTGAACATGAACTGAGAAACTGCCCTTCCAAAAGGTTGTCCTAGTTTATCACCCACCCCCGTCGCCTGGTGTCAGTGACCCAGGTAGAGCTGGGGTTGTGCCCAGACCTGAGGCTCACCCTACCCCCTCCCGGCTCCTGTTCCTTACAGGGTTGGTTCCCATAACTGCTTCAGATCTAGGCCCTCTCCCATGTTCTACACAGGGGACTGAGCCTCTTGTCCTCCAGGGGACCCTGGACAAAGCTGATGGGAAGATCCTGTCCTCCTCGGGCAGCAGCAGGGAGCGGGAGCCTTCCCCAGAAGCCTGGGGCTGCTCGGGGTCAGGTCCATCGGGGCAGTGGCCGGGACTCGGATGAGGGCTGGGGTGGGCCGCCAGTGGGTGATCGGCCCGCGGGGCCCGGGGCGTCCTGCCGGAGAGTGCTCAGAAGTGAGCGTCTGACCAAGAGCTCCCAACCTCCGCTGGGCTGCCACACTTAGGAATAGAAATACAGGGTGTCCAGTTAAATTGGAATTTTCAGTCCATCCCAGACATTGCATGGGCAGGCCTCCTAGAAATCACCACCACAACTGCAAGCTGAGAGCTGGCACAGGGGACCGTGTGTCCCCCGTGATGCAGGGAGTCCCCACTCCCCCCCGACCCCCCTTTCTCCCACGGAAGCATTTCTTCTTCTCATGGAAAACATGACCGAGGGCGAAGTCCGTCCGCCGAGGAGGTGTTTAGTCAACGCCACGTGGTCGCCACCGAGACAAGGGCTCGGGGAACCCGGGAGAAGCCTGGTCTCCAGGCACCCACCGACTTCTGTCCCTTCTCCGCGAGAAGTCGCCTGCTTGCAGACGAGGCTCGGGGGCAGAAGAAATGAGTCCGGTCTTGGAGTTATTGATGCACTTTGGGGCAAACGGACTCGGGTCGAGGGCCGCTGGATGTTGGTGTAATAGGATTTTTACAAGAAATGAAACTCAGCGACCAAGCCATCCTTCCGCCCACTGGGGGGTCGGGCGTGCGCTCCACGGGGCTCAGGCCGTCAGCCCCCAAGTCTGTTCGTCCACTTCGACCTGGAAATTACACGTCAAGGAAATGGGGGGACACTGAAGTTCTGAGTACTGGTGGGGGTGGGGGGAGGCGGGAGTGAAGTTCTTTCCCTGATTTTTCTGCATTTCCCAGGTTGCTCTAAGGAGAGTGTCTGTAAAGCCCTCGGCTCTCCCACACCCCCGTTGGGCAGAGTAGGAAGCTTCTGTGGGTAGACAGACCCCTGACCACCCCTCAACCCCGGGGAAGGACATGCCCACCCACGTGTTACACAGGCTGACCTTTCACCTTGTGAGGAGTCAAGGCAAGGGCAGGAGGGGACAGATGTGAGGCCGGGTGCCGGCCAGCTCCTCAGCGGGCACCAGGAGCCAGGACAGAGAGCCGGGAGGTGGCCAGGGAGGAGAGCGCAGGCCAGCTGGGAAGGAGGGACAGGCCTGTGTCCAGGATTAACATCTTACTTAGCCACAGCCCATTCATTACAGTAAGAAATCCACACTGCCACACCATCACCTAATTCTCAGACTTTTATTGGCGTTTACCGTTTTCCGCAGATGCCCTTTTGCTGTTCCAGGATCCCATCCAGGACACCACGCGTCTCTCGTCTCCTTGGAAGGTTGAGAGTCACCTGCGTTGCTGTATCTCTTCCTGTTCATCATTGTCACCTTTCCACCGCGTTTAATTGTGAGAAAACAGCACACTCCTCTGTGGGGGGACATTTAGGTTGCTTCTACAGTTGCCATAGAAACACGGCAGGGGGCATGCTTGCCTTTGCCTCCACAAGATTTGGGCAAGGGTTTGGGAGCGGAACTGCGGGGTCCTGGGAGGAGCCCTCTCAGCTCTACCAGGAAAGGTCAAATCACTTTCCAAAGTCACTCTGCTGACTTACCCCAGTGGAGCATGAGTTCCCCAGTTCCTGGGACTTTTGCTATTTTCCGACTCCCTAATTTCCAGAAATCCGGGAGGAGGGTGGGGTGCTGAAATGACATCCCACGGTCCGAATTTGCATTTCCCTGATTCGGGTGTGCGGTTTTTCGTGTGTTGGTGGACGTCCAAGCCTCTCCTCCAAGTTTCCTGCCTTGTCAGTGTCCCTCCATTTTCCCACGGGATATTCCTCACACCTCGTTGAAGGTCCTACATGCCGGCTAATGACACTCTGCCAGGGACCATTTCCCCCAGGTGCCGGTTCCGAGCTGCCCGAGCTCGTTTTTGTCGAATAATCTGAACCTGTCCTTGTTACGCTGTCTGGTAAATCAGGGATTCAGAACTCTGTCTCGCTCTGTCTGTCCGTCCTGGCTTCCTGCGCTGGAAGCCCCTGGGGGACAGAGGCCACGTCCGTCTTGCCCACCCCTGTACCCACGCGATCCCCGCGTGGAAAGGGCACGCGATCCCGGTCTGTGGAATAAAGGAACGAGTGACTCTGCTTCCTGGAGGCGTGTTACAGGCTAGACCGTGTCCCCCCAACAAATACATGTGGAGTCCTGACCCCCAACACCTCTGAATGTAACTGTATTTGGAGATGGGGTCTTTAAAGAGGGAGTTAGTTAAAATGAGGTCACTGGGGTGGGCCCTAATCCCATAGGACTGGTATCTTTATAAAGAGTGGAGATCAGGGCACAGACACACACAGACGGACGTGTGAGGACCCAGGGAGAGGACGGCTGTCTGCACGCCAAGGAGAGAGGCCTCAGAGGTACCAGCCCCGTGACACCTTGATCTTGAACTTGCAGCCTCAGACTGGGGGACAGTCAGCATCTGCGGTTTAAGTGCCCGAGCAGACACCCAGGGAGAGCGGCAGTGACGGCTGTGGTTGGGGGTGTGCCCTCTGCACTGGGGGGAACCCACGCTGAAGGCGTAGCGCTGGGCCAGGGCACCTGGGAGCTGGGAGCTGAGCTGGGTCAGGACCTGATCTCCTGGAGCCCACTTGTCCTGGGGACACCAGACTGGGCAGTGGACCGCATGCGGGTGACCTCTGGGGGTGGTGGCAGCGTGATGGCCCTGGAAGGACAGGAACTCCAGCTGTCACCTGTTTGCTCGACTGTGACAGACAGCAGCACCACATGGAGGAAACCAGGCCGAGTTCACTGGGCTCCTCCCCGGCAGCTCCCAGTGCCCGGCACCCTGCGGCTGGGTGGGCAAGCGAGGCCACGCTTGCATGTGGTCAAACCTGCTGCCTTTCCACCAGCAACTTCCTCTCCACCGTCTGTTTCCTGCGGATCTGCTGCGCCCGGCGGGCTCCCACCCCACGGCCCTCCGCCCCTGCTGGGTGGGTCCCCGGCAGCCCAGAGTGGCACTGGCGGAGGCCGAGCTGTGGGAGACGCTGCCTCTCCGCCGCTTTGGAGTGGTCCGTCCGGAACTGGAGGAGCAGGAAACGCATTTCCAGCGCAATCTGCTGGCCGCCGGCCCAACTGCCCCATGAGGGATGAGGTAATGTCCTGCAGGGACCACGCGCGCAGGGCGGGGCCCCCCTGGCCGGAGGGGACTCCCATGGACGCTGGGCCTTTTCCCAGAGACCCTGGGGAGGAGGGTGGCTCAGGGTGACCTCCAGGTTAGGGGGCAAGTGACCTGGTGCCCATCCAGGTGCTGCTCGACACCCCGTGTGACCTTGGACAGTCAGGGCCCAAATCTGGACCCATTTCCTTCCACTGAGCGGACAGTGAATGGGCCAGCGTTTCCTGAGGTTCCTCCACCACACCCTGAGGTCACACTTCGTGGGGTCCTGCTGGCAGGGGACCACCTGCACATGTGGAATGATGCAAAAGAAAAGCAGCAGAAACGGGGGGAAGCTGGGTCCCGTGCAGCACACCCAGCGGTGACCCTGGGAGGCTCACTTTACCGCTCCCTGTCCTCCGTGCCCGTCCCCTGCTGTGGGGACCAATGGGAGCAGGGACTCGAGACCGGAATGCATGCAAGCGCCTGGTGTCATCTCATTATCTTCTCGGCTCCACCCCCAGAGTGTCCCCCACTAATGGGACTCATCTCGCTGGGGACGCCATACCTCCAGAAGACCCCTGCTTCCTCCACCTGGGAGGGACCAGACCCACCGAGCCCACCGGGCCTTTAGCCTTCAACCCGGGAGCAGCTGGCAAGAGGGTGAGGGAGGTCTGCGGAGGGCTCAGCCATCGGGCTGCGCTGGGAGCGCTGGGCGGGAGACGGAGACTTGGGAGAGACCGGGGTGTGGGCTTGGCAGGAGGAGGGGTCGTCTTGGAAACAATGCAGACTTTGGGGACAGCCTGTGGCTGGGGCACCCCGCACACGCCTGCACACGCCTGCACACGTCCCCTGTACACGTGCACAGCTGTTGAAATGATGTTCAACTTTGCATTTGGGGTCTGGGCTGAAAATGGTTTTCTCTGTTTGGGTAAAAATCTATAAGTGATCCAAGTTCCTCCCACGCTGGGCTGAGAGGAGAGGACCCCAGACCCTGGCTTGGAGCCCAGTTCCAGCGAACCTCACTGAGGGTCTATCCACCACCTCCAGGGTTGAAATGGCAACAGGGGGCAGATGGGGTGGGGGTCACCAACAGAGCTCAAGTACCAAAGCTGGGGTGCATTTGCTGCTGGCAGAAGTGCTCCCACCCTCCAGCAGTTCCCAAGGGCGGAGGCACACTGACCGTAGGATTAGGGTGACCATCCAGCTCGCTTGTGGAGACCGAGGGGGTTCCCAGATGTGGGACTTTCAGAGCCAAACCTGGGAAAGTCCAGGGCTAACCGGGGCAAGCTGCCACCCTACTAGGAACCGTGGGGGAGAATGGCAGGAGGACAGATTGAGCTCAGCCTTGAGTGGTCTTCGCCTGCCAGGACAGCCCACGGGACCCCCAGATGACGAGGAGCCCCAGGAGACTAAGCATGGCAGCTGGAATTGGGGGCTGTGTTTCCAGAATGATAACTTACATTTGTCCAACCCCAATAGGCAAGCCCAACCTGAATCCGTACACCTGCCATAGCAGGGGGCCACTGTGGACCCCAGCTCCTTTTCTGAAAAGGAGATAGAGCCCCAGAGAAGGGCTGACATGTGCTTATCTGTGGTGGGCTGGGACTCCCCCCACCAGGGGCTACCTCACGCGGTGCACTCATGTCCAGTGTCACCACTGCCGCCTCCTTCCTGCCACCCTCGCAGTGTGGCTCTCTTCAGAGATGCGCGGGATTTGGCTTCCCTCACCACACACTAACGCGGGAGAGGAGCATGCTCAAAAGATGTCTAGACAATGACGCCAGGCGGAGTTCCAGGCACGGAGGTCCTTTCACGGTGGGGCACCCCCTCCCACTACCCACGAGGCTGGCAGGGTGTCCTGTGGGAGGCCATGAAGGACACACCCAGCCCGAAACACACAGACAGGTCATTTCTAGAGAAGCAAGCCTCCGGCCATCATAGGCATCGCCCTGCCACCACCAGGCTGCATCCAAGGTGGGGTGGAGGGGCGGGGCTGAGTGCTGGGACCCAGGGCCCATCGCCGGGATGAAGGCCTTCTTTGGAAAGGCCGGGCCGGATGGGAAGGGTCCTCAGATGGCCTTGGGGAAACCTGAATTTTAGACCCGCTCTGCTGGGGGAGCTTGGGCTGTCCCCAGTCTGGGCTTTCGAGGGTGTACCTGGGAGAGGAGGCCGGGAGGCCTGCCTGCCTGCTCCCAGAGGGCCCGGAGGAACTCTGAAACATGAGGTGCTGTGTAGGAGCTCCGGGTGGGACCCTCCACCCACCCCTGCCGTACCTTGGTTCCCACTCCCCCTACTCCCACCCCCCACACAGGGCATCTAGCGCCATGCTGGCGCCCTCAGCAGCCCTCAGCAGCCCTCAGCAGCCCTCAGCAGCCTGGGCTAGACAGGGAGGCAGCGCCCGCTCAGGAGCCGGTGCCCTGACCTGGGCTGGTGGTGCGAGGCTTCTCCAGCCTTGCATCCCAGCGGGGCCCGCAGCCTCACGCACAGACACTGGCCGAGCCTGATCATGGGTGAGGAGGACACACCTGCTCCAGGAATGCACAGCGTGGTCAGGAGCAGACACCCAGGGACAAGGGGCACAGCCTCCCTGGGACTCATTTCCAAGCTCAGCTCTGGCCACCTGCTGAGGCTGGTCTCTGGGAGTCAGGCCCTGCTTCCGGGACCCCTTCCCAGTGGAGGTGTCAGCAAGGTGACATCTACAACCCTAGCTATCATCCTCCCCTGACCTGTCCTTCCCCCTCATCACGTAAGTCAGACACACGTGGTGAAAGGCTTCCAGTCTCCTTTTTCTCATCTCTTAAAACTAAACACAAACCCCTCTCCACGGCAGCGCTGGGAAGATGAGCGAGGCCCCGTCAGAGAGCCTGTGCTTCACTTCCTGCCAGCAGATGTGAGCAACTGTGAGGCTGCAGGTGACACTGCTGGTGCTGGAGGTGACGCTGGTGGTGCTGGAGGTGACACTGGTGGTGCTGAAGGTGACACTGGTGGTGCTGGAGGTGACGCTGCTGGTGCTGGAGGTGACGCTGGTGGTGCTGGAGGTGACACTGCTGGTGCTGGAGGTGACGCTGCTGGTGCTGGAGGTGACACTGCTGGTGCTGGAGGTGACACTGGTGGTGCTGGAGGTGACGCTGCTGGTGCTGGAGGTGACACTGCTGGTGCTGGAGGTGACACTGCTGGTGCTGGAGGTGACGCTGGTGGTGCTGAAGGTGACACTGCTGGTGCTGGAGGTGACGCTGGTGGTGCTGGAGGTGATGCTGCTGGTGCTGGAGGTGACGCTGGTGGTGCTGGAGGTGATGCTGGTGGTGCTGGAGGTGACGCTGGTGGTGCTGGAGGTGACGCTGGTGGTGCTGGAGGTGACGCTGGTGGTGCTGAAGGTGACACTGCTGGTGCTGGAGGTGACACTGCTGGTGCTGGAGGTGACGCTGGTGGTGCTGAAGGTGACACTGCTGGTGCTGGAGGTGACGCTGGTGGTGCTGGAGGTGATGCTGCTGGTGCTGGAGGTGACGCTGGTGGTGCTGGAGGTGATGCTGGTGGTGCTGGAGGTGACGCTGGTGGTGCTGGAGGTGACGCTGGTGGTGCTGGAGGTGACGCTGGTGGTGCTGAAGGTGACACTGCTGGTGCTGGAGGTGACGCTGGTGGTGCTGGAGGTGATGCTGCTGGTGCTGGAGGTGACGCTGGTGGTGCTGGAGGTGATGCTGGTGGTGCTGGAGGTGACGCTGGTGGTGCTGGAGGTGACGCTGGTGGTGCTGAAGGTGACGCTGCTGGTGCTGGAGGTGACGCTGGTGGTGCTGAAGGTGACGCTGCTGGTGCTGGAGGTGACACTGGTGGTGCTGGAGGTGACGCTGGTGGTGCTGGAGGTGATGCTGCTGGTGCTGGAGGTGACGCTGGTGGTGCTGGAGGTGACACTGGTGATGCTGGAGGTGACGCTGGTGGTGCTGGAGGTGATGTTAGTGATGCTGGAGGTGACGCTGGTGGTGCTGGAGGTGATGCTGCTGGTGCTGGAGGTGACGCTGGTGGTGCTGGAGGTGACACTGGTGATGCTGGAGGTGACGCTGGTGGTGCTGGAGGTGATGTTAGTGATGCTGGAGGTGACGCTGCTGGTGCTGGAGGTGACGCTGGTGGTGCTGAAGGTGACACTGCTGGTGCTGGAGGTGACGCTGGTGGTGCTGGAGGTGATGCTGCTGGTGCTGGAGGTGACGCTGGTGGTGCTGGAGGTGACACTGGTGATGCTGGAGGTGACGCTGGTGGTGCTGGAGGTGATGTTAGTGATGCTGGAGGTGACGCTGGTGGTGCTGGAGGTGACGCTGCTGGTGCTGGAGGTGACGCTGCTGGTGCTGGAGGTGACACTGCTGGTGCTGGAGGAGACGCTGCTGGTGCTGGAGGAGACGCTGGTGGTGCTGAAGGTGACGCTGCTGGTGCTGGAGGTGACGCTGGTGGTGCTGGAGGTGACACTGCTGGTGCTGGAGGAGACGCTGGTGGTGCTGGAGGTGACGCTGGTGGTGCTGAAGGTGACGCTGCTGGTGCTGGAGGTGACGCTGGTGGTGCTGGAGGTGACACTGCTGGTGCTGGAGGTGACGCTGGTGGTGCTGGAGGTGACACTGCTGGTGCTGGAGGTGACGCTGGTGGTGCTGGAGGCGACGCTGGTGGTGCTGGAGGTGACGCTGGTGGTGCTGGAGGTGACACTGCTGGTGCTGGAGGAGACGCTGCTGGTGCTGGAGGTGACACTGGTGGTGCTGGAGGTGACACTGCTGGTGCTGGAGGTGACACTGGTGGTGCTGAAGGTGACACTGCTGGTGCTGGAGGTGACGCTGGTGGTGCTGGAGGTGACGCTGGTGGTGCTGAAGGTGACGCTGCTGGTGCTGGAGGTGACGCTGCTGGTGCTGGAGGTGACGCTGGTGGTGCTGGAGGTGACGCTGCTGGTGCTGGAGGTGACGCTGGTGGTGCTGGAGGTGACGCTGGTGGTGCTGGAGGTGACGCTGCTGGTGCTGGAGGTGACACTGCTGGTGCTGGAGGTGACGCTGGTGGTGCTGGAGGTGACGCTGCTGGTGCTGGAGGTGACGCTGGTGGTGCTGGAGGTGACGCTGCTGGTGCTGGAGGTGACACTGCTGGTGCTGGAGGTGACGCTGGTGGTGCTGGAGGTGACGCTGCTGGTGCTGAAGGTGACGCTGCTGGTGCTGGAGGTGACACTGCTGGTGCTGGAGGTGACGCTGGTGGTGCTGGAGGTGACGCTGCTGGTGCTGGAGGTGACGCTGGTGGTGCTGGAGGTGACGCTGGTGGTGCTGGAGGTGATGCTGGTGGTGCTGGAGGCAATGCTGGTGGTGCTGGAGGTGACACTGGTGGTGCTGGAGGTGATGCTGGTGGTGCTGGAGGTGACGCTGGTGGTGCTGGAGGTGACGCTGGTGGTGCTGGAGGTGACGTTGGTGGTGCTGGAGGTGACACTGGTGGTGCTGGAGGTGACGCTGGTGGTGCTGGAGGTGACGCTGGTGGTGCTGGAGGTGACACTGGTGGTGCTGGAGGTGATGCTGGTGGTGCTGGAGGTGACGCTGAGGGTGCTGGAGGTGACACTGGTGGTGCTGGAGGCAATGCTGGTGGTGCTGGAGGTGACGCTGTTGATGTTAGTGATGCTGGTGGTGCTGGAGGTGACGCTGGTGGTGCTGGAGGTGACGCTGGTGGTGCTGGAGGTGACGTTGGTGGTGCTGGAGGTGACGCTGGTGGTGCTGGAGGTGACGCTGGTGGTGCTGGAGGTGACGCTGAGGGTGCTGGAGGTGACGCTGGTGGTGCTGGAGGTGGTGCTGGTGGTGCTGGAGGTGACGCTGAGGGCTGGTGAGGAGAAGGAGGAGGAAAATCTGCAGCTGGTGTGGAGTAGGTGCTCATAGTAGGTGTCTTCTAACTTTATATAAAGTTATCTTTAATTTCTTTCTTTTTTGTTTTTTTTTTATCCTTACCCGAGGACATTTTTGCATTTATCTTCAGATAGAGAAACATCGATGTGAGAGAGATACATTGACTGGTTGCCACCCACACCACCCCAATCAGGGCCGGGGACAAACTGCAACCGAGGTACATGCCCTTAGCGGAACCGAACCCGGGACTCTCTGGTCAGCGGGCCAACACTCTAACCGCTGAGCCAAACCAGCCAGGGCTAATTACTTAAAAAAATTTTTTTTTTCTTTATTGACTTTAGAGAGAAAGGAAGGAAGAGGGAGAGAGAGATAGAAACATCGATGAGAGAGAACATCAATTGGCTGCCTCCTGCATGCCCCCCACTGGGGATCGAGCCCACAACCTGGGCATGTGCCCTGACGGGGAATCGAACCAGCGACCTCTTGCTGCATGGGCTGATGCTCAACCACTGAGCCGCACCGGCTGGGCTCTCTTTAATTTCTTAAAGAATGATGCTGAGGTGTAAACGCCCAGATGGAGGCACCCTGGAGGGGCTCCCTGAGGCTCAGCGAGGGCGCTGCGGCACAGACAGCCCGGCCAGGCCCCTGGCTGCTCTCTGGCACTGCCCAGGGCCTCTTTGGTCTCCGCTTCCCCATCCCTGAACTGGGAAGAGTAGTCTGGCCCAAAGTGTCACTTGTTGCGTGGCAACATGATCCGCAGGACAAGCCCCAACGCACCGTACCAATCACCGTGAGCTGTTCCTGTTCCCCAAGGATCCAGACTGAGAGGCCGATTCTCAGAACCAGCCCAGGTCACCTTCCCACACCAGGGAGGCCTGTGCAAGGAGCCAGCCCGTTCGCCTCCTGTCACGGCCACCTGGAGCCGGCGGAGTCCCCTGCCAGACTCCACAGGGCGGGACCTGGGGGTCACCGGGCCTGGTGGGGACAGGTCTGCCTCCTGACTGCTCTCCTGTGGACGGCGGCCAGCGGGCTCTGTGGAGGCCTCTGCTCCCTGCTCTGCCCCATTAAGCACAGACACTGTCTGTCTCCGCTGGCTTCCCGGCGGCCGAGGGCGGCTGGGTCAGCTCCCTCCACACAGGCTGTGGCTTGTTCTCCGAGGCAGCCTGTCTGGGGTCCCTCTCTGTCCAGCCCTGTCGGTCTGGACTTGGAGAGCCGGAGATGTTTCCACAGCTTGGGGCTGTTTGTTGATCTTCCCGGAGCCCACAGAGGGGTCTTGGGTGGCTCTGCCTGGAACTTGGGGCTGTGTGGGGACTGACCTCGGTCAGCCGGGGAGCCAGACCACACTAAGGCCCGCAGACAGGCCACAGGCAGGCCAGCCCCAAGGCGGCCACTCACTGGGGTGAGGTCTGGGAGGCTGGAGCCACGGGACACGTTCCTGGGCACCCTCTCAGCCTCCTGACCTCCCTGGCCCTTGCACACCCGTCTCAGAGCCCGGAGAGCCGGGGCACGGCCTCCAGCGGGAGTCAGGCCCCACCCCACCCGGGGGAAGCGAGGAGACCTCGGAACGCCTAGCTCGCCCCTGTGGCTGGTCAGGCCATGATGCCCAGAGGCTCTGGCCACTGACGTGCCCTGGCCTGCTGCCATCAAACTTCAGACCCCAAGGAGTGCCACCCAGCAAGGGGCGGCCAGTGCCAGGGCCTCAGACAAGGGCTGCCATCTGGGAATCTGGGACTCAGGAGCCCAGTGACCTCGAGTGCATGCCCAGCACCCTCCAGGGGCAGCGGGGACTTTGGATTCCTGGCTTGGGACTGCTTCACACTGTCCTCACCGAAAACCATGACCAAAGTCGCTAGCACCGGGAAGTGGACGCCAGCCCCGCAGGCCCCCTGGGTGGTCTCAGAGAAGGTGGGGGAGAGCCAGGCACAGACCTCTCCATCCCAGCCGAGCTGGGGGGCAGGGGTGGGCACAGAGGGGACTCAACGTGGGTGATGCATAGGGAAGGGCGACAGAGGGGAAGGCCAGGTGGCTGGGCTGTGGCAGCAGCCAGAGGGTGCAGCCTGCGAGGCAGAGGCCCCCCGCCCAGGACAAACCGGAAGCACGTTACAGCTGCCCTCGGTGGCCTGTTGGGGGCTCAGGCCGCCGTCTGCAGAAGGAGGGCTTTCACTGCCAAGCACCTCGGGGTGCCTCACCCACCGACGGCAAGTGTGCCAGAGCCATGACCTGAGCCCACGGGAAAGGACGAAGCAGGGGAAGGAGGGGTGGGTGAGAAGGAAGACAGTGGGTGAGGCCAAAGGTGAACGCCCAGGGTGCCGCAGGACCATCCGAATTTGCCGTCAGGTCAGGACTGACGGCCGCCGGTGCGGACGTTGGCGTGGTTCGTGTCAAAGCCTCCGGGCTCTGCGCGCCAGGACCCCCAGCGCCCCGGGGACCCTCACAGCAGACTCAGTTGGCTCGTGTATCTGTCAGTCACTAATGACACCAACCGTAGCAGCTCGAGAAGGAAAGGCTGATTTCGGGCTCCCAGGGCACGTCCATCACGGACCTGCAGGGACCCTGCTGACAGACGGCCGCTCCCTCCACTTTGCAGAGAAAGCCCGGGGATCCGTCCTGGCTGGCGTGGACACCAGTCCAGGTGGCCACCTTCCCTGACCCGGGCCCAGATCAGCATCACTGCCGAGGGCTGTCCAGGCGTGTGATCCACCAGCCTGCAACCCACATAACATCGTGGGGGACCCACTTTACAGCAAGGGGGTGCAGGCTGGCATGGGCCACGAGGGAAGGGGTGCGAGTCCCTGTCCACACTGGGCTCTGCCACACCTTGCCGACCCGCAGCCCCCTCGAGGAAGACAATAGATACTGCTTGGAGGAAGGAGCCTGGTGTGTGACCCAACACCCAAGAAAAGTGACATCCCCCGCCCTGCCCTCTGGGAGGTCTGAGTGACCAGAGGCCTGTGTCTCCAGCTTGGAAAGGACTTGGAAAGCTACCTGGGGCAGCACAGTGACACCAGAAACCACAGCCCACCTGCAGCTGCACCCAGGCTGCGGGGAGGTACAGAGCCAGGGCACAGACCCGGAGGGGCCCGACCACCGGGGAGCAGCTCCTTCCGGGCCGGGCCAGTCGGCTTCGTCTCTGAGGTGCCGTCCGGGGTACAGGGCGGCCGAGCTGAGTGGATGCTTCGAGTTGGCTCCTTGCAGAGGAGCCGGGGGCGGTGGGGCAAGGCGGCCGTCCATCGAGCGCTTATGCAAGCCGGGCACTGGGAGAGGGGCCTCCCGGGTGGTCCCGACTGCCCCATGAAAACAGTACCACCCCCGAGAGGTGGGTGCTCTGGGTTTCCGGCTCACAGATGGGAAACCGAGGCACAGGCAACCCAGTGATCCTCCCTGGGTTGCCAGGGCCGCAGGCCTGTGGCCAGGATGCCTTGTGGCCCCTCGTCTCCTGCCTTTGGGCCTGAGACCAGCTGCCCAGCCCACTGCTCTGAGTAGTCTCGGAGCAGCACACATGGGTACCACGTTCTGGGGCCCTCTTGGGACCCCTCGGGCTGCCTGCGTGGCTTCAGTCTTGCTCTGGGTTGGCCAAAGCACGTGGATGTCCTGACGTCAAAGCAGCAAGGGCTCTGCTTCCACCAGGAAAGGTTGGAGTTCCCCTGCCTTCCTGCCCTGTATTCACACATTCCTGACATGTGGCCAGAGGGCACTGTGTCCTGGCCTGGACAGCTGCCTTCAAGTGAAAGGAAGTGCCCAGGGTCCGGCTGGGCCAGACCACGCGTGGGCCCCGTGCCCCTCGTTCAAACGTCAGCGGGAGTCTGGAGCGGGAGCCCCTGTGACGCCGGCCCTGCCAGAGGTGGGAGGAGGAGCTGGACCCGGGCAAGCCCTGCGCCTCTTCGGGCCCCCTTCTCAGGACTGATGGCAGCGTGGTGGGCAGAGGGCGCGATGTTCCTGAGCAGAGGGTGTGCTGTTGCCTCCATCCACTCTTGTCCAGAGAGCAGCTGAGACGCCCAGGCCCTGGTTCTGCACCCCCACTGAGCAGGCTCGCCCCATTAGGAAAGCCAGCTCTTTGTCGTGGCCACGTGGGACTGGCCGGTGAAGGGGCACGGGGCTGATCTCCAGAGTGGGAGGCCAGAGTGGGGTCCTGGCCCTGCGGCTGGGACCCCTCCGCCTCTCTCCAGGGCTATGGAGGGGAACAAATGAAGGAATAGACTGGGCTTCGTAAACAAACACGGCTCCGTGCTGTGAGTGGAGAGTCTCGCTGATTTGTTTGCTCATTCATTCATTCATTTCATTCACTCGATCATCCATTCATTCATTCATCCAGGGCTCACTGAGCATGCTTGATGCGGCTGGAGCCGGTGATGAGGCCACAGCCTCGGGCAGTGGTGTGTTGGGCGAATCACTGACCCCAGCCCCACCCACACCACCCTCTGTGCTGACCGGCTTCAGCGTCCAGGGGTCTGACCACACAGCCCGGCTCCTTCTGCCCACCTGGCCCACGTCCTCTAAGCCTGGCCCTCAAGGCCTCTGGGCAGCCTGTGTGCTGCCTCGCCCCACCCTAGTGCCCTCACCTCCCCCTCCCTGCCTCTGCTCTGCCCTCTCGTCCCCACTCTCAGGTCCTGATGACCGCCTCCACAGTCACGCTCCCACCCCCGTGTTCCAGCGGTACAGGCCAGCGTCGCTCGGACAGGACGGGACTGGCCCCTGTCCTGCTCCCTCCCCCTCACATCTCTCCCTCGGTTCTCCGGCAGCCCCTGGCATCACCAGGACAGAGCCCAGCTTCTTTCCTGAATCAGACCTTGCAGGTGGGAGGTCCCCTCCTCTCTCTGCCTGATCACACAGACTTGTGTGGTCCCCGAACGCACCAGGAACTCTCCGAACCCCGCCATTTGCACGTGCTGTTCTCTGGGCCTGGCAAACCCCCCTTTCTCCAGCTTGTAAATGCCTATCTATCCAGGGGGCAACCTGGGCAGATGTGGAGGGCTCAGGACAAGGACCCAGTGCTCAGCACAGTGCCCACACACAGCAGGTACTCAGCAATCCCTGTGCAATGCTGACAGGATGAATGGATGCATGGGCTGTGACCTGAGAGAGGCAACCTCGGCTTGCATTGGCTTTGCACAGACTCTGTGATCTTGGGTGGGTGTCTTTTCCCTCCAGGCCCCCGGCTCCTCATCGGTGAAACATGGGTAGGCCTGGGACCCTCCTCCCAGGGCGCTCACATGATGCGCTCACGCCGCTCATTCCAGCGTCTGGGTCTGAGGAGCTACACGCACGGAGAAGTGACCGAGTCAATCCATTTCTTCCGCCTGGATGTGCTCGGCTCCAACCCCGTGTTTTCCTGGCAGAGTCTCCCCTCTCGGACACTGACAATTCATGGGAAAATCGCAAGAGGCCAAGAATGGTCAAGTGCTCGTGGAGGGCTGAAGCCGAGGGCTGACGGCAGACATCAAGGACGGTCACAGGGGACTGACGGGCGACGATGACACGGCGCTCCACCCGCCGGGGCAGCAGAGACCCCCACACAGGGGCCCGTGCTGTGTCCAAGCTACCCCTGCAGGGCCTCCTCTGCCGGGGGTCAGGTCGACTGGGTGGTCCCTGAGGAAAAAATGTGCCTGGACCCTTCCCCACAGCACCTGCACACCAGCTCCCGTGGGAGTGCAGACACACACGGGACGGTTTAGGAGACATGGGAGGACGTCTTCATTCCCTGCAGCGGGCAGCTTGGCTCACTTGTCAAGGGGGAGGTACCCCTTTGCGCACGGGGTACCGACGTCTGCCCAGGGGAAGAACCCTCCCCGATCTCCATGCTGCCCCCCGGAACCGCTCCGGAGCGGCACCCCGGGAAGTTCCATGTGCCCTAGCAGTTTCTCCGGCACGTTCTTAAGTCCAGGCAGTCAGCAAAGCCATCGGCCGATGTTTGCTGTTTCCAAGTGCCAGCTCGAGAGTGCAGTCACCGGGCGCGGAGCCGGAAGGACACGCAGCAGCCGCTCCCCGTATTCCCATGGGGGAGTGGGGAGGTTTACGTGCTTATGACATGGACACATTTTTAAATCAAATCCGTGCCATTGTAAGTTTGTATAATTTATTTTTCAACAATGGCCGCGGTTAACAGCCCACTCCCGAAATTCCTGAAAACTGAGTCATCAGCTCTTGGGAGCTGGTATGAGGGTGGGATTAACTCACCCTGCCCCTGCCCCCCTCCAGGTCTCCATTCATTCCATGTGATGCAGCTGTCCAGTTCTTGTCTATGTCCTCAACCCGTCTGCTGGCAGAGGGTGGGGACGCTGTGCCTGCCCTCCAGCTAGTGAGATCGGGGACAGAGCACTGGGTGTGGTGACCGCTTTCCAAATGAGGACACTGAGGCTAGAGGGGCAATGCCTGCCCGGAGCCACGGCAGGAGCCACGGCAGGGGCCACAGCAGGGGCCACAGCAGGAGACACGGGGGGCCACGGCAGGGGCCACAGCAGGAGCCACAGCAGGGGCCATGGCAAGGCTGATCTGAGCCTCTCATTTCCTGGTTCTGAGACCTGTGAGCCCTGCCCACCAGCACCAGCTCCTTCCGTGAGAAAAGCACGTCACGGAGCCCCTTCAGCCGCGCATCTCCCCGAGCACACAGGGATGAGACAGTGATGTGCTGCGGCCAGAAGGAGCAGGGCCAGGGGTCAGGTTGGGGGCCGAGGGTGGAGCCCGGGTCGTGGGACAGTGTGAAGGCAGAGGCAGCAGGCGCAGACCCTGAGAGGACAGAGAGGGGGGAGGGATGGGGGAGGTGGCTCCAAGGGGACAGGGTTGAGAAGGAACCGGATGCAGAGGGATGGGCACCTGGTATTTACAGCTGGTCAGACAAGTGACCCAGAACCAGGGCTGGACAGAGAGAAGGTGGCAGCTGACAGGGTACACCAACAGGCATCCTGGGCAGCCCAGGGGTCTTACCCGAGAGCTGAATCCCCAGAGGAGGCTGGGAGCTCAGGATGGAGTGGTGGGGGGCAGCGAGCACACACCGGCACTGAACAGCTCGCCCCACTTCAAAGACCCCGCTCCTGCCTGGACCCAGGCCCAAGCCTTTCCTCCCGGCCCCTCCGCCTCCTGTGCTGGGGAGAACAACCCATTTCAGCGGAGGGCAGGGTGCAAGGTGGGGAGCCTGCGGGCAAACGGGAGGAGTCCCACAGCAGCTCTGATCCCGCAGGCTGGCACACCTGCTGAGGAAACTCAGCGGGGGGGGGGGGGGGGCAGTGGTGGGGGAAAGGTCAAGGTCAAGGGGCAGGAGGACACTCAGGAAGCGGAGGGTGAGATGCAGGTGGAAGTCCATCTCAGAGGAATGGGCCCTCAGGTAATCTCAGAGCAGCAAAGGATGCTGGGAGTATCCCATACAGTCCATCTGAAGGAGGCCCTGGGAGGGCGCGCGGCTGAACCTCATCTCTCAGCCCATCAGGCAAAGACATGGGGAGCAGGGTCATGAGCACCCTGGTTCTCCACGCTGGGGCCCGAGCAGGGCCAGGACAGGGCCGTGGTGGGAGCTCCAGGAGGCCGCTGCGAGATGCCTGAGGGCCCCGTTGCCTGGCGACCGGCTTCCTGCCGCCCTGGCGGGCCCCTTGCTCTGGGCGCTGCCCACTCCTGACACTGGCTACGAGCACTTTTCACTGTTCTTCTGCATGGATAAGCGCCAGGCCTCCTGCCAATTGTCCCCTCTAAAAAGGCAGCCCCGGCGAAAGGCCTTTTCAAGTGGGATCACGCAGTGCCACCCAGGCTGGGCGGGCATTGTTGGGGGGCCGGGGTCCCGGCTCGGCAGCGGGCGTCAGGGGCCCCACAAAGCATCTCGTTGGAGGCTTCATGCATTCGGCCGCAGCGGCCTGTTTATTAATCTGCAAAACTCACGCCACTGTCTTTAGAGAGGAGACTGAATGAGAAGGTTCTTTTGAGGGGAGTCCTTTGAAGACACGGTACTGGGCTACTTACTAAATTGGGTTTAAAGGGCAGCAGACACCCACGGGCAGCCGGGCAGACCCCATGGGGCGAGGCCAGGACTGGGGACGTGCCACAGGCCGTGGTGTGGCTGGAAGGCAAGTGTTGAGGGCGCCTGGAATGTGCATTTTCACACGTACCCCCAACACGCATGCACTCACACAGCCGATCTAAGCGGCGCGCCCCAGAAAACTGGCTGTTCCTGACGAGCAGGTGGGAAACTATCAGGAAGCCCAAGTGGGCTGGAGCTCAAGACCTGAGCAGGGGTACTGAGGCAGGCCTAGGCGTCTGGGTCACAGAGGAGGGACCCAGGGGCTCCCTGTCACATGCTAATTAGCCCCAAGTCTGGCCCACCCAGAGTGCCAGGTCCCCACTTGGGCTCTCCTGGAGCAGGTGGGTGCCTCCATGGAGGTTCAGAGCAACTGTATTCATCACAGCCCCAAGCCAGACTCACTCACAGGCCCATCCACAGCGACTGTGGTATATCCACACAACGGAGTATTACTCAGCAATGAAAAAGGAGCCCCAGATGTCCGCTCCGGCATTGAGGAATCTCAGGGACATCGCGCTGAGCCCAAGAAGCCAGACACGAAGGAGAACATGCTACACGATTCCACTCACGCAAGGTTCAGGGGCAGCAGAGCTGTTGATTGGGAAGGTACAGAGGGAACTTCCGGGGGTGATGGAAATGCTCTGTCTTGATCTGGGTGGTGGTGACAGAGGCGAAGGAAGTCATCGAGCTGTCACACAAGGTCTGGACATTTCACTGCACGTCAATGGTACCTGCATTAACAAGCAGTCAGTGTTCCGATGGGAAGCTGAGGGTGAGGGGGCGGAAGGTGGCAGGCAGACCACCAGCGTGTGGCATGTATGACCCCAGAACCAGAAGAAGCTGAGGTCCTGACCTTATCGCCTGCTGTGTGACCCTGGGCAAGTTCTCCCCGACTCTGTGCCCCTCTTCCCACACCTGTAAAACGGAGTCGCACCTGAGCCCAGGCCTAGGGCCGGGCACACACAGAAGGTGCTCCGTGAACCCCCCCAGCCAGCCGGCCTCTCTGCCAGCCCTGGCTGCACATCACCCAGGGCGGCCCTCCCATAACTGGTCGTGGCTCCTCTGGTCTCGCCAGCCTCTTCCGCGTGTCCAGGAAGAGTGCATCGTTCTGTCTCTGCTCTGCAAGGCTCCCCGAGGCCCGCTACGTGCTGTTGGGTTCTCTGGGCGGGTGAAGGAGACAGGCTGACGTGTTTAAGCCAGCAGGGATCCAGGGAGGGCAGGTTGTCCCCACCCCTGCAGCCTCAGAGGCCCATAGTCCACGCACCACCAAATCGTTTTTGTTTTTTTAATTTTTTTTCTTTATTGACTTTAGAGAGAGAAGAAGTGAGAGGGAGAGAAAGATAGAAACATCGATGAGAGAGAACATCGATTGGCCGCCTCCTGCACTCCCCCCACTGGGGATCGGGCCCACAACCTGGGCGTGTGTCCTGACCGGGAATCAAACTGGCGACCTCTTGGTGCATGGGTCGACGCTCAACCACTGAGCCACACCGGCCGGACCACCACCAAATCTTTAAAGTTCATCTGTTCCCAGAGCTTGGACACCCCTGGAGGTGACAGGGACGTGGTGTGGTGTCTGTGACCTGAAGAGCAGCTAGCTGGCCCGGGGCTGCTCATGGAGACCACAGCGGAGTCACACCTGGTGGTCCAGGCCCCACGTACTAAAGGACAGTGAGGTGGCCTCCTGGAGGGGAGAGAGACGAGCAAAATCAAGGTTGTCCAGGCTCTGTGGAAGGAGACAGTTGGATTTATGGGCAGGGGCGCTGTGCCCCCGTTATCACCGGGTATCTGGGACCAGGTCCACCCAGTGACCAGGGTGCAGTGCTGGGTGGAGCAGTCTGGCGTGGAGCCTGGAGCCTGTCAGCAGGTGGTTCACATGACGAGCAAAGCTGGAACCCTAGGGATCCAAGAGGCATGTGAGCCTGTGGGCTCCGTCCGATCTCAGTCCTGGGAGTGGCCGGAAGGGGGGGACGGTGAGCAGCCTGGGACAGAAAACACCATGCAAAGGCCCTGCGGTAGTGGGGAGCTTGGCTCCCTGGGGGATCTGAAAGCAGAGGGACTGGAGAGGCTGCAGCCTGTACCACAGAAGGAGCGTGGACTTTCAGGGTCCCTGGGGGGCTGGGGACATCTGCCAGCAGGGGAGCTTGGCTGGACTTCCTCAGACTGTCTTCTCACCCTGCCCTGTCCTGCCCAGGCCTGTCCCCTGCCCAAACCCCCAGCTAGCGGTCCCCACTGCATGGCCCGCCCACAGCCTCTGCCCTTCCTTGGGCCTGGGAAAGGAGGCCGCTTCTGCTCCCATCCCCCAGAGGGCCGCAAGGGCCATGGGGCTGGGGAGGAAAACTGTGGGAAAGAGCAGAGTCCCCGGGGCTCTGACTTGATCCTTGCGGCTTCTTGCCCCAGATAAAGCCTTCGTGCCTCTGCTGCGCAGCCCCTGGGAGCAGGGTCTGAGTGGGTTCCTGCCACCTCCCACCCGCAGAGCCCCTCCGCCCAGAGCAGCAGGCCAGGAGCCCGGGGGTAGGTCCAGGTCCCTGGATCCCTACACGGAGGATTGCGTGCGGGTCCACGGACAGCCCCGGGAAGTCTGGCATGCCCACAGTTCTGTTTGTGATCGTGAGGTCGCTCCGTACTCCTCTTCCTGCTGGCCCCTCCTCTGGACTAGAAGCTCCAAGGGGACAGGGCCTTCGTCTGTCTTGTGACAGGCGGGAAGAAGGACTGGGTGCCCACGTGGGCAGGAGCGGAGGGGAAAAGCAGACAGGTGGAGTCCCGCGGGAGTGGGGAGAAGGCTGGGGATCCCCGATGCTTCTCTGCTGACCCCTGCCACCTGGTGTGGAGTCCCCGCGAATCACTGCAGAGGTGGCCCTCTGGGGGTCAAGGCCCTGGGCTCAGGGACAGCCATCCAGGGCGGGGCCGGGCCCGGGGATGGACAGCAGGGTGAAGGCAGGCAGAGGCCCTGTGCACCCCAAGCCCCTCCCGGCGTCCCTGCAGCTGGCCCCTGGCTCCTAACCCCTCTGTGATGTTGCTCAGGGACCTGTTCCTTCCTCCAACGCTCTCCCCACCAAACAGAGCCCCTCACCCTGCCTCGGGCCCACTCGGCTGAGAAGGCATCTCTTCTGCTGCCGGAAGCTCCCAGAGAGGAGCCCAGAAAGCTCATTCTTGAAGGCCAGATGTGTTTGGGGAGCAAAAGGACCACCCTCGAGGACACCTTTCCGGAAGCCTGCCAGGGCCACCTTCCCCGCAGCTGGCACCCGAGGGCCACAGCCAGCGGGGTCCACCCCCTCGGCCTGCTGTGCTCCCTGGCCCCGCGGGCTCAGCTACAGCAGGTGCCTCTTTGCACCTCAGCCAAGTGCTCTGCGAGGGGCCCTAGCAGCCCCCCAGGAGGAGAACTGGAGTCACGCACTCCGCTGTGACTAGTGCGGTCACTGGGAGGGACCGCAGACAAGGGCAGACTCCACGGCAGAATGACACTTTATTCAAAGGGGAGAAAGGAAGGCCGCCAGGGCAGCCACAGCAGGGAGCGGGCCGAGCCTGCCGGTCTCCCAGGGCCGGAGACGGGTGTGGGGCGCTATCGGAGAAGAAGGGGAGCAGGCCGAGACCACACGCACTGGGACGAGCCCCCTCCCAGGAGGCTGCCCTGACTGGGGTGAAAAAATACCACAGAACCTATACAATGTACATAACACAGTGTGACTGTCACCCCATCCTTAGCCCAGCTGGCCCGTCCCCATGCCTTCACTCATGTGACAGGCATTTATGAAGCACCTTTCCGTGCCCGGCTCTGGGGGCAAGGTGGTGACTGACAACAGACATGGTCCCTTCCCCGCTAACTGGCTACACGTCGATGAAGGAGAAAGATACTAAACTAATATTTTTTTTAAAGTGCAACTCAGGATGAAATGTCAGTGGTGATGAGCTGTGCGAGGGCTGGGGTGTGCTGGGCTGAAGGCTGTCGTGGGTGACGTGTCTGTGGGGAGTAAGGGAGGGCTGTGCTCAGAGCGGGAGCCGAAGGAGGAGGAATCGAGGGGAAACCTGTGCAAAGGCAGGGAAGAACGTGGTTTATTCGAGAAACTTCCAGAAATGTCAGCGTTAGTGGGGAAAAGGGGGGCAGCCACGCGGGGTGATGCAGACCTTGGTGACGCTGTGTCTCAGTCAGGAGCAACAGAAGGCCTTGTGGGGAGTTCTTCACCAAGGGCGGCGAGGTCACATTTCATCGCGCACAGACAGCCTCTGCTCCCAGCTGGACTCCTCCAGTGGGCAAGGGTGGGCTGCAGAACCCAACTGCCTGTCACTGTGACTGCTGCCTCAGGATCCTCCTCGGGATCCATCCTCGGGATCCTCCTCGGGATCCTCCTCGGGATCCATCCTCAGGATCCCTCCTCAGGATCCATCCTCAGGATCCCTCCTCAGGATCCTTCCTCAGGATCTCCCCTCAGGATCCTTCCTCAGGATCTCCCCTCAGGATCCTCCTCGGGATCCATCCTCGGGATCCTCCTCGGGATCCCTCCTCAGGATCCATCCTCGGGATCCTTCCTCAGGATCTCCCCTCAGGATCCTCCTCAGGATCCATCCTCGAGATCTCCCCTCAGGATCCTCCTCGGGATCCTCCTCAGGATCCATCCTCGGGGTCTCCCCTCAGGATCCTCCTCAGGATCCCTCCTCAGGATCCACCCTCAGGATCCTCCTCAGGATCCTCCTCGGGATCCTCCTCGGGATCCATCCTCAGGATCCCTCCTCGGGATCCTTCCTCAGGATCTCCCCTCAGGATCCTCCTCAGGATCCATCCTCGGGACCCCTCCTCAGGATCCTCCTCAGGATCCTCCTCGGGATCCTCCTCGGGATCCATCCTTGGGATCCTCCTCGGGATCCTCAGGATCCTCCCCAGGACCTCCCCTCAGGATCCTCCTCGGGACCCCTCCTCAGGATCCTCCTCAGGATCCTCCTCGGGATTCTCCTCGGGATCCATCCTCAGGATCCCTCCTCGGGATCCTTCCTCAGGATCTCCCCTCAGGATCCTCCTCGGGATCCATCCTCGGGATCCTCCTCGGGATCCTCAGGATCCTCCCCAGGACCTCCCCTCAGGATCCTCCTCGGGACCCCTCCTCAGGATCCTCCTCAGGATCCTCCTCGGGATCCTTCCTCAGGATCTCCCCTCAGGATCCTCCTCAGGATCCATCCTCGGGATTTCCCCTCAGGATCCATCCCCAGGATCTCCCCTCAGGATCCTCCTCGGGACCCCTCCTCAGGATGCCAGCACGTCTAGCGGCTTCCCCCGTGTCCATGTCTGCTTAGAGCACCCTGTGTAATGGAAACAGCAGCCATGCTGTGAGGAGCTGGCGGACAGTGAGGACAGCCAGGGTCCAGGGACACGGGGTGGGGCCGTTCGGAGCTCAGGGCTGTGGGTGTGGGCGGTGGGGCGAGCTGCAGGCCCCAGGCAGGGCCCGGTCAGGTGTGTAGGGGCCAGGCGGAGCAGGAGGGTGGGCTACTCAGTGGTAGAGGCCAGGGAGGAGTGGGGCACATGTGCCTTGGGGACCCCTGAGCCCTGGAAACCCACTGGCCAGCCACACCGCCTGCCCTTCAGTGCCCACGGGGGGCTAGACCCAGGCAGGCCCAAGCTGGGCTTGGGTAGCACACTTAGATGTGTATGTGGGGTAAACACATTTCTTCCTTCTCCCTTCCAGTGCATTGCATTCCTGAGGCCGGGCCTGGCTTTGGTTACCAGGCAGCCAAGGCACTGGAGGGCACCCGCCCTTCGAGCTGGCATGGATCTGAAACTGCTGAAGGCTCCTTTTCGTCAGCAGCAATTAAGCAAGTTCCAACCGGTGGCTGGTTAGCAGCGAGTCGTGGAAACTATTCACCGCTAGCATGGCTTTGGGGGGATGAGAATGCGCGTGTGGGTGTGTGTGAGTGTGTGTACGCGTGTGTGTGGAGGTGGCATTGCCCGCCTGTGAGTCTGTTTATGCACCTGTGTGTGTTATCATGGGCATCGGTGTGAGTTCCTGCACGTGAGCCCGTCTGTGAGCATGCATGCATCTTCCCACGTACACCTGGGTGTGTGCAATGGTTACACGTCACAGCCTGCCGCTACCGGCGGGCTCGGGGCTGAGCTCACAGGCCTGGGCACCTGTCACACACCTGGGCACCTGTCAGCTGAGCTCACACACCTGTCTCTGTGTACCCCTGGGAATAGATGTGGGTACATGCATCTCTGGGCATGGACACTCAGGCCTGAGACCCATCTGCATTTGTGTGCGGTGTGGGGGCCCCGTATGCATGCTTGAGCATAGGCAAGTACGAACGTGTGTGTGTAAGTCAATGCATATGTTTCTCCACCCTTATAACATCCACTCCTAATTTTTATTGTGGTACAATACACATGAAATAATATTTGTTATTTTAAGCATTTGTAAGTGTGTAGTTCAGTGGCATTAAATGTTGTGTAACCATTGGCACTATCTATACCAAAGCATTTTTGTCATCCCGAATGAAGTTTGTACCCATAAAACAATAATGTCTCTTTCCTCCTTCCCCCAGCTCCTGGCAGGCCTCATCCACATTCTGTCTATGAATTTGCCTGTTCTAGGAACCGCATATAAATGGAATCATACAATTCTTGTCCTTCTGGGTCTGGCTTATTTCACTTAGCACAATATCCTCAATGTGCATTCATGTTGCAGCAGGTGTCAACGTTTCATTTCTTGTTATGGCTGGATATTTCACTGCATGGACGGACCTTTTGTTTATCCACTCCTCCACCAGTGGGCACTGGGACTGTTTTCACCTTTTATCTATTGTAAGTAACTCTGCTATGGCCATTGTGAGCAGATACCTGTTTGAGTCCCTGCTTCCAGTTCTTTGGGGTATATACCTAGGAGTGGGTACCAACTCTTTTCCACACAGGCTACACCATTTTATATTCCCAGCAGCAATGCACAGGGTTCCAGTTTCTCTACATCCTCACCAACACTTGTTATTTCCCCATACCTTCTAAAAATACAAGCCATCCTCGTGGGCGTGAGGCGGCATCTCATCGTGATTTTGATAATGACATAATGATGATATCTTTTCTTGTGCTATTGGCCACATGCATGTCTTCCATGGAGACATGTCTATTCAAGTCCTTTGCCCATTTGGGGATTGGGTTGTTTGTATTGTTGTTATTGAATTGTAAGTGTTCTTTAGATATTTAGGATATTAATTTCTTATCAGATATATGATTTTCAAATATTTTCTCCCCGTCCATAGATTGTCTTTTTGCTTTTTTGTTAGTGTCCTTGGATGCACATAAATTCTTGAAGTCTCCCTGGCCTGTTTGGCTCAGTGGTTGGAGTGTCGGCATACTGACCACGGGATCTCGGGTTTGATTCCCGGTTAAGAGCACTTACCTGGGCTGCAGGTTTGATCCCTGATCGTGATTGGGGTCATAAGGGAAGCAATCAATCTTCGTGTCTCTCTCACATTGATGTTTCTCCCTCTCTCTCCCTCCCTTCCACTCTATCTAAAAATCAGTGGGAACTTATCCTCAGGTGAGGATTAACAGCAACAAAAAATTCTTAAAGTTCAATTTATCTATGTTTTGTTGTCTGTACTTTTGGTGTCATATTCATGAAATAGTTACAAAAGCCAATGTCATAAAGACTTCCCCCAATGTTTTCTTCTAAAGAGTTTTATAGTTTTAGCTTTTAAGCTCAGGTCTTTGTTCTAATTTGAGTTCATTTTGCACATGGCATAAAGCAAAGGTCCCATTTCACTCTTTTTTATGTAGATATCCAATTTTCCTAGACCACTTGTTGAAAGACTGTCCTCCCTCCCCTCCCCCAATTGAATGGTCATGGCGCCCTTGTTGAAAATCAGTTGGCCATATATGTGAAGGTCTATTTCTGGGTCGTCCCTTTTATTCTCCCTTATATTGGTCTATTTGTCTATCCTTATGCAACTACCATACTGTTTTAATTACCGTAGATTTGTCATAAGTTTTGAAGTTAGGAGGTGTGAGTTCTCCGACTTTATGCTTCTTTTTCAAGATTGTTTTGGCTATTTGGGACCCCTCGAAATTCATATGAATTTGAGAATTGTCTTTTCCATTCCTGTGGAAACAGCTCTTAAGTTTTGGTGGAAATTGTGTCGACTCTGTAGATCATTTTGGGTAACATTGACATCTTAGCAATGTTCAGTCTTCCTATCCATAAACATGGGATGTCTTTACATTTATTTTGATCTTCTTTCAACAACATTTTGTAGTTTTTCGTTTACAAGACTTGGCTACCTTTGGTTAGATGTATTCCTCTTGTGTTTTATTCTTCTAGATGCTATTGCTTTCTCAATGTTCTGTTCAGATTGTTCATTGTTAGTTTAAAAGCACAATTGATATTTGTGTGCCGATCTTGAGCCCTGCAACTTTGCTGAATTTCTTTATTAGTTCTAGTGGCTTTCTTGTGGAGTTTTACCTTTTCCTTACCAATTTGGATGCCTTTATTTCTTTTTCTTGCTTAACAGCTCTGTTTAACACTTCTAGAACCATGTTGAATAGAAATGGTGACAGTGGACATCTTACCTTGTTTCTGATCTTAGGGAGAAAGCTGTCAGTCTTTAACTATTGAGTATGATGTTAGCTGTAGGTTTTCCATAAATATTCTTTATCATACTGAAGTATATTCACTCTTTTTGTGTTTTTTTAAAAAATATATTTTTATTGCTTTTTCAGAGAGAGAGGGGAAGGGAGATAGATAGAAACATCATTGTGAGAGAGAAACATTGATCAGCTGCCTTCTGCATGCCCCCCACTGGGGATTGAGCCCACAACCTGGACATGTGCCCTGACTGGGAACCAAACCAGGACCTCTCAGTCCATGAGACAACGCTCAATACACTGAGCCACACAGGCCAGGCATATTCACTCTTTTTCTAATTTACTTAGAGTTTTTGCCATGAAAGAGTGTTGGATTTTATCAAATGCCTCTTCCACATTAATCAGAAGATCCTGTGTTTTCTTCTTTGTATTAATGGGCTGTATAACAATGGCTGATTTTTTCATGTTGAACCATCCTTGCATTCCTGGAATAAATCCCACTTGATGTAGAATCCTTTTAATATGTGGTTGGATTCAATTTGCTAAAATTGTGTTGAGGATTTTTGTATCAGTATTCATAAGGAATATTGATCTGTAGTTTTCTTTTCTTGTGATGTCTTTATCTGGTTTGGAATCAAGTTAATGTTGGCCTCACACAATAACTTAAGAAGTGTCATTTTTTTAAAAGAGTTTGAGGAGTGTTTATTCTTCTTTAAGTGTTTGGTAGCATCTACCTGTAAAGCCATCTGGTCCTGGATTTTTCTTTATTTGGAGGTTTTTGATTACTGATTCAATCTCCTTATTCATTATAGGTGTAGTCGTATTTTCTAGTTCTTCCTAGTCAATTTAGGTAATTCGTGTGTTTAAATGAAAGTATTCATTCATTCTAGGTTATCTAGTTTGTTCTATTGTTCATCATATTATTTCATAATCCTTTTTATCTCTGTAAGGTTGGCAGAAAGATTGCCATTTTCCTTTCTGATTTTGGTTATTTGCATCCTGGTAAATCCATCTTTATTCTGGAGAGCAATAACTTCGATTTTATCCAGTGACACCTCTGGAAACACAATTCTTCCCCAAACCAGGCCAAATGAAGCTTATTCTCATCAGACACATGCCCGGGTCCACCATGGTCAGTGTCTATTTCTGTTCTCCCAGCATGCCCAGGTTCCTCTGCCAGCACTTGACCTTGGGAAGCCCTCAGAGGGCCCTGGTCTTCCGTGCATGTGTGCACCGTTCCTGGGAGGCCCTCCTTATAGGAAAGGGGGCCATCCCGGCCCCATTTCAAACCCCCCGGAGCCCCTACCCAATGTGTCCTCCCGCACTGCCCATGTGCAAAGCCCTATAGTCAAATGGGTACATGTGGGCTCCTCCAAGAGAGAATCCACTGTCCCCGGGGCTGTCAGCTCTCCCCAGGAAAGACACGGGGACCCTCAGGGTGGGAGGCAGTAAGGGAGGCAAGATAAAATGCGTGCGCTTTCTAGGACGTATTTGAACAGCAGTTCAGAACATGAGACTTGGACATTGGGGCGTCATTGGCTCTAGAGGCTACAAGCCATGGATTTCCAGACATATGACCTGCCGGGGGGGGGGCCTCAGGAGGCCGAGGATGTTCCTCCTGTGTCCCTGAGGGCCCACTCCTGTCCCTCCTTGCCCATCACTCCCCTCCCCTCTACATCTGCAGGGTGAGGCTACAGCCCTGTGTGTCCAGGGTGGTGGCCCAGGCTCCCTGAACTGTCAGGCCGTGGCTTGCACACAGTGGCTGCTGAGCGTCACCACTTCCCGCAGAGCAACGAGGAGAGCAGCCTCTCTTGGCAGGCTCTGGTGTGGACTCCAGGTGGCACGAGCCCACAGGTGGTTTCTGCCCCCTAGGCACCCACCCACAGCAGGCCTATCCCCCAGTGACCAGGTCCACACCTGGAGGCCAGAGGCTCACCACTTCTCCATTCACTGAAAAACTCTGAGTTCCAGGGGAGGTGTCTCTGGGCCCCGCTGCAGAAAAGTGACATGCATGGTTACTGATGTCTAGCCGAGAAAGACCTTTCTGAACAAAAAACAAAACAAAACATATATATACAATAAAGAAGTTGAAGATATTTAGTTGCACATTGATTCCTTTATATTAAGGGGAAATAAAAACATTAAATGGAGTCCAAAGACACTGAAAAGAGATTGCAGCACATAAAACAAAAGACTAACATATTCTCAATATGTAAAAAGCTCTTACAAACCTATAAGATTAACAATGCACTAGATGCTTGGATAAAAGACAAAAAGGATTTTCAAAGTCGAGATACAAATTGCCAATAATCCTATAAAACAAAGAAGGCACTCTTTTTCATGAGTAAGCAAAAAAAGGGCAACTGAAACAAGCCGATGCCATCAGCAGCCACCGCAGACAAATGATGTTACCCGCCGCCACGCCGGTGGCAGGACCCTCTTGCCACGCTGCGAAGAATGTAATTGCCAGCAGCTTTCTGGAGGACAGTTCAGCAATGTGTGGCTGGCTGGCAGTCCCTCTTCTCGGAATTCACGCTGAGAAGACCCTCACACGTGTGTGTGCAAAGACCTATGCACAAGGATGAACGTCACAGCATCACCTGGAACACCTAAAAGCTGGAGACAGAAAAAAAACAGATACTCAATTAATTAAACCCTCTGAGAGGTAAAATATTATTCAGCCATTAAAAATCGTTTTTAGAGACTGCTTAGGACCATGGGGAAATAATCATGTTTATTGCAAAAGCAGAACAGAACTGCAATATGACACTAATTGTGTGCAATGGGGAAGGCTGTGTGTGCATAAGAAACAGACCAGAGTGAACACACCAGTGTGCGCACAAAGCTGGCCTCCCGGCGCTGAGTCTGGGTGTGTGCTGTTGTCTCCTTGGAGTTGTCCCAGTTCCCTACAACCATCATGAGATAATAATGACAGGTGTGTTTTTGTCGTCTTTTCAAGCCTGTCTAACCGTAGAGAATTCATGATATGACATTTAGGGAAACAAGCATGATGTTCATTGGATGGATGGATGGATGGATGGATGGATGGATGGATGGATGGACGGACAGACAGACAGGTTGTCTGTGAGCAGCAACAGGTCATTTCAGTTTTCTTCACTATACATTTGTGTATTTCCTGCATTTTCTACATTGAAATGTATTACTTTTATAAGCAGTTAAAGAAGCTATTTTTAATAAAGGAGGCGCTTGCTGAACAGGTATCCCGTCGACCATCCACCCTCCAGG